>OX596233.1:35114639-36314639 GCA_951394345.1 Salicornia ramosissima | reverse complement strand
TTAAGCGTTAAATGACTTGTGCAATTGAATTTGGGCAAAAATAAGACGTTTTGGAACAAAAACAATGCAAATAGGTAATTTTGGGCTAGTTTTGAGCGTTTTCATGCCCAAATCAACCAATTTATTGTTTTTAATGTTTATACATGTTAAATACATGTTCAATATCATTCATGTATGCGTTAATTGACTTAGGCGCATGAGTTTGGTAAAAAATAGGACAATTTAGAACAAAAAAAGGAAAAAAGGTCTTTTTTGGCTAGTTTTGGTCGTTTTCATACCCATCTTTCTACCAATCAACTAATCTATTGTTTTTAATGTTTATACATGCTCTATATCATTCATTTAAGCGTTAAGTGACTTGTGCAATTGAGTTTGGGCAAAAATAAGAAGTTTTGGAAAAAAAACAATGCAAATGGATAATTTTTGGCTAGTTTTGAACGTTTTCATACCCATCTTCCTAACAATCAACCAATACAAGGAAAAAAAAAAGATCATATTGGGCTAGTTTTGGCCTTTTCATGCCCATCTTCCTACCAATTAACCAGTTTATTGTTTTTAAGGTTTATACATTTTCTATATCAATCATTTAGGCGTTAAATGACTTAGGCGCATGAGTTTGGGAAAGTTTTCATAAACGGTTAACCGTGAATTTTTTTAAGAGGCATTAAGTATGCTTAACCCAATTTTCAAATGAAATGCATTATTTTTAACAAACCTACATATGTTCCTAACCCTGTTCAACTCATATGCAAGGCACATAGGTCATTAATTTACTATTCATCCACCAATGTATAATGCAAACCTGACCAAAACACAAATTCTTGCGCATAAGAAAGGTCATGGTAGTAGTGCAATTCTTAATTAAGTCAATATGCTACAATAAACTGCAACAACAAATCAAAAGACCAAGAAACATACGTGATCCAGGAGGGGAGACAGAGCAACAACATTCACAGGTGCTCCGTAACATAAGTCTTGATGAGGATCAAAGTTCATGTGTCTTAAAGCTGAAAAAGGAGACCCAACCAAGTTGATTTAGGAAATACATCACTACAACTACTTGTTCACTTATAAAGTATGATAAATCTAATAACCTTAATAGATTTATCTAGGGAACCGGTGCAGCAATGTGACTTGTAAGCAGATATGCAAGGTGATGTTATTGCCTTAGTATGACCATTTTCATGGTCTTGTGTTGACATTATTGCTTGACCGGTCTGCAAGATCAAGCATCAAATAACCAAACATACGGTCACTTTACAAGAGCCATGCAAATATAAATTATATGAACAAGATATAAAAGAGGGCTACTCTTTTATAAGCTCCAAGACTCAACAAATATAAATTCAGTATTACTACTTATCAAAGGATCCCATACACGAATGAGAGCATCCTCACTACAACTGAGAATGGTCTTGTTCTAATGGAAAAGAATACAAAGGGTGGGAAAATTCCCCTATTTGGTATTAGTTCTAAAGAAGTGGTATTATAAACATTCATAATTATCACCAAAGAGACAAATGATTAATCTCACAAATCACAAAATTATCTTCACAAATCCCATAAAACTGCAAATGAAGCACGAAAGTGGCATGTATAGATCATAGATTTATTCCATCACAATAAAAACATCTAGTATTCACTGTTAGTTAGATAAAAAAGAAGCATCAAACTTGATGGGATATTCTAGTTTTTATTAATTATATCCCTAAATAACAAAATTAAGACTTTTCTTTAAGTGAAGTTTTGAATGACTAATTAAATAGGAAAAAAAATCAGGAATCAAACAAGTTTAAATTAAACTTAGAGAAAGGCTTTACAGTTATTACCGTTTCACCATCACTCGTTTAATTGGAACATATAATACAACTAAGTAGCAGAACACCAGAGCAAAGAGAAGGAACGAACAAAAAGTAAATGACAGAGCGGGGGGGGGGGGGAGTAAATGACAGAACAAAAAGTAAATTTTCTGTTTTATTTGTTATAAGCTTTAGTTATGATAATATATATATATATAATATATATACACACGTTTGAATAGGGATCGAGTAATCTGGAAAGTGATACGTATCAATCAAGAACAACCTGACAAAGTAAGACCTGGGCTTACTTGTGGAGAGGATAACAGATCGAGGTATTTAGATTTTTTTTTTGGCCCTTATATAGCTGAAATAAGTAATAATCACAATTAAAAGTAATGATTACAATTATATTAATTGCTTCCCATCCTCTTTATTGCCACCAAACTTCCTTCCACCGATTCTCACCTATAATTGCTAGTTTGATACCATAAACTTAACCAATGAAAAATTTGAGAAGGCATATAGACCTTGGAATAGAAAGACCATGAGCAAATAAATCATGGGAAAAAAATTAGGAAAACCAACCCAATTAAACCCACCCTCTCCCAAATACATGTCCCCAATTATCAAATGAGATTGTAAATGTATTATCTTAACCATTAGAAGCTTTTATATTGGTAGATAGGTTTGAAAACAAAGGGGTAAAAAAAAAAAAAAGAGAATTGGATAGTTTGAAAGAAGCCAATGATGTCATTTGAATGAGTTGATTATTCAAGTTCTGCTGGGAATGAATAACAACTAGGGTGAAAAAGAAAGGAAAAGAGAGATGTGGCAGAGACATGGAGCCATTGAAGTTTGGCACTGCGCTACATCAGTACATGGGTGGGAAGGCGAGAATGAGTGAGAACTGGCCTATTTAATAGGTTATTAGTCAAGCGGGATGATTATTTAAAGATGGAGGAAAGGTGGGAGCATTTGTATCAATTTTCCCTATGATACACATTACATCTTTGCTGAGTCAGGAAAACAATATACTGAGTTTACAAATTTCCAATCTCTGAATGAAGTATGTTATTTATACAGACAATTCATCCTTAAATTTTAACCACTTTTGATTTGATTCCTGAAATTATGTGATTTATACAGACAACCCAATTAACTAAGAAAATTGACCCACATTAGCCCTAAATTTGAGTTCCAAACATTGTAAAAAAAAAAAATTAGCCCTAATTCATGAGAATGGAAAAATTCAAACCCAAAAGAAAATTCTAGCCCTAAAGATGAAATTTACAGTAAATAAAACCTTCAAACAAGAGTCAAAAATAAGATTAAGAGCAAAAAAGAAAGAAATTTATACCTTCACAACTCTAAATTTATACCTTCACATTATTTGACTTACTCCAAGGTAATGCATCAGTTGTAACACACCATTGCCCCAAAAAACAGCCCGCAACAACCCTGCCACCAGCACCAACCAACATCCCCAAACGAACAGATCTTCTACTTTACACCCACAGCCTTAAAAATCGAATCTTTAGCCTTAAAAACTTAATTTTCTCTATAAAAATTGAAATTTACAGCAATTAAAACCTAAAGCATTAACCAAAAATAAGATTAAGAGAAAAAAAGTAAGTTCATACCTTGAACTGCGCTGAACCCTCGTTGCCTCGCACGCTGGTGGTCGTCGGCCGTTCTAGTGAGTGGTAGTGACGAACTGACGATGCTATGCCCTTAGGCGCCGTTAGGTTTTGGTTGGGAGGTGGTTGGGGTGAGGAAGGCAGAATAAAAAAATAACTTGCTCAAAGTTATTTAGAGAGTATTTTTTGGGCCTGATTTATTGTAACTGGCAAAGAAAATGCCAGTTACAATAGCTAGTGTGGAGTTGATGTAAAAAACACTGTGTATTTATTGTAACGGTCGTATCAATGCCCGTTATAAAAAAACCACATTTAGTAACGGGCTTGTTAGCTGCCTGTTACTAAATGTAGGTTTTTGTAACGGGCAGTTTTATGACCGTTACAATAAATCTTTTGCCTTGCGTACGATATTACTTATTGTAACGTGCATTAGATTTGTTAGTTACAAAAACAATAATTGTAACTGACAAATTTAAGGCCAGTTACAATAGGGGTGTTACAATTAATGATTTTTTTACTAGTGCACCCTCAAAAGCCAAAACACCTCCTCCACCATCACCACCAAAGTCCAAAAATCCACCACCCTCTTCACCACAAAAAGAAACAACCCCATCACCTTCTACACAACCACAAAAGACACCTTCACCAACCCCTCAGATCACAGAGAAACCAGTGCCAAGCACTGAGGAAAAAGAAGTAGAGAAGGAAGAGACAAAAAAGAAGGATGAAGACACACATGCACACGACATGGATGTCGAAATCACTGGGGTAGTACAGGGGGAAAAAGAGACTGGGAAGAGGACAAGTGTAACACCCCAATAATTCTCACCAAATTATAAATCATATTTTCAAGAAATATTGAGAATTATTTAAGTATTATCGCCACGTGTAGAAACGTATCGGCTTACTCAGAATTTTGCATCGGAAATAAAATAGTACTAAATTTAAAATAAAACTAAATCTTATTACAACTTGGAACCATTAAGGCCCTGAAATTATTGGATCAAACTTAAACGAAATAAATCCAACTTAATAAATGATAATATCTAAAATAACCCAAATTAAAACGTCAAAACAAATTTAGAAAATAGTTCACAAAATGAATAAATGTTTCAGAAATACCACTCGTCACTCAAGCCCATAATCATCCCTGTATTCCTGCACAAACTTACCTTGACCCTGAACGACTGCTCACCAATATTGGGTCATCACAGGGTCAAGATATCAACAAGACCAAATTTGTACGACGTCAGCAAAGCTGAGTACGACAATCAAATAAGCACACAGATCTATTGCATATAACAATCATATCAAAATTCACTTGCTATGATGAGTAAATATTGGTTATCTCCTTGTTAAACGCATTTATTATTAAGTGGCCATCTAGAGCCGAAGCCAGTGTAAACACCAGGCGAGTTGTTTATGCCTATTGGGTGACAATGGTAGCTACCCACGTCACAAATAAAGGAATGAGTTCAATCCGCTAATGGAACACGTGGATCCTACGGTTCCCTTAAAGTCACGAGTCCTGCCGTGACCCCAACCCACATCTATGCCAATACTCCAGACGTGCACTTGTCGAGAGTTTTAATGCTTACCCGAATATTTCACTTTAAGTGATTAGTGTCTTGATAGTTATTACACATAACAAGCACACACATATCACACAATTCACATTACACATGTTTTAATTTATTATTCAGATAAAACACACTGAACTCTTGTCTATTTAGCGAGATTCCCATCAAGAACTTAGGTCTTACGTGGTATCCCAAAACTACTAAAGGGCATGAAATATTCGGAGAATCTATCCACGCATTAATAATAATAAACTCGAAGGGACAACTTGTCCATATTTAAATAAACTGCTATTAAAGAAGCATGAAATATTCTAAGAACCTATTCATGCAATATCTTTCTTTAAAATCACGAACATGAAATAATCTTCCCTATTCTTTTCTTGATAGGTTTGCAAACACAAGTTATACAGACAATTAAAATCACCACAAATAAATCATGTTCCACAAAATCACATATTTGACAGTCATGACAAGAATATGCAAAGTCCTAACATGATACTACGTCTGAAAGCTTATCAATTACGCGTACCTTGAATAAACTTGGTGGTACTCCACCTTTTCCTTTCAGAACTCGCCTAAGTAATATTCCTCGCCTATAATATAAAAGACAATAATATTAAACTCGAGTCCTAAAAAAAATATCCAGCAGCTCTAACCTATCCTAAGACTTTCCATAAATTACCCGAAGATAATATTAACTACTTAATCAATTGTATAAATACATTCTTTAATCCAAGATTTTAAAAGAAAAATAATAATAATTTTAATTTTTTTTTTTTTACTTATGTACATATACGTGTACATATATATATATATATATATGTATATATATATACAAACACGCATATACATACATATATACACATGTAGCTGCTACCTCCAGAGATAGCGACCGTGGCAGCAGACGGCGGGTCGGAGCAGCAAGCGGTGGCGACGGTCAGATAGGCTCCGGCGACGCGGCTACGTTAGTGGCGGTGGTGCTGCGTCAGGCTATGCGTGAGTGTTAAATCTTTTTTTTTAAAAAAAAAAAAATCCCACGAACCACCACGATAGGGCTGGTCGTGGCAGGTGGTGGCGGCAATGGCTAGTAGGGGTGTAAGAGGTTGAAGGTAGGTGGTTATGGAGGATTGAGGGTAAAGGTTGAAGGTGGTTATGGAGTTTGAGGTTTGATTTTTGAATTTCTTTTTCTTTTCCTTTTCACGGTGAGAGAGAGTATGAGTGAATTTTTTTTTTTTCTTTTACTTTTTTACCTAATTAGTTTACCCTGGGGTATTTATAATGTTACTATTGTTCAGGGTTTCTCAATAGGTTGGGCTGGTGACAAACTCTTTTAAGCCAGTATCATTTCCAAACACTGAATTTTAATATTTCATTCTTTTTATTTATTTAATTATCTGTTTGAACGGTTCCCAACCTGCAATTAAAACCTTTTGAGTTATATTAAATATTACCCACAATTTTCTTAAAAATGATTTCAAACATATAAATCATTTATATTCCCACAAAGTAAAATATTTAATTTATTTTATTAATTCCAATCCCAAAAATATCCGTTATGGGTGTAAAATTGTATATTTTTGTATAAATAATTCTATATTAAAGTATAAAATTACGGGGGATTACATTCTACCCCCCTTAAAAGAAGTTTCGTCCCCGAAACTTATGCCACTAATAACTTTAAATTTTAAAGAAATATACTGCTAAATGTTAAATTTTAAAGTCTAAGGACTAGAGCTGCTGTAACTTGACTCTTACTTCTATTTCTACTACTTGTTCCCGACAATACGCCCGGAACACTTGAGACTTTGTCCCAAAAGCGAGGAAAATGTAGAATACTATTTAGTGAAAGCATGCCAAAATAGTAACTACTGTGATAATAATGCTATAAAATGCTGTAAAAGCGCGAAATTCTATCGCATTCTACCCCCCTTAAAGAAAAAGAGTTACGCCTTCATAACTCACCGTATTGAACAATTCGGGGTATTTATTCTTCATATCTTCTTCGGCTTCCCAAGTAGCCTCTTCGTACTCCTGGTTAGACCAAAGGACTTTCACTAACTTTACATCCTTGTTCCGGGTACTCCGTACCTTGCTATCCAATATCTTGACGGGTCTTTCTTCATATGTCAAGCTCTCATGTAACTGAATTGCTTCTGGGTGCGGCACATGTTTCGAATCCGGGATGTACCTCTTAAGTTGTGAAATGTGAAACACATCATGCATCTTTTCAAACTCCATCGGTAAGGCAAGCCTGTATGCTAACTTTCCGATTCTCTCTAAAATTTCATACGGACCCACATACTTTGGGCTAAGTTTACCCTTTTGCCCAAATCGCATGATTCCTTTTGTTGGTGACACTTTCAGGAAAACTTTTTCCCCAACTTCAAACTCATCCTCTTGTCGTTTCCGATTCTATCTTGGGCTGCTTGAATTCTACCCCGGATCAACTTAACAGTTTTAACTGTCTCCTCTATGAACTTAGTTCCCAGCACAATTTGTTCACTAAGGTCGTTCCAACAGATAGGGCTCCTACACTTTCTCCCGTAAAGAGCTTCAAAGGGTGCCATTCCTATGCTAGCATGGTGACTATTGTTATAGGAGAACTCGATCAGGTCCAAGTGGTCCTCCCAAGATCCTTGGAAATCGAGTGCACACGCTCTCAACATATCTTCCATAGTTTGATTCGTTCTTTCGGTCTGTCTGTCGGTTGTTGGGTGGAACGCTGTGCTCATCTTTAGAGTTGTGCCCAAATTCTCTTGCACTTTTTTCCAGAACTTTGATAAAAATCGAGAGTCATGATCTGAGATGATATCCTTCGGTACTCCATGCAGTCTTACCACATTCTTAATGTAGGTTTTCGCCAATTGCTTCTTCTTCCAAGTTTCTTTGATGGGTATGAATACTGCAGATTTAGTTAATCGATCCACTACCACCCATATGGTGTCATTACCACTCTTAGCTCTCGGTAAAGCTGTGATAAAATCCATCGATATTGAATGCCACTTCCAAACCAGCACCTCCAGTGGTTGTACTACTCCCATTGGTCTCTTGTGATCTATCTTCACCTTCTGACATGTAAGGCACTTTGACATGAATTCCACAATCTCACGCTTTATATTGGGCCACCAGTAGACCAATTTCAGATCTTTGTACAAATTATCACCTCCGGATGAACAGAGTACGGCGTGTTATGAGCTTCCTCCGTTATTTTCCTTTTTAACCCTTCACAATTCGCTGGTATGCACCACCTTCCTTTGAAACGCAAGCTTCCATCGTCAAACACTTTAAAGTCACTCTCCCGGGTTTGATCTAAATTCCCTTTTATTTTAGTTAACTTATCATCCTCCTTTTATTTTTCCACGATCTCATCAAACAATGAGGGTGCTATTGACATGGTTGCTATCAAGCTTTCCACTTCCCCTTCGTACATAACTTCCAAGTTTAACATTTCAAACTCTCTGCACAAGGTGTCTTCGACCATTAGGGTATTGATTCCATGAGTCGTCTTGCGGCTCAAGGCGTCAGCGACTTTATTGGATTTTCCTTCGTGGTATTGGATATCCTGGTCGTAATCCTTAATTAATTCCAGACATTTCATTTGCCTCATGTTCAAAACTTTCTGAGTGAAAATATACTTCAAGCTTTTGTGATCCGTAAATATATTACACCTTACACCATAAAGATAATGTCTCCATATCTTCAAGGCAAACTCTATGGCGGCTAGCTCCAAATCATGAGTAGGGTAATTTGCCTCATACGGTTTTAGTTGTCTTGATGCATAGGCTACCACCTTCCCGTTCTGTTGTAAGACACATCCCAAGCCATTCTTCGAAGCATCACTATATACTTCGAACCCCTCAGTTCCTTCAGGTAAGGTTAACACTGGAGCTGTTGTCAATCGGTCCTTTAAGGTTTGGAATGCTTCTTCGCACTTTTCATCCCATTCAAACTTCTTCTCCTTCTTCATTAAGGTAGTCATAGGTCTCGCTATCTTGGAAAAATCTTTCACGAACCTCCTATAATAGCCTGCTAGTCCCAAAAAGCTTCGGACATCGGTCACGTTCTTAGGGGTTGACCACTCGCTTACTGCTTTGATCTTCTCTGGATCCACACATACTCCTTCCTTTGACACATAGTGTCCCAAGAATGCAACTTTTTCTAGCCAGAATTCACACTTAGAAAACTTGGCATACAACTTGTTCTCTCGTAAGGTCTCTAGGACTGTTCTTAAATGATTAACATGCTCGTCTCGACCCTTCGAGTACACCAATATATCATCTATGAACACCACCACAAACTTATCCATGTATTCGTGGAACACCCTATTCATCAAGTCCATAAATATGGCTGGTGTGTTGGTTAACCCAAATGGTATAACGGTAAATTCATAATGGCCATAGCGAGTTCGGAAGACAATCTTTGGCACGTCTTTATCGGCTACTCTCAACTGATGATAGCCGGACCTCAGATCAATCTTTGAGAACACGCAAGCTCCTTTGAGTTGATCGAATAAATCATCAATTCTAGGTAAGGGATACTTGTTTTTGATGGTTACATTGTTCAACTCCCTATAGTCTATGCACAGTCTCAGGCTTCCATCCTTCTTCCTCACAAATAGCACAGGAGCTTCCCAAGGTGGTGCACTAGGTCGGATGTAACCCTTATCGAGCAATTCTTGTAGTTGTGTCTTTAGTTCACTCATCTCCGCAGGTGCCATTCTATACGGTGCTTTAGAGATAGGGGTTGTCCCGGGTACCAAATCTATGGTGAATTCCACCTCTCTTTTTGGTGGCATCCCCGAGATCTATCGGGAAAGACATCAACAAATTCATTGACTATTGGGGCATCCGCTAAATTCGTTTCCCTCTTTTCCCTTAGATCTTGAACACAACAGAAGTATAACGGGTGTCCTTTTGTAACTAGCTTTTTCAGTTTCATGGCAGATATTATCCCAAAGCCTTTGGTTTTGTTGGGGTTCTTATAAGAAATGGGGGTTCCTAAAGGTGTTCTTAAGTATACTCTTTGTGCTTTACAATCTATTTTTCCCTCATACTTGCTTAACCAGTCCATTCCTATTATAATGTCCAGACCACCCAAGGAAATCTCTATAAGGTCAGAAGGGAAGTCAGATTCTCCTATTCGTAATGGCAATTGTTTGTGAAGTTTAGTACAGTTAACTACCTCCCCAGTGGGTAGGCATATAGGTATTTGGACTAACTTCGCCCTACTTAACCCCAATTTTACCACAATAGACTTAGAAATGAAAGAATAAGTAGCACCAGAATTGAAAAGGACTTTAACCATAAGGGACTTTAAGGGAAAAGTACCCGTGACAATGTCAGCTGCTCTCTCAGCTTCTTTCTTTCCCATGACGGTCAATCTGCCTGAGGCGTTGTTCTTGTTCTGTTGGTGGTTGTTTTCTACCCCTCCTTGCTTAGTGTGGTTGCTTTGGTTGCCCGAATGCCCTCCGGATCTATCGTAAGGTCTTCCTTTAGCTTCATTACTTTCAGCCTCGGGTTTGGAGAAGCACCCATACGCTCTGTGTCCCTTCTTCTTGCAGTTGTTGCAGGTAACCAGGTTACCCTCGCAGTCCTTCCCAGGATGATTTCTTAGACATTTCTTGCAGAAGTAGGTTCGCCCATTAGCATCAGGCCTTTGTTGTCCTTGCCCTTTCCTTGTGTTCTGGTTTCCTTTGCTTCGAAAGTTCCCATTCATCTGTTTCTTGAAATTGCCTTGATGATTAGTTTGTTGGAACTCCTTCCTCTTTTCTCCCACAACACTTTCTCCCTTAGCATTCCTCTGGAAAAGGCTGTATAAGTTTGAAGCCCTTCCATAGACATCATCCAACTTTGTAAAAGTCTCTCCGCCCAGGTTCATCTTTATTTCCATGGAGAGTCCCTGCTCGAACCTCTGAGCCTTGAGTTCCTCTGTTGCTACCACTTCTGGAGCAAATCTGGATAAAGCGACGAACTTAGCGTAGTATTCTGCCACGCTCATCCTCCCCATCTTTAGGTCCAAAAATTCATCCGACTTCTGCTTCTTTAACCAGGTAGGATAAAATTTGTTCCTGATACTGGTCTTGAAAGCATCCCAGTTGAATCCATCGGCCACTCGGATCGCAGGTCCGCTCTCCCTCCACCATAGATCTGCTTCATCCTTTAGGTACAAGGTAGCTTGGTTGACCCTAAGTGCTTCAGGACAGTCCAGAGTGTCGAAAATTTTGTCAAACTCCCGTAACCAGCTTTCCAACTGTGATGGATCAGGGCCTCCTTTGAAATAGGGCGGCTTCACTTGTGCCAGCTTCTTAAACATCTCCCCAGCGGGGTCGTTCTGGTCATTATGATTCATATTCAAGTTCTCCGCCAGTAGCCTTATGGCATCAGCTAATGCGCAGTTGTCTGCCATCTTAGTTTTCCTCCTGAATAAAGGAGAAACCCACTTAGGAATTCTAAATAACTGCGGATAGGTTATTAACCCACTACTCCCTACTAATAACTTTAAATCACACTGGCTCATAAATAAACACGAAATTATCACTTTATCATAGTGAACACATAGTTTATGCAAGTAAAAACACCAAATATAATAGAATAAAAGAAAATGAAATTCCCACAGCGCAGTGCTAAGTGCTGATTATTCATTGATAAGTAATCTTTATGAATCCCAAGTTTTATTAAATGAAAACAATAGGCACTCCTAACTATGCTTCTCTATTTGAGACGCCTATAAATAAGTAAATGAATAAATAGTTAAGTAAATAATTAAATGGGCAACTTATGATGACTCAAAACTTTATTACAGACTATAAATTAATATTCTCATTGATGCTCAGTTCTCCTTCATTGAGGGTTGTCGCAGGATCTTCCCTTGGAATTTCATATGCGTCCATCAAGTAATCATCCTTTGAGTCCGATTCAGTTGGCTTCATGTGTGCTTGATAGATTTTCTGCTTCGCTTCCCACGTAGTTGCTCCAAGATATGCGGTTAAAATAGCCTTTGTCTCTTCCGTTTTGCCTGCTCTTAGGACTTCTAGTTGTGCTTCCTCTATTCCTTTCTTATCCTTGTTTATATTTGTGCTACACTAACTCGATGCATTATTTTCAATTTTTCCGTGGCTTTTGTTCCATTTACTTTCATGTTTTATTATCCACTTTCATAGACCAGAACCTAGCATATATTCATCTGGGTAGGCAAGGGTGTTGAACTGTCCGGCAAACATGAATAGTGGAGCTTTGAAATATTCAAATACTGGTGTAAACGGTTCTTTCCTTGGTAAATAATGTAAGCACATGGCGGCAATATAAGCCTGGGTGACATTATTCACTTTATCTTCTTCTAGAGATAAGTCGTACACATAGGCTGTTATCTTGTTCAAGAACAACAAGAAAATCTCGTTCGCCCGACCGAGTTTACCGACCGACATTTTCGTAGTCGTCAAAAACCGACCGATTCCGACTGAACACAGTCGGGAAAAAATTTCCGACCGAAGCTGCGGTCGAAAAAAAATTTCCGACCGTCATGATCGTCGGTAACGGTCGGTATTTCCCGACCGAACATAGGCGGTCGCTAAATCCCGACCGTTATCGACGGTCATGACGGTCGGAAAATTTTAAAAAATTTTAAAACCCCAGTCGGGGAAATTGGTTCCCATTTCACGTTTCATTCTCTCTCTCTCTCCACTCTCTCTCCCTCGAACCCTCGAACCACCAAACCCTGACCCCCTCTCTCTCTCTCCCTCGAACCGGCGACCACCGTGACCGGCGTCCGCTACCCCTCCGGCCGTCCTTTCTCTTTCTTTCTCCTTTTCTATTTCTCCTTCTCTTTCTTTCTCCTCTTCTCCTTTTCCTTCTCTTTCTTTCTCCTTCGCCCCTCCACCCCTCCGCCCCTCCGCCTCTGCCCCTCCGCCTCTGCCCCTCCGTCCCTCCGCCGACGCACGGCTGCCGCCCCAGCTCCTCAAATTGTGGTTAGGGGTTTGTTTTTTGTTTTTCAATTTATTCAATTGTGTATATATGTATATGTATTTGTATGTATTTGTATGTATATGTGTATGTATTATGTATGTATTATGTATGTATTTGTATGTATGTGTATTTATTATTTGTATGTATTTGTATGTATATGTGTATGTATTATGTATGTATATGTGTATTTATTATTTATGTATTACATATGTATTTGTGTGTATGAATTGAAAATTTTCGTTCATTCTTTGCTAACTTTAAGATTTTGTTTAATTATATTCTAATCAAACAAATTTTGTTCAAATCAAATTAATTTAGTCCAAAACAACGGTTTTAAAAAAACGGCCTTACTCTATGGCTAGGGTGCTCAACACTTGTTCTTAGTAATATCACACTCAACCTATGCCCAAAAAACACTCAACACATTTTAGGCCGTATTCTTTGGGCTAAGAAAACAGCAACTGAAATGAACTAAATTGAAATGAAATAAACCGAACAGAAATTAAATGAATGGAACTAAAACGAAACGAAATGAATTGAAAATGTTAATGAAATAATTTTTAATTTTTTACGTTTTATCTTTATTTTCATTTTTATTTTTGTTCTTGTTCTTGTTCTTGTTTTGCTTGTTCTTGTTCTTGTTTTTGTTTTTGTTTTTATTTTTGTTTTTGTTTTGTTTTTGTTTTTTATTTTTATTTTGTTTTTGTTGATAAATCAAGAAATATGATTTTTGGTTGAAAGTTGCGTTGTATTTATTTTCAAATACAAAATTGCGTTTGTATTTGATTTATTATGAATCTTTGTAATTGCTGTGAATGAATACAATTAAAATAGAACTAAATATGGCTTAAATATATATATATATATATTATTAAATATATATATATATACATGTGCATTAGATAAGAAAGCTTTAAGAAGAATTAAGAAAGGCTAAAATAAGATAGGAGTGAAGACATTGAAGGATGTTTGAATGCTTTGAACTGATATTTGTTAATGGCTTAGAATAGGCATAATCTAAATGAAAAGGAAGGAGCGTGATTGGATGTACAAGAGACACGATAAGGACCACAAACTTCGGGATGAGTTCATCCAAGGGGTGAATGAGTTTGTTGCGTTCTCTCAGCAGCACCCCGAGCTTAATGATAGGGACAAGATAAGATGTCCGTGTGTTCGGTGTAGAAACTTGAATTACTTGGATGTGCCCAACGTAAAGGTACATTTGTATAAGAAGGGGTTCATTCCGAACTACTATGAATGGTTATGTCACGGTGAAAGGGTGAGTATAGAGTCCACCTCGTCTCCTACTCATCCGAATCCTTACCGGGAAATGGTTGTCGATGCTTTTGGGAACAACGTGGACCCACCATTCCTTGAGGAGGCAACTTTGGCTGAAGAAGAACCTAATGCGGAAGCGAAGATGTTCTTCGACTTGCTCAAGGTAGCCGAGCAGCCTTTGTATGATGGTAGCAACATCTCTGTGTTGGAGATGGCTTCTAGAATGATCAATTTAAAGTCTGAGTACAACTTGCCACTCAGGTGCGTAGATGGTATTGGGTCATTGGTGAACGATGCGCTCCCCACCACCCAAAAAACTAAGTGTAGCACCTATTACGACACAACGAAGGTACTCAAGGGATTAGAGCTTCCTCACGAGAAGATACACGCATGCCCGAATGGATGTATCCTATTTTGGAAGGACGATGCTGAGCTTGATAAGTGTCGTCATTGCGGGTCGAATCGGTTCAAGAAGACTTCGAATGATAATTTGGTTCCAGTAAGTTTTCTGGTCTACTTCCCAATAACACCACGATTGCAAAGGATGTTTGCTACTAGGAACATTGCTGAGGCTATGACATGGCATTCTGAAAATCGTCGAGGGCAAGGGAACATGGCTCACCCAAGTGACAGTGAAGCATGGAAGCACTTCGACAAGACCTTTAAGGACTTTGCGTCCGAGCCTCGAAATGTTAGACTTGGGTTGTGCACTGATGGTTTTTCCGTTTTTGGGAAGTTTGGAAAGCAATACTCTTGTTGGCCTATTTTAACTACACCTTACAACATGTCACCGTCCATGTGTATGAAAAAACCTTTCATTTTCCTTTCCTTGCTTATCCCTGGGCCAAAAAATCCGAAGAACAATTTGGATGTCTACATGCAACCTTTAATTGATGAGTTGAAGCATCTATGGTCGGTTGGATCCTTGACTTACGACATCTCAAAGAAGCAGAATTTCAATCTTCGCGCAGCCTTGTTGTGGACTATCAGTGACTTTCCAGCATATAGTATGTTGTCAGGTTGGAACACATTCGGTAAAAAGGCATGTCCATATTGCAAGGAGAAAAGCAAAGCCTTTTGGCTACAACATGGTGGCAAAGTATCATGGTTTGATTGCCATCGTCAGTTTTTAGATTCCGACCACTCCTTCCGAAAGAATAAGATAGCTTTTCGTAAGAACAAAATTGAAAATGACTCGGCTCCTCATATCATGTCAGGTGAGGAACTGTGGCAGTGTGTGAAGGACTTACCGAAAGCAACTGATGGTCCTGATGCTTTGAAGCAATTGAAGAAGAAAAAAAATGGGATGGGATAAGCAATCTTGTTTGTGGGACCTGCTGTATTGGAAGGATTTGCTGCTTCAGCACAACTTAGATGTTATGCATATTGAGAAGAACTTCTTCGAGCAGCTCATCCACACCGTCATGGCTGTGAAAGACGAAACGTCTGACACTGTAAGTGCGAGGAAAGACATGAAGAGTGTCTGTAGGCGTCGAGAGTTGGAGCTTGTTGATGATGGTAAGGGTAATGAGCAGATGCCCAAGGCACCTTACGCACTTAACAAGGAGCAGAAGAAGGTGTTATGTGAATGGATCCGAGACTTGAGGTTTCCTGACGGGTATGCTTCGAACTTAAGCCAATGTGTTGATAAAAAAAAAATAGGCTCCATGGAATGAAGAGTCACGATTGTCATGTATTTATGGAGCGGTTATTGCCTGTTTGCCTAAGAGAGTTGCTCCCCCTTCATATTTGGAAGGCAATAACCGAAATCAGCCAATTCTTCCGTGACTTGTGTGCTCCCACTATCACTTTGAGTGAGATGGACCGCCTACATAAGAACATTGCTGAGATCTTATGTAAGTTAGAAAAAAATTTTCCCCCGACATTCTTTAACTCCATGGAGCACTTGCCGGTACACTTGCCACATGAAGCATATATTGGGGGTCCTGTTCAGTACAGATGGATGTACCCATTCGAACGGTGAGTCATTGTAATCGTTTATACCCCTTTACTAATTTCCTATGAAGTGACATTTACATTGCTCATGTTTTATTTACTGACAGGTACCTTAACAACTTGAAGCGTAAAGTGGGGAACAAGGCAAGGGTTGAAGGCTCTATATGCAATGCATACCTGGCTGAGGAGATATCCAATTTCTGCTCACAGTATTTTCAGTCGGAGGTTGATACCAAGTTGAGGGACTTGGGTAGAAATGCATATCATGTTGTGGAAAGCCAACATGGTGTCAATGTCCCTGAATTGTTTAGGGAGGATTGTGGTTGACCAACAACGAGTGGTAGTAAACGTTGGTTGACAGACAAGGAGTACGTCCGAGCCCATCTGTACATCCTCGCAAATTGTGGCATATTAAGTGACTATGAAAGGTAATTTTATTAGTTTAACTGTCTTAAATTACAAAACAATATTGCATTCCGCCTTAGCTGACTTAGATCGAACTTGAGCATTGTAATAGGCAATTTGAGGATCACATAGTGCAATCAAATCCCCAAATAAAGAGGGAGGAAATTTGGATCAAATGCGAATCCCAATACCCAACATGGTTAAGGACACAAGTGAGGAACCCTAATCCCTTAATTCCCCAATTTTTTTAATTACTTACCATCATTTTATTTAATGACTCACTCAAAAAATCTAGGTACTTCGGACACAGTCTGCTGATGACGTCACACGAGCTCTCGCGATGGGTCTCTCGAAAAAAGTGATAACTTGGAATCAATTCTACGTCAATGGGTACAATTTCCACACACAAAGCTATGGTAGGAACAAGTCAACCATGAATTATGGAGTGTGTGTTGAGAGGCAAGAAGGGGGTGACTACTTAGGCACCTTGGAAGAGGTGTTACAATTGTCTTACCACGGGTGTAACGCAGAGTACAAAACAATATTGTTCAACTGTAGTTGGTTTGATTGTGACAAGGGCATGAACATTCATGAGAATTATAGACTTGTAGAGGTCAATCACACTAGGACACTCCCGTGGTACGACCCCTTCATTGTCTCGTACCAAGCCAGTCAGGTGTATTATGCTCCTTATCCTAGCCTGAAGAGGGACAAAGTGTAGTGGTGGGCTGTGTTCAAGACAAAAGCTAGGTCAGAGGTTGATGCCCCGGTGGACTCGGATGTTCTACAAGAGGAAACATCCCTTATTCCCGTAGGTGTATGTTCTCCGGACGAGATCCCAGACTACGAGATCATTCAGGGTGATGATGACGAAGATGAGGTCATTCCAAGTCTTGATGAAGATGACTACGACAGTGGACAGGAGCTTAGAAGTGATGAGATTGATGAAGTGGTTGATGATGATGGCGAGGACGTTGACGACATCGGTTTATTTCATTAGGATGTAATTTAAATTTAATTTAATTGTAGCAATTCATTGTAATTTAGTTTTGTTTTGTTTAGTTTTGTATGTATAAATTTTATTATTCGCGTATTCATTATTAGTTAATTGGGGTACGTTTTCATACCATCATTTTGTGATTGTGATTTCTGTCAATAACTATTAATCGTGCAAATAATTTACTCATTACTTTATGCAGGAACATGTCAGATTCGGAGGATAAGAGTCAGAATTCCCAGACCCGGCAAGATTCTCCCTCTCAGTCTTCGGTTCGTCCTACTGGGTCTAGGCCGATATTGCGTCCTGGTGACCTTCATCGTCGTGTTGAGTCGTCTAGGAGACGGTCGGCGAGTTCATCTTCCGGTCCAACTCAACCTACGTTTACCTTACCTCCACCACCACAGTTGGGGTTACCTCCGATACCACAGCTTCGGCCTCGGCATCGTCCTCTTCGTCCTCAGCCATATGTGTCTCACGCTGCTACGTCTCAGCCTACGTCGCTGCCTGAGCCTACTCCTACGTCAGAGCTCACTCCTTTGTCTCAGCCTACTCCATCCTCGCTACCTCAGGTCACTCCTTTGTCTCACTCTACTCCTCCGCATGAGACTACTCCGACTCGAGAACCCGAGAGACAAACTGGTGAGGTTGAGGGTGGAGACAAGGATCAGGGAAAAGCTTCTACATCCACAGCTGGGGTTCGAGAATTGGATCCCGATGGCATATGGTGAGTTTTTGTGTTATTTTTTAATGTTTTCATTATTGAAATTAAGTTTTATTCATATGTTGTTTAATCTTACAATGTTTTGTGTGCAAGTTTTGACAAGGGCGCTGTTGTTCGATCAATAACACACGTCATCAAGTCCTACTTCCATCAGCCTTGGAAGAACTACACTGAGGTAGATCAGGCGACCAAGGTACATTGGTGGAACATGTGGAAGGTCAGTAAGACAAATTATGTAATTTGATACAATATTTTTTTAAATATAATCTCTTACATTAACATATTTTATTGTCCTTGGTCTAATGCAGAAACAGTACACTTGGAGGCCTGAGCTCGAGGGCACTGTGCGGGATGCGTATGATACCAAGGCTGGATTACGGCTGAAGGACATATTCAATGACACAGTGCACAAGCGGAAAGACCGATCAAATTGGCTTGGTGATGACATGTACCAGGCAATGAAGGGTAGGCTCGATGACAAGCTATTCAAGGAAAGGTCGGCTCGAGCAAAGGCAAACAGGAGAGGCGGCGACGATAATGGCAAGGCCCAGGCCTCTCACTGCGCAGGATCTGTCTCCACCACTCAACGAGCTAAGCAATTGGTTAGTCTACTATTTCATTAAATTATTGTAATTAATGCACGTTTGATTATATATATCCTACCCTTACGCACATTTGTTTGTTTTGTCCAAGGCGAAAGGAGGGAAGCTGCCTGATGCTGCGGATCTCTTCCTCGATACTCACTTCAAGAAGCAACCAGGGAAGGATCCGGTTCCGATTAGCGATAAGGCCAAGGAAGTGATGGTAATGCTTTATTCTTTACTATGCATTTGATTTTTAGAGCGGAATTCCGGCTTCAAAGCCGAAGAGTACGAATAGGATTGATTTTTTATTATTTGCAATTGATGTTTAGAGCGGAAATCCGGCTTCAAAGCCGAAGAGTACGAATAGGATTGTTTTTTGATTAATGTTATGATATGTGAATTTGGTTTAAAACATGATCTACGTTGATCGGTGCGAAGTTGGGAATGAAAACATCCAAAACGAGACAAAAATGGCCTATTTAGGTTGTTTTTGTTCCAAAACCCTCTAAACTTTCCCAAAAACATGAAAATAAGTGATAGAATGTCTATAATAATGTTATGAGATGTGAATTAACCTTTAAAACATGTTCTACGTTGATCGGTGCGAAGTTGGGAATGAAAACACCCAAAACGTGCCAAAAATGGCCTATTTAAGTTGTTTTTGTTCCAAAACCCTCTAAACTTTCCCAAAAACATGCAAATATGTGATAGAATGTATATAATAATGTTATGATATGTGAATTTGGTTTAAAACATGATCTACGTTGATCGGTGCAAAGTTGGGAATGAAAACACCCAAAACGAGACAAAAATGGCCTATTTAGGTTGTTTTTGTTCCAAAACCCTCTAAACTTTCCCAAAAACATGCAAATAAGTGATAGAATGTCTATAATAATGTTATGAGATGTGAATTAACCTTTAAAACATGTTCTACGTTGATCGATGCGAAGTTGGGAATGAAAACACCCAAAACGTGCCAAAAATGGCCTATTTAGGTTGTTTTTGTTCCAAAACCCTCTAAACTTTCCCAAAAACATGCAAATAAGTTATAGAATGTCTATAATAATGTTATGATATGTGAATTAACCTTTAAAACATGTTCTACGTTGATCAGTGCGAAGTTGGGAATGAAAACACCCAAAACGAGCCAAAAATGGCCTATTTAGGTTCTTTTTGAATTGTTTGAACTAACTTCGCCCATAATTTGCAGGTACAATATAACCAAAACCTTTCGGAGTCTCAAGCTAGTGGCTTGGAGACGGATCCCAACCAGGTCTTCTTTGATACAGTTGGTGGCTTCCGGAAGGGCGAGGTTCTAGGGTTCGGCAAAGACGGAGCTTCTCTCTATTATGAGAGAACCTCGCGGCGGCACGTTGGATCTGCCTGCTCTCCATCAGTTTCCACTCAACTGGCAAAGATGACCGAGCGTTTGGAGGAGTCCGAGCGTGCGAGGACAGAGTTAGAGGAGCGAGAGCGCCGTCTGGAGGAGCGAGAGCGCCGTCTGGAGGAGCGAGACCGTCAACGGGAGGAGCATCAGCGCCGTCTGGAGGAGGATCAGAAGAAGGCGCAGATGGACGCTTTCATGAGGCAATTCGGCGATCAGTCTTCCATTCACCGACGACCCCCCGACGATCGCACAGACGGTTCTGGCGGTTCTGGAGCCTTCGTAGTGTAGTTGTTTGTTATATATATTTCGGTTTATTAATTTACGTTTTTGGAAACTGTAATATATATATTACATACTTTTGTGTATTACGAATTATTTATATAAATAATATCAAATATTATTTCGTATGTATAAACTGTTTTTCATTAATAAATAATTTAATATGTTTTGCAAAGGTTTTTTGTTATTTAATGAAATGAAAGACGTAACAATTTAACGACCGCCAAACTGTCGATATCCAAAAACTCAAAACCTCGAAAATAGTAAATATTAAAATTAAAAAAACCGCGAAAATTAATATGCCGACCGACACACGGTCGGTAAATTATTAGGCGCGAAAAAAAATTGGCTGGAATAAGCCATTTTCCGACCGTCATGGCGGTCGGTATTACCGACCGTCATATGGTCGGTCGGTACTACCGACCGCCATGACGGTCGGAAAATGGCTTTCCAAATTTTTTTTTAAAAACTTTTATTTAGTCGGTAAACGGTCGGTACACGGTCGGTAAATTATTTCCGACTGAACGTCGGTCGGTAAAAAAATTTTACCGACTAATTATACACCGACCTCCTTTTATCGACCGGCGACGGTCGGTAAATTGAGGCACCGACCGTTAACGGTCGGTAAAAAGCGGTCGGCCGAAGCTTATTTTCTTGTTGTGAAGTACTCATTTATCGTTTCATTGTCTTTCTTGAAGGGAATCAAAACATTATCTGAGAATATTCAAGTGTGTGTGGTCCCACGTAGTACCAATCCCAAAAGAAATAAGGGAATCAAAACATGTTACTAACACAAAATCACCGAGCATACAACACACGATGGATTATCAATATCATTATGAACATATATAATAATTAGCAACAATAATTATTCACCTTAATACCCTTCCCAGTACCTCACCAACGTGTGATTTTTTTAAAGAATTTTTTTTTCGCTTTTTAAATTATCCTGTGTTTAAAAATAATTTGACTTGTAAGAAAATTTTTAGATCAAAACCTGAGGCTCGCTGATACCACTTTGTAACACCCCAATAATTCTCACTAAATTATAAATCATATTTTCAAGAAATATTGAGAATTATTAAAGTATTATCGCCACGTGTGGAAACGTATCGGCTTACTCAGAATTTTGCAGCGGAAATAAAATATAGTACTAAATTTAAAATAAAACTAAATCTTATTACAACTTGGAACCATTAAGGCCCTGAAATTATTGGATCAAACTTAAAAGAAATAAATCCAACTTAATAAATGATAATATCTAAAATAACCCAAATTAAAACGTCAAAACAAATTTAGAAAATATTTCACAAAATGAATAAATGTTTTAGAAATACCACTCGTCACTCAAGCCCACAATCATCCCTGTATTCCTGCACAAACTTACCCTGACCCTGAACGACAGCTCACAAATATTGGGTCATCACAGGGTCAAGATATCAACAAGACCAAATTTGTACGACGTGAGCAAAGCTGAGTACGGCAATCAAATAAGCACACATATCTATTGCATATAACAATCATATCAAAATTCACTTGCTATGATGAGTAAATATTGGTTATCTCCTTGTTAAACGCATTTATTATTAAGTGGTCCTCTAGAGCCGAAGCAGTGTAAGCACCAGGCGAGTTGTATATGCCTATTGGGTGACAATGGGAGCTACCCACGTCACAAATAAAGGAATGAGCTCAATCCGCTAATGGAACACGTGGATCCTACGGTTCCCTTAAAGTCACGAGTCCTGCCGTGACCCCAACCCACATCTATGCCAATACTCCAGACGTGCACTTGTTGAGAGTTTTAATGCTTACCCGAATATTTCACTTTAAGTGATTAGTGTCTTGATAGTTATTACATATAACAAGCACACACATATCACACAATTCACATTACACCTGTTTTAATTTATTGTTCAGATAAAACACACTAAACTCTTGTCTATTTAGCTAGATTCCCATCAAGAACTTAGCTCTTAAGTGGTATCCCAAAACTACTAAAGGGCATGAAATATTCGGAGAATCTATCCACGCATTAATAATAATAAACTCGAAGGGACAACTTGTCCATATTTAAATAAACTGCTATTAAAGAAGCATGAAATATTCAAAGAACCTATTCATGAAATATCTTTCTTTAAAATCAGGAACATGAAATAATCTTCCCTATTCTTTTCTTGATAGGTTTGCAAACACAAGTTATACAGACAATTAAAATCACCACAAATAAATCATGTTCCACAAAATCACATATTTGACAGTCATGACAAGAATATGCAAAGTCCTAACATGATACTACATCTGAAAGCTTATCAATTACGCGTACCTTGAATAAACTTGGTGGTACTCCACCTTTTCCTTTCAGAACTCGCCTAAGTAATATTCCTCGCCTATAATATAAAAGACAATAATATTAAACTCGAGTCCTAAAAAAAATATCCAGTAGCTCTAACCTATCCTAAGACTTTCCATAAATTACCCGAAGATAAAATTAACTACTTAATCAATTGTATAAATACATTCTTTAATCCAAGATTTTAAAAGAAAAAAAAAAAATTTAAATTTTTGTTTTTTTTTTACTTATGTACATATACTTGTACATATATATGTATATGTATATATATATACATACACGCATATACATACACATATACACATGTAGCTGCTACCTCCAGAGATAGCGACCGTGGCAGCAGACGGCGGGTCGGAGCAGCAGGCGGCGGCGACGGTCAGACGAACTCCGGCGACGCGGCTACGTTAGTGGCGGTGGTGCTGCGTCAGGCTATGCGTGAGTGTTGAATCTTTTTTTTTTTTTTTAAAAAATCCCACGAACCACCACGATAGGGCTGGTCGTGGCAGGTGGTGGCGGCAATGGCTAGTAGGGGTGTAGGAGGTTGAAGCTAGGAGGTTATGGAGGATTGAGGGTAAAGTTTGAAGGTGGTTATGGAGTTTGAGGTTTGAGGTTTGATTTTTGAATTTCTTTTTCTTTTCCTTTTCACGGTGAGAGAGAGTATGAGTGAGTTTTTTTTTTTTTCTTCTTTTGCTTTTTAACCTAATTTAGTTTACCCTGGGGTATTTATAATGTTACTGTTGTTCAGGGTTTCTCAATAGGTTGGGCTGGTGACAAACTCTTTTAAGCCCATATCATTTCCAAACACTGAATTTTAATATTTCATTCTTTTTATTTATTTAATTATCTGTTTGAACGGTTCCCAACCTACAATTAAAACCTTTAGAGTTATATTAAATATTACCCACAATTTTCGTAAAAATGATTTCAAACATATAAATCATTTATATTCCCACAAAGTAAAATATTTAATTTAATTTATTAATTCCAATCCCAAAAATATCCGTTATGGGTGTAAAATCGTATATTTTTGTATAAATAATTCTATATTAAAGTATAAAATTATGGAGGATCACAACAAGGCCCTTGAGGAAAAGGGTCTGTAAGGAAGAAATTAAAAGGGAACCTACTGAAGAGGTTCCTGTGGGAAAGAAGGAGGAAAAGAAGAAACGAGTGAAAAGTGTAACAAAGAAGGGTAAAGCTTCTGAGAGCCCCAAGCCTGCAACCAAAATCCCAACTGAAAAGAAGAGGAAGGCTGACTCTGCTCCTGAAAAGGCCTCAGCCAAGAAGAAAGGTAAGACCATTTCTGAACCACTGTTTGAATTAAGTGGTAGGGGTGTCTTGTTTCGTTTTGCATGTCCTAAGTCTTGGATAAGTCCACCCTTTCTAGATGAGTTTAAGGAGGCTATAGAATTCCAGGGTTGGGAAGGACTGTTTGATAAGAGGCTGGATGTTTTTGAGACTTGTGTTGAGGAATTCTACTCAAAATTGGGGAAATTAGACAAAGGGAAGGTCTGGAGTGAGGTCGAAGGGGTCGACATCACTTTGTCAAGGAAGAGTCTAGGGGAGGTACTAGTTGTACCAAGAGGTGGGTTATGTGACTATTCAAAGGACAACTGGCCTACTATTCCTGAGGTCAGTACAGAACACATTCAGACTACTCTCTTTACTGGTTCTCCAAATGATGGTTATGGCTATGTAATTAGCCAACTAAGGGAACCAGTGATGAGGCTGTTCCTTACAATAGCCTCTAAGATAGTACTCCCTAGGGCTCAAGGCAGAATGGATGTGAGAAAGATGGATGCTGTGATTATCTACTGTCTGTATGAGAAAATCAAGTTGAGTCTCCCTGGTCTCATGCTAGCCCACATGGTTAGTATTCTAGAAAGGTCAAACCACTCTCTACCCTATGGTGCCTGGCTCACTTTGGTTTTCCAAAGTAGGAAGGTACATCTGAGTGGTGAGGTCAAGAAAATGTCTGTCCTCACCAACCAGATCTTAGGTCAGAAGGGAATGACCTTTGAAGGTGGTATACTAAAAATGAGGGATGAAGAGAGGACCACTGGGGTCAGAAGAACAAGAAGATCAAGGTCTGAGGAAGCTACTGGGTCACTGTCCAAATAGGTGCAAACACATGGAGAACTACTGCAACAGATGATGGCTGGTGTGAATGCCTTGTGCACTTCTCTGGATGGATCAATCAAGAACATATCAGCACGGTTGGACTCCCATGAAGAAAAGCTTGCCTCCTCTTCCAGCATCAAGCCCAAGACCACTCAGAGACCAGTTCTCATCATTACCCAAGTGGAGAAGAAGAAGAAGAAGCAGGAAGAGAGTGCAGAAAAGGAAGATGAGAATTCTACTAAGGATTCTGATGATGATGCTAACTCTGACTCTTCTTAGCTTACCCCCTACCCTACTAACCTATCTCTCAACTTTCAATCATCTGGTTTCTTTGAACAATTCCTATTTCTAGTTTTGACCATTTCTGCTAAACAATTTCTCTGCAGAATGGTCCTGGTCTGTATAATTATTTAACTTCTGTGTGCACTTTGACATTTGGGATTGTGAGTTGCAGGTACTCACTTTTGAGACAGCATCTCTAAAATGCTGTGTTTATATTATGCTTGTGTTGACTTTACTTGTTGTCTTCTCCTAATTTTTGTGTTGTGTTAATTTTGTCATTTGATGATGCCAAAAGGGGGAATAGGACAGGTGAAGTTCCTAGTTTCAAGTGTAGCAACTTGAACAAGGTTCAGACCTTGTTAGAGATGGCCCAGCTTTATCCCTAGGAGTACTTTGAATTCAGATCAAACACTCCTATCCATCCCAACTGGAAGAAACTCTTCCAAGTGAATTTAAAAATTCTCTTGCTACATTTGATAATTGATAAGTCTTGCAGGTTACAGGTCTAATGCTGAAACTCAATAATTAATTGAGTAATGTGATGACTGACTAACCACTGTAATCAGTCTAATTGTGCTTTAGTTTGCTGTGTTTTTTTAATTCTCTGAGATTATGACTCTGACTACAGGCACAGTGCAAGACCAGTTTCTCTGAACAGTTGTTTTATTTTAAAAAATTGGTTGCTGTTCTCAGGGGGAACTTCATGGTTTGCCATCATCAAATAGGGGGAAATTGTTGAACCATGTTTGATTTAATGGATGACAAACCAGTTCTCTATACTTGATTGCTATGCATGTTTTTAATTGAACAGGTTAATTCAAGTGAGAACTCTTCAAGGCAAATCTGAAGACCTTGAGATACTTGAAGAATCAGAAGTCAAGAGCTTGAAGTCTTTTAATTTTTTTACTTCTAGGATCTTCTTGTAAAATAGACTTAGGAAAATATTCTTTGTGCTTCTAAGTAAAGAGAAAAAAGATTTTATGTTTATATCCAGTAAAGAGAACAGGCCAAGAACAAGCTAAGAACAGGCAAAGAACAAGCTTGGAACAGTTCTCTTTACCAGATGTAGACTTAGTAGTACTGAGACCACTGTGGGAACAGACCTCAGTATTACGCACGTGCACTTAAGTGATCTGTACCAATTTTCGTGTTCAAAATTATTTTTGAAAATTTATTTGAAAAATATTGATCACTTATGTTTTGGAAATCTGCCAAATTGATTCACAAAATCAGCTTTGCAATGTACTTGTTTGGACTCTAGTGTACTTTCCACTACATGTAGTGGAAGGAGAAAAAGGTCTGAAATAGGTGCCTTTGTACTTGTGTCAGCTAAGCTTGTTTGCACAATTTAGGCAAGTCTCCAAGCACACTTCTAGAGGACGGTTTTTTCCTTGCCTATATAAACAATCTCTTGAAAAAAACCCTACAAGACTTTTGCTCTCCAAAGAAAACCAAGTCATATTTTCTGAGAGTCTATCCTTAGAACAAAACTATCTCCATATCCATCTTTAAGAGAAAAAATTACGGAGATTTAAGTTTGTAATATTTGAAACACTTAGAGGGAAGTAGTTGGGGAGTGTTCTGTGAACACTGAGTGAACTGTTAGAGTTAACAGTTGGGGAATTAAGTGTTACAAAGTTGTAGCATTTAATTGAGTGTGTAACCTTGTTATTATTCTGAGTTGATTAATAATATTGGTGAGAGAGTGGAGGAGGTAGGCTTGTTTAGAAGCCGAACCTCGTTAAATCCTTGTGTCCCTACTCTTTATTTACTGTTCTATCGCTGTTCTCACAAAAAGATAAACAAACCTTGAAAACGATTGAAAAAACACACATACTCAATGCAACCCCCCCCCTTCTTGAGTATACATTGAACTTACAGCTGGCACAACCACTTCAGTTAGCGGAAATTTAAAAATTCAAGATCTTAATACTATCAACACAATAAAGTACAAAACAATTATCAACCAAGTAATATTTCATCATCACCAAACATCTGATTTCTAGTTATTCTCCAACTTCAATTCTAGTTTGTTACAGTATTTTTTGTTCATAGATATCTTCACAATAGCAAACCAAGTGAACAGAGATACTAACATTTATCCTCGGCCATAATAACTAGAGGATAAGTATCTAGAAAGCAACATCAATTTAGTAAAGGAACATATATAAGTATCTAGGAAGCAACATCAATTTAGTAAAGCAACCATTGAAAGACACCCTTGTCATAGGCAAGCTTCCATAGTACACCATGACCTCCAGGCTTGCAAACTGGCGTGAATGGTTCAGAAACCAACCATTCACCATCTTTGGCACTGATTGCTGGAACAAGAGGCCAGGCTGGCAATGCATAACATCATATTGCTTACATAACAAGCAGAACATACAGAGAGCTTAGACGAAGAGATTTGCAAACTGAACCTGTTCAAAAAGTTGAAATGTTGATCGACCTCTTCCAAACCATTGGAGTTTCTCACAAAGTAAACTTATACGATGGTTGTTCTTTGCGGCACTTGTCATGATAGCAACAGGAGTGATGCACTATTTACCGTAAAGCTTGAAGTACAAAAATTCTCTAGCCTTGAAGCACCTGAGAGAATATCCATATGAATTGGATTACAGTAAGTAAAACTGAATTGTAATAGAAAAATTGCACACAAGAATAACAATAACTATTTAGTGCATTAATATAATCTCTTTTTTTAAAGTAAAAACAATAACTATTTAGTGCAAAAAATAAATACAAACCAACATTTCTGCTTTTTTTTTTTAAAAAAAAGAACAATTCAGCATTTCACTGGCATTAGAATCCGACAATATTCCAACATATACATGAATTTTCACTTGCACTTGTTAACATTCTAGCAATTCAGCAAATCAATACCAAAAACAGAAAGAAAAGCAAGTAGGAACTAGAATTTTAATAGAAAAAAAATTCTAAGCTTGAAATTCCACCAAACCTAAGATGGAATACAAGCAACTTCAAAGCCCGAATTTTGAACATCGTCAACAACGGAAGATTGCAAACAACCCTAGCTACAGTGCATTAAAATTCGAACAACATATCCATACTCAAAACCAAAGAGCAAATCAAGCAACAACAACATATCAATACTCAAACCCCAAATAACAAAAACCTAAAAGGGACTCAAACTAACAAAAACCAAACAAAAGCAAATGACAGCAAAAACAAACATCTAGTGAAATGAACAAACAAAGAAAGACAAAATAGACTCAACATTAGACTTGGACAGAAAATGAATAAACAAAGAAAGAGAAATTAATAAAAAACCAACGACCTTAACTATAGAAGCAGGGGAGAATGTTATTGAAGACAAAAGTTAAATAGATTAGAGACATTGAAGATCTGACCAAACTGAAGGCCGATGGTGCAATGGTGGTGCTGGTAGCAAGTCACGACAGAGGTCAATAATAGTGGCACTGGCTGGTACGGGAAACAAATCCTCTTAGTGCGTACTGTGGAGGTGGTCAGGCTGTACCAATCTTAACGGAAAGAGCGGCGGAATTGGGGGCTCACCGGTGACCCAAAGGAGGCGGCGGAGTGGTTCAGTCGCCGACGAGCCCCAATGACCGGTGTGTTTGAAACCCTAGGAGAGAGAGCAGAGGACTGCTGGTGAAAATTGCTTGGTATGGGTTGTTTGAGATTGTTTGAAAGGGGTGAAACGAACCAATTGTTTTTTGTCGTGAAAATTGCTTGGTATGGGTGTTTTCTTTTATCCCACTTTTAATAGAGGTTCTACAATAACCGCTATAAAAGTTAAACTTTTAATGGCGGTTTTTGTAAAACCGCTATAAAAGGTGTTCTACCTACATTTTTATAGCAGTTTGCTCAAAACCGCTATAAAAAACCCGCTGTAAAATGCATTTTTTGGCGTAGTGAAATAAAGATTAAAGGGAAACAAACTCACCTATATCAAATTCAATTGAAGATCAAATCAACTTAATTGAATTGGGATCAACCAAGCAACACTTGCATGCATGTATGGATCAAATTAATTAATGGATCAAATTCATGTATGTACGTGAACACAGCTGCACAAAGAAAGGAAGAAAGGGATAAGAGCGAGCTGAGTGATGTTGAATGAATTGAATTATGCCTCCAATGAAACCTGTATTCTATTATTTAGAGAGGGAATTGAGTATTAAAAAAAATGGAATATTATTATTGTGATTTGTGAATACAGCTTACAATGCAAAGTGTTAAAGCAAAGCTACCCTAGCTAGCAAGCTTAGGTAGTGATATTGAAAGAAAAGAATTCAAATCTAATCAATTGAGGACAGATGGAATCATCTTAGTTTGTTGTTCCTACATACACTAACTAAAAATACATAGCAAGGAGGGTATAACTCTAGAAATCCGATAAGAAGTCGACACGTAGTTAGTATATATAGTAAGATATGGATCACTTATTCATCATTTCAGGAATGACATTGAATTGACACACACTAATATATTATACTTTTCTTTTTAATACCCTTTTATTTTTCATTATCACTCTTTCTATGCATTTAGTTTCATGAGTTAAATTAAATTCAATTTTATACATTAATATATGTACTTTGTTTGAATCGATCTCTTTGTATAAAAACCACACATGCAACAACTAAACATTTCCAACTTAGGGCTATTATCAATTTTGTTTACTTTGACCATAATGTATTTTTCCAACTAAGTATTTAGGCAATTTTTTTTACCATTTTGACTTTTTATAATGTCTTACATGTAACGAAAATAATATAGTCAAATAGGATTTTGTTTCATGCAGCTCAATGTGAACTTTTTAAATTTTTGTAATTTGTATAATTTTTTATTATACCTATTTAAAAATAAAATATTGTGAATGTGAATACACTTAGCTAGCTAGTGATTTTGAAATTGATTAATTAATGAAGTAATCATCTTCTTTTTTTATCATACAGTAACAAAAAAAACACAAAGTCGTAGACAGTAATACAAGTATGGAAATCATGTAATTAAAAAGTCGATACGTCATAAGAGAGAGATAAATTGAGGAATGACAATGAATGACATTAATAAGGAAATTAAAGATGTAGTAAAGGGATGATGATTTGAAAGGAAGAATACTTCTACATGTGTGCAAAGTAAGGGCTCGTTTACATTAGCTGAATAGAGATGAACTGGACTGAAATGAACTTAATAGAGTGTATTAATTGAACTGAACTGAACTGAACTTAATAGATCGAGGTGAACTGAACTGAATTTAATCTGAAGTAAACAAGCCCTAAACATTATTCGAAATCACCACAACTACAAAACAACAGCACATTGCATGTATGCATTATTGAATGACCAAAGGATGGAACAAGAAAAGAAATTAAATGGACATGATGAAAGTGATGATGGCCGAATTGTTTTTATTTAAACTTCTATCTATCATGTTCTTGCTTTTATTCAGTTTACTTTAGTTGTCTGGTCTTCTTAACAAATAAATCATCTTCTTTCTTTCCAACACCCTCAATATTTGCATTATTTTTATCGATCTAAATTGCTTTTACTTTATTGTTTACTCCTTGCACTATTAAGCTAGCTAATTAAGGGTGGTGGAGGTGTTTGCTTTTACCTGAAATATTTTACTGTGGTTTTATAACTATGGCCTACCATAAACGAGTATTAAGATTACTTTTTTTAATTTAATTTTAATTTTTAAATAAAGCTATGTTTTAATTACTTACCTATTTTTGAAAAATATTCTCCAAAAATAAGAAATATTTTTATTAACTAAAAAATTTAATTATTTTAGAAATATTTTTTAAGTAATTAAAAAAAATTAGTTAGAGTTACTAACTACTCCTTCCGATTTGTTTTAGTTTACTCACTTGTGATTTTATCAAAACCAAAAAAAATATTGGGAATAGGAGAAAAAAATAAATGATGATTAAAAAATGTATAAAAAGTAAGAGAGAGATGGCATGGAAAAGAGATAAAAATAGGTTAATTTTATTGAAGTTTGTCAAAAGTAAGCGAGAGAATATGGAAAAAAACATCTGGGAATCATAAATTAATAAATGTAGGAGAATAAATGTGAGAACGAAGTGAGTAAATTAAAAAAAAATCCAAAAAAGGAAAGTGAGTAAATTAAAAAAAACAACGGAGGGGGTATTAATTAAGGGTGCATTCTCTTTACCTTAAAAATTAAGTTTTAAGTTTAATAAGTTTAGATAAGTTCCAATAAGTTCAAATAATTTCAGGTCTAATAAGGTCTAAATATACCTTAAAAAAACTTTCAGGTTTATTAGGTTCAGATAAGTTTCAATAAGTTCATATAAGTTGAAGAGAAAGCACCATAAAATTAAAATAATTCAACAATCAAGCAATTTTAGTCATCAATTAGTAGTTTTATTTATAAAAGCACATTAGAATCATTTTGCTTTTACCCACTATTTTCTTTAGTTATCCTTTTTTAAAAATCTAAAGTTTAACCTATACTCAACTGAGCTCTACTCTGCTAGGCGGGAGTATGATTGTATTTGAGGCCATGTGGGAGGGAATCTACGTTGAAAGTAATCATAGGTAAGAAATTAGGTTTTTCTTTTTACAAAATTAAAAACAAAAATAAAAAGCGGTGAATTGTAAGAAAATTGATTTTGTTTTAATAAATAAACATTTGTACAATCCTATTAGTAAGCTTATATCTAATTTGAAATTTTCTAATTGTACCTAAAACTTTTAGTTAATTCATATATAAGGAAAAAAACTCATCAAACAAGTTTTAATTTTAATTTAGTACTCTTTTCGTTCTCATTTGTTTGTTTTGTTTTGAATTTTGACTCTATTTATAAAATGAGAGAATCTTCTAAATTACGCTCAATATATAATACATAATATAGTCATGTGGGGTCTTGTTTGATTCGTCTCAATGGGTACGTTATTAATATCCAATTATTATAATTTTTACATATATACAACAAAAAGGTATTTAAGGTCAAACAAATGCATTGATATATGTCCAAAATCCTCAATATGTGAAGGAGTACAGACCTATTTCTTGTTGCACTGTTTTATATAAAATTGTTTCTAAGATCCTTACTTGCAAGTTGGCCACAGTCATCGGAGACATTGTGAATGATTCTCAAGCGGGATTCATTCCTGGAAAACACATTGGGGATAACATTCTTCTGGCTACGGAACTCATGAAAGGCTACACTCATAAATATGTCTCCCCCCGGTGTGTTATCAAAGTAGACCTCAATAAGGCCTACGATTCTGTAGAGTGTAGCTTTTTGGAAACTATGTTGTATGAACTAGGTTTCCCTAATATGTTTGTCAGGTGGGTGATGGGGGCCGTGTCCTCGGTCTCTTACTCTATTCTCCTCAATGGCTTTCCCACTACCCCATTTCATGCTAGGAAGGGTTTGAGGCAAGGAGACCCTATCTCCCCTTTCCTCTTTGCGATCTGTATGGAATACTTATCAAGGTGCCTAGGAGAAGTTCAGGATGATCCTAACTTCAATTTCCACCGTAGATGTGAGAAATTATCCCTTACACATCTCATGTTTGCTGATGATCTCCTGATGCTTTGTAGAGCAGATCATTCCTCCCTACGGCTTCTTTTTGATGCCTTCCACAAGTTCTCGGCTGCATCGGGGTTGTCTGCTAATCTTGACAAGACTGAGATCTACTTTGGTGGCATTTCTATGATTGATCAGGAGTCTTTGCGTGGGAGTATAGGTGTTACTCAGGGGACCCTTCCCTTTAAATAGCTTGCAGTTCCCCTCTCCTCCAAAAAACTCACTATTGCACAATGCTCTCCACTAGTTGATCGGGTCACTAGCAGAATCAGAAGCTGGACTTCGAGGCATCTCTCTTATGCGGGGAGGCTCCAACTTATCAAAAGTGTGATTTTTGGCATACAAACATATTGGGCTCAGATTTTTATCTTAACAAAGAAGATCCTTATGGATATTGAAGCGATGTTCAAGGTCTTCCTGTGGACGGGGCGAGCTGATAAAAGTAAGAGGGATCTTGTTGCTTAGAAACAGGTCTGTCTTCCTAGGGTTAATGGAGGGTGGAATGTCCTTGCCCTTCATGACTGGAACAAAGCAGCTATTTCTAAACTGCTCTGGGATCTTTCTAGCAAGGCCGACTCTCTCTGGGTCAAATGGGTGCACACTTACTATTTCAAACGAAGAGATTGGTGGGAATCTCATGCTCCTGCCAAATGTTCATGGGTGCTCAAAAAGGTGCTAAAATGCAGTTCTATTATAGACCAGCTTGGGGGGTGGAGCTAAGTTCTTCGCAAGGGGACTTTCAAGATTAAGCATCTATATAGGCTTCTCCGCCCTCACCCTCCGGTGGTTCCTTGGAGGAACATTGTTTGTCATAATGGAGCTTCTCCAAAGAGTATTTTTATTTTGTGGTTAGCTATTCAGGATAGGTTGATGACTAGGGAGAGACTTTATGCTTGGATATATGTGGATAGCCCTAGCTGTGTTTTATGCGGTTCAGTTGTAGAATCTGTCTGATCACATCTTTTTTTCAATTGTAGTTTTACTATGCAGGTATGGCAAAGACTGTTGGATTTACTGAAGCCAAGAACCCAACTCTTTTCCTTCTTAGAGCTAGTTCGATGGCTATGTTTCATTACGAAGCGGAGCAGTTGTAAGGCCAAGACCTTGACCATTGTGTTCACTGAGGCTATATATGTTATCTGGCTATATAGAAATGATGTAATATTTAGAGGTTCTGTTAAGTCTATTGACAGCATTGTTAGGGAAATTCTTTTCTTAGCGGCTTGTCGTTGTGATGACTCATGTAGAAAGCTTCTAATGATGTAACCTTAGTTGTTCTTGTGGTCCCCCAGCTTGCTGCCAGTGATTGGATGAGGCCTTGGAACCCTTCCTAGAAGGTGGCCATGGTCTTATTGTGAGGCATTAGCATTTGGGATAGATGATGTTTTGAAAAGTTTTTTTGGGTCTGTACCATATTTCTCTTTGGCAATAAAATTTCTCTATTTACCAAAAAAAAAAAAAATATGCATTGATATATATGCAAAGTCAAACAGGACAAACAAATGAAAACGGAGAGAGTAATAATTAAGAGTTAAAAAAACTTATAATAATCACCATAGGAACACAATCTCATCCCCAAATTTATTAACATTTTTTCCCAACCATTGCCACTTGATGGGTAATAGAGGATGGATAGAGTAATTTATGAACAAATCAATAAAGTAAACAATATGCAGGTCAATTAGCATGGTCAATTAGCATCATCAATATGATAGCAAACGACTTATATTAATGATTTGTTTTGGAAAATTTGTGAGAAGTAACCTTTTATAAATAACTTTTTTTTCAAAAACATCCTTTCAATTTTATTTTCTTTATTTAATTATTAATTTATTTATTGCAAAGTGAATCCTTAAATGCAAAAAAAAATAAAAATACTGTCACTTACAACTAACCTTAGTTTACTTTCTTCCTCTCAAACTTTGATGAAATGTTGTTTTAAGAGTGGTTTTATGTTATGCAAAAGATTATATCTTGGTGCTAGGTTTAAATATATGTTGGATTATATTCTTTAGAGTACGTAGACAAAAATGAAGTTAATTAAAATTAGAGCCCATTTTCCTATATTAATGTAAAATGAATATGAACTTTATCAAGTATGAATACGTGCCTTCATGTTCATCCATCCAAATCATTGATCCATGACAAATTGAAAAAAGCTGATAAGAAAACTTAAAGATTTAAGATTCTGATACTAGATTAATCTGAACCAAATTGAAATGATAAAAGAAGACAAGTTTGGTTTAAATTAATTTGGGTGTAATTTAGTTTTTATTTTGTGTTTTCAATTTTTTAAAAATAATATTGTTTAAGAACAAGTTTTAAAACTCATCATTCTTTTATTTTTCTAAGCCTAGTGTATAATTTATGTAAAAAGTCAATGTATGGTAATCTTTTTTTATCTTTAAATTGAAGGCGTATAGATAATTATTTTAGAGAAATTGTCATAGTTTAAAACTAAAAATCCAAATGGTTCATGACTAATATTTGAAAGATTTTAGTTTAAACAGAAAATACAAAACTCTACCTTATTTAAGTTAAAAAATTAAACCTATTCTCTTTGGTCTAAAGCCTAATATGATCTATTGTATTTTTTCTTGTCCAATGTAATGTTGAAATACACCCCAAAGTACATAACATAATTAGGCGTTAAAAAGCTTAGGCTGGGTATAGTTCTATTTCCACCCCCACAAACCCTCTTTGTTGGGTAAAATGGGCCTAGTTAAACCAAGCCTTTTTCAAAAGCTATCATTGCCTTCAATGCTCATATATGTGGTGGATTGTCCGCACCAATGGATGTAACCTTGTTAAAAGACCAAAATTTTTTCCACTTTATTATAAACTAGGGTTTCGCCTTATCAGATCAATCGGGTTATATAAAAAAAATATTCTCTCCGTAATACAAAAATTCCAAATTGATTTTTGCACGTATTTAAGAAAGCGATTTAAAAGTGTAAATAAAGAAATTAATCAAATTTTTTTATATAATAGCAAAAATGGGATTATAAATTACTAATATCAATTACTTCTTTACTTTTTCCTTATCACTAATTAACCGCAGTCAATGTTTTATGGTTCTTCTTAATTTAGTAAAAAGAATATTTCTATTCTTGTATAGCATTGCTGTGAGCCATTGGATTTTTTTTCAAGACATGCCATACACCCAAAACTAAAATGAGAATAATGCAATGGGTTGTGGTTGTAAGATTGGGCTAATTTTGAAATCATGTTTACTTCGCACAAAAATAGAGGTGCCGATTTAGGCACTCCCTTTTTACTTAGTATACTTCACTTTTGTCCATTTCTCTCAATTTAAGTTGAATCAAACAAACCCTAAACATGCAACAACCACCTCTAATGATTTGCCTTAGAACCTCCTTTTTACAAGCATTTTATGGAACATTTGGAAAATAAGGAATTCCTGGATTTTCAGAAAGATTAATATAAAGTCCAGGGCTTATTTCCAAACCTCAATTTCTTATGACAGGGAATTTATTACTCTCACTTCTGGAACTCAAACTATTCCTTTATCAAACAACCTCAATCCATGTCATAGGTGTGTAGAAGGGTCAAATCAGAATTCTATCCATCTTCCATTTCCTTCTTCTTTGAACATATATGTAATAACCAAAATTTTGGGCTATTTTAAATTTTTATTTATTATTTAATTCCTTATTTTGGTGGGAAAGATTCGAATTAATCGAACCCAAATTAAAACCCGAGCCTAAACTATTTCCCTCACCTTGCCAAATTAGGGCCCAAAGGCCAAAAACTCTTTATCATCCAAGAGCTCACACGACACCCCTTAATTTTTCCTTAAATTAATTCTTTTGCTCTCATTAATTAATCATAAGATAACCTTAACTAAAAACTCTATTTTTATTCCACCTAATGCCTCCTATTATCTAGTAGCCCCAACAAACTTATAAAAGGATAAAAAAAACCCTCCTTTGTCTAAAAACTCACGGCACACTCTGTAACGACCCGCATTTTTACGCAACCACATTAACGGCAATAACGTCGTAAACAGGTAGTTACCAATCGATACTATAATGGATTTCTATTAAATTCATGAATAAAAGGGAAAATCATACTTATTATTAATGGAACCCAAAGTCCAAAAGAACAATTACATAACTAATCCCAAAAATGGAGTTCTACAACTTGAAATAAACCTATAACTACTAAAAACAGGAAAGAAAACAGGTGCCTAGATCTCTCGCCAAACACTCATCCCGACTCTAGACTTCATTCTGCTCACTTGCAAAATGAAAATGGGGGGGGGGTCCATCGTCAGTGGTGAGTAACTAGATTGTCCTACTTAGAAGTAGGACCACATTACATAAAATAACAGGTTAGAAACAAATGAAACACTACATACAATAACGTTCATAGCAACATACAATACCAACATCAAAGTTACGCAGCGGAAACACATAATCATATTCATTCAACAATTACATCATAACTCAATCATTCACAACATCTCAAGATCAATTCACAATCAATTACAAGACTTCGCTCGGTCTACAACCGATAACACGACCAACAAACAAACAGACTTGCCCCGCTCAGTTCATCACCGATGAACCGATAGACCCGCTCAGTTTATCACAGATAAACCGATAAACACAAATCGCTCGATCTTCAACCGATAGACACTAGTGGAAAAAAGGGATTTTTCTGCGACCTATTTGCTGCGGTTATTAGGGATTATCCTAATAACCGCAGCAAATAAGTTGTTAAGATGTTTGCTGCTAGTCATTTGCTGCGGTTATTTAGATAAGTCTAAAAACCGCAGCAAATCACTTAAAAAAATATATAAACACTCATCTCTCCACCCTCATCTCACACTGTTGTGTCTACTACTGCTCCTCATTAAACCAAAAAAAAAAAAACTCTGCTCTAACCCTCACCCTTACTCGACGAAGCATGAAGCACGAAGCCAACCCAAACGCCGCCGACCACCAGCCAACGGTCGTGTCTACTACTGCTCCTCCTCCTCCACTCCTGCGGTCGTGTCTACTGCCTGCGGTCGCCATCCACCACCATGCCCAAGGTAACCCCCTTCCTCCTCCTCTTTCAAATCTAGGGTTTTGTTTTTGTGGTTCATTTTCTCAAATTTTTTTATCGTTTTTTCAGATCTAACATTAGTTTTCGGTTTTTATTCAATTTTTTTGAAGGTTTTCAAAAATTTATGGTTAGATTTCAATTTCCATTTTTAAGGGTAGATTTTCAGATCTAACTCTACTGCCCTGTTTTTGGTTGTCCCTCCTCCACCTCCGTTGTTGCTGCTTGGTCCCGCCTCCGCTGCTGCTTCATCTCTTCACCACCGGCTACGAACGAACAACCGCACTCCGGACGAGCCATCAACAGTACCGATGAATCCCTCTCTCTTCCTTCTGAAGGTTTAAACTTCTTTCGGTTTTTCTCATATTCTTTTTTAGGTTTTATTTGCTAAAAAATTCAGATTTTCGAGCTGAAATTTCTATTTGTTTATGTTCATTGTTCTTTGCTGATTAATTGTTTATTATATTTTTTCTATTTGATTTGAGATTTTTGGTTAAATTTAGAAGAATTACCTGATTTTTTGACATTTCTTTGGTGTTTATGGAGATGAGTATTTTCAATTTTTGTTTGAATTTGTGCTTAGGTTTTGTGCTAGTATAATTGCAGTTTAGATATTGTTCGCTTTTGGTGTTGGTGATTTTTTTTTCTCTTTAATTAGTATAATTGCAGTTGTTTCATCTCATTAATTTTGTTTCTAATTTTTAATTACTGCTTTTCTTCTTTTCTCAACCCCTTCACTGCTTTTCTTCTTTTCTCTTTAATTACAAACTTCTATTTGTCTTTCTTTTAATGCCAACATAAAGAAAATATTGTTCAAAACTCAAATTACATTTCATCTAAATGAATTTGGTTCATTATCTTGAAGGTTATCCAAAGAAGACAAATAGAAGTTGTCTAATGACGAACTTCAATACGGTAAGAATCCACTGCTTTAATTGTATGTGATTAGTTGCAGTTTCGGGCATGATACTGAACATTTGAGAACTAATTCAATGCCTTTTTACAGTTTTTAAAATGCTGCATTGGCTTCCAAACTAGGATGCAAAGCGCAAGGTGTTTCCAATGGACTTATAATTATTGTTTTTATGCTATAATTTTTCTTTCTTGGTGAGTACTTTCTTTTATATTCTAAATTTCATAATTCAACACTTCTTTTTGCATTCTTTTTTTTGCATCTTCTTTTTCCATTCTTTTTTTATGCATCTGTACCGTTCAGAAATGTCTTAGGAAAAATAAATAGACTTATAAAGTTATAGTATAATTATGCAAAATAATTAGTGCTTAATCCCAACTGTGTTATTCTGTCACTCTCTATGTCAGTGTTCCAACCTTTGTTGGTATTATTGTGGGGTTGGATGTTGACCATTTGCAAAATTTGTATAAAAATTTGAGATTTTTTTGTGCTATTTTGACTAATTTCGGTCTCTAAATGAAGATTTCACCAGCATATTATTATGTTCGATAGATAGTAACTAATGGTGTGGCTGTGCCCAATAAGTATTTAAAAGTGAGCATTATTGTTAAACCACCTAAACTTTTGCTTGAATCTTCCTTTTGCCCAGTGGTTTTTAAAAAAAAAAAAGAGGGTAAGGGTTGGACATGAAAATCCTTGTCAACAAGTGAAAAAACAGCTTGCCCTTTAAATTAGCACTTTGTAGGCTGGAGTCGTCTTAAGCAACCTGAATCCTTTGCAGTTGGCATATGGATTCCACTCAGAGTTGATGTCTTATGTTGATCAGGTATACAGTAGATTTCTCAAAATCCCATCTTAGGGTTTCAAAATCAATTTTTCTTCCCAAAAAATAGTAGATTTGATTACAAATTTTGCATATTAGTGTTTTTGCTTTTGCTTGTTGTTAAGAATTTTACTCTATTTTATAGATTTTTGATTTGGAGTAAAGAATTCCACTATATTTTCAATTTATTTGATGAATTTTTCTAGGTTTTGCTTGTTTTCCTTTCTTGTTGGATGTAACATGCAATTAAGAATTTTGTTCTATAGTTACTGTCTTGCGTGGGTCAATTATTTGAAGTTCTAACCTGAACAAGTCGTTCTAGCTTATAATAAAAAGCTAGTGCAAATAATAAGTCAATAACGTAACTATGGCTTGTATTCACATAATAATAATTTTTAGAGTCACATTTTACTTGAATAGCTACTGCAAAGAGCAGTACATAGTTGTAGCTTAGTCTGGCCAAAGAATAATTTTTGCCTGGAGACTTATATATGTTTAGCCCCTTTCTCAAACTTAATATCTGGCTTTTAATTATTTCACAAGTTTCATAATAGGCTGAATGATATGAGCTATTGCATTTTGATAGTGTTAAAACTAGAAAGAGATGCATTATGCCAAAAAACTCAAAGGGCTGCATTACTTAATTTTTTCTGTCAAATTAGTCTAGAAGCTATAAATTTAAGTTTTTTACATTTATTCAGATTTCAAACTCATAGGTATAGATCAGTGGCTGGAAATACCATGAAAATGTAGAAAATAAAGTAGAAAGAAAATTTTGCTTTAGCTTTCTTTCTTTATAATGTACCATGAAAATGTAGTTATATTCAGAAATGATTAGTGCATTTATCATACATTAAGGATTTATTTCTTACGGCGTGTATTCAATGCCTTGTCTTATTTCTATAATTTAGCAAAGTATATAAAACCTTCAAAAGAGTGAAAATTTTGATTTTTGCCTCGTCTTGATGCTTGCCATGAGAATATAGATATTAATGACCTTTTTTTTTCCAGAGGCGAGCTCTAACTCCCTGCTGTCCTAGCAGGGCTGTTGCGAGGTTGTCCTCAGCCACTGCTGGCCTGATGCTGTTGTAATACCTGTTGCACCATGGCTGCCTGCTAGGTTGCTGACCGGCGTACGGTGCTGACTCGCTGCACCATTTAGTTCTTTTTTTTATTTATGTTCAATTTTTTTTATTTATGTTCATTTTGGACGTATGTTTAATTTTTTGTTTTGAATTTTTAGGAAGAGTTGTATTTGATTTTAGTTTATGTTGATTTAGTTCATTTTAATTTGTTTATTTTAATTTTGGATATATGCATAATTTTCTGATGTATGATTGGAATTTTATGAAGTTGAATAAAATTATATGTTTGATTTTTTTTAAGCCTTGTTTAATCCAAATTAAAAAAATGAATAAAATTGGAACCAAATTGGTTCCAATTTTATTCTTTTTTTTTTTATTTTTTAGGAGTCCTATTTGCTGCGGTTGTAGCTTATAACCGCTGCAAATAGAACCCTATTTGTTGCGGTTGTAGCTTACAACCGCAACAAATAGCACGATATTTGCTGCGGCTATTAAAAATAACCGCAACAAATAACTTATTTTTTGCTGCGGTTCAACCGCAGCAAATGATAAGGTGGGTATTTGCTGCACCCTTGATTTGTTGCGGTTAATAACCGCAGCAAATACCCCCTAAATAACCGTAGCAAAAGGCTTTGACTATGCGTGCCCAAGTAAAAACGCTGATTTGGTCAGCGTATCCTGGTATTATGCGTTAATTGATCAGCGAGAATAATTTTTATTCGCTAATGTTTGAATTTTCCAAACACCATAACTTTTGCTCTGTAACTCCAAATGGAACATGTAATATATCGTTTTGAAGCTCTTTCCATCTAGCATATGACTATAATATAATTTTGAAATAATTTTTGGTTGAAAATAATAAAATATATTAATAAGGCTTAATAATGACCAATAACACATAAGTACTTAATCATCTAGAAAAATGAGTTTATTTATATCATCATCGAGTCTTTCCTCGGGACAGGGGACTAAACTTGGTGTCAACATGCACCAGAATCCTTCCAAGGATGGATGAATCAATTTTTTAAGTCTCTATTGAGGAAGTGTGTTCTTATATTCTTTGATGATATTCTTATATATAGTGCCAGCATGCCAGATCATTGGGGTCACTTGGAGACAGTGTTTCCGATGATGAGAGAAAACCAAATGCATATTAAGCAAAGTAAGTGCATTTTTTCCACTGACGAGGTAGAATATCTTGGCCATTTTATTTCTTGAGGAGTCCAAACTGATTATAGAAAGATAGAAGCTATAGTTAATTGGCCAGAACCCAAGGATGTCAAGCAACTTAGGAGCTTCCTAAGGTTAGCTGGGTACTACAGAAAAATTGTTAGAGGATATGCCTTAATCTCCAAACCATTGACAGATTTACTTAAAAAAAAGGGGAATTTAAATGGTTAAATGTTGCTCAGAAGGCTTTTATACAACTAAAACAAGCATTAACTACTGCACCAGTATTAGTTGTCCCTAATTTTACAAAACCTTTTGTGTAGAAACTGATGCTTCAAGTCATGGAATTGGGGTTGTGTTAATGCAAGAAGGGAATCCATTAGCATTCATTAGCAAAGCACTTGGACCCAAGTGGCAGATGTTATCAGTATATGAAAAGGAGCTATTGGCAATTGTGCAAGCAGTTCAGAAATGGGAGCAGTATTTAATCAGCAATCCCTTCATCATTAAGACGGATCAAAAGAGCTTGAAATGGTTATTACAACAGAAAATTATTACTCCCTTCCAACAATTTTGGCTATCAAAATTAATGGGATTCAACTATGAAATAGTTTACAAGAGTGGCAAGGAGAATGTGGCAGCAGATGCCCTGTCTAGGGTGCCTAGCACAGAGATAATGTGTTCAGCTATTACTGTGGCTTCCTCTACTTTGGAAACATTAATCAAGGATAGGTATACTCTAAGTCTTGAATTAACACAACTTCTGCAACAACTGCAGAATGGGGATATAGTCCAAGGATTTACTTTGATAAATGGTTTGTTAAATACAAAGAACAGGATCCAGATTGGCCCTTGTAATGTGTTAAAACACAAGATATATTCTCTTGGCAACATGCTTCACATGAGGGTGGGTGTAACGACCCGACTTTTTAGCTTGTCGATTTACGAAGGGTAATCAACATTCGGATCATTACTTAATCTAATTAGACCATAATTCAATATTACAAAGGAAAGAATTAACCTTTATTAACTATAGCTGCTAGAATCCATAATAAACCTCTAATTAATATTACATCAAAAGTCTGAAAAATACTGTCCCAACATGCTGGGATCTTAGTAACAAACTAAATAAAGGTTTAAATAGTTCTGACTAAACTAGAATACTTAAATAGAGGCCCAAACTCTCAAGCCCATCCGGCGAAGCCCGCTCTAATCTGCTGCAACGTCACCTGAAACTGAGGGGGGGGTCCACCATCAGTGGCGAGTAACTAGGCTGTCCCATTTAATCGAGGGACCACCAAACACATAATATCATAGAAAAATATCATAAAAACTGTAAAAGAATTAATACATGCTTTACACAAGATACACAAATTCCATAAAAACGTACGTATAATATTACGTATAAAAGTACGTATAAAATACGTATACAAATACGTATAAAAAAATACGTATAAATTCCCCTGCAGAAATACGGTTAGAATACGTATAATCTTCGTATAGAATACGTACAAACAACCCTGCAGATACGGTTAGAATACATACAAAATACATTCAACATTCGCATACATACACACGCTAACATACTCGAATAATTACAGAAATATACACAGCGGAAGACTTATAATATACTGAACTTGTACTTTATATTATACAACTTAGAATTATACCTCACCACCTTCTTACATGATATCATCAGTAAATCCTAATCATATCTTTTCATAATCTTATCATCGAATTTCATATCATAATCTTATCATATCATAAATTATATCTTATCATAATCTTTCTTAATCGTAATTCATATCTTATAATTACATCTCATCTTATATCATAACATCAATCTTATAATAAGGGCATAATAGCTTCTTATCTTAACATATGCACTTATCATATCATTACATCAATCTTATAATAAGGACATAATATCTTCTTAACTTTACATATGTACTTATTATATCAACTTAACTTAACATATCATCTTTGCGGACTGTCTTCTTCAGCTCGTAGCGAACCTTTGCGTTCGCAACTTTCCTAGAACATGTCGGGGTGAACCTTTGCGTCCCACCCGTAGCCCTCCTTTGCGAGAACTAAGCCTAAGCTATGGCCATAACTCCTGGTAGCGGCTCGCAGATACGGTTACCAGACGGCTACATGTTCTAAGACCAAGAACTGCGCGGGGGAACCTTTGCGTTCGTCCCATGTGAGCAGTGGCATCGACTAAACCCAATTGATAACCTTTGCGTTATCGCAAGGGCGTCCTATCTTATTTAACCCGATTGATGACCTTTGCGTCATCGCAGGGGCGATCTTTATATTGTATCTTATATCTTTACTTAATTCAATCATCTCATATATTAGGATAATACTAGGTGACCGTAATAGGAAATGAAATGTTCGGAGTCCCAGGAAAGAGAGGTGCGGCACGTATATTGGCCACCTTAAATACCAAGTCTTTCCTAGCCAGAGACCGAGACATAACATGTATAGCTATTACTCTGTTTCCTTTCTTATCCCTAATCATATCTTATACTTCTCAACTCTTATAATATATTATCATATACTTATAATCCTATCCTTTCGGATACTAACCTTAATATCATATACTAACTTGTAGATATTATTATTAATAATTGTAATAGCCGAATACTAATAGTAATAATAATAGTCATATTATCTATCCCTTCACTTTACAACTTATCCCTGATAATTATTTAATCTGTAACTTTTATTATTAATTATTTCCTAAATTAATAATAATTCAAAACTAACCAAATTTGACTAAATCAAATAATTCCACACGTAAATCTCAATTTTCAAACCATAATTAATTAATTCTTAAATTTATCTTAATTAATTAATTAATTGCTAAAATTACCAAAATATAATAAAAATCCTATTTTTCCTACTTTCACCACACTCGACATTTTATATCAATAATAGCAAAATTATTCAATTAATTTATATGAATTCAATCATCAAGAATTAAATAATTTAACTAATTAATAAACATAAAAATCATATTTTTCAACAACATTCATCAAGATTAACATAAAAATAATATTTTTAACTCTTCTTTTAATTTCTATACACTCGACAATTAGAAGATAATAACAAGATTTAATTTTTAATTCAAGATTAATCAATATAATTCAATACTATCAAGATTCATCATAAAAATCATATTTTTAGTTCCCTTTTAATACTTAGGTCACTCGAAAATTCAAGAATTAATAATAGCATATTTTAATAATTCAATTGCCCTATTTTATACAATCTGATTTTTAAAGAATTAAATTAAAAACGACCATCTAAAGATCTCTAAAAATCTGGAAATTTTTATGGGAGCTAAATATGGGTTCAAGGATTTACGTGCATAAATTTCGTCTAAAAATAAAATCTTTTACTATTTTTAAGTGATTTTATAACTAACCAGTCAGATTAGGCTGAATTCGGTTTCAGAATTTTATGCCATATCAAACGATCTTTAAAAATTACGAAAATGTAACACAAGCTGTAAAACATTATCACTGACTTCCATATAAAATTTCGTAGCATTCCGAATTGATTAAGTACACTAATAAATTCGTAAACCTATTCTGGACAGTTTTACCGGTTTGAAAGATTAAATTTTTATAAATAATAAACGGATGAATTTTGCCACGAAATAAGTCATGGTTAATAATCAAACAGTAAACAAGATACCATGAAAAATTCATTAAGAAATAACAAGATTTGATTGGTAAATAAATTCATACAAGATCATACATAAAAACAAGAAAATACATAAAAATCAATCAAGAAATTCATTCTTCATGCTCGACATATCCAAGTAAAACAATATTAAACTTCCTACAATTTTCATGCTTCAATTCCTAATTAACTATGTGTTTTTCTACCCATAGATTAAAGGAGAAAGCGAAGTTACCTGGATTCGCTTAATTAATCCAAGGAAAAACAATGAAGGTTCGACTTTTTGAGGGGATAATAGGAGAGAAAAATGATCTTTAGAGTTTGGAGTTTTAAGTGCTTAAATGCATAATGGCAACACAAGGGACAAGAGTCCTATTTATAGAACAAGATGAAGTGTTGCAAATTCTAAAATAAGGGAAAGTGAGGGCTGGCCATGTGGACTAAGTATAGGGGCCAAGTCATGGGCTTGGTTGAAAAATACTTAAGCCTTCTTAATTGGTAATTAGCATAATTACCCAATTAAACTAGAAATACCCAATAGCCCAAAAAGGAGACTAAAAACCGGCCAAGGGTAGATAAAAGAACAAATTGGGTCCTTGGCCCAATTTGATGAAAAAGAATGGGCTAAAAAGTAAAACAGTCCAAAATTAAATGGGCCTTTTTGGACTTAGAATTAAGACATATCATTAATAACCGCGAAATTTTCTGGCCCAAAATTCCGGGTCGTTACAGTGGGCGTACTGGCTGGGATGGTACCATAAGGAAAATCAAACAATTATTCTATTGGAAGAGAATGTCCAAGGATATAAGGCAATATGTCAGAAATTGTAATATTTGCCAAGCACCCAAGTATGACACATATGCAAAACTTGGCTTACTGCAGCCCCTGCCAGTTCCAGAAGAGGTATGGGTAGATATCTCTATGGACTTCATCAATGGGCTTCCAAAGTCAATGGGCAGAGAATTTATATATGTGGTAGTTGATAGATTCAGCAAAGCTGCCCATTTCATGGCACTATCCCACCCTTTTTCACCAATTCAGGTGGCTCAATGCTACCTAGACAATGTTTTCAAGCTACATGGTTGGCCTAGAACCATAGTTAGTGATAGGGATTCCATATTTCTAAGCAAAATTTGGAAGGGGTTGTTTTCAATACATGGAACTAAGTTCATGTTATCATCATCATATCATCCAGAATCAGATGGCCAAACAATAGTGGTAAATAGATGTTTGGAAACGTACTCGAGATGTATGTGTGGGGAGAATCCAAAGGATTGGTGTATGTGGCTTCCTGTAACAGAATGGTGGTACAATACTAATTATCATACCTCTACAAAATTAACACCCTATGAGATTGTTTACAATCAACCACTCCCTTTGCACCTTCCTTACCTAGCCGGAGATTCAAGCAACAATGAGGTAGATAGGAGCATTTTAAGAAGAGAGGACATGATAAGTAATGTCAAATATCATTTAAATAGAGCAATGTGTAGGATGAAAAATATTGCTGACAAAAAGGGATCAAAGAGGACTTTCACAGTGGGGGATTGGGTTTGGCTGAAATTACACCCCTATAATAAGCAAATATCTGTGCAACTAAGAGGAAATCAAAAACTCAGTCAATGGTATTATGGACCTTATCAAATCATTGCTCAAATTGGGAAGGTGGCTTATAGGCTTGCATTACCTACAACAGCTAAGATACACAATGTCTTCCATGTTTCTCAACTAAAAGAATTCTATGGAGATTTACCTATGGCCACAACACTTCCGGATTGGACTTAGAACCCAAAGCTATCCTCTGATACATTGCCTACAACTGTAATAAAGGAGAGAATCATGCAGGTTAAAGAGGAAGATCAAAAGCAGTATCTGGTTCATTGGCAGGACTGTCCAGAATATGAGGCAACGTGGGTCATAGCTAAAGAAGACTTGAGGGCAAGTCTTTCCTCAGTAGGGGAGGTATGATAAGGGTCCTTGAGATGTTAGTTAAAAGTTAGTTAGAGAGCTGTCAGTTAGTTATAATTAGTTACTGCAGTTTGTTAGTTGCCTTGTATTGTAGATTGGTTGTTAATTTTTGCTTATAAATAGATTATTGTAAGGAGTAATTCTGATATGAATAATAATAATAGCAATACTTCTTCTCTTATTCTTCTCTTAATTCTCTCCTCTGTCTCTCTTCTTCCTCCCTATTCTCTATTTTTTTCTTTCCCTTATTTCATCTTTTTAATTCTAAAATTGCATATTAGATATAGAAGGGATCACCTATATAATTTTTTTAAACATCTATATTTTTCAATATGCTCTATTGAAATTATAAAAGATAATAATACCTGCATTTCTTTTTAAGTGCAACTGAACCAGGATCAGTTCCTAATCTTGAAACGACGAAAGAGATACTCCTTAGTGCTAATCGCATCATTGAGATTAGTTCTTTTCATGGTCCTTTTATTAGTTCCATTGTATCACTTATGTCTAATCTTGGTCCTGTTTAGTCCGTTTTGTAAACCTAAAACTTTAGCTCGTAGTTTATTTGCTTTGGTTTGTATTAAGTAGTAGATTACACTATCTTTGAAGCAGGGGTCACGAGGTGCGGGTTTCTTCACGAGGTGCGACTTGGATGTTGAGAACTGAACTTAGAGTCCAGAGGTGAATCGCGAGTCGCGAGTTTTGGCCGCGAGTCGCGAGCCTATTTGGCTTGGGCTACGTACTTTGAAGCATTGCAGGTGCATGATCCAGAGGGATCTCGCGAGTCGCGAGTTCTAGGTCGCGAGTCGCGACTCTGTTCTGTCTTGGCTACGTACTTGAGCAAAGCTGTGAAGTGGAGTTCAGTAGAGCCTCGCGAGTCGCGAGTGTGGGTCGCGAGTCGCGACCCAGTCTCTGTCCTGGCTACGTGTTTCAGCTGCTTGTGAATGTGTAATGGGTATTTGTGCTTTAGCTTGCAAGTTGAGTAATAGCCTTGATTAGTCATCTACTAGCCTAGCTAGATGTCATACTACCTTTGGAAGTCATGATGAAAAGCTTGGAATGTCATGAAGGCTAAGAGAAGCTCATTGGTCTATTTTGGTGCAAGTGGGTGCAAGTGGCTCAAGTTGCTTAAGGAGGCTGATTTTGGCTTGATATTTTCATTGCTTTAGCCTTTGTTTATTGCTTGACCATATCCTTATGTAGTATAATACTTGTATTATACTTGATATGTATAGTAGTTTCTACGTATTCGGTTGCGTATTGTACGAGTATACGTATAATTATACGTATAATTGTACTTTTCTTTCTTTAAATAGACTTTGATGTATCATATGTAAGTTATTTTTGAATTTTATAAAAACTTGAACTTTGTTCATCCTTGAGGCTAAAGTAACTTAGCTTTCTTTGAATTGATTTCTTGGGAGTTTTAACTACAAGTTTTCTAAACCGATTAGTGAGCTTTGAGAGTGATTCTCTTAGTGATTTAATCAACCTAAATTGAGTGTAAGAGTGATTCTTCTACTGAATTTAGTAGGAAATATTTTCTTAAGAGTGATTCTTTTGAGTTATTTCATTATCTTCTCAACTCTAATTATTTGCTTGATTGATTTCAAGACTAATTATAGTTCAAGTGGTATCAAGAGCTTAAGTTCAACATGGGTGATGAAGCTGCTGCAAACTTGAAGAGGGATCAACTAATTGAAGCTTTGTCCAAGCAAAATGATGCTTTGCATGATATGATGACCCAATTAACATTGGAAGTATTGAAAAACAAAAAAACAAATGAAGAACAGAAGGAATCGTATGGGGATGATAGGGGTTTGAAAATCGATGTTCCTGAATTCGATGGTACTACTGATCCAGAGGTGTACCTTGAATGGGAAAGATCTTTGGAGAGGTTTTTTGAGTACAAAGAAACACCAGAAGAGAGGCAATACAAGGTGGCGGTTTTGAAGTTGACAAAATATGCTTCAATATGGTTAGAAGGGTTGAAGAAACAAAGGGAGAAGGAGAACAAGTCCAAAATTCAAACATGGAGTAAGCTAAAGAAGCAATTGAGGAAGAGATTTGTGCCTTCGAACTACAAGCAACACCAATATGTGAGGTGGTCGACTTTGAAGCAAGGAACCATGCCGGTTTTGGAGTTCATCAAGGAATTCGAAAAGCTTGCCATGGTTTGTGAAATAGATGAGTCCGAAGAACAAAGACTAGGACGGTTCCTAGGTGGGTTGAACACGGATTTGAGGGAGAAGTTGGAAGTGTTTCCTTTCCTTACTTATGCGGAAGCTTGCAAAATGGCGCCTACTTTGGAGACTCAAAGGAAGAAATCGAGTGGTACAATTGCTAAACCTTTTACTAGATCTTCAAATTTTAAGCCTAGTACTAGTAGTAACAATGTTAATGTTAGTTCTGATCATGATAAGAATAAGAAAGCTAATGTGCCTATTAGAACTGTTAATGATAAAGTAAAATGCTATAAGTGTCAAGGTTATGGTCATTACCAATCTAATTGTCCTACTGCCCGAATTATGACCTTACATGATATAGAAGAAATAGATGAAATGGAAAAATTAGCTCTTTTAGCTCATGAACATGATAAAGAGGAAGAGGAGGATGTAGAAGAACTTTGTCAACCTGAATTAGAGGGGGAAAATCTGGTTATTAGGAGAAATTTGTATACCAACAACGTGGCAAAAGAAAGTGAACAAAGAGAGACGATATTTCATTCGAAATGTCTGATCCAAAAAAAATTATGCACGTTGATTGTAGATGGGGGTAGTTGTGCGAATGTAGCGTCCACTGAATTGGTGAATAAGTTGTCTTTGCCGTTGATGAAACACCCTAATCCTTATAAACTAAAATGGTTAGATGATGAAAGTGAGGTTAAGGTGCGGAATAGAGTCTTGATTACTTTTAGCATTGGTAATTATGTCGATGAAATTTTGTGTGATGTAATCCCAATGACGGCATGTCACTTGTTACTTGGGCGTCCCTGGCAGTTTGATCGGGAAGTAATTCACGATGGTCTAACTAACAATTATAAAGTTAATAAAGATGGAAAAATAAAAACTTTGTTACCTTTAGCACCCTCAAAAATCCTAAACACCAAGCCTAAATCAAAGTCCAATTCGGACAATGGGAGTGTGTTATTAAGGAGAAAAGAATTCGAGAAGTTGTTTGAGCAAGAGGGGTGTGCGTTTGTGTTAGTGAGTCAAGAAAAAATAGAGGGAGTGGCGATTACAGATTCTGAGTTGGGGGAGGTTTTAAATGAATTTCAGGATGTTTTTCCTCAAGAATTACCTCCTGGTTTACCACCAAAAAGAGGAATTGAGCATCAGATTGATCTCATTCCCGGAGCCCCTATTCCAAATAAGCCATCCTATAGGTGTAATCCCGAGGAGAGTAGGGAATTACAACGACAAATAAGTGAGTTGATTGACAGGGGATATGTGAAGGAGAGTATGAGTTCGTGTGCTGTTCCGGCCTTACTTGTTCCAAAAAAAGATGGGTCTTGGAGGATGTGTATTGATAGTCGATCTGTTAACAATATTACTATCAAGTACAGGTTTCCAATTCCTAGATTAGATGACATGTTAGATGAATTGAGTGGGTCTAATTTGTTCTCTAAAATTGATCTTAGGAGTGGGTACCATCAAATTTGTATGCGTGAGGGTGATGAGTGGAAAACCGCTTTTAAAACGAAATATGGCTTGTATGAATGGCTTGTCATGCCTTTCGGTCTAACCAATGCCCCTAGTACGTTCATGAGATTGATGAATGAAGTACTTAGGCCATTTTTAGGCAAGTTTGTAGTGGTATATTTAGATGATATTCTTGTTTATTCTGCTAACAAGGAGGATCATTTGAATCATTTGTGTCTGTTATTTGAAACACTAAGGAAACATAAACTTTTTGGGAAGTTAGAGAAGTGTTCATTCATGCAAAATGAAGTTAGTTTTCTGGGTTTCATTATTTCTGACATAGGGGTGAAGGCGGATCCTGCTAAAGTAGACGCCATTTCTACTTGGCCGGTGCCAAAATGTGTGACTGATGTGAGGTCTTTTCATGGTTTAGCGTCTTTTTATAGGAGATTTATAAAAAATTTCAGTACTTTGTTAGTTCCTATAACTGAGTGTACTAAACATGGGAAATTTGAGTGGACTGCTGCTGCTCAAAGGGCCTTTGAATTGATTAAGGTTAAGATGTGTGAAGCACCTGTGTTATCATTACCTGATTTTACTAAACCTTTCGAGGTTGAGTGTGATGCGAGTGGGACAGGTGTTGGGGCTGTTTTGATTCAGTCAGGTAAGCCTATCGCTTATTTTAGCGAGAAGCTTAGTGGTGCTAGATTGAACTATTCTACTTATGATAAAGCGTTTTATGCTATGGTTAGAGCTTTAGGAAATTGGAGTCATTATTTGCGTCCTGCTTCCTTTGTTTTACATTCTGATCATGAGTCGTTAAAGTACATACATGGGCAGCATAAGCTCAGTGCTCGACATGCTAAATGGGTAGAATTTTTATAATCTTTTGACTTTGTTGCTAAATACAAAGCCGGAAAGGCAAATATTGTTGTTGATGCTCTTTCCAGGAAACATTCACTATTGACAACGGTGGATACCAAGGTTCTTGGGTTCGAATTGATAAAAGAATACTATGCACTCGATGGTGATTTTCGTGACTTGTTTGTTGATTGTGAATCCGGTTCAAAAAATAATTATCAGTTGGTGGATGGGTTCTTATTTAAAGGGAACAAGCTCTGTGTTCCAAAATGTCCGGTTCGGGAGTTACTGATTCGGGAGGCTCATGGAGGTGGGTTGGCTGGTCATTTCGGCATCAACAAAACTACTGAGTTACTACAGGAGCACTTTCATTGGCCACGCATGGTTGGTGAGATCCAAGCTGTATTGGCTCGATGTGGGGTTTGTCAGAGGTCGAAGAGTTCTTTTCAGCAAGGGCCGTACACTCCGTTACCAGTTCCGGAAAGGCCATGGGAGGATGTGAGCATGGACTTCATAGTGGCACTGCCTAGAACTCAAAGGGGGAGAGACTCGGTTATGGTGGTGGTGGATAGGTTTTTGAAGATGGCACACTTTATTCCATGTCACAAGACCGAAGATGCGGTGAATGTCGCTTGCTTGTACTTTCGGGAAGTAGTGCGCTTACATGGGATACCTAAAACTATTGTCTCTGATCGTGACAGTAAGTTTTTGAGTTACTTCTGGAGAACTTTGTGGAGGCTTATGGGAACTAAACTACTATTCAGCACGTCTCATCATCCACAAACAGATGGGCAGACTGAGGTGACTAACAAGACATTGGGGTCGTTGCATCGGGGTCTAGTGAGCAAAACCGGCAAGGATTGGGATGTGAAACTATGTCATGCTGAGTTCGCTTACAACAGGACACCTACTTATGCTACAAAACACTCCCCATTTGAAATTGTTTATGGCATTAACCCTTATATTCCTATTGATCTTATTGCTTTACCTAGGGATTCTTATGTTCACGGTGATGCTAGAGCTCAGGCCGAAGCCATGGTGAAGATTCACAAGGAGGTCCGAGGAAACATTGAGAAAGCCAATGAGGGGTACAAGAAAAAGGCCAACAAGAGGAGGAAACCAAAAACCTTTGCTCCAGGAGATTTGGTATGGATTCATTTGAGGAAAGAGAGGTTCCCGGGAAAGCGGAAACACAAGCTAATGCCGAGAGCAGATGGTCCTTTTAAGGTCTTAGAGCGTTATGGTGATAATGCTTATAAGATCGATCTTCCGGGTGATTATGGAGTTGCTACAACCTTCAATGTGGGTGACTTATCTCCTTATTTAGAAGATGATGAACTGCTAGAATTGAGGTCAATTCCTGTTGAAGAGGGAGGGGATGAACCAGGATCAGTTCCTGATCTTGAAACGACGAAAGAGATACTCCTTAGTGCTAATCTCATCATTGAGATTAGTTCTTTTCATGGTCCTTTTATTAGTTCCTTTGTATCACTTATGTCTAATCTTGGTCCTGTTTAGTCCGTTTTGTAAACCTAAAACTTTAGCTCGTAGTTTATTTGCTTTGGTTTGTATTAAGTAGTAGATTACACTATCTTTGAAGCAGGGGTCACGAGGTGCGAGTTTCTTCACGAGGTGCGACTTGGATGTTGAGAACTGAACTTAGAGTCCAGAGGTGAATCGCGAGTCGCGAGTTTTGGCCGCGAGTCGCGAGCCTATTTGGCTTGGGCTACGTACTTTGAAGCATTGCAGGTGCATGATCCAGAGGGATCTCGCGAGTCGCGAGTTCTAGGTCGCGAGTCGCGACTCTGTTCTGTCTTGGCTACGTACTTGAGCAAAGCTGTGAAGTGGAGTTCAGTAGAGCCTCGCGAGTCGCGAGTGTGGGTCGCGAGTCGCGAGTGTGGGTCGTGAGTCGCGACCCAGTCTCTGTCTTGGCTACGTGTTTCAGTTGCTTGTGAATGTGTAATGGGTATTTGTGCTTTAGCTTGCAAGTTGAGTAATAGCCTTGATTAGTCATCTACTAGCCTAGCTAGATGTCATACTACCTTTGGAAGTCATGATGAAAAGCTTGGAGTGTCATGAAGGCTAAGAGAAGATCATTGGTCTATTTTGGTGCAAGTGGGTGCAAGTGGCTCAAGTTGCTTAAGGAGGCTGATTTTGGCTTGATATTTTCATTGCTTTAGCCTTTGTTTATTGCTTGACCATATCCTTATGTAGTATAATACTTGTATTATACTTGATATGTATAGTAGTTTCTACGTATTCGGTTGCGTATTGTACGAATATACGTATAATTATACGTATAATTGTACTTTTCTTTCTTTAAATAGACTTTGATGTATCATATGTAAGTTATTTTTGAATTTTATAAAAACTTGAACTTTTTTCATCCTTGAGGCTAAAGTAACTTAGCTTTCTTTGAATTGATTTCTTGGGAGTTTTAACTACAAGTTTTCTAAACCGATTAGTGAGCTTTGAGAGTGATTCTCTTAGTGATTTAATCAACCTAAATTGAGTGTAAGAGTGATTCTTCTACTGAATTTAGTAGGAAATATTTTCTTAAGAGTGATTCTTTTGAGTTATTTCATTATCTTCTCAACTCTAATTATTTGCTTGATTGATTTCAAGACTAATTATAGTTCAGTCAAGGCAAGGTCTTGGGCTTGATTTCCAAATACAAAATTAAGTCTTTTGGCCTAATTTAGAATGTTTGGGCTTTGAGGCTTAATTTTACACGAAATTTTACGGCCCAAAAATCCGGGTCGTTACACACTCCCATAATCACCACCAAAATATTTCTTTCTCTTCCTTCTACAAAAATTGATAATCCACCTCCTCAAAGATCTTCAAGAATTCATCAACCAAATAACTCAAAGATTGAAACAAGGAACCAAGACTTCAAGCCTTGTTCGAGTATTTCCCACGGCCTCCACTAAAAAAAAAGGTTTCGAATCTTGTATTTCAAATTAAGGCAATTAGATGGTTTACTTAATTTTAGAACCAATTAATTATATGATTGTAGTACCTAATATTTTTATACATTTATACATGTATTTGTTATACGTATTTTATACACTTATACACGTGCTTAAATGAATGTTTTATATGCTTTACGAATTAAAAGTAATAAAATGGTTTAAAGTAAATCTTTACGAAAATATTATTAATTGGGTATTTAAATAATTTGCACATATATTTATAAAGGGATTTTATAAAATCATATTTGAAATAATATTAAAGGTTTTAAGTATATGTTTTGGACGTCGCTTATATAATAAAATATTTCGGTTTGAAAACGGATAAAAGTATTTATTCGTATTGTCGTAAGCCCAACCTGGTAGGGAACCCAAATCATACCCAAACCGTATAAATATCTATAGCATAAACCAATACAGGTCAAAAACCCTAAAATCGCAAATTATTAGCTGGACCCGGGACCAGCCAGATCTGGCTTGTCCCGGGGTCCAAAACGACGCTGTTTTTTATTTTTTATTTTTAAAAAAATTCTCTTCTCTTTCCTTTTCCCTTCTTCCTGCTGATTCGTTTTTCTTTCTTCTACTAGTTTGCACCTCCAATTTTTTTTTTCTTATTCATCAAATCTTGAGCATTTTATGTTTGCACCTTTATTTTTTTCCCATGTTATTTCCCCCCTATTATTTTGGTGATTATCATGACTTTTTTTTTATATTTTTGTTTGCATTGATTAATATTTTTAATTTTGTGTTTATGTTGTGAACATTTTTCCTTGGGGTCGTGAACATTGCATTATGGTGAACATTTTTCATTTATGATGTGAACATTTCTGTGTATTTGATTTTTTATTTTGTTGTAATCAATAATTTCTGTTTATTTTTTTGGTTTATAAGTAATGTTCACATGTTTATAAGTAATGTTCAAAGGATTCTAGGTAATGTTCATATGATTATAAGTAATTTTCACATGATTAAAAGTAATGTTCACAACAATGTTCACAAGATTATAATTAATGTTCACAGAATTATATGTAATGTTCACAGAATTATAATGTTCACATGATTATATGTAATGTTCACATGATTATATATAATGTTCACAGGATTATATGTAATGTTCAAATGATTGTAAGTAATGTTCACAGAATTATATGTAATGTTCACAAGATTTTGATTACTTTTTATTGTGAACATTTGTACTTTTATGGTGAACGTTTGTGTTTGAGCTCGTGATTATTCTTCATATTGTCGTCATTTCATGAATATTTATATTTAGTTGTAATATGTAAGTGTCTAATGTGTTGAATGTGGAATGTTGTGTTTATATTTTTTTGGTGAATATTGTGCATAGTCTTGTGAATATTACTCTTTTTGTGTGTGAACATTACTCTTTTGTGTGTGAACATTTGTAGAGTGTATAAGTTCACAGGTGACATTATATTCTACAAAATGTGATGAAGATTGTGCATAGTCTTGTGAACATTACTCTTTTCGTGTGTGAACATTACTCTTTCGTGTGTGAACATTTTTAGAGTGTATAAGTTTACATGTCACATTCTACAAAATGTGATGAATATTGTGTATAGTCTTGTGAACATTACTCTTTTCGTGTGTGAACATTACTCTTTCGTATGTGAACATTTATAGAGTGTATAAGTTTACAGATGACATTCTACAAAATGTGGTGAATATTGTGCATAGTCTTATGAACATTACTCTTTTTGTGTGTGAACATTACTCTTTCGTGTGTGAACATTTGTAGAGTGTATAAATATACAAGTGACATTCTATAAAATGTGATGTATATTTTGCATAGTCTTGTGAACATTATTACTCTTTCGTGTGTGAACATTTGTATAGTGTATAAGTTTACAGGTTAAATTCAATAAAATGTGATGAATATTGTGCTTAATCTTGTGAACATTACTCTTTTCGTGTTTGAACATTTGTAGTGTGTATAAGTTTACATGTGACATTCTACAAAATTTGATGAATATTGTGCATAGTCTAGTGAACATTACTCTTTTCGTGTGTGAACATTACTATTTCGTATCTGAACATTTGTAGAGTGTATAAGTTTACAGGTGACATTCTACAAAATGTGGTGAATATTGTGCATAGTCTTATGAACATTACTCTTTTTGTGTGTGAACATTACTCTTTCGTGTGTGAACATTTGTAGAGTGTATATAAGTTTACTGCTGACATTCTACAAAATGTGGTGAATATTGTGCATAGTTTTGTGAACATTACTCTTTTCGTGTGTGAACATTACTCTTTCATGTGTGAATATTTTTAGAGTGTAAAGAGGACGAGAGCGTGTCCGTTTTTTTTTTTTTAATTTCAATAGTTTAGACGCGCGGGACTACAAATAGCTGGCTGGTCCCAGATCCATCTATTACCTATTGTATAGAAAAAGCAAAACAAAAACCCTCTCTCTCCTCCTCCTTCTCAGCCGTGAAACAACACAAAGGAAAAAAAATTGATGTTTTATTTACTTTACTTCTTCAAATTTAAGCTCTTTCTTCTTCAAACAAACAAAACTCCATCACAATTTAATTAAGATAGTCATCCTTTTCATGAATGCTATTAAAGAAAAAAAAAGGAAATTTCAAATTGCTGCTATTGCCACCGTGCCGAGGACGCCGGAGACCGCCAGTCGAGCCGTCGTCGTCGGCCACCTGCATCAGCCGCCACCTTGCTGTTCATCGTCGGTGCTTGCCGCCGTATCGCCGCCGCCTGCTTCTCTCTCCTTTCCCCTGTTGTACCGTGAGGTACTGTTTAAAAAAATATATATATCTTCCTCCTTTGTTATTTAATTTAATCCAAGTATAGGATTTTGTTTATACATTGAAATTATGATTTAGTATTTGTTTTTAATCATGATTAAACATTGAATATTCTTGTTCTAATTTAAGTTTTGAATCTACAAGTTTCATGGGTTCTTGTTAAGTTATTTTCATATTTTTATTTTGAATTAAACTAGATTGAAACAAGTTACTTTGATTAGTTTTGTTGAATAAAGTAGTAGTTTTGGTTATTAGGTATTAGGAGTTAGATTCTTGAATTTTTGAAAGTTTGGTTGATGTTTTAATGGAGTTTTCATGGTGTTTTAATGAAGGTTGAAGAAGGGTATTATATGAAGTTGTCTAATTTAATGATTTTTATGGATTTATGACTAATATTTGGTAGTAATGTTGATTATACTTTGGTTTTGAATTCTATACTTCAAAAATATGATTTTATAAGGCTTTAATGAAGTTTTAATTATTTCTATTAATATGAAATTTTAATTAAATTAATGTATTTTAATGGGTTTTAACTATTTTGGGCTAAATATGGGTGTTAAAGAATATTTTTTCTTGGTATATGAAAGATGGAACTTTAAATCATGTTTTGGAATAGTTTCATGGGGTTTTATTAATCTTTATAGGAAAAATTCATATGAATAATCCCAACTATTGGAGGTCTTCCAATATTAATCCCAACTGTAGGTTATTACACTATAATCCAAACTAAGGGGTAGTTTTATGATATTAGTCCATACTAATTTTTGACCGGCTCCGATTCCATTCGTAGAAAGGGAGGAATGTATAGTCAAGTACAATAAATAAGAAAAGAGGAAAGATAACAAATACTTTATGAATTGATGACCGATTACAATAGGTTAAATAAGTCAATGGACTAATATCATAAAATAACCCCCAAAGTTTAGATTATACTATAATAACTAATAGTTGGGATTAATATTGGAAGACGTCCAATGGTTGAGATTATTTATATGAATTTTTCCATCTTTATATTGCTGTGATTTTTGGAAAAATAGTTTAATTTCGAAGGTTTTAATTTTTAGTTGCATATAAGGGTTTCCGGTGGTGTTAGAAACCTGTCGGGTGTTGTTAAAACTTTAAAAATTGATTTTCGGGACGTTTTGGAAGGGTTTTAAATGTTTTATCGGGGCTGGAATTTTTGAATAATCACGCCTACTCGATATTTTATCTATTTGTTTAAACGTCGGCTTGTTATTTTAAGTAGGGGCACAATAGTGTAATTTTTTGAATTAAAAGAAAGGATTAAAAATAATTTTTGGAATTTTATAGAAGCTGGAATTTTGTAATATGTACTTAGGATAGTTTGGGTAATGTGAGGGTATTGATTAGTCCCATATTTTGTTGTAGGAGACTTTAAGTTCGGAGAATTTCGTTAATTGTGGCTAGTCGGAATTATACCAGGTACATGTGCACGCAAGACTTATTTTCTAAAGTAGTAACATGATTAGGAAATTGTGTGGACTGTGATGAAATTTCATGCATATATATGTAAGGATGCATGTAGTTTGGATGACAGTTCGACCACCAGGGAGATCTGTAAGGGGCATGCCTTGGGAAGAATTCACCGCTAAGCTGCAAGAACGATTCTACCCCGACGAACTCAGGTGACAGAAACAAGAAGAGTTCCTTATGCTCACGCAAGGGACCATGTCAGTGCAGGCCTACACCGAAAAGTTTGCAGAGCTGTCCAGATTTGCCACTACAATAATTCCTTCTGAAGAAGAGAGACTGAAGAGGTATATCAAGAAGTTGGGTCCTCGCATTAGAGTGCATGTGATTAGCAGCGGAGTAGCGACGTTCCAGAAAGCTTACGATGTAGCCTTAGAGATTCATGCATCTTTGGCGAAGGAAGAAGCTACTAGGAAGAGAGTCATGGAGAGCCAGCCTCCTGCAGCTGTGAAGAGACCACGAATCGAGCCATCTCAGGAGCCGCAACAACAAGACAGCTAGGCAACCAGATTTCAGGAGACCACGGTTTGCAAAGGTTGCAAGAAAGAACGCCAACCAGGGAAGAAGTGTGATGGGTCTATGGTAGTGTGCTACTCGTGTGGTCAGGAAGGACACAAGTCTTGGGTGTGTCCAAAGAATAAGCCAGCAGAAACTTTGAGCAAGGCACCGGTGAAGAATCGCATCTTCTGCATGACCCAAGAAGAGGCAGACGCGCGACCCGACGTAGTTACGGGTAAATTTATTGTTTATAACCTATCTGCTTTAATGTTGTTTAACGCAGGTGTTATGGTTCCCTTTATTTCGTTGTTTTCTTGTATGTGCTTCCTTTTGAAAAATTTCGAGGACAAAATTTTCTTAAGGAGGGGTGACTGTAATACCCCAAAATTTTGGACTTTTTTTAATTTTTTTAATTAATTAAATATATTAATTAATTAACTATTTAATTGATTATTAGTTAATTAATTATTAATCTAGCACCTTAGTGAGCCTAATTGTTGACCATGGCCCAGATCTTTGACCCTATTATGTCCAAACTAAGCCGAATGTCTTTCCTCTCACCTCACCTCACGGCCCCATCCCTTGTAATCTAATTACTCCCCACTGACTGTGGACACCAAAATCCTTTTTCAGGTACAGGAGATGTTTGATTGGGTTACGCAAGGGCTAGGATTGTGAGCAAGCGAGAAGAATAGTTTAAATATTTAATGGAAATTTCTGGCCTTTGTAATAGTTTAGTGGATTTTCCGTAGCTGATTAGTAACAATGGACTTTGGTAATTTAGCTATTTTGGATCATTTATTGTTTTAATTGAATAATTTGAATTAAGTTTAGAGCTTCCGCTGTTATTAACGAATTTGATATTAAAAGTTTATGATTAATATTGATCCGTGTTGTTGTTTTCTTCGAAAACAACGTTGCTAAAATGCGGGTCGTTACAGTTGGTACCAGAGCTGAATTTTTAGGTTACTTAACCATAAGTAACCCGTGAGATGGTGTGCTTTATTTTTCGAGAATTGACCTAACTAGCTTTGCCACGAGAGTCGAGAACTTAAGTGAGTGTTAACTCGAGTAGAGCTATGGGATAAGTTATTTTTCATTCTTTTGCAACGATTTAATTTAAGTTTTAGCTGTCTTTTGCCTTCATAACTTGGGTACTGTTTTGTAGAATGGCAAGCCCAGGACCATCACTTAGCAGCCGCGATCGACGCCGCATGTTAGAAGGCGCAATCATAAACTTAGCTCAGAGAGGAGCGCAATCATCAGGAGGCCAGTCCACGTTCGACCGATTCTCCCGTCACCGACCTCCCACTTATGACGGAACCGTAGATCCCGTGGTACTTGAGAGCTGGATACGGGAAATGAGGAAACTGTTTGATGCAACCGACTGCCCGGATGAAGAGTGAGTTCAGATCGCCAGCTATTATCTCTGACTGGAAACTGATGACTGGTGGATTACAGTTCGACCACAAGGGAGATCTGTAAGGGGCATGCCTTGGGAAGAATTCACCGCTAAGCTGCAAGAACGATTCTACCCCGACGAACTCAGGTGACAGAAACAAGAAGAGTTCCTTATGCTCACGCAAGGGACCATGTCAGTGCAGGCCTACACCGAAAAGTTTACAGAGCTGTCCAGATTTGCCACTGCAGTAATTCCTTCTGAAGAAGAGAGACTGAAGAGGTATACCAAGAAGCTGGATCCTCGCATTAGAGTGCATGTCATCAGCAGCGGAGTAGTGACGTTCCAGAAAGCTTACGATGTAGCCTTAGAGATTCATGCGTCTTTGGCGGAGGAAGAAGCTACTAGGAAGAGAGTCATGGAGAGCCAGCCTCCTGCAGCTGTGAAGAGACCACGAATCGAGCCATCTCAGGAGCCGTAACAACAAGACAGCTAGGCATCCAGATTTCAGGAGACCACAGTTTGCAAAGGTTGCAAAAAAGAACGCCATCCAGGGAAGAAGTGTGATGGGTCTACGGTAGTGTGCTGCTCGTGTGGTCAGGAAGGACACAAGTCTTGGGTGTGTCCAAAGAATAAGCCAGCAGAAACTGTGAGCAAGGCACCGGCGAAGAACCGTATCTTCTGCATGAACCAAGAAGAGGCAGACGCGCGACCCGACGTAGTTACGGGTACATTTATTGTTTATAACCTATCTGCTTTAATGCTGTTTAACGCAGGTGTTATGGTTCCCTTTATTTTGTTGTTTTCTTGTTTGTGCTTCCTTTTGAAAAATTTCGAGGAGAAAATTTTCTTAAGGAGGGGTGACTGTAATACCCCAAAATTTTGGGCTATTTTTAATTTTTTTAATTAATTAAATATATTAATTAATTAACTACTTAATTGATTATTAGTTAATTAATTATTAATCTAGCACCTTAGTGAGCCTAATTGTTTATCATGGCCCAGATCTTTGACCCTATTATGTCCAAACTAAGCCGAATGTCTTTCCTCTCACCTCACCTCACGGCCCCATCCCTTTTTTTCCTTTTAATTGTTTTTTTTCCTTTTCTTATCTTAATTATTAAACTACATCTATTTTGACCCTATCAAAACCCTCACCTTTGTTCTCCTAAATTCACTACTAGATTTTAGGAGAATAATAACCCCTTATGCCATGAACCTACTCGGCCACTAACTAATATTTTATTTTAATTACTTCTTTCCTATTTTTAACCTTAATTAGTAATCTACATCTATTTTTGACCATCCTAAAAACCTAACTTTTGACCTCCTATTTTTTCTCTACTAAAATTTAGGAAACTAATAATCCTACCCCTTGTTATTTCCTATTCAGTTATTTTACTTTATTTCCTTTTTCAACTTAAAATATCAATCTATATCTATTTTGACCCTCTCATAAAAAGTCATACCTTTTATCCTAAACTCACTACTAAAATATAGGGAGAAAAACAAACCCTTTATTCTATTATCCCACACGACCCTATGAGGTTTTAAGAAGGATAATTCCACAATTGCTTACCATCTTCTCCCTTGTCAAAACGATTCACAAAATACCTCTAAAAGAATCTCTCGCTTGGAATTATCCTTAAGATTGGAACAAGAAGCAAAAGAAACACCAAAAGCCGTGTGATACTCGTGGGGTTTTCGAACCGAAATCTCCATTATTAGGTAATTAGATTGCTTTGCTTAATCTTTAGGATAGATTAGTAATATTATTTCTAGAATAGGTTTAGAACTACATAGAATTGTGATGATTAAACTTTGAATTACTTGTTGATATGAAATTCGTGCATGTCGAGTGATGTATATGAGTTCCATGATGTTTTGATGATTTTATTTTATGTTCTAATATAGATTTATGCATGTTCTATGATTCTTGCCATATAATCTTGAAGATTGATTTGATGAATTATGTAGCATATTAATGTCGAATTGTAGCCTAATGTTATATGAATTTTTCGAGTGGTTCAACCCTTCAAAAATTGATCTTTTATTTGTAATCTTGTTAAGATTATGTTCTTTAATGATTTTCATAATATAACTCTTTAATTAATTTAATTCTTGAAAATTAAAGTATTAATCTTGATTAAATGATGAGGATGTCGAATGGTGATGATTATTTTGGTAAAGTAAGTATTCGAAATCTTGAACTATAAATTAAAAGTATGGATTTTTATTAAGTTAGACTAATTTAATTGTTTAATTTAAAATTATTTTCCAACAATAAAAGAAAAGATTAAGTTTTGATTCATCTTTATTTATCTTTATGAAAGCCGTGTAATAATAAAGAATAAAAGGATGGATTTTTATTTGTTTTTACGATAAAAGATTAGAGTACGAACTTGTTCTTGGAATTATATTTTAATTAATTAATTAAAGATGGTGTTGTTAAATAGGATAAAACTTGATTTCTTGATATTAGTATTCAAAATGCTGAGTGAATTGAGGAGTAAAAAGAATGGATTTTTATGGTTCAAATGACTAAAAGACTAGATTTTGATTACGTCGTCTTTGAAATTATTTTAATTAAATAATTAAGATTAGTATGTTGAATTGTAATTGATTTAATCATATGAATTATGAATTGAATTATTATTGAATTTCTATTTTGGAAAGACGTGTATGTTGGTAAGTTCATGGGTAAGTTTCGACTTTTGTTCTTGTATATGGTTAAGTTATATTATTGAATTATTATTATTGCATGTCTTTATGTATGGACTTGTTGGATGGAATTGTATTATTGTATGGGTAAATTCTTGTGTTGGTGTATGGAAAATGTCGTGTGGTTTGAATCTTGGTCTAGAGTTTTGAGTCAAGTTAAGATGAACTAGAATTGAGTAGAAGTTGAGTCTTGTTATTGAAAGTGAAAAGGTGAACTAGAAAGTTGAACTTGAAAAGATAATAAACTATGAAGTTACCGCCTATCTAGTGGCTAAAGTGCCATGAACATAGGTATAGTCGAAGCCATTGTCCCTTCTGCGGTTTTGGGGCAGTTCTGGATCCTAGTGCTCGGGAAGTAGATCCTTTGTGGTTGACCCGGCATGAGACAAGGAAAGTTGGGGAAGAGTTAAGGTTTCCCCTACGAGCATATAACTGTGTCACGGATTAGCACTTGAATTGAACTAGAACTTGGAAGTCAATAGAGGAGTCTAGAAGTCTAGAATTGGATTAAGCTTGTCTTGAGAGTCTTGGTTGAATGTTCTGCTAAGTTTTGTTTCCGCTGCGTACTTGCATCTGAATGTCTTGAAATGATTTTCCTGTTGACTTGTTTGATTGTTCTGTTGATCTATTCTATCTATTATGTTTCTAATTGTGTTGTACTGATTAAGTAGAACAATCTAATTAATCCCCACTGACTGTGGACACCAAAATCCTTTTTCAGGTACAGGAGATGTTTGATTGGGTTACGCAAGGGCTGGGATTGTGAGCATGCGAGAATAATAGTTTAAATGTTTAATGGAAATTTCTGGCCTTTGTAATAATTTAGTGGATTTTCCGTAGTTGATTAGTAACAATGGACTTTGGTAATTTAGCTATTTTGGATCATTTATTGTTTTAATTGAATAATTTGAATTAAGTTTAGAGCTTACGCTGTTATTAACGAATTTGATATTAAAATTTTATGATTAATATTGATCCGTGTTGTTGTTTTCTTCGAAAACAACGTTGCTAAAATGCGGGTCGTTACACCAAAACTCTTGGAACGTATACACCTTGAGTATGAACATATGGGGGGAGCTAAATAGCTTCTTACGAGGGGTACAAGATGTTGTTCACCCTTGTTTGTTTTTATTATTTTTGGCCTGGGATCCCGTCACTTTAAAGTGGCACAGTTTTACCACTCGACTTGCAACCGAGTGGGGCCCTAGAGGGCATAGTTACTTATCTTTAGAAACCCGTTCGATGTTGAATCCAAATCTCCTTATAAACTGATAGAGTCTAGCAATGTATGGGATTGGTCATGTAGAGTGTTTAGCAGGTTATCATTTGCATCACTTAATCTTGTTACATTATATGTGCATATCTTGTTGTATATATGTACTCAGCTTTTGCTGATTACGTGCTTTGTGTGTGTGTGTGTGTTTTTTTTTTGTCATGGCCCTCGCCTTAATGACCCTGTGATGAACCAATGTATACACTTGTATTATTAGGGAGCAGAATTGCACCGGTTAGCTTGATGATGTGAAGTTCAAGTTTTCAGCATACGCATGGTCTTGAGATCGGTGTGAAGAGAGAATTTACGATTATTGTATTTGAGGTTATCTTAAAATGTTATTTCATTTATGTCAAATAACAATTATTTTCTAATTAAGGGTTTTAAATTTTACTAGATTGTAAGCTTTAACTAGTTAGCTTTATTTTTGAGATTAATTTCGATTTAAGTTTTCTTCCGCAGCAAAATTCTGAATAAGCCGAAACGTTTTCACACGTGGCGGTAATGCTTTGGAAATTTCTTTTCAATTATATTTTATGTCCTAATTTTAAATAATATTTAAAGTTTTTAAATAAGGAATTTCCTTTCAAATATATTTTATGTCATGATTTTAAATAATGTTTAGAGTTTTCAAGTAGGCAATTTCCAGGGTGTTACAATGATTGTTAGAACAAGTTTAGAATTGCTTAGAATTATTTTGGAGTTAATGAAAATTACATATAGTTGAACCCCCATGTCGGCCAAATCCCATGATTAATATTTTTACATGTTTATTTTGAGTTTTGTCATGATTCTATGCATGTTTGATAATTCTTGTTATGAAACTTGATGATTGAAGTTATGATCTTATGTTTAGCATGAAAACCGAGTGGTTGTGTGTTTGTATTGGAAGTGTTCGAATGATGTAGAGAGTAAAGAATTGATTTTTCAATTGTAGTCTCACTCAAATTATGGTTATTTATTATTTTATTGATTTAATTTTGATAATTAATTAAGTTCTTAAATTAAATTGTGGAATATTGAATTATTTTTAAAAAGCCGAATGATAAAGATAAACTGGTAGAAGTTTTGGTTCGAAAATCTTGATCTTTATTTAAAGCATAAATTTTTACAATGTTAGTCTAATTTAATTCTTGATCTTTTGTTTTAATTAAATTAAATCTTGAATTTTAATTATAATTAAAATAATTTTAGAAATAACTGAATTAAAATGAATTTTTGTTCGAATTATTGTTTTAATTTGAAGTTCGATTTTTTTATAAATTTAAACTAATTTAAAATAATTAATTTCATTATTTTAAATTAATTTATTAAGTTCGCTAATTATGATTTATTGATTAAATTATTATTTAAATGCCGTGAATTGTGAAAGAATTTAAAGATTGGATTTTTGTTTAATTATTTAGATAATTAAACCGTTATGAAATTGTGTGTTGTTGAATCATATGTTGTATTGTTGAAATGTTCAAATAACTGTGAAGTTTGGATTGTTGAGTAATAGTAAAGTCTAAGGTTGTTGTCGAGTCTAGAAGTCAAAGTTACGATGAATGTTTGATCTAGAGTTGACTAGATGTTGAGTGAGTTGACCTAAAGTCAAAGTAAACAAATTGGGTAATAAAAGTTAATAATATTGATGATGGAACAATGGAGTACAATTGTTGTATGTGGATGTCAAACCAATGGAATGATGGAGTACATCTGTTGTGCGTGAATGTCGGACCATTGGGGCAATGGAGTACAACTGTTGTATGTGGATGTTGAACCTATGAAAGATAATAAAAGGACCAATGGAATGATGGAGTACATCTTTTGTGCGTGAATGTCGGACCATTGGGACGTTGAAAAGTAATTGAAATTCATAAGAGTTGAATTGATGAAGAATAAAGAATTGAGTAATGAAAGATGAGTTACCATATATAGTCTGTAGAGTCTAGAGTCTTGAGGTGACCCTAGCTAGTGAGTCATTTTTGGTTATGTTATGTATTTCCATTGCGTTATCTGATTGAGTGATGCCTTTTATCAATTTGTGAATTTGAATGTGTTAACCTTGTTGATATTGTGAATTGGGTATACTACGTTCTGAGTGTTATATACTTGATTGTGTTCTACGATTAAGTAAAACATTCTAATTACTCCCCACTCACTGTGGACCCCTCATCCCCTTTTCAGGTAATGAAGAAGAGTAATCTGGGTATTAACGAGGGTCAGGATTCATGAGCGTGCAAGCATAGCATTTTTAGCTACCTATTTTAGTAGTCCTAGCCTTGCGTCTTATTTCATTAGTTGGTAGTAGTATTTCAACATTTTTACAGTATTCTTGGGATATATTCCTGTTAATTTTTGGATAATTTTTGTTTAATAATTGGATAAGTGATAGAACTTCCGCTGTTATTCTAAGATTTGTTATTGTAATTTCGTTAATTAATGATTCGTATTGTTGTTTTCTTCGAAAACAACGTAACTAAAAATACAGATCGTTACAATTGGTATCAGAGCTGAACTTTAGGTTTACTTCTTCATAACTAACCCGAGAGATTGTGTGCTTTATTTTCCGAGAGTTTGACATAGTTAGCTGTACCACGAGAACTTAGTGAGTGTTGACTTGGGTAGAGCTATGGGATAAGATAAAATTTGACTGTTTTGCGATCATTTATTCTTAACTTTTAGTTGTCTTTTCATTCTTTTAACTTGTGTACTGTTTTGTAGATGGCAAGTCCTAGTCGATCTCTAGGACATCGCGACCGTCGTCACATGTTGGAAAGCGACATCATCAGCCTGGCTCAAAGAGGAGCACGGTCGCCGAGTGGTGAGTCCTCATTTGATCATTTTGCACGTCATCGACCAACTACTTATGATGGCACTGCGAACCCCATAGTCCTTGAGAACTGGATACGAGAAACGAGGAAGCTATTTGACGCAGCAGACTGCCCTGATGGAGAGAGAGTTCAAATAGCAAGCTACTATTTGAGGCAAGAAGCTGACAACTGGTGGATGACAGTCAGACCTCAGGGAAGCACGGTAAGAGGTATGCCATGTGATGATTTCACCACAAAGCTCCAAGAGCATATCACGCATTATTGACAACATTTGGATAAAATATTTGTATAAAACCACATTATTGATAATATTGACAACATTCCTTTCCTACTCCCTGTATCACGCATTATTGACAACATTTGGATAAAATATTTGTGAGAGATAAAATATTCAATTGGTGTCGTGACGGAGGGAATACATTTTTCTTCACTCCTTTTCACTATTTTCCTATGCTAAGCAAGGACAGGTGGATAGAGTGGAGTGAAGTTTGTGTTGTAGCGGAAAGAAAACCAATTAAATAAAGGAAAAATTATATAAATAATCCCAACTATTGGATGTCTTCCAATATTAATCCCAACTATTAGTTATTACAGTATAATCTAAACTTTGGGGGTTGTTCTATGATATTAGTCTATTGAATTATTTAACCTATTATAATCGGTCACCAATCCATAAAGTATTCGTTATCTTTCCTCTTTTCCTATTAATTGTACTTGACTATACCTTCCTCCCTTTCTACGAAAGAAATCGAAGCCAGTCAAAAGTTAGTATGGACTAATATCATAAGACTACCCCATAGCTTGGATTATAGTGTAATAACCTATAGTTGAGATTAATATTGGAAGACCTCCAATAGTTGGGATTATTCATATGAATTTTTCCTTACATAAATGGAAAAACTTTCCCCTACACAAAAATTCAAGACTATTTGTGACAATTTTTTGAAGAAATATTAAAAATTAATTAAGGACCTTTGCATACGGTACTGCCTTCACCATCTATTTGCTTACATGAATTTTGAAGAAATAGTACGGAATATAATATTTCACAAAGTTGGAACCACTGCTCCATGTGGGTATGTGACCACCTATTTGCATACGGTACTGCCTTCACCATCTTCATTCTTTTTCGCCTAGATTAGATGTCTATTTGCTTTAACACTTTGCATTGCATTGCAAGCTATATTCCATTTCCTTTTTTTCTTTTCTGATTTGTGATCTGATGTGATTCCCCACCCCCACCCCTCTATAGTACTATAGTAATGCCAATAATAACAATATAGTGGGGGAAGTTAATATAATTGACTACCCAATGAAATAAATTTTTTATTTAACCACCTAATGGTAAGTTTTCATTAAAAATATGTATCATTTGATGATAATTATTAACTTCTCTATTACTTTTCTTTCCCAATATAGTGGGGGAAGTTAATATAGAGAAGATAAATTAAGACCCTTTGAAAGTGGGCCCAACTAACGCTAAATTTAACACAAAACATTGATTGGTACCGAAATTTAAGACAAATGTCACTATAAGGCAGTTAAAAAAATAAAAATTTGATTAGGTAGTTATTTCAAAATTTTGGAAAGCACTACGTACTTATTATCAATTGATCCTAACAATAATAGTAGTATTAATAGTAATAAAACTAAAATTATTAGGAAAGAGTAATATAGGTGAGCTGAAATATAGTATGAACTGAACTGAAATGGGTTAAGCTGAAGTGGGTTGAATTAAAGTGAAGTGAGCTGAAATTGGTTGAAGTGAATTAAGGCACCATAAACATAAGCAAAAAAAAAAAAGCGTCTATAATTTTGTTTATAATCGATTTAAAGTACTATAAAAATATGCTACAAAAATAGGGCATATATTTTTGCTCTTAATCGATTTAAAGTACCATAAAAATAAGCCAAAAAATAGGGCCTAAATTGATGGTACTAAATCGATTTAAAATAAGAAAAGTGGATTCATTTTTTTTCTTGTAGATTTTGGAAATACAAATATTGTTAGTAATGAAGCTCCTCAGACGATCATTTATACCTACCATTAGGGCCGGGAAAAACCGGATATCCGGATTTTCGGATCACTTTTTTTAATCCGGATCCGGTCCGGAAAATTCGTATATCCGAAAAAACGGATATCCGGATCCGGTTTTAAATTAAAAAAAATAAATAAACTTGATAATAAAAAAAGTAAAACAGAAAAATAAATTACATAATATCAAAGCATCAAATCATCGAAAAAATACATAAATAAGAAAATCTAAACTTCTTTAAAAAAAAAAAAACCTTAACTAGAAGCCTAAAACCGGAAAAAAAAAAATCTAAAATAAAAAAAATGAAATTACAAAGAAAGCAAGAACATAAATCAAAGCAAATTATATGATAAGAACATAAACTAAACTAACAAAGAGTGGAAAGCCATTTTTTTTTATAAAAAAAAAAAAAAAAACCGGATACCGGATAATCCGGTTTTTAAAAAATGTGATCCGTATCCGGTCCGATTTTCATTTTATATATCGGATATCCGATTTTTCGGATTAAAAAAAACAGATAGCGGATCGGAAATTGGATACGGATTTTTTTTGCACAACCCTACCTGCCATCATGTAAAAGATTGTACTCTAGGACAATGCCATGATGAGTGCAAAGGAACGTGTAATAGTGGCAATCGATGTTGTTGTCCTCATTCATTCTTATGAAAATGTTCCCTTGTCGCAACTAAAACTCAATAAAGATTCTAAAGTTTCTTTTACTTTGCCAAAAGTTGTGGCTTTCATTTTCCTTTATATACTAGCTTTACGGCCTTTATCTACTCGTTATAGAGATTTTCTTATCATTGATTGCAGCTTATGATTTATGTATTAAAATAATCAATCAATAATTATACTAATAAAACTGCTTCTTGACACGTGTCACTTTCTAGAGAAGTTTTTCTCGCTTTTTTTTCCTCCTTACATATCAATATAATAAATCAATAATAATTTTCCTCAAAATAAAAAAAAATAGACAACATATTACTATAAACATGGATACAAATAATATGGAAATAAAAAATTGATGTTATTAATATGTCATAGTAAACATGGTAACAATTAATATGACAATAAAATACAAATAAAATTTAATATATCACTATAAAGATGGAAAATAATAAAATAAAAATAAAATATAATTGTCTCGATATAATATGCCAACAAAAAATGGAAAAGTATAATCCAAATGAAAAGAAACTTGATCCATGGACAATAAGTGGATTTTTCATTGGTTGTCCTGAAAAGTCAAAGGAGTACATATTTTAATGTCCTAACCATAGTACTAGAATCGTAGAGACGGGTAATGTTAGGTTAATTGAAAATGGTCAAACTAGTGGGAGTGGTGAACCACGAAATGTGGACATACAAGAGATTCAGGTTGAAAGTGATTCACCGCCTGATATTTCTTCTAAAGCTGTTGTGCCAATTGTTGCATCATATCCATATGACACAATGGAACAACATAATGATGTCCAAAACCCACAAAATGAAAATGTGCAAGATGAACATGTCACTATTCATGGAGAGAACAATGAATCACGTGAACCTTTAAGAAGGTCAATAAGAGAAAGGAGACCTGTTATTTCAGATGATTACGTGATTTATGCAGTTGAAAATGAATGTGACTTAAGCCTTAATGAAGACCCGATATCATTCAGAAAAGACCATGGAAAGTAACAATTCTGATAAATGGTTGATTGCCATGAAGGAGGAAATGAAATCTATGGGTGATAACAATGTATGGGATGTAGTAGAGTTACCTAAGGTTTGTAAGACAGTTGGGTCCAAATGGGTTTTCAAGACCAAACGAGACTCTAAAGGTAACATTGAACGATTTAAGGCTAGACTCATTGCTAAAGGTTTCACTCAAAAAGATGGTGTTGACTACAAGGAGACTTTTTCCCCTGTGTCAAAGAAGGATTCCTTAAGAATTGTTTTAGCTTTGGTAGCTCATTATGATCTTGAGCTTCACCAAATGGATGTGAAAACCGCCTTTTTTAATGGTGAATTAGAGGAGGAAGTGTGTATGGACCAACCTGAAGGGTTTTTGCCCACAGAAAAAGAACACATGGTGTGTAAGTTGAGGAAGTCAATATATGGACTAAAGCAAGCATCCAGACAATGGTATTTAAGGTTCAATAGTACTATCACATCTTATGGGTTTGTGGAAGTTATTGTTGATAAATGTATCTATATTAAAATCAACGGGAGCAAGTTTGTGATTTTAGTCTTGTATGTTGTTGACATTTTGCTTGCTGCAAATGACATGGGTATGTTACATGATGTAAAGAAGTATCTCTCTAAAAACTTTGAAATGAAAGACATGGGTGAGGCTTACTATGTGATTGGAATAGAAATATATAGAAATTGATCACAAGGATGGCTAGGGATGTCTCAGAAAGGATATATTAATAAGATCTTAGAGAGATATCGAATGGAAAAAGGCTCCGCAGGTTTGGTTCCAATTCAGAAAGAAGATAAGTTCAGTAAGATGCAATGTCCGAAAAATGAATTGGAACGTAAGGAGATGGAAAGAATTCCATATGCTTCAGTGGTTGGAAGTTTGAATTATGTTCAGACTTGTACGTACTCGACCCGATATCAGCTTTGCTGTTGGAATGCTAGGTCGGTATCAAAGTAATCCTGGATTGGACCACATAGCGGCAAAGAGGGTTCTTAGATACTTGCAAGGTACCAAAGAGCTCATGCTTATGTATAGAAGATCTGATCAACTTGAAGTTGTTGGATATTCAAATTCAGATTATAGTGGATGTGTTTGTAGGAAGTCTACTTTTGGATATCTGTTTCTATTAGCCGAGGGAGCAATATCTTGGAAGAGTGCGAAGCATTCTGTCCTTGCTACTTCCACCATGGAAGCCGAATTCGTGGCATGCTTTGAGGCTACGAATCATGCATTGTGGATGCGGAACTTCATCTCAGGACTTGGTATTGTTGATAACATAGAGAGACCATTGAGAATTTTTGGTGATAATTCCGCAGTCGTCTTGTTCTCTAAAAATGAAAAGTATTCTAAGAGTACTAAGCACATGGAGATGAAGTTTTTGACAATTAAAGAACAAGTGCAGAAATGTAAAGTGTTTTTTTAGCATATTGGAACGGACATGATGATAGCAGATAAGTTGACGAAAGGTCTTCCACCCAAGGTGTTCATTGGCGATGTAGAACGTATGGGTGTAGTAGATAAAGCCTTGCAATTTTAATGAAGTTTTCTCATTATGTTAATAACATTTAGAATTCGCTAATAGTTATTTTTCTGCTTTAGATATTGTGTTATCATTATTGTTGATGTATACATTTATTGTTATTAAATAACATGTAATGGATCTTAACATATGAAATTTAAGGTTTGTGTTGAATTTCAATTGGTTTGTGATACATGGAAGGGATCGTGTCAGTCAATGACATGTCACCGCCATGATCCGACCAATTCAAATTTATTTAAAGTTTAATAGACATAATCAAAGTGCGCATTTATAGTTTTATTGAGCCATCAAGAAGACACAAAGGCCAAGTGTAACGACCCGTATTTTAGCAGCGTTGTTTTCGGAGAAAACAACAATACAGATCATTAACATCGATAAACCTTTATTATCAGATTCATTAATTACAGCGGAAGCTCTAAACTTAATTCATATTATTCATCTAATCCATTAAATAATTCAAGATAAATAAGTTTCTAAAGTCCAACAATACTACAAAGTAAAGGAAAGTCCACTAATAAAGATACAAAGGCTAGAAATGATCAACAACAGAAATAAACTACTAAAATAGCTCGCACACAATCCCAGCCCTTGCATAACCCAAATCAGTCACCACCTGTACCTGAAAAAGGATGTTGGGGGTCCACAGTCAGTGGTGAGTAATTAGATTGTTCTACTTAATCAGTAGAACACAATTAGAAACATAATCATTAGAATAAGTCAATCAAACAAACAAACCAATCATCAGAAAATCGTACATAAACCATCTTTCAAGTACGCAGCGGAAAATAATCATAACAACATAATACCCCAATCCTTCTACACTAACTTATTCAGTTCTAGACTTCTTGACATCGCTATTGACTCTTCTATTCTATTCCGTTCAGGTGCTAATCCATGACCAGTCATATGCTCGTAAGGGGTCAACCACGAAGATCTACTCCCCCCAACTTTCCTTGCTCATGCCGGGTCAACCACGAAGATCTACTCCCCAAGCACTGGGATCAAGAACTGTCCCGAATCCGAAGATAGGACAGTGGCTTCGACTATACCTATGTTAATGGCTCTTGTGCCACTAGATAGGCGGTCACTTCATAGTTAATCATCTTTTCAATTCAATTCTGTTCTGTTGTTGATTCCTTTTCACAATTCAATTCCTTATCAACACAAATTATCCTCGATTCAATTCTGATTCGTCTTAACTTGACCCAAAACTCTAAACCCAAATTAGTACCACACGACATTCCCTCTTAACAACAATAATCAAATCATAACCTTAAATAAACTCATAAATCATTTAATAAATCAATAGAATAAACCCATAATCGTATAAACCAAAAATCATCAACAAAAATTGCTTAAAACAAAATAAAAATCATATTTTTATCATTCAACATCACACGGCATTCTTGCCCATAAATACCAAAACTTACATTTCAATTGCTCAAACACAATTAACAATAATTAATCACATAAACATAGTAATAAATCATAACATAACACTTTAGTCAATAAATCATCAAAATTGTACCAAAACAAGACAAAATCAATGCTTTTAAAACCTTAAAATACACGGCCTTCATGGTCTAACACAACATCAAGATCTTATTCAATAAACCATCATAGAATGCCTAAATCAAAGATTCAATTCAAGATTTGCATAAAAGATTAATTAAAGATCAAGAAAATAACATAAAAATCATATTTTTCCTCAAAGAAACATTCGAATAACATCATGACACACTCGGCATTCTTCATAACACAACCATGAATAATTCTAAATAATTTAACATTAATTTCAAATGATTCTAACTTATTCTAAACATGATTAATCCTATTCTAACAATTATATTGGTAACCTATCCTATTGATTAAGTAAAGCAGATCTAATTACCTTTGATTATGGATGGGGTTCGAATATTTCAAGGTTTCTTGGATTTATTTTGAGGTTTATTTGGGGTTTCTTTATGGTTCTTGATTAATCTTTAAGGGGTTGGAACAATATAAAAGGTTTAGGAACAATTTAATGATTGATCTTGGAAGGAAAAGATAATAAAACAATTTGGTTGTTACTCCTTAGGGTTGCCGTGTGAAATAGGAAATAATAGGGAGGGTTTTGACTTCCTAAAATCTAGTAACAAGAATAGGAAGGGTTGGAATAAAAATAGGGTTTTTAGGAAAGGGTCAAACAGATAGATTAACTAATAAAAATTGATTAAACAAATTAAATGAATTAAATAAAAAGAAAGAGTCAAGGGGCCGTGAGTCTCTATGAATAAAAGGGGGGTTTTATTTTGTAATTTGTAGTTTAGTTTTTATTTGTAGTTTGGAAAAAATAAAATAAAAACAAAGGGGTGATGATCCCTAAAATCTTGTAGGGAGAATAGGTAAGCAAGGATTAGGGTTTTAGGCTTAGTTACAAAATAGATAAAGGTTTAATAATAATATTGATTAAAAGAAATGAAAGAAATTAATTAAAGAAAAGGATGAAGGAGTGGGCCGTGAGATACAAAGAACAAAGGAAATAATTGGGCTCGGGTTTTGGCAAGATGAAATTAAAGTTCGAGCCATGATCAAAATAATTAGACTGCTACAATAAAATTAATAATTAATTAAATAATAATCAATTAAATAGTCAATTAATTATATATTTAATTAATTATGCAAAATTTAAAATATCCCGAAATTTCGGGGTATTACACCAAGTGGGAGAATGTTAGAATTATTTATGATATAAATATTAAATGTGGCCTATGTGTCTTAGGTTTAATTCTAAAAGGACTAAGTCTATATTATATTACTGGATTTTAATATAAACAGTGACACCGTGATGAATTAGGTCCAATTAATGATTTTAAAATCCAGGATTATTGGTTTTTCCTCATCCCTTGCCTAATAATGCTAGTAAGTAGTATGTGTTTTGTAATACCCTGAGATTTCGGGATATTTTAAATTTTTCATAATTAATAAAATATATAATTAATTGACTAGTTAATTGATTATTATTTAATTAATTATTGATTATGTGTGTAGCAATCTAATTATTTTATCTGGCCCGAGCTTTAATTTTATCTTGCCAAAACCCGGGCCCAATTATTTCCCTTAGTCCATGTTCCACGGCCCCCTTTTATATTTTTTCTTTAAATTAATTTCTTTAATTTCTTTTAGTCAATATTATTATTAAGCCTTATCTATTTTTGACTAAGCCTAAAACCCTAATCTTTGTTTACCTATTCTTCTTGCTAGATTTTAGGAAAACACCAACCCCTTTTACTTCCCATACCTCACAGCCCCCCTTGATATCTTTTCATTTAATTAATTTATTTCTTTTATTTTAATCCATATTATTATTAGCCCTTATCTATCTTTGACTCAACCTAAAAAAAAACCCTAGCTTTGATTCCTATTTCTACTACTAGATTTTAGTAGGCCAAAACCCCATATTGTTGTTCCTCATACACGGCCTCCCTTATTCATTTCCTTTAATTAATTTATTTATCTTGTTTACTAATTCTATTAATTATATCTGTTGACCCTCTCCTTAAAACCCTATTTTTATTTCAACCCTTCCTATTTTGTTACTAGATCTTAGGAAGTCAAACCTTCCCTATTATCACTCCTTTTGTACGGCCAAACCAAACAACAACCAAGAATTGTTTTGTTATTTTCCTTCCAAGATCAATTCATTAAATTGTTCCTAAACCTTTCATATTGTTCCAACCCTTAAAGATTGATCTAAAACCTTAAAGAAACCCAAAGAAACCGTGAACCTTTGTGTAGTTCGAACCCCATCCAAAAATCAAAGGTAATTAGATCTGCTTTACTTAATCAATAGGATAGATTAGCAATATGATTATTAGAATAGGATTGATCATGTTTAGAATAGGTTAGAATCATATGGAATTGATGTTGAATTATTTAGAATTATTAATGGTTGTGTTATGAAGAATGCCGAGTGTGTCATGATGTTATTCGAATGTTTCTTTGAGGAAAAATATGATTTTTATGCTATAATCTTGTTCTTTAATTAATCTTTTATGTTAATCTTGAATTGAATCTTTGATTTAAGTATTTTTTTTATGATAGTTTCTTGAATTGAATCTTAATATTGATAAGAACCCATGTAAGCCGTGTGTAATAGGGTATAAAAAGGAATTGATTTTGTTCTCGTTTGGTCCAATCTTGATGATTTATTGTTTAAAGTATAATTTATGATTTATTGTTAAGTTTATTTGATTAATTATTTAAATATTTTTGAAGTATCAATATTGGTATATTAAGTGATGAATGTCGAGTGGATTGTAGCAATAAAAAGAGGATTTTTATCATGTTTTAAGGATTATTTGTTGATGATTATTAATTTATATGTTTAATTGATTCTTGAATTGATTTATGGAATTGTTATTGTGTTATTTAAGGAGTTGAATTAAGTATTTATTTTGAAGAGTGAATGTCGAGTGGTTTAAGAGTTGGAATAGAGTTTTGGGTCAAGTTAAGATGAGCTGGAATTGAATAGAAGTGAAGTTGAGTCAATAAGGAATTGAATTGTGAAAAGGAATCAAGAACAAAACAGAATTGAATTGAAAAAGATGATTAACTATGAAGTGACCGCCTATCTAGTGGTACAAGTGCCATGAACATAGGTATAGTCGAAGCCACTGTCCTATCTTCGGATTCGGGACAGTTCTTGATCCCAGTGCTTGGGGAGTAGATCTTCGTGGTTGACCCGGCATGAGCAAGGAAAGTTGGGGGGAGTAGATCTTCGTGGTTGACCCCTTAGGAGCATATGACTGGTCACGGATTAGCACCTGAACTGAATAGAATAGAAGAGTCAATAGTGGTGTCAAGAAGTCTAGAACGGTGTAAGTTAGTATAGAAGGTCGTAGTTATGAGGATTGTTATGATTGTTTTTCCGCTGCGTACTTGATGATTATGTTTATGTATAATTTTCTAATGATTGGTTTGTCTGTTTGATTGACCTATGCTAATGTTATGTTTCTAATTATGTTCTACTGATTAAGTAGAACAATCTAATTACTCACCACTGCTGTGGACCCCCCCCCCCCCCAATACCCTTTTCCAAGTACAGGTGGTGATCGATCTGGGCTTCGCAAGGGCTGAGATTGTGAGCTAGCCAGCTTAGTAGTGAACCCTGATGTTTAGTTCTAGATTATGTTTTATTTTTATTAGTGGACTTTCTCTATTTTGTAGTATTTCGGGCTTTGGAATATTATGTATTTGGGATTATTTAACAGTTTTAATGAATAATATGAATTAAGTTTAGAACTTCCGCTGTAATTATTGAATCTGATAATAAAGGTTTATAGATGTTAATGATCTATATTTTTGTTTTCTCCGAAAACAACGCTGCTAAAATACGGGTCGTTACATGTTCGTTTAATCTCTTTGTACATATAAATATAATATTAAAGGTGCTTACTTGAAAAGACACTTACGAAGGTTACAACCTTATTAGAAAAGACACTTATGAAGGGTTACAACCTTTCATGAGTTTGCACTTATATTTATATATATATATATATATATATATATATATATATGTATGTTTGTATAGAGGTTAATGAGCATAATAACATAACTTGCACAAAAGTTCTTATTCATCAAAGCACCGTACAAAGGAAGGCTAAAGGGGCGAAAATCACTTATTATCTTTCAATTCTTTATCATCGTCATGGATCAAGGTTAGTCATAATAATTTGTTAAATCATGTTTAGTAGATCCTGTTATCTTTGATTTCATTAAAGAAATCATTAAGTTTATCTCACAACGTTCCCTTCAACTTATTAGACCTGAACTTATCTAAACTGAACTTATCTGAACTTATCAGACCTTATTTAACTTATTAGACCTTATTAAACTTATTAGACTTATTGGAACTTATTAGACCTTAATGGAACTTATTATACCTTATTGGACATTATTGAAACTTATTAGAACTTATTAGACCTTATTGGAACGTATTAAATATGATTGAATAATAAATTATTATTAATAATAATAGTAGTAGTAATGACGATGATAATAATAATGATATTATTATTATTATTATTATTATTAATCCAAAAAAGCAATATTCTGTACATTTGAATTTATGTTCTTTTTCATTGTTGAATTACGTTTAAGTAGGTAGTATTAATTAGTATCTCATTTTTCAAACCCATTATTAATTAATATTATCAATTCCAATAATAACTTATCTACATATTTAATTTTCCTTAATTTCAATTTCGCAAGTTGTTGAAAATGTACAACCACGAGCTAATGTAAATTTAATTGATGACGAACGATTAAAGACAATTAAAGTTGTTCGTACAAATTTTACAGATGAGATATGACAAGTTGTACGTGAAAAAATATGCTCGATGAAGAAAATGATATCGAAGATAGATGAAAATATGTACTCCTATAATGAATCTGAAGCAATGTATTGATGTGGATTTTTATTAAGGGAAATTTTATTTAAATTTTACTTAGTACTAGAATTACGAATTATTTTAAATCTATCATTCTTATTTTATAATATAGAATCTGAAACAATGTATGGATGTGGATTTTTATTTAGGGGAATTTTATTTAATTTTACTTAGTACTAGAATTGCGAATTATTTTAAATCTATCATTCTTATTTTATAATATAAAAAAATTAGTTTAATTCAATCTAACTTTGATTGGTTTCTCTAAAAAAATTATAAAACAAGAATGATAGAATAAAATCCATTTATGTTGCGGATTAATTTAATTAATTTTATTTAATCAATAATAGTAAACCTGATTGGAACTTATTAAACCTGATTGGAACTTATTAGACCTTATTGGAACTTATTAGAACTTATCATACCTGATTGGAACTTATTAGACCTGATTGGAACTTATTAGAACTTATTGGATCTTATTGCAACTTATTAGACCTTATTGGAACCTATTAGCCCTGATATAAATTATTGGAACTTATCTGAACTTATCTGAAGTTATTAAACCTAAAACTTAATTTTTTAAGGTGAAGAGAACGCACCCTAGATAAGCGAATTTACTATATTTTGCTAAACCTTCAGTAAATAAGCGAATTTACTAACTTTTACAAAACTTACAATAAATAAACGAATTTAGTACAATTTTTCTAAACTTTAAGTAAACAAGCGAATTTATTTCCTTTGCTACAACTTATAGTACGTAAGCGAATTCACTATTTTTTGCTCAACTTTTAGTAAATAAACGAATTTACTACCTTTTTCTAAGCTTTTAGTAAATAAGCGAATTTACTATCTTTTACTCAACTTTTAAATAAACGAACTTACTTCTATTGTAGATAACCAAATCTACCCTATTTTTATTCTTTTTTTCCTTTTGCCTTCTCTTTTTGTGACTGAGCATATTTGCCTTTTAAATAAATAAATGAATTTATTACATATATTTTGCCTTTTCAAAAAAATTTCTATTTATTCTTTCGAATTAATAAAGAGATTGATTATTTAGAAAAAGATCTTTTATTTTCAAAAGTTAAAGGATTATTTTATGTTTTGGAGGCCATTCGCTTTCTAAAACTTTCACTCGCCCACTGGTTTCTTAGGAGCCCTCGGTTCTGGATCTATAGTCTCGAAAAGCGATTCGAGCATACTTTGATGGTAATATACGCTCATTTTTCAGAAAAATGCACACTTGAGTATACATGGACAACACTAGGCCTAATTTAATTTTCCAAATATTCTATGCCCAAAAGAATTTTAAATAATAAGAAAAGTTTGGCCCAAAATAAATAAAAAATAAAAAGTTTATTTTCCAAAGCCGAATCCATTTTCTAAGAAAAATCTTTTTTAAAAAAATATAAAAAATTAGCAGCACATTTTTCTTAATTACGCTGACTCATCAGCGCGTTGAAATCTTACGCTGACTAATTAGCGCAATGTAGAAAAACACGCTAACATAGTCAGCGAGCTTATCTTAGATGCGCTGGCAAATTGATGCTAATTAACCATAATTAATTTATATGATTTGATTTGTCAGCACGTATAATTGGCTCTTGCTGATATCTTTTGTAACGACCCAGTTTTTCGGTATTTTCTATTTTGATTATTTTTTGTATTTATGTTATTTTTATGTATGATCCAAATTTATTTGGACTATTTATTTTTATTTTATTTGAATAATTACGATTATTTTTATTTTTTGATTGATTGTTTTATTATATATTTTATTTTATTTTTATTTAATTAATTAGAATTTTAATTTTTAATTTTCTAATTAGTTAATTAATTTTGGACCAAATGCAATTTAGGCATGATTAGTCATGCATGAGTGCAATTAGCCCAAGTGATCATCAAAGCCCATTTTAGCTTGCTAAAAACCGCCCCCCTTAAGTAATGTGGCTTAATTTTGCCACTTGCCGCATGTTCACACCTTAACCAACTTCTATAAATAGAAGAGGTTGTAAGGCTTATGTCTCATTTGCCAATCTTAATCATCCTTTGCCACAAACTAAACAACAAAAACACTCTCTCCATTGCTACATTCCACACGCCATTTTTGGCGCAATTCCACATCAATTATCATCCATCCAAACCCAAAACTTAAAGATAAATCCTCCATTGATCTTTAGTAATCAACACACAAATTAAAACTCAATAATTCTATTCAAGATCGCTAGTTTGGGTTTGATTCCGGGTTGGTTCGTGTGGGACGTGTGGTGGTGCCGTGTGAAGGCCGTGTTCGTGAGGGTGGTTCGTGCAGTAGGGCCGTGCCTCAAGGCCGTGTGGTTCGTGTTCGTGTGGAAGCTGTGGTGGTGCTCATGTGGTTCGTGTATTTGCACCGTGTGGTCCGTGTATTTGGGCCGTGTGGTTTGGGTTTCCGGGCAGCAAGTTTTTGCTATTGTTTTGCACTCAAGTAATTAAGGTAACATACTTTTCTACCTTAATTTGAATACTATGATTATAGTGTAGATTAAATGATCAAATTAGGATAAATTGTTGATGAATGTTGGCTATGTTTATGCGTGATTTCTAGGCTGGTTGGGTGATTATTTTATGATATTTTGTTGAGTTTTCATGCATGTTATGATGTCCTATGATAATCTTATGTTCGCTCATGTTTAGGCTCAATTTCCATGAAGTTTTGATGCATGTTTTTGATGATTGTGTTGATGGGGATTTGCGTGTGACATGCGTGCGATTTTGAGTTCTTGTTGAGTTCTTGATAAGTTCTTGATGAGTTCTTTATAATCTTGATGAGTTCTTTGTTGAATCTTGAAATTCTTGCATTAGTTCATGTGTTCTTTAAGTGTAATAGATGATTAAAGATTATTAAAGTTTAATTAAAGTTTATTAAAGATTACTAAAATTTACTAAAGAAAGTTAAAGAAAGATTCAAAGAATGATAAAGAAACGGTAAAGATTGAATAAAGAAGTTCAAAGACTATGATAATATACATGATTAGAAACTCAAGAAAAGGCGTAAGATGTGATCTTGAGAATAACAAAGATGTAAAGAACGTAAAGATAGCTTAAGTTTACTTTTAGACGCCTAATCTTGAAGTAAGATTCTAAGACTTGGGTTAAGATGTTGCCCCTATCCTAATCGCGGTATTGGGATAGTGTATACTTGTTATGTTGTCTTTTTATATGAATTTCCGTAAGATGGGGTTCATGGGTTTGGGAGTAAGATTCTCAATCCTGGCAAGTAGGAAAGTTTGTTCGCGTAAGATGCGTTCGTACGAGTATAGTCCGGTCTAAAATGTAAATGATAGCGACAAAGATTAAGTAATAATAAGTTTGAATAATTAAAGTTGGTCAAGTTTGGATATTGTCATTATTTTGTTATTATTATTATTATTATGATGATATATTGTATCGTTGGTATATTTGAGTGCCTGATGTGCTTGTTTGGTTTATTCTATGATTATGTGTATCCATGTTAGGGTGGGACTGTTATGTTACTCGCCACTGACAGTGGATTGTGGTTCATTTTCAGGTAACTCCGATGATGACGGTGTTGCTTAGAATTGGGTTGGGCGAGTGTCGTTGCATTTCTATTTGTTTAGATTGTATTTCGTGTTTAGTTCGGACGTTTAGTATTTGTATTTCGTATTTCTATCTCTGATAACGTTTGGAGTTAATTTCTAGTATTGATTATTTTGGGTTTAGTATCGTACAATCTTGTGGATTTTGTACTTTTGGGATTTAATAATAATATTCCTTTTGAAGTTTTTGTTTATTTTTTAAGTAAGTTTGTATGTTAGATCGACTATTCGACTCGTCGGTTTCTTCCGCGCCGGTTTAAGCGAGTCGGGTCGTCACAGTTGGTATCAGAGCCGAATAGGTTAAAACTTTAAGTGAAGTTTTAGGATTTGAGTAAAACCCGGGAGTTGTGAGCTTTACCATTCCCGAGTGATAAACCCAATTTAGAATAAGTTTAAGGGAGAAGAGCATCGGGTAGAAGAATCCGGGATAAGACTCTTTTTCCTATTTTCTTTTGATTTGTGTACTTGGCTATAGTGTGGATTTTTTACTGACACTGCTTCTCTTGTGTGTCTTTTCTTACGATGTTTTCAACATATCCACACCTCGCCGGACATTTTCGGGACGACAGAGGTTACGAGCCCTCGAGGAAGCGATTCTTACGCTAGCGCACCATAGTCGTCAGCCATCGGGATCGCAGTCGACGTTCGATCGTATCACTCGTCATCGACCATCGACTTACGATGGGGTTGCCGACCCTACAACTTTGGAGAGTTGGATCCGCGAGATGGGGAAGCTCTACGACGCTACGTTTTGCCCGAGCACGTACGAGAAGGTCCAGATCGCCGCCTAATACTGTCGGGGAGAGGCCGATAACAGGTGGAGCATGGCTAGGAACGCGTGTATGCCCTTGCACTCGATGTCTTGGGCCGAGTTCGTAGCTAAGGTCCAGGAGAGGTTCTACCCCGACGAGTTACAGTGGCAGAAACAAGAGGTGTAACACCCCGTATTTTTGGGGCTATTTTAAATTTTTATTTAATTGATTGAATAATTAATTAATTAACTATTTAATTAATTATTATTTAATTAATTATTAATCTAGCACTTTAGAGAGCCTAGCTGTTAACCATGGCCCAGATCTTTATTTAAATTTGTCCAAGCCAAGCCCAATGTTTCCCCTCATCACCCCAACTCACGGCCCCCTTGTTTCTTTTTCCCTTTAATTGATTTATCTAACTTATTTTCACCAATATTACTAACTTATATCAATTTTGACCTTTTCCTAAAAATCCTATTTTTATCCCAACTTCTCCTACTTTGACTACTAGATTTTAGGAAGCCAATAACACCATCCTCCTTATGATACCCCACGCCCCCCTTACATTCTCCTTCAAATTATTTAATTCCTTTTCAAGCTAAAATAATAAATCATATCTATATTTGACCAGATTCCAAAAATCTAATTTTTATCCTCCTACTTTCTCTGCTAGATTTTAGGAGTTCGTTTTACTCCCTTGCCTAGTATTTCTACACGGCCAACACACCACAAAAAAGGGAACCACTTTTATAATTCTTAATCTCTAAAAACTAAACTACAAATAAAAACTCCTCCTTTTCCCCACAGAAATACTTCCTTCACTTCATCAATTCAAACACCTTCATCAAAGAAAGTTCAATCTTTAGCCTTTGAAGATCGAGCCATTCATCATCAATATTAGATTATTAGGTAATTAGATTGCTTTATTTAATCAATAGGATAATTAGTTATATAATTTTTAGAATAGGTTTAATCATGTATAGAATTGCTTAGAATCATGCTGGATGAATTTTGAATTGTTTATTGATGATTAACCATGTTTGTCGACTTCTTTTGAATATCATTCCAAGATGTTTTGACAGGTTTATTTCATGTTCTTGCTATGTTTTATCATTGTTTTACGATTCTTGCTAGTTTAGAACTGATGGAATTAATTATGGAATAATTATGAATGATGATTAATTGTTGATAATTGTAATTAACTAAATTAAAGTGTCCATTTTTTTTGCTTTCTTCAAGAATTTCGAGTGGTATATAATAATAAAAGGAGGATTTTTATCATGTTTTGAGTAATATTTGTTGATGATTGTTAGTTTATTTCATTATTTATTTATTTATTTAATTGATTGATTGAATTGTTTATATGATTATTTAAGGAATTGAATTAATTGTTGTTTTATTTAGTGAATGTCGAGTGGTACAAGTCTTGGACTAGAGTTTTGAGTCAAGTTAAGTTGGACTAGAATTGATTAGAAGTCAAGTTGTGTCATTAAAGGATTGAGTTGTGAACTAGAATTGAGAACATAATTGTAATATGGAAAAGATGATTAACTATGAAGTGATCGCCTATCTAGTGGCTTAAGCTGCCATGAACATAGGTTTAGTCGAAGCCACTGTCCAATCTTCGGATTTGGGACAGTTCTTGATCCCAGTGCCGGGAAGTAGATCTAACGTGGTTGACCCGGCACGAGCAAGGAAAGTTGGGGAAGAATTAAGGTTTCCCCTAAGAGCATATGACTGGTCACGGATTAGCACCTAAACTGAATAGAACTGGAGAGTCAATAGTGGTGTCAAGAAGTCTAGAACCGAATAAGTTAGTATAGAAGGTCTTGGTTTATTGTGAGGTTATGTTTGTTTCCGCTGCGTACTTGAACGATGATGTCTATGAATGATTTCCTGATGATTTGTTTGACTGTTTGGTTGATCTGTTCTGATTATTATGTTTCTAATTGTGCTCTACTGATTAAGTAGAACAATCTAATTACTCACCACTGACTGTGGACCCTAAAACCCTTTTTAGGTACAGGTGATGATTGATTGAGTTACGCAAGGGCTGGGATTGTGTGCAAGATAGCTTAGTAGTAGTTTATCCTGATGACCATTTCTAGCCTTTGTAATATTAATATTAGTGGACTTTTCCTTATTTTGTAGTAATAATGAACTTTGGAACCTTATTTATTTTGGATTATTTAATGGTTTTAATGAATAATATGAACTAAGTTTAGAGCTTTCGCTGTAATTGATGAATCTGATATTAAAGGTTTATAGATGTTAATGATCTGTATTGTTGTTTTCCCCGAAAACAACGCTGCTAAAATACGGGTCGTTACAGGAGGAGTTTCTTACTCTCACTCAGGGTAAGATGACGGTTCAGGCCTACACCGATAAGTTCGCCGAGTTATCGAGGTTCGCTACATCGGTAGTATAATCTGAGGAGGAGTGGGTGAATCGCTACATCAAGAAGCTAGATCCGAGGATTTGCGATCACGTGATCAGCAGTGGAGCGAAGACATTACAACGAGCTTACAAGGTAGCACTCGAGATCCAGGCGTCTGTTATCGAGGAGGATGCGAGCAAGAAGAGGACCCTGACCCCGGTGACGTTGCCATCTTTTAAGAAACCTCGATTTAGTGCTCCTAGCAGTACCCCTCCGACTGCTAGTTCGTCTCAGGGATCAGGAAGTTCTAGATGCAGAGGTTGTGGCAAGGACTTCCATCCAGGGAAGCGTTGCGACGGGATGCCCATTTCGTGTTTCATCTGTGGGAAGGAAGGCCACAAGGCGTCAGTTTGCCCCGAGAAGAAGCCAGGCACCGAGACCAGACAACTACCAGCGCCGGCTAAGACTCCAGTGAAGAACCGAGTCTAGTGTATGACTGAGGCAGAGGCAGAGGTCCATCCAGATGTAGTCTCAGGTAGATTTCTTGTCTCTGGTATGTTAGCTTATGTTTTCTTTGATTCTGGTGCCACTGTTTCTTTTGTGGCTAGTAGTTTTGCCTCGAGGTCTAATCTTCGTGGCAATTCCCCTGTTAGTTCGATCATAACTCTCCCTTTTGGAGAGGATTTTGTTTGTAAGCGTGAGTTCCGAGGAGTGCCCATCGTTATAGCCGGAGAGCAGGCGACGGCCGATCTGAAGGAGTTCCCGCTAATGGAGTTTGATTTCATTTTTGGCATGGACTGGCTATCAAGGTATCGAGCGATTATTGGTTGCCGAGACCACTCAGTGACATTCCGAGGATCGCAAGGCAATCGAATTACCTATTCTGAAGAAGGGAGTAAAGGTAATCTCAGCCTTGAAAAGGAGAAAACTTTGCCAGAAGGGCGATATGGTGTTCTTATGTCAGACGAAAAAACATGAGCTATATCTGTAGCGAGGGATTTCAGAGACGTATTTCCTGATGAGCCACCAGCAGTTCCACCTGAGCGCGATGTCGAGTCACTAGTAGAAAATTGTCTATTAGTATCGCCCCAATAGTATCGTTTATTTGAAAAACGATAGTAATAGTGCTATAATTGTTTCGTTTTTTTGAAAAACGATACCAATGAATCATTATTTGTATCATTTTTACCAAAAACGATACTAACAAGTTATCTATTGGTATCATTTTTGGTAAAAACGATAGTAATAGAGAAATTATTACTATCGTTTTTATTAAAAACGATACTAATAAGTTATCTATTGGTATCGTTTTTGGTAAAAACGATAGTAATAGAGAAATTATTACTATCGTTTTTAATAAAAACGATACTAATCATCCGTTTTGAACATTAACAAAACCCTACGTTTGGAGCGTTAGATTGTGAAGTTTTAAAAACACAAATAACAAAGAACACAATGAGCAAGGGATTCAAGGGGTGCAGAGATAGGGAGGGGCAATTTTTTTTCCTCCCAGCTGTGGCCATAGCTGTTTGTCGTCCTTGCACAGCAGCCAAAGCCATGGTTAGGGAGAAAAGAAAGCATACTCTCTCAATTTCGTCTTGCCATCTTCAAGAAAGATTATAGCTCATGTTTTTTCGATTTCTCCCTAACCCTAGGTTCGACAATGGATATCTGAACAAGAGGACACAATGAGCAAGGGATTCTAGGGGAGCAGTCGAGGTCTAGGGTTTCTCCATAGAAGCCTTAGCGAGCTGCAACAAAGAGCTGCTCTGCTACGATTCTAGGCGAGCCACTAACGTCCATCTTCGCTTCATGACCTGCTATTTGGACCTGTTTCTAGGCTGTAAGTATTCCTTTCTCATTCAATCTTTATCTTCCTTTGATTGGATATGCAATGAATAGGAGTTTGGGCGTGATGTTGGTCTATTTGAGGTCTTAGAATTGGGATTTTTTAGGCGTTTTCAGATCTGGCTAGGTGGTGTTGGTGGTTAGCTTTGTTGATTTTAGGTGATGTTGGTGTGGGTGTCGTAGGGGGCCTGCTGTGGCGGTGGGGTGGTGGTGAATTGACAATTAAAAGTACAGCAGAGGGAACTACAATAAAAAAATCACAGAATATGAGGTAAATTTGTAATGTTAAGACCAAATCATTAACGCCAATTTATATATAAGGATCACATAATATAAGGTTAGAACAAAGAGAATTTCGATATCTAATTGTATCACCAAACTACATGAGTGATAACCTTTATCTTTGCTATCTAGAATCCTTGGTTTACGCAAGTGCTGAGATAGTGGTATTAGCTTCACCCACAATCTTATGAACGCCAATGCATCATAATTCTTTTAATAAACCTCCCCTTAAGTTAACTTAAGGAATGTGGAATAATTTAAACCAAAAAAAAAAAACATGTGGGTGGCTGGAAGGGAGCTATAGTAAGGGGTGATAGGCATCGTAAGAACTAATAGTTTCTCTATTATGTCCCTTCAAATCTTAGTGCAATCTTATGATAAAGGGAAAATGGTATAAGTTGTTAAAATTAGCTTTATGTTTTTTGTTCAATGAGTTGTGAAACTGTTAATCTGATGTTATGGTACTTAGTTGTATATATATACTTTGTTAAGCCCTTTAAGGGGGTTAAGCATACAATAATAATACTCTCTAATTTGCTGTCATCTTCTACATGTTAAGTATGCAATTAATTAGTTATTTTTTTTATTGATACAATAATATTCAGTTGTAATTTGTTTTGACCTTAGGTTTTTTTAAATTTGTTAGTGCGCCCAGCAGACCGGTGGTTTGGATTGTGGCTACTATGTGATGAAGTACATGAATGAGATAGTCAAGAAAGTCTGTGAAAGTAAGGGTGATGTCAAGCAAATAAAGGTAAGTTGTATCATGCTTTAATTTGTTGTGTTTGGGAATTTGGTGAAGTTTGCTGTTTAGTACTCATAGTTGGAGGTTTTTTGGAAATTTGGTGAAGTTTCGGAGAGGAAGTGGTTATGAACACCATTTCTTTTTACTCTTGTGTAGTTGATTGTATTTGGAGGCGGTGCTTTGTTTAGTGCTCATAGTTGGAAGTTTATTTGGGATTTTGGTGAAGTTTTGGAGAGGAAGTGGTTATGAACACCACTTCCTTTTACTATTGTTTAGTTGATTGTATTGGAAGGTGGTGCTTTGTTTAGTGCTCATAGTTGGAGATTTATTTGGGATTTTGGTGAAGTTTTGGAGAGGAAGTGTTTATGAACACCACTTCCTTTTACTATTGTTTAGTTGATTGTATTGGAAGGTGGTGCTTTGTCTTTGCTTTGCTAGTTTGCTGTGTAGTCATGTGTTGCCTATACCTATTTCATTTTTTGTATCAATATTTCAAATGAAGAATGGAGAGGGTAAAACGGTTGAAGATGGTGATGCCTCGGTGAGTCCTTTCCAACTCCCCTTTTATTTCTTGCTTGCTTAGTTTTTTAGGATTAGATATAGGATTGAGACGATAGTTTGAGGATGTTTGCTTTGTTAGGGGCAAGAGGTTCCCAACTTGAGGACACTGGATGGTTGATGGCGTTGTGCCACAACCTTATTTGATGATTTTGGGAATTATGTGCCTAATTTGCTTGCCTTGTGGTTCGATTCTCTTGATTTGTTTTGATTTCTTTTGGATTACACCTGTTTTATTTTGTTTTTGTTTTACTTTGGTTTTGGTTTTATTCCTTTTGTTTCACTTGCTTTCTTTGCTTTGCTTTTACTTAAATCAATGTAACCAATCACTTGCTTCTAATTTTAAACACTCTTGCTTATCGCTTTATACAATCTCACTGTCGCTTGCGTGGGCCGTCTCAAGGATCTAAATCTAACTATGTCGATCATGAGTAGGGGATGGGTGCCCATTGACATGGTAAATGATTAGATTCTTAAACAGGGGCGTAGTTGTGGCATGAGATCGCAATCGCTTCACTCTAATAATTAATAAACATGTAACCAATCACATGAATTTAATTTTAAACACTCTTGCTTATCGCTTTAAACAATCTCACTGTCACTTGCGTGAGCCGTCTCAAGGATCTAAATCTAACTATGTCGATCATGAATAAGGGATGGGTGCCCATTGACATGGTAAATGATTAGATTCTTAAACGGGGGCGTAGTTGTGGCATGAGATCGCAATCGCTTCACTCTAATAATTAATAAACATGTAACCAATCACATGAATTTAATTTTAAACACTCTTGCTTATTGCTTTACACAATCTCACTGTCACTTGCGTGGGCCGTCTCAAGGATCTAAATCTAACTATGACGATCATAAATGAGGGATGGGTGCCCATTGACATGGTAAATGATTAGATTCTTAAACGAGGGCGTAGTTGTGACATGAGATCGCAATCGCGTCACTCTAATCTATACTACATACTAGAATGCAAGCCACTTGAAAAAATTTCCCCCTTAAACTCTTATTTTCCCTCCCAACTTATTATATACCATAGTATTAAATGCATGCTTTCCATAATTTATATACAAGAAATAACTACCTTAGTTAAATAAACCGAGCATTTGCTCGGGTATTATCTAGTAATTAATAAACATGTAACCTATGCTCCTTGTTTTTGTTCCAAAACACCATATTTTCCCCCAAACACATGCAAATAAGTTATTTATTGCTTACAAGAATAATATAGAACATAAAACCTTAAAAACAATATATATATTGATTGGTAGGAAAATGGGAACTAAAACACCTAAAAACTAGCCAAAAATGACCTATCCTTCTTAGTTTTTTTCCAAAATGCCATATTTTTGCCCAAACACATGCAAATAAGTCATTTAATATTTACAAGAATGATATTGAACATGGATAAACCTTAAAAACAATATATAGGTTGATTGGTAGGAACATGGGAACGAAAACACCAAAATCTTACCAAAAATGACCTATATGCCTTATTTTTGTTCCAAAATGCTCTATTCTCACCCAAACAGATGTAAATAAGTCATTTAGTGCTTACATGAATGATACAGAACATGGATAATCATAAAAACAGTATATAGGTTGATTGGTAGGAACATGGGAACGAAAACACTAAAAACTAGCCAAAATGATTTATATGCCTTGATTTTGTTCTAAAACGTCCTATTTTTCTCCCAAACACATGCGAATAAGTCATTTAATGATTGCACTAATGATATAGAACATTGATAAACCTTAAAAACAGTATATATGTTAATTGGTAGGAATATGGAAATGAAAACACCATAAAAAATGTTATATTTGTCTTGTTTTTGTTCCAAAAAGTCATATTTCCGCACAAACACATGCAAATAAGTCACTTAATGCTTACAAGATTGATATAAAACATGGATAAACCTTAACAGCAGGATATAGGTTGGTTCGTAGGAAAATTGTCATGAAAACCCCAAAAATAGCTAAAATAACTATGTTTGCCTTGTATTTGTTCACAACACCCTATTTTCTGCCAAACACTTGCAAATAAGTCATTTAATGTTTCATGAATGATATAGAACATGGATAAACCTTAAAAACACATGCAAATCATGTTTTAAGCCAAAATTACTCAAAATTTAATTTAGTGCAAATTATCTTTCATTTGCCCGTCATAGCTTAGGTAGGTCTACAACAGAACATCCTTTTTTTTAGTTTGTAAATATTGTGGCCCTAAAACTCTAAGCAAGATGGCGTCTATAACATTACTTATATTTTTTTTTTCAGTCTTTGATTTTGAAGGACTACATTGGAAGATCTGCCCCATATACCAAAGGAGAGTTGGATGAGGTTCGCGAGCAATGGGCTAGGTTCTTCAGGCTAAATTTCTTATTGTCTGATCCTAATTAAGTAAAATTTGTATTAGTAGCACATTATTTATACATTTTATTTATAGTTATTTCGCAAACATTGATCGTATCCAACTCGTTCTTGTAAACTACATTTTATATGAATATATACATCGAACTTCTATTATATATATCTATCGTTTACAAATTTTAATTAATTAAAAAAATATATATTATTGTACATTATACAGAATTGAATAGGGCTGCAGATAATGCCAAAAGGATGCATATTTATATATATATATATTTTTGGCCCAAAAATAAAATATAAATTTATATAAAAAAAATATTAGTATTATATGGAGTTTATTACTATCGTTTTTAGTAAAAACCGATACTAATAGACTCTCTATTAGTATCATTTTTAGTAAAAAACGATACTAATAGACTCTCTATTAGTATCGTTTTTATTAAAAAACGATAGTAATAGACTCTCTATTACTATCGTTTTTATTAAAAAACGATACTAATAGACAGTCTATTACTATCTTTTTTAATAAAAACGATAGTAATAGTATGTATTACTATCGTTTTTCACAAACGATACTAATAGAATTCTCTATTACTAACGCCTCTATTAGTATCGTGTGAAAAATGATACTAATAAGCTAAAAAAAAACGATACTAATAGGGGATTTTTCTACTAGTGAGTTTAACATCGACTTAGCACCTGGGACAGCGCCGATTTGGAAGGCACCTTACCGGATGGCACCATCTGTAACGACCCGAATTTTTGGGCCGTAAAATTTCGTGCGAAATTAAGCCTTAGAGTCCAAATCATTCGATTTGGGCCTAAAAGACTTAATTTAATGTTTGATGAGCTAGCCCAATCGCCCTATTTTTTCCTCTCCATAGCCGGCCCCATTAACCTAATCCCTTAAGTTGATTTATTTCTATCTTAATCTTAAATTAGTAAATCGCCTCTATGTTTGACTCTATCAAAATCTATCCTTTGCTACCTACTTTCCCTCCTAAACTTTAGGAGCTCTTAGCCCTTGCCATCTAAATTACACGGCCCCTTCCCCCTATTTTTCCTTATATTTCTTTCCTAAACTAACTCCTAAATTCTAGTAAACCCTTATATAAAAATTCCCTTTATAAACCCTTAACTATTATTGATCAAAAACAACAAACAATCACTACTTCCCACTCAAAGAGACTCACGCCCCCCCCCCCCAATGAAACCCTCACAAAAATTCAACTTCCAACCTTTTCAATCAATCTAAAGGTAACTAGTTCTTTCACTTAGCAATAGGATCAATCAGCATAGGATATTAGGTTAGATAGATTATTGATATTATTGTTGTTGCATATGCTAATGTCGTGTGGATTAGGGAGTTTACTTTGATTTTCTTTGCTTGTTATCTTTATTTCTTGATTTATCTTGATATGTTTATTTTACCTATAATGATTTAATGCAGATTATGTTATGAATTGATATGTTTCTTGATGGTTATTTGGTCCGTTTGACTGCCGAGTAGATTAGGTTGCAAAACTTGCTTTGATTAGTTGTTTCTTGTTAAATCTTGGAAGGTTGATGAGTTGTTTAATCTTTTGAGATAGTTTTATATGAATCTTGCAATGAATTTATGTAATCTTGATTGATTCTTGATGGAGTATGCGTGTGGTATCAATAAGTTCCAAGCATGGATTTTTATTTGTTTTAATTGTGTATATGATAATATAAATCTTGAATCTTGATGACTAAATCTTGAAGGGCATGGTTGCTTGGTGTCATGCGTGTAATAGAAGAGCAAAGTCTTGATCTCTTTTGTCATAGGTCTTGCGTGTCTTTTGGAGATGCAAGCTTGGTTTTTTTAAAATTATATTATTGAATGATTTAATGACTAATTGCCCATGGACCATTAGTTTAATCTTTCTTGACCATGATTGTTCTATCTTGCCGTGAAGAATAGTGTATTTGCTTTGTTGTTTAATTTCGAGTTGTGCGTGTAATTGTTGACAATAGTTGGCTACTTGGTTGCGTTGTATCAGTGTACCTTGAAGCATGAAGTTTTGTTTTATTAATATTATCATGGGTTATGCGTGTACCTTGATCAGATTGATGTTATTATCGGTGTCTTTGAGTTTTTTTGCGCCGTGTCGTATCGGTTCATCTGTGATGAATCGTGTCGGGGACTTGTTGTTGTATCGGCCTTGCGCCGTGTCGGGGACTTGTTTGGTGTATCGGCCTTGCGCCGTGTCGTATCGGTTCATCTGTGATGAATCGTATCGGGTACTTGTTTGATGTATCGGCCTTGCGCCGTGTCGTATCGGTTCATCTGTGATGAATCGTGTCGTGGACTTGCTTGTTGTATCGGCCTTGCGCCGTGTCGGGGACTTGTTTGTTGTATCAGCCTTGCGCCGTGTCGTATCGGTTCATCAGTGATGAATCGTGTCGGGGATATTACTTGTTGTATCGACTTCGGTCGTGTCATTTAATTCTTATGGATGTTGTTATTAATGAATATAATGTTATATTTAAGAATTACGTATTTGTATTGGTTATTGATGAAGTCTTCCGCTGTGGTGATCTCCGTTGTATGATTCTAATATTGTACGTTGTCTCGTATGTTTCGGTTGATTTGTGTTTTCTATTTGATTTAATATTTTATGTTGTTTGGTTCCACTGCTAAGTGGAACAGTCTAGTTACTCGCCACTCATGGTGGACCCCAATTTTTATTTTGCAGGTGATCAGTATGGGACTTAAAGTCGGGGTGAGTGTTTGGCGAGCTTTTAGGCACCTTTTATTGTTTTCTTCTGTATAGTAGTTTTAGCTTGTAATAAGGACTTGTCAAGTCCATTGCTTTTGGAACGATTTCAAAGTTTAATTAATAATATGATTAAGTTTAGAGCTTCCGCTGTGATTCTTATAATGTTATTGGATATTGTCGACTCGTGTTGTTGTTTTCTTCGAAAACAACGTTGTCAAAATACGGGTCATTACACCATCGGAGTTGCAGAAGTTAAAGACGCAACTTCAAGATTTGATCGATAAGGGCTTCATTACACCGAGTGTTTCTCCATGGGGAGCATCTGTGCTCTTTGTGAAAAGAAAGAAGGTAGCATGCGCCTGTGCATTGACTTCCGAGAATTGAACCGGGTAACTATCAAGAATAAGATAGATCTTCGATCTGGATATCATCAGATTCCAGTCAAGAAAGAAGACATCCCGAAGACCGCTTTTCGTACGAGATACGGCCACTACGAGTTTGAGGTGATGCCCTTTGGCCTCACTAATGCACCAATCGTGTTCATGGATCAGATGAACCGGACTTTTCATCCCTTACTCGATAAGTGTGTTGTAGTCTTCATGGATGATATCCTAGTCTATTCGAGAGACGAGTCTGAGCATGCAGAGCATCTTCGGATACTGCTAGAGATATTAAGAAAACATAAGTGGTTCGCGAAGCTCTCTAAGTGTGAGTTCTGGCTTCGCGAAGTAGCATTTCTGGGTCACGTTATTAGCAAGGAAGGCATTAAGGTAGACCAGACAAAAGTTAAGGCTATAGTTGAATGGAGTAGCCCGAAAAATGTGGCGGAGGTTCGTAGTTTTCTGGGTTTGGCCGGATACTATCGACAATTCGTCCAGGACTTCTCCAAGATTTCTAGGCCATTGACTAGTCTCCTACAGAAGGAGATCCGATTCGTTTGGACGGAGGCTTGCGAGCAAGCATTTCAGCAGCTGAAACAGAGATTAGTTCCTGCTCCTATTCTTACCCTTCCGAACGATAAGGAGGATTTCGAGGTCTACAGTGACGCGTCTAAGAGTGGCCTAGGATGCGTGTTGATGCAAGGTGGGAAGGTCATCGCTTATGCATCGAGGCACTTAAAGGTGCACGAGCGTAACTACCCCACGCATGACTTGGAGCTAGCAGCTGTGGTTTTCGTGCTTAAGATCTGGAGGCACTATCTCTATGGTGATTCGTGTAAGGTATTCACGGATCGTAAGAGTCTCAAGTACATCTTCACTCAGAAGGACCTCAATATGAGGCAGCGACGATGGCTTGAGCTTATTAAGGACTACGACCTTACGCTTAATTATTGTGAAGGCAAGGCGAACTTAGTCGCTGACGAACTGAGTCGCAAGCATCGATTGAGCTTCAGTAGAAGTCGTAGTTCCGTCAGAGTTCATCGAACATCTATGAGTGCCGAGCCTGAGTTATTTCAGGAATTGGGAGAAGGTCAGAAGGGTAACCCGCAGTTGACTAGGATTCGAGAGGCCTTGCAGCAAGGAAAAGCCGTTGGCTTCGAGATTTCTTCCGACGGTAGTCTACGCTTCCGAGGGAGGTGGTGTGTACCAGACAGTTCTGATCTTCAGAACAGGATCATGTCTAAGGCACATAACTCACCCTACTCTGTTCATCCTGGAGGTAACAAGTTGTATAAGGACCTTAAGGAACAATTCTGGTGGCCTAAGATGAAGCAGGATGTAGCAGAGTTAATTCGTAGCTCGATGTTTAGTCTGTCAGAAGGTTAAGATCGAGCATCAGAGACCTAGAGGTCTTTTGCAGCCACTACCGATTCCGACTTGGAAATTTGAGTCGATATCTATGGATTTCGTGGTTAGCCTACCTACCTGTAATGGTATGAACGCCATTTGGTGATTGTGGATAGGTTGAACAAGGTCGCTAGATTCATACCGATGAAGATGACCTGGTCGATGGAGCGCCTGGCAGAGGCTTATACCCAGGACATTATTCGACTTCACGGAGTTCCGAGGGAGATAGTTTCTGATCGTGATCCGAGATTCTTGTCTCGTTTCTAGAAATCAGTTCAAGAAGCCTTTGGGACGAAGTTGAAGCTGAGCACCGCGTTTCACGTGGCGACGGATGGCCAGACTGAGAGGACCATCCAGAGTTTGGAGGATATGTTGCGAGCATGTACTCTGGAGTATCATCAGTCTTGGATGCGAATGCTCTGCTTGGTAGAGTTTTCATATAACAATAGTTATCACTCCAGCATTGATATGGCTCCGTACGAGGCCCTGTATGGCAGGAAATATCGGAGTCTGATTTGTTGGAATGATATCAGTGATAATGTGGATTTGGGACCTGAGATGGTACGAGATACCGTAGAGAAGGTCTGAGTCATTCGGTCTAAGATGCAGGCTGCGCAGAGTCTTCAGAAGTCCTACGCCGATAACCGACGTAGACCACTGACATTTGAGGTAGGTGACAGAGTCTTGCTTAAGGTTTCACCATTCAAGGGAGTTGCTCACTTTGGCCTAAAGGGGAAACTCTGACTGAAATTCGTGGGACCTTACGAGATACTAGAACAAGTTGGGGAGGTGGCATATCGGTTGGCATTACCACCATGTTTGTCTAATGTTCACGATGTGTTCCATGTTTCCCACCTAAGGAAATACGTACATGATCCTACCCACATTATTCCAGTGGAATAGGCCACGTTTGAGCCGAATCTGACGTTCGAGGAGCGACCAGTTCAGATCTTGGATCGCGAAGTGAGGACCCACCGACGTAAGCAAGTCCAGCTAGGGAAGGTGTTGTGGAGGAATCAGCATCACGAGGAAGCGACTTGGGAGACAGAGGCGTCCATGAAGCAGAAGTACCCGGAGTTGTTTGTGGGTGAGCAATCTCCTTTGCCTTAAATTTCGGGACGAAATTTCTTTAAGGAGGGGAGGTTGTAACGACCCTGTTTTTCGGTATTTTTTGTTTTGATTATTTGTTGTATTTATGTTATTTTTATGTATGGTCCAAATTTATTTGGACTATTTTTTTTTGTTTGAATAATTACGATTATTTTGATTTTTTGATTGATTATTTTATTATTTATTTTATTTTAATTTAATAAATTAGAATTTTAATTTTTAATTTTTTTAATTAGTTAATTAATTTTGGGCCAAATGCAATTTAGGCATGATTAGTCATGCATGAGTGCAATTAGCCCAAGTGATCATCAAAGCCCATTTTAGCTTGCTAAAAACCGACCCCCTTAAGTAATATGGCTTAATTTTGTCACTTGCCTCATGTTCACACCTTGACCAACTTCTATAAATAGAAGAGGTTGTAAGGCTTATGTCTCATTTGCCAATCTTAATCATCCTTTGCCACAAACTAAACAACAAAAACACTCTCTCCATTACTACATTCCACACGCCATTTTTGGCACAATTCCACCATCAATTATCATCCATCCAAACCCAAAACTTAAAGATCAATCCTCCATTGATCTTTAGTAATCAACACACAAATTAAACCTCATAATTCCATTCAAGATCTCTAGTTTGGGTTTGATTCCGGGTTGGTTTGTGTGGGTTGGCTCGTGTGGGACGTGTGGTACTGCCGTATGAAGGCCGTGTTCGTAAGGGTGGTTCGTGCAGTAGGGTCGTGCCTCAAGGCCGTGTGGTTCGTGTTCGTGTGCAAGCCGTGGTGGTGCTCGTGTGGTTCGTGTATTTGCACCGTGTGGTCCGTGTATTTGGGCCGTGTGGTTTGGGTTTCCGAGCAGCAAGTTTTTTTCTATTGTTTTGCGCTCAAGTAATTAAGGTAACATACTTTCTACCTTAATTTGAATACTATGATTATAGGGTAGATTAAAGGATCAAATTAGGATAGATTGTTGATGAATGTTGGCTATGTTTATGCGTGATTTCTAGGCTGGTTAGGTGATTATTTTATGATATTTTGTTGAGTTTTCATGCATTTTATGATGTTCTATGATAATCTTATGTTCGCTCATGTTTAGGCTCAATTTCCATGAAGTTTTGATGCATGTTTTTGATGATTGTGTTGATGGGGATTTGCGTGTGACATGCGTGTGATTTTGAGTTCTTGTTGAGTTCTTGATGAGTTCTTGATGAGTTCTTTATAATCTTGATGAGTTCTTTGTTGAATCTTGAAATTATTGAATTAGTTCATGTGTTCTTTAAGTGTAATAGATGATTAAAGATTATTAAAGATTACTAAAGTTTACTAAAGAAAGTTAAAGAAAGATTCAAAGAAAGATAAAGAAACAGTAAAGATTGAATAAAGAAGTTCAAAGATTATGATAATATACATGGTTAGACTCAAGAAAAGGCGTAAGATGCGATCTTGAGAATAACAAAGATGTAAAGAACGTAAAGATAGCTTAAGTTTACTATTAGGCGCCTGATCTTGGAGTAAGATTCTAAGACTTAGGGTTAAGAAGTTGCCCCTATCCTAAGCTAACCGCGGTATTGGGATAGTGTATACTTTCTATGTTGTCTTTTTATATGAATTTCCGTAAGATGGGGTTCATGGGTTTGGGAGTAAGATTCTCAATCCTTGCATAGTAGGAAAGTTCGTTCGCGTAAGATGCGTTCGTACGAGCATAGTCCGGTCTAAAATGTAAATGATAGCGACAAATATTAAGTAATAATAAGTTTGAATAATTAAAGTTGGTCAAGTTTGGATATTGTCATTATTTTGTTATTATTATGATGATGATATATTATATGGTTGGTATGTTTGAGTGCATGATGTGCTTGTTTGGTTTATTCTATAATTATGTGTATCCATGTTAGGGTGGGACTGCTATGTCACTCGCCACTGACAGTGGATTGTGGTTCATTTTAGGTAACTCCGATGATGACGGTGTTGCTTAGTTTTTGGTTGGACGAGTGCCGTTGCATTTCTATTTGTTTAGATTGTATTTCATGTTTAGTTCGGACGTTCTGTATTTGTATTTCGTATTTTCTAACTCTGATAACGTTTGGAGTTAATTTCTACTATTGATTATTTTGGGTTTAGTATCGTACAATCCTGTGGGTTTTGTACTTTTGGGATTTAGTAATAATATTCCTTTTGAGGTTTTTGTTTATTTTTTTAAGTAAGTTTGTATATTAGATCGACTATTCGACTCGTCGGTTTCTTCCGCGCTGGTTTAAGCGAGTCGGGTCGTCACATCTTTAGCGTGTAATATTGATTTACGCTGACACAGTAGCGCATTTTAAGGGGATGCGCTGATCTGTCAGCGTGTTTCCCTTTAAAACGTTTATATTTCAACTATATAAAGGAGGGATTTTCTTTGGTTTAGAGGAGGATTTTTCTAAGAAAATTATACTCATTCCTTGCTTAAACAAAAGGTTTTCTAAGAATATTTAGAAAAATAATAAGAATATAAGAATCCTCTTAATTAATCACATTTTGTTATAAAAAAGAACAAAAGGTTTTTGTTCTTCACATTCATAAAAAAAAAGTGGTTGGAATTCAGAACGGAGATAATTCAAGGCAAGGTGTTGTCCATACCAATATTCATAAAAGGCGTTTTTCAAAGGAGAATTGGTTAGTTTCCTAACAGCCTTAATTTTCTTCAATCTTTTTCTTTTTTTAGTGCTTTTTCGTACCTTTTTTTTAAAAATAAATAAATCTGATAAAAAGTTGTCAGCATAAAATTTTGATACACACTGATCTATCAGCGAGTTCTATCCTGACTCGCTGATTAATCAACGTTTTATACTTTATTAAGCTGATATATAAGCGTGTTGCATTTTCTTGCGCTGATTTATCAGCGTTTTATTCTTTTATTTGCTGATATCTTTTATATTAAAAAAAAAGTTTCAAATTTCTTTTTTTTTATATTCTTTTTTTAAAACTTGATTAATAAAAAAGGTCAGCGTCAAATTATTGTTTTACGCTGACTTGTCAGCGATTAATTATTCACTACGCTGACATGTTAGCGTGATTGTTTTCTCAACGCTGATATGTCAGCATGGTGTTTTATTAAATGTTGATGCTTTAGCATTCAAAATATTTTTCGCTGATTTCAATTTTTTAATTTTCTATATAACTTGTATATTTGCAATTTAGAGATATTAGTAAAGGCCGCCTACGCGCTAATATGATGCATTCCGCCATATTAGTACCCTTGCCCCCGAATTCAATTTTTGGTTCGCATGACCATTTTTTGGAGTCATCCCCATGGGATCGAAGGGGCAAAATTGTGCTATTTAGATCCGTCCCTAAATCGTGTCCCATTCATAATTCTTGATCTAAATACATGGTTTATGAGTTTATTCCTAAAACTCATTGGCGACTCCTACTAATACTGTCCCAACGGCATCGATATCCAAATGTCCTCAAGGGCTTAAAAGCCAAAAATTGAAAGCCAAACATCCTCGAACAATCATGTCCTCCTAAAACTAATCCTACAACTAAGCACACAAGAAAAATAAAAGAAAGGGAATTTGGAATGATCTCACCAAAACAGGCTAGAAAATAAGCATACAACCTCCGTTTTGCATTTTAGTACCGTACATGTCCATGAGAGTTGCTTATTCATTTAACCTGCAAAAAAGAAAGAAAAGAAACCAAACTCCAAAAAAAAAAAATAATAATTACAAATAAAAGAAAAAAAGAAAAAGAAAAAGAAAAAGACTCGGGTTGCCTCCCGAGAAGCGCTTGTTTTAACGTCTTAAGCTTGACAAAGGAGTTGGACACAGGGACTAGGACATAAAAGAAAAACTATGTCAAAGTCATCCAGCGGGAACAACCACCCAGGGCTCAGTAAATAGCGCCGCAAAGCTCGCAAGAGCTTGTCAAACATACTGGCACTCAACTCACTAAATACCACATAAGCAATGATCAAATAAAGCAAAGGGAACGATTTGAAAACCGGTATCCTATGCTTATGTGGGAGTGAGTGCCCACAGGGAGGTAAATTAAAGTAAAACTACAAAAAGAAAAATCAAATAAAGTAGGGGGAACACCTCTATACACCTCACTTGCCTTGGTTTCTGGAAGAGAAACATGGGAGTCAAGACAAGAGATGATGCCCTCGGATGGAGGTGATATGAGCACGGATGGAAGTGGAGTGGGATGTGAATAGACGAGGTTAAATCCTCCTACAAAGGGAATAAGAGAATGTGGTATAACCACATCCTCCACATTAACTACCTCGTTGGTTTCACTCGACTCTGCTATGAGGGCCTCATCCTCTACAACATCACATGACGATATGAAAGTGTCATGATTCTAATCACAACATTGCCAATAAATGTCATCGTCTATGCGAGTCGGGATGGTGTGCTCGACTATGAGGGGTGAGGAATCGAATTCATGAATAAGGTCATCATCGAAGGGCTCACCTAGGGGAATATGAGGTGAATCAACTATGTTCATGCCAAGACCTTGTAAATACTCATCAAGAACATGATTAAGCGAACTCGATTTATGTGAAAAATGATGAGAAAAATCAAAGGTAGTGGCATGAGGTGATGGTTGATTAAAACCATATTCCTCAAGTGCACTCAACTCATGACTATAATCATGTATTCCTTGGCTAGTTATATCCCACTTAAAGGTGTCCTTAGCGAGACACATGAATAAGAGCCAAGCTCTATCCAAGTCGAGAGCTAAGAAATCGCCATAAGATAGGTATTCTATCCAATTTCTCGTCTCATAGTTCAAATCCTCATACATTATATTACAAATATCCCACTTATCAAAATTATGGTCAGGAGGAAGAGAGCTTCCAATCCTGTCATAATACACCCAAAACAATTCATGATCATATTGGGGATCGATCAAAGGAGTGGCCATAAGGCCCAAATATTCACAAAAATAAAGAAAAAGAAAGACCTAGAACCATTCTACTCAACCTAAACTAATGGCACTGCCTTCCCCGGCAACGACGCCAATTTGATAGAAGGGGTTTTCTTACCAAATAAAAACCCCCGTCGTAGTATGAGTGGGGGTGTCGAACACGGGGAAGGTATGTCGCACTAGTCTAGGCATGAGCGTCGAACAAGCTAGGTCGGGTGATGGTCGCGAGAGGCGGAGAGAACTAACTAAAACTACACTAAGGAAACAAAAACAAAAGGGACTAGGGTAAGAGATCCATAACTCATACCACCATGAATTATGAATCAATCGAAACTTAGACTTAGGTCGTGGATAAGGGGAGGTCGTTCTATGACCGTACCACTCTTTCGAGCTAGTACGATGACCTGAAAGACATATACAACTCACTTTCGTGCAGCGACACATCTAACGAGTCCTAAGCATAAAATCACGAAGACCGGTAACTTTCCCTTGATCGAAGGCCCAACTTTCATGGTGCTTCCATCAATCGGGCAAAGGAAGTCATCACCCACGTTCACCTTTCGGTCCTTCCGGTGGGGATTCTTCAATAAATCCTATGCTAGCTAGACACAAGACTCAACATTACCAAATCCTAAGGTACCGACATTATGACAACCAAAAGCCAAGAAACAACTAAACCACAATCATGGAGGATTTGAGAAGTTTCACTCAAACCCTAGAAATTAACTACTCAAAATTATTTAATAAAAACATAATTAAAACTATAACTAAAAGCATAAATTAAACCTAAAACTAAGAATAACTAAACTAACAAACTAACAATTAAACATAAAACTAAACCAACAACAAAACCTAGAACTAAGAACACTAAAACAAACACCAAAATATAACTAAACTACCAAAAACCAACTGAAACATCAACAAACCAAGCATAAACAACTAAATTAACAACAAACAACAACATAAACAACAAGAACTAGCAAAATAAGTACATAAAACAAGTAAGAAAGCAAGTAAAGAAAGCAATTAAAAATACCTTGAAGAGATTGAAGAACAAGAAGAAGAGAAACTAAGAAACTTGCATAAATTAAAGAACTAAATATAAATTACAAGAGCAAGTGAAGAAGAAAGCAACAAAATCTAACCTAAAACCCTCAAAAATTACAAGAGCAAGTGAGCCTCTAACCTCAGCTATTTGATGAAATGGGAAGAGGGGGTATATATACAACCCCCAAAAATTCGAGCAAAAACAGACCAAAATCGCTAAATAAAACGTGCAGTAGCACGTTAGCGGGCGCTGAAATGGGATCAGCGGCCGCTAAGGCCTACATTCACGTGCCTTCAGCCTGCTAGGGAAAATGGTCAGCAGGCGCTGAGTTGGGGTCAGCGGCCGCTGCCAATGCTTGGAGAGCTACTGCCTCAAAGCATAGGAGGGGGACAGCGGGCGCTGAAAAATGGTCAGCGGCTGCTGTCTTCTCCTTGTGCTCAGCATATGCCATCAGCTCCATGATCAGCGGGCGCTGAAGGTCAATCAGCTGGCGCTGAAGCGCCATCAAATGCTACTGCCTCATTTCACCAAAGTCCATAATTCATCCCAGCGGACGCTTAGGTATTTCCAGCGCCCGCTGAGGCCTTTTCCAGCACCAACATGGCATAGGGGACTTGTGGTTTCCTCGAGGTTCCCGTTTCGCTTCCTCGGGTTCCTCGGGACCTGCAAAAAGGGAAGAAAACGCAGAAACAAGGCAAAATAGAGGAAATCACATAGAAAAGGGGAAGGGGACTACAAAAGTAAAACTAAGCTAAAAAGCCTAAAAACGCTAACGAAAGCTAAATAAAATAAGAAAATAAACTAATAAAAACTAAGAAAATAACTACCAAATTACCACTTATTAATAAGCATCATGCGCATTGTACATACACACATCACATAGCACAAAGCACATAAGGCTAGAGCCCATCTTTATTGAATGTTTCACTCGCTATACGGCTTTGTGCAACTTTTTCTTGATAACTTTGCTTGTTCATCCCATACATGTTATTGCATCGCCCCAACCATAATACTTTGACCCTCGCCTTGCGGGAGCTTTCCTCTCTCCAGACTCAGTCAAAGGGGGGGCTTTTCATCAGACACACAGTTCCTCACTCACAAGCACTTTTCTCAAAGGGTTTATGCTTCCCTAATCTTACAAATATCATTCTAAGGGTTTATGCCAACCCTTAAATCACTTACTTTTCTCACGGGTTTATGCTTACCCTAATTATTCTAAGGGTTTACCCTTAAGTCGCCAGCCAAAATACTTTGACTTTCGTCTTGCGAGGACATTTGCTTCTCCAGACTCAGTCAAAGTGGGAGCTTGTCATCAGAAGTATACTTCCTTACACTGTTTTTGTGCCTCAACGGCATCGCTCACAAGCACTTTTCTCATGGATTTATGCTTACCCTAATCTTACAAATCTTACCTCTAAGGGTTTATGCCTACCCTTAATCCACTTACTTTGCTTATGGATTTATACTTACTCTAAGCTTAAAAATATTTTTTTTGCTTATGCCTACCTTTAATCCATTCATTTTTGGTTATAGGTTTATGCTTATCCTCATCTCTCAAGAGTTTATACTTACTCTTATTTCTTTGTAACACCCCGCATTTTAGCAACGACGTTATTAGTGATAACGTCATAAACAGGTAGTTAACAATCGATTTATAATATAAAAATAGAACTAAAACTCATGGAAATAATATTTAATAATAATAATAATGAGATCCCAATTACAAAAGGTTAAGCTTAAACCAAAATCTAGTCTTAAAAGCTAATAATTAAACCTATTGCAAAAGCAGGAAATAAAATAGGGGCCTAGACGCTCAACAACTTATCCCGCTCCTAGCCTCTATCCTGCTTACCTACAAAATAGATTTGGGGGTCCACCATCAGTGGCGAGTAACTAGACTGTCCTACTTAGAAGTAGGACCACATTACATAAAATAACAGTTTAGAAAACATGGCAACAAACTATACAACAACAATCATACAATCCTGCAGGTTACATATCAAAATATGCAGCGGAACAACATAATCAATAACAACTATTATCAATCGACAATTCCATCAAGACCAATAACATATCATCTTAAGTTCAATTCACAAATCATATCAAGACTTCGCTCGGTCTACAACCGATAACATATCTAACAACAACAGACTTGCCCCGCTCTGTTCATCACCGATGAACCGATAGACCCGCTTAGTTTATCACAGATAAACCGATAGACATGACCCGCTCGGTCTTCAACCGATAGACACGACCCGCTTGGTCTTCAACCGATAGACATGACTCGACTCTGACTCTCAAGCAAACATATAAGACTTGCCCCGCTTAGTTCATCACCGATGAACCGATAGACCCACTTAGTTTATCACAGATAAACCGATAGACATGACCCGCTCGGTCTTCAACCGATAGACACGACACGACACGACTCGACAAAGACTCAAAGGACACAAAACAAAACACTAACTAACTCATCATACAACAACACGCTATTCATCAATCATCATTACGAGTCACCGAATTCAAATGTCAAAAGAAACTTATACTCCACCAAAACAAATATCATACTAAAATTGGCTCTTTACACGCATGTTACTAGCTTTAATATCAAGGCACTTGTACACATCCTTTACAGCAAGATTCTACTACTAAATTGGTCAAAGCAATGGTTATCTATCTAATTAATAATGCAATTATACCAATTAAAACCCAACTTGCTATGCTAACAACACACGCATGCTTAAAAGTCAGATCAAACAATACCTTGAATTAGCTTAACAAGTGCTTAAATTCCATGATGATCACATATACAACATTTATACCTTGAACATCATACATAAATACATACATCTATAAATCATTCATTCATACATATATTACTAAAAGATACATTCAAACAAATTCAACTTTACCTTGCACTCCAAGCTCAATATTTACACATTCAAACTCATTATCAATGTGTTCTCCGTCCTGGTCATCGCAAGCACTCTTTTCCTCATATGCCTCGCATCCATACTCCATGTGCTCATTGTCGCCATCCCTTTCTTCATGTTCCTCATTTTCATTATCAGGTTCACCTTGAAGCTGATCACCTTCATCGATTTAACGTCCTTCATCCATTTCTATCATAAACAAAATGTTAATTGAAAACAAAAGTTAGGTATTTAGAAGATTTGCTCAACTTGAAATTAATAGTGAGGTGGGGAGAAGGGGGGCTGGACAGGGGTGGAAGGGGATGTACGGGGGGAAGGGGGGTTGGACAAGGGGGAAGGGGGCTCGACAGGGGTGGAAGGGATGTGGAGGCTAGGGGAGGGGGCTGGACAGAGGGACATGGTGTAAGGGGGAAGGGGATAGAGTGATGGACATGGGGAGAAACGGGGTGGAAGGGGATGGACAGGGGGAATGTGAGCTAGACAGTATATATATATATAATCACTTTTGCTTAACCAACTTACCGGCTTTCTTGTGACAGGCAGCTTCTTAGTGTTTGAACCCCTTTCTTCATTGTTACAACCAGCAACATACAAAGAAAACTAATTGTGTCTAATTTTGATAATCAATGATTTGATATAAATATGTCTCAAGTCAATGAAAATGTTCCACAATCATGTCCTATTACTTATGTGACTAACTCTATAAATAAAGAACCTAATATAGCCACTACTTCTGACCTAGCTCTAAATTTCGTTCTAAATCCCTAAAATTTGCCCACAAAATTTAACCTAGAAGCGGGGCCATGGAAGGAGATGGTACTTACTATACATTCTTTTCTCAACTTTCATTTACAAGCTTTTATTTTGATTCCTAAATTTTCTTGTTTATCTCTTATTTGTGTAACTTGGATTTTCTAGCTACATATGGTCTAAGTAAATATATAGTAGTAATTTATTTGTTAAAATACAGAATGACCTATATATAAGCCGTCGTTCTGTTTATGGTTGTTTTCGAATGAGTAGGTAGTTATGCAGGTCATTTTTCTTATGATATACACTCATATGCAAGTCATTCTATACAAAGTTTATAAATTGGTAGTTTTAGCAATTTATAAGTAACAAAATGGTACCTATTCTTAATAATGATTTTTAAGTAAAAGAATGGCACCTGATGTATATAATTATTTTTTGTAAATAATAATCAGGATTCAGAATTACTTATATACATGATTATTTGATAGGATTATATTTGTGGTGTATTGCTTAGATACAGTCATTGTTTACCCTCACAGATATTATATCAATGCTATTTACAACACAAACAATGAAATAACAACAATGACATAGCAATGAAATAACAACAATGACACAACAATGAAATAACAACAATGACACAACAATAAAATAACAAAGCAAATAAACAATGAAATTACACAGCAAAATTAGGGACAGAAATAGAAACCCTATTCAAAGATGATAACTAAAAATTACAAGGAATAATTACATTAATTGGTACCAACTATTGCACTTTTTATTTTATAGGTACGAACTTTTGATTATTCACCAGTAGCACGAACTATTACATAAAGTTGCAAGGATAGGTATATCACCTAAATGTTGTTGCAATTTATAGGTCATTCATATTTATTTATAAGTCATCCATACCTATCGTTGCAACTTTATGTAATAGTTCGTGCTGCTGGTGAATAATCAAAAGTTAGTACCTATAAAATAAAAAGTGCAATAGTTGGTACCTATTAATGTAATTAGGGGAAAAATGGGCTGCAATTATAAACAAACCCTAACCAAAGATGTGCCAAGAGATTACCATTGTACAATTCGAGGAATCAACACGAACTGCTGGACGAACGAACGAACTGCTCTGCGAACGAAGACACGTGAGAATGGGATGAGAAAGAAGAGTATGCACAAAAGCTTTTATAGATACTAATACTCTTCGTTTGAATCCCTCTATTAATGTCACTCAAAATTTGATCAGTGGGATGAGAAGATAGATATATATAAGTTTTCAAGGATAAGTCATTTCGTACACCTTGATTTTAATTGGAACCAGCTTGCACCTCTGAGTTTACAGAATTAAGAATACCAGACACATTAGGGTGCATGTTGTTACCTTGATCATTAATACCTTGTGGCTCAGGGGGATTTTTTATATATTTCTCACTTGTTCCCCCTAAGTCCCTTACTTGATTTTATTGAGAGGAACCAACATGTCCTAATTCGCCCTCAGAATGCTCATTTTGATCTCTTCCAGGTCCTTCACTACTTGTGTGTGGAAGTTCAGCATGTGGACCTAGATCTTCTTGTATCTCCACTGTGTTATCAACGTTCTGGTTCCCTGTGAAGTCAATCAGGCCAATGACTTCACCTGGTTCTACCTGTGCAATCTCAGAAGACATGTTAAACTCATCAAATATCACATGGACACTCTCCTCCACACACAAGGTCCTCTTATCGAACACCTTATATTCTTTACTTTGAGGAGAATATCCCAAGAAAACTGTCGCATCACTCCTAGGGTCAAATTTATCAAGCTAGTTCTTCCCATTATTATGCAATAAAAATTTGCAACCAAAGACATGAAAGTGTGCAATATTGGGTTTTCTACCCTTTAGGAGTTCATAAGGAGTTTTATTTAACATAGGTCTAATGAGAGCTCTATTAAGAATATAACAATCATTACTCACAGCTTCTCCCCATACACTCTTAGGGAGACCACTTTCAATCAACATGGTCCTTGCCATATCCTCAAGAGTTATGTTCTTCCTTTCCACCAAACCATTTTGTTGTGGTGTTCTAGGAGCAAAGAAGTTGTGACTTACCCCATGTTCCTTGCAGTAATCAATGAAACTAGCATTCTCAAACTCCGTGCCATGATCTGATCTTACATCAACCAGCTTCAGATTCAACTGGTTCTCTACTTGTTTTACCAGGGTTACAAACTCATCGTATGTTTCATCCTTTGAGTGTAGGAGTAGAACCCAAGTGTACCTAGAAAAATCAATGTGTACTCTCATGGGACCACACAAATCAATGTGTACAAGCTCGAAGGGTCTATTATTACTAATGACACTTTTGGGTATAAAAGAAGACTTGACATGTTTCCCCCTGGCACATTCTGAACAAATTGTATCAGCTTCATACTTACTGTTAGGTAAACCAACAACTAAATCTTGTGACTTTAATTTTTTCAGGAGTGTCAAGCTAGCATGTCCAAATCTTTTATGTCAAATCCATTGGTTATCATGGGAAACAACTTTCAAGCAAATGGACTTGTGTTCGGGAATTGATCCAAGTAAGTAACATAAATGTTATCTTTCCTAGTTCCTTCACAAAAAAGTTGTTGGAGAGTTATCTACAAAACAAAGGTTAGCTTGAAATACTACCCTGTTTCCCTTGTCATATAGTTGAGAAATGCTCAAAAGATTATGTTGCAAGCCATCAACATAATAAACATCATTGATTGCATGTGAAAGTTAATTACCTATTTTACCTATACCAGTAATGGTTCCCTTACTGTTATCCCCAAAGGTAACACTTCCACCATTAAAGGCTATTAATGAAAGGAATTGCTTTTTATATCTTGACATGTGTCTTGAGCAGCCACTGTCTAAATGTCAATGGGTACGTCCTTTCACTTTAGCCTGCAAAACGCAATAAATGCTTAGCTTTGGGAACCCAAACCTTTTTGGGTCCCCTTCCACAAACAGTTGGTCCAGACTGGTTCTTCTCAACCCATACCAATTCAGTATGTTTAGTGTTCTTTTCAACTCTCTTCTTCCTAGTTGGGCAATTGCGAATCTTGTGCCCATTCATGCCACAGTGAAAACACACATGCATGTCCTTAGCAAGAATATACTTACCTTTCTTGAACTCTTTGATCCAAGAGTACTCTCTAGAGTTCCAGTTAGCCTTGGTTCTTCTGCTGAAATATCCAAGACCAATTGTACCATTGTTTCCTGTTAAGGAGTTAAGATGGTTCAAGGATATTTTAGCACTCAGTAATTTGTCCACATGCTTTTGACTATTTTGAAGCTCTTTGTTCCTGGTTTCAAGGGTTTTAAGAAGAAATTCACTTTTCTCATTCATGAAGGTAAATTCCTTCTTCAAGTTTTCAAGATCAGTGTTGAGTTTTGAAATCATGGACTTATTTGGCATGTCAACAATTACTGTTTGCTTTTTTTGTTTTAACAGATTTTACCTTCATATTCATCAATCATAGTTTGTGTGTCCAAAGAAGAAACAATTTATGGTGTGTCTTTGAGTAAAACAAACTCTTTGTGTAAATCCTCTAAATATTTCAAAATTAAATCATAATATTTTAAAAGTTCAGGTCTACTCAAGGTTTTTGTCTTACCCTTAATCTATGACAAATTAGGCAGTTTACTCAAGGTAGATAACTTGCAGGGGAACCAGGCAGATGTGTTCTCCTCACCATCACTAGGACAATCATCATCCTTGTCTGGTGCAGAAAACATAACTGTTTACAATTCCAACTTGCACTTATCAAGTCCTTCCTCAAGGTCATCCATTTGATCAGTTAGTTGACAACACACCATATCTAGGTGTTCACAACTAGCAATAGCAATTCTACACTCCTCACGTTCATCTTTACACTTTGATTTATAAGTTGTGTAACTCTCACCTAGTCTATAGCATTCATCTACCAAGGTATCAATACATTCAAGCATATGATCTCTATCATATTCATGCATATCTTCACGAACCTTATCAAGATTTACCTTATGTACTTGGGGAACTTCATCCTTTTCCATGAAGCAGTTATCTGCCGATCTAGTTCTCCCACTGGTTCCTGAAGATGTATTGTTTCCTCCTGGTGTTGCCATAGCAACCATGCATTTTTCAGAATCTTGGGTTTCCTCTTCCTCATGATCAAAACCAAAGTAAGAGTTACCCCACATGGATGCAAACATAGCATTCTGGAATGCCTTCTTGTCAATCTTATTGGATTGCTTATCTTTCCATTTTGGACATTCAATAATGAAGTGTCGCATGTCTCCACATTTGAAACAACTCACATTAGAAGAGTTAGTTTTCTTGAAATTTTTACCTCTTAGGTTCTTTCTCTGAACCCTGAAGTGTTTTTCAAACCTCTTAGCCATCATAGCTATATCATCATCTTCCTCTTCTTTTGTTGTTCCCTTCAATGCAATACTTATGAGTGGTTCTTTTTCAGACTTTGAATCAATCAACATCTCATGGGTCATGAGGGAACCAATAAGTTGTTCCAGACTAAGTGTGGAAAGATCTTTGGCCTCATACGCAGCTGTTACCTTGGTTGTCCATTGATCTATCAAACTATGCAATATTTTTCTCACAAGATCCTCATCAGAAAAAATTTTGCCAAGAGATTTCAACTCATTTACTATGACCATAAATCTACCAAAACAATCATTTATTTTCTCATTTTTGTTCATAGCAAATAATTCGTACTTTGACATAATTAAATTTATTTTGGAGCTTTTTACCTCGCTGGTTCCCTCATAAGCATGTTCGAGGGTATCCCTGATTTCTTTTGCACTTACACAAGCATAGATTCGATTTTTCTCATTGTCGCAATTGCTTGTTGTAAGATGGACATAGCCTTGGCATTTTTCTCCAATTTCTTGAAGTTAACAAAGTGTAATCACTTTCTTTCTTTTGCACAGTGTTTCCATCAGCATCTTTCTCAGTCACAATTAGAGGGTCATTCTTCACAACCAACCAACATTCATAATCGATCCCAATGATTATGTTCTTCAATCTATTCTTCCACGAGGCATAATTTTTACCATTGAACTTGGGGGTTTTGCTGTCGTACCCTATTGCATTCATTTCTTGAAAATTCGTGATCTACTCCTCTAGGTGTTACCCTTGCGAGAATTCGAGGCTTTAATACCAATTAAAAGGTTGAATATACTCAAGAGGGGGATGAATTGAGTATTTGGTGTAATTGTTACAAATTTAAATTTTTCTTGTTTCATGAATTAGAACTAGTTATGGTGATTCATGCAACGGATAAGATTTCGAAAGCAATAAAACAAGAACACCAATTTTAATGAGGTTCGGCCAAACTCAAGGCCTACATCCTCCTACCCTATGCATCTTATTGATTTAACTCAGAATAACAAGATTACACACTCAACTCGTTCCAAACTCTAGGAACCCAATCCCCACACTCAACTCAGAATGTGATCTCACTCGTGTTTGAACTCACAAACACCTCCCAATCTTCAACCCCTTTGTTGAAGACGAAATATAATATTAACACTCTAAAGTTACTTTCTTACAAAGCTTGAAGAGTAAAGTTTAAGCTCTAAGATTGTGTGTTTGTGTTTGATTGAAAGTATTATGCTTTGTGTGTTTTTATCTCTCAAATGTTTTGCTAGACAATTATACTTGCAACACAACCAACATGGTTCGGACATAACAAGTAAAATATGTGACTGTTATTCAGACAGTCCTGGGAACACTGCAACTGTTTCCAAACCAGTATACAAAATAAAGCTAAAAACTTATTCCTTGTAATACACATATGTTATTAATGAAGAATAAACTCAATCAATACAACATTCATAATGGAAGCAGCTCATAGTTGGTTCTGACCAACTACATAGCTCATGTAAAAACACAACTGTATCTTGTAATAGTTTTTCAGATTTGTCATCACTCAAAACCAAAAAGGGTCTCAACAAATTCTCAACAACAACCATCAATCAACAGTAACACTACCAAAACTAGAATTTGTTTTTTAAAAACAATAATCCAATAACAATCAACAATTTATAAGTATAAAATGGGAAAAAAGAAAAATCAGATTTCCCCCAAAATAACACCATAAATTAAAAAATCTCTAATTAAACCCTAGAATCAAAGAGGGAAAGAGTGTGGGTACCTTGTGGTGCATAGAGTGACCAAGAGAGGGAGTGGGGTAAAAATCCACCATTAGCGGCCCAAAGGTGGTGCTAGACAGCAGCGGCTGGCGACATACGAAGGTGAATCAAAACAGAAAAAAAAATGAAAACACTTCAGGTTCCTTTTTTTGTTCTTACCCTAAACTAAGAAAGAAAGAGAGATATAAGGAAATTGGAGATTTACCATGGTGATGTTGGTGGTCGGATTCCTAGAAAAGAGCAGCAATGGCATCGGCGAGAGGGAAGGAGGGCTCATGATTAAATGAAAGAGAATGTGTAGTGGCAGAGTTTTTAAAGTCTGATTCCTTGAATCTTTGATTGAATGGTATGAGTGGGAAGGTGTGACTTTTAACATATAAGGGTAGATTAGGTAGTTTTCCGAAAAATGTTAGCTATGGATTTGAAATTCTAGAGCTAAGTTAGCTACGGATTTTGTAATTCCGTAGCTAAATTAGCTACGAAAAATATAATTCCGTAGTTGATTTCAGCGGCTACAAAATAATTCACTTTTTCTTATAGTGTTCACCCTCCCCTAAATCCCCCACCCCTGATTCCCTCCCTCAAAACCCCCACCCCCAAATTATATAGCAAAGAAAATTTTAAAACACTAAACCCAACCCCCATCCCCGACGGCCCTTCCCCAGCCCCCCTCCCCGGCACCCAATCCCCCCGGTCGTCACTTCCCCCTACCCTGAACCACCCACCCCCTATTCCCCCTCCTTCAAAACCCCCACCACAAAATCGCTAAACCACTCACCCCTCCACCACCACCCTCCCCACGCCTTTTCGACAACCCACCCTAACCCCGCTCACCGCCACAACCGCCAACCCCCCACCCCTTCACCGCCCTAACTGCCCCACCCCTCTCCATAATCATTTTCTTTTTTTAAAAAGTATTTTATTTTTTTTCCTTTTTTTAAGTATTTTAATTAATTAACCTATAATTACCTGTAATTAATCTTAATTATATGATAATGATTGAGTTTATAAAAAAATTTACCTCTTGTTCAGGTTGTAGGTCACCTCAACCTACTATATACATTTTTTTTTTCAAAGGTTGGTTTATTCCATAATAATTTAAAGGTTGGCTTATTTTGTACAAATGGCCAAAAGGTTGGATTATTCTAGACAAATAATCCAAGGAAATATTATTTTGAATAATCGTAGTTAAATTATTAAAATAAAATTGCAAAAATGTTGGATCATTTAAATTAATTTTTTTCTCACTAGTACCCTTATGGTTTTGGATTTTCTCAGTTGTACCCACATTTATGTTATTTTCTCAGGGGTACCCATTAACCCATCCAAAATTACCCACCCATAACCTGTGTTGAAACATAAATGACGATGTTAGTGACCCTGGCATTATTGACGTTAGTTTAGAGTTAAAGCCATCCAACTTTCATTCATTTCCCTCTTTATTTCATTCTACCAAAACACACAAACTCATTCTCTCACTCTCTGTTATACTTCGTTCCATCATCAACATTTTGCCCTAAAAATTTGAAGGATTATTGCAGAATAAACCCTAGATTGTGGGTCATCAGTTTCGAAAATTCGCTGAAGCAAGGTGCTTGAAATTAAAGACGACATTGAGGGTTGCTTTCTTCTTTTAATAAAGTCGTGTAACGACCCGTATTTTAGCAGCGTTGTTTTCGGAGGAAACAACAATACAGATCATTATTAACTAAAACCCTTTATTAGCAGATTTATTAATTACAGCGGAAGCTCTAAACTTAATTCATTTTATTCAAATAAATCATTAAATATTCCAAATTAATAAGATTCCAAAGTCCATTATTACTACAAAATAGGGGAAAAGTCCACTAAAAATAATAATACAAAGGCTAGTAATGGTCATAAGGATAAATACTAAGCTAGCTCGCACACAATCCCAGCCCTTGCGTAACTCAATCAATCATCACCTGTACCTGAAAAGGGTTTTGGGGTCCACAGTCAGTGGTGAGTAATTAGATTGTTCTACCTAATCAGTAGAACACAATTAGGAACATAATAATCAGAACAGGTCAACCAAACAGTCACACAAATCATCAGGAAATCATTCATAGACATCATTGTTGAAGTACGCAGCAGAAACAAACATAACATCACAATAAACCAAGACCTTCTATACTAACTTATTCGGTTCTAGACCTCTAGACTCCACGAGTGACCTTTCAGTTCTTTTCAGTTCAGGTGCTAATCCGTGACCAGTCATATGCTCGTAAGGGGTCAACCACGAAGATCTACTCCCCCTAACTTTCCTTGCTCATGCCGGGTCAACCACGAAGATCTACTCCCCAAGCACTGGGAAAAGAAAATATAACAATTAAAGGAAAATGAATAGGGGCCGTGAGGTGGGGTGATAAGGAAAACATTGGGCTTGGCTTGGACAAATTTAAATAAAGATCTGGGCCATGGTTAACAGCTAGGCTCTCTAAAGTGTTAGATTAATAATTAATTAAATAATAATCAATTAAATAATTAATTAATTATATAATTAATTAATTAAGAAAATTTAAAATATCCCGAAATTTCGGGGTATTACAAGTCGGGATATTACTTGAAATTGCATGTGTATGATACTTGTTTTTTGTTCTGAATTTTTGATATTCAGTAATTTATGAAATTTTTTTTTGGAATTTTACTAGAAATTGCATGTGTATGATACTTGTTTTATGTTCTAAATTTTTATATTAAGTAATTTATGATTTTTTTTTTGAATTTTACTTGAAATTGTATATTTATGATACTTGTTTTTTGTTCTGAATTTTTTATATTGAGTAATTTATGATTTTTTTTAGTAATTTTATGGCTAATCTATTTTGTGGGTAGCATTCATTTTGGGGGTTAAGCTTCATTTTTTATGTGCTTGTTTCACTCTTTTATTTTGTGGTTAGTTTGTGACTGTGGGTATGAAAGTTTTTGTTTCATTCGAATATTTTGTGCATAGGAATTGATTTAGGGGTTTCATATATTCATGCATAATTGAGTTAGGTTGTTTTTGTTTTTGGATTATTGCAGAATGAGTGATTCAAGGTTCTTGAGAATGCATTATTTGTGTAGTTTTGTGGAGCATAAAATCCCTGACATTGGTAAATGCTTGCTGATTGATGTTATAAATGATGTAACTGATGAGTATAGGGAGAAGGGTTATGAATTTCCTGAATATCCAACATTTAGTTATGGTTTTAGGGGTGTAGCTAATTACTTAACTGATAATAAAACTTTGATGAAGTTGTTTGAGGATGTTGAGAGTAAGAAAATTGATGTGTGGATAGGAGCAGGTAATTCACCAAGCTTCATATGGAACTTGGCACAAACTATTAGGGGTAATGCTAATGTACACCCCATTTCCCAGCCCCCTGTCCAACCCAATCCCCTTCCCTGTGACCAGCCCAATCCCAATATCCAACAGTCTGTTCTGCCCAATCCCCAGCCCTCTGTCCAGCCCAATTCCCGGCCCTCTGTCCAGCCTAATTCCCTGCGATCTATCTAGCCCAATGTCCAACCCTCTGGCCAGCCCAATGTCCAGCCCCCTGTCCTACCCAGAGTCTAAGTTCCTATCCAGTCTAGGGTGGGAAAATTACCAATTAGGGGGGTAAACAAAGCAAACAACCAACTGTTAATTTGCACCCTAATAGCCCAACACATGTTAATTTTAGTAGCCCTAGAAGAAGTCCCAGAATTACTCCTTTGTCTCAAACTAATGCAACACCACCTTCCCCCCTACCATTTGAATCACCTCCTTCTTTTCAACAAATTGACTCACCAACTTCACCCCAACCAAATGAAACCCCTACTGCCTCACAACCAAATCAAACCCTCACACCTAGTGCAATCAACATACCCTCTAAAGTAATTCCTAAAAGTACCAAGTACCCTACTAAACCACCTGCTTTGCCATATGGTAATAAAATGGGTAGGACAACAGCCATAAAGAAGAAGATGTGGGTGGCATCAGGGAAAGGTAAACATGCTGACACCACAAATCAGGGCATTAGGTTAAGGAATAGGGGATCAATGGCATTGGAAAGGATTGATGATGAAGTATCTGAGAGAAGTGAGGAATCTGACAGTGAGGGTGAGTACCTACCTCAGTCTATTGAGGATGATTCTGATGATGGAGTGAGTGTGGATTTAGAGGTTGGGGAAGTTCAAGCATTGTTGAGTAGTAACTATGTTAATGATGGTTGGGATCCATCTAGATCAAATGAGTTTGAAGCTGATGACTGTGGTTATTTGGGAAGGGTATACAATAATGTTGAGCCATATATGGATGTTGCCATTGGTAGGATTAGGCTAAAAGAGTGGCAACTCTTTGTAGACAAGGATCATTTCAGGGATGTGTTGAGAGATTATTGTATTCAAGAAGGGTTTTCTTTAGTTGTTGAAAGGGCTGACAATTATAGGTACACAACATTGTGTGTTGATCAGAGGTGTACTTGGAAGATTCATGCTTCATTGTTGCCTTACTGATACAACTGGGCTATTAAAAATGTAAGCCCAAAGCATGAATGTGATTTGAATTTAACTTCTAATCCAATGTGTAATTGTGAATGGGCTGCCAGCAAGTTGCAAGAGGACATTAGGGCTAACCCAAACATTAGTGGTAAATCTTTAAATGCTCTTTTGGAAGAAAGGAATGGGTTACAAATGGCTACATCTAGCCTTTACAGAATGAAGGCTTATGCATCAAAGTTGATTCAAGGAGGTCATGATGAGTCATACACACACCTACCTTAGTACTGTGAGCTTCTCAAAGAGCACAACCCTGAATCCATTGACTTTTGCACATGGAGGACAATTTTAAAACCACAGAAGGCTCTTCAATTTACCAGGATTTTCATAAGTCTTGTAGCTCAGTTTAGGGGATTGCTTAGGGATTGTAGGGCATTGGTGGGTGTTGATGGAACACACCTAAAGGGTAATTATGGAGGTATTTTGTTGTCTGCCATCACATTGGATGGGAATAATGAAATAGTCCCAGTAGCAGTTGCAGTTGTTGACTCAGAAAAGAAGAGTACTTGGACATGGTTTTTTCATCAATTGAAACAAATTCTAACTGAAGGTGGAAGAGATGATTGGACCATAATGTCAGACAGACAAAAGGCAAGTAAAAATTTATTAATTTCTTATTGTTCTTCTTTTTTTGTTCTTTCTAATAGACTAAGAAACTTAAAATGTAGGGAATTGATCCTGCTCTTGATGCTATTTGGCCCAAATGTGCAAGGAGATACTGTGGAAGGCATCTATGCAAGAACTTCAAAGGAGACTACCCTGGCCTGATGATGCACAAGCTTTTCTGGGGAGTTGTGAATGCTTACTCAAGCTTCACATTTAGGAAAGCACTTGAACAAGTTCAGAAGTTTGGTGGTTTAAGTGCTATACAATGGTTTGTGAACATTGGATCAATGGACAGATGGGCAAGGTGGAAGTTTGAGCCCACTTTATGCAATGATGAGAACACAAACAACTTTGTGGAGAGCTTCGATCAATTGTACAATAGGGAGTGATAGAGCATAGCCTATACTTACTATGTTAGAAGGTAATTTTTTAAGTACACTTGCTCAAAACTGTGAATATACCACTGATTTAAGCTTCTACTAACTGTTTTGTGTTTCTTTGCATAGGCATAAGGAGAATATCTATGGTGAGGCATGCTACAAGACAAGACATATCTAAGCAGTGGCCTGATGAAGGAGTGTGTCCTAACATTGTGCAGATGATTAAGGTTCTCACCAATGATTCAAGACTATGTAATGCTTATCCATCAGGCAGGGGTACATATGAGGTTCATGATGGTAGGACTAGGCTACCAGTTTCTCTACATGACCAATATTGTGCTTGTTGTGCATGGCAGATTAGTGGGATACCCTGCAAACATGCCATCAAGGCATTACATCATGAGGGTAAAGATCCACTAGCATATGTGAGTGAGTGGTTCTCAGTGAGAAGATACAGGAAGGCTTACAATGGCAACATTGCCCCTATACCTGATCAGGATCAGTGGCCTCACAATGAATCAATTCCCACATTAATTCCACCAGCCTTGCAGAGGAGTGTAGGAAGGCCATCAAGACAAAGGAGGAGGGAGCTAGGTGAGCAAAAAAAGGGGAAAAGAAGCACCACCATTAGTTGCAGCAAGTGCAAAGGATTTGGTCACAATGCAAACACTTGTAAAGGAGGAAACACCAAGAAAGAGATTGCTGAAATGAATGAGAACAATGGGAAGAATAAGACATTAACCACTCCTAAGTACTCCAAAAAGAAACAGAAGTATCAAGTACCACCTGAATTTGATGGCAGCCTCATTGAAGCTCTGATTGCTGGTACTGCCATTCCTGAGAAGGGGCAGTTTGAGGTTGGTGAGTCTTCAAAAACAGGTGCAACTAAGGGAAAAAGGGCAAAGGGAAAAAAAGAAAGAAGGCAAATGTGACTCTAGATGATTTTGAAGACTTTAATGATGTTGACACAAGTCTAATTGACAACTTGATGAATAAAGTTACAGGTCCAAATCCTTTCAGCTCACAACAGTCAACAACTTCTACTGTCATCAATCAACAAATGAGCCCCAAAACTAGGAAGATCTTGAAGAGGCTGGACCAATTCAAATGAATTCATTGCTCCAGTTAATGTGTTTAATCTAATGTATGTAAAGAAATGATGTTTTGGTTGTAAACAATCAGCTTGTAGGTGATATTTTGGACAAATTTTTCACAACTATTATTAGGCCATACATAGGATTGAAAAATGGTTAATGTGGTATTTTTTTTTTTTTGGAAGAAAACTTATGTAGTGCCAAACTCTTTGTGATTGGTACCATCTTGAATGAAATATATGGTATTATGGTATTATGGTCTTGACTTGTTTTTTTAATGATGTGTTTATGCAATGTTTTATGCATACAGTACCATTATTATGCACATTTTTATGATGGATAAATTGCCCCACTATTGACATTTATGCACAAATTTTATACAGTAGCCATGTTTTATGCAGTGATCATATTTTATGATGGATAAATTGCCCCACTAATGATATTTATGCAGCACAAATTTTGCACAAATATATGATGGAAAAAAAAACGCAATGATATTTAATAATTTTGCAATTAAAATCATAATTAAGTTCAAAAACAAAAAATTACATAACCACCTTAATAAAAAAACCTAAATCAGCTAATTAAAAAAACACTTGTTAAACCCCTTACCCCTAAACCCTAAATTATTCCCCAATTACCCCAATTACATCAGCACAAATAATACCCCCATTAACCTAAAACCCCAATTACATCTTTAGAATTGCAACCAATAAAAGGAAGAATAGCAAGCCAAATTTAATGAAGTCCTTGATTGAAGACCTAATGTCCGAAACCTTCTCTTCCAAAGCAGCCAATTGTTGATGTATTTCAGCAACAAGACCATTTCCTTCTGGATCATCCCTGCAACGAACGGCATCTCCAGTCCATACGATATTTCCAGGACCAACCCAATCAAAAAAGTTACAAGCATCAATCAATGAAAAAGAATGCGAGTATTAAGTTTAGCACATACATCTTCCGAGCTTAATTTTTATAAGGAAAGATAACCCGATCAGCTCCGCTCATACGGTCAACGTATATTACTCCCTCCGTCCGAAATTAAATGATACATTTTGATTTTTGACACTGTTCACTTTGTAATTTGACTCTCTTTCATTCTATACATATAAGGAAATATGTACTTTCTAAATATATAATTTTTTATTATACACAGCTAACGATATTAATTTTTAAAGTTGTGTCTTGGGTGATGTAAAAAAGTAAATGTAACATCTAAACTTAAATATTTAAAACAGGATCTTGTATATGCTACGTGTCATCCTATCGTAAATTCTTTTTTTAAAAAAATAATAAATAAATCTCTTCCTAGTCAAACATTAAATGATAGCAGTTTTATATCTATAATTTATAATTAAATATTTCAAAAAAAGAACGAACATTTTTATCAAGTGTCATCTTTTCAACACAATTATTTTTTTAACCTTTTTTTTCTTGAACAATATTAATTATAGCCCTTTTAATTACTCATTCATCAATTATCATACTCTCTCCAATTTCTAATATTTTGTGCATTAATTTTGAAGTCAACTTGAGAATTTTCATGGTGATTATTGGTTGATTTGATGTAAGCATTGATAAACCTCTTCCTATTCAAATATTAAATGATACGAAGTAGTATTTTTAAATCTATAATCGATAATATATAATTATATTTTAAAAACAAGATTTTTTTTAACCAAGTGTCATCTTTTCAAGACAATTGTTTTTTTTAACCCTTTTCTTTTTCCTTGAACAATATTAATTATAACCCTTTTGATTACCCCTTCATCAATTATCCTACTCTATTCGATTTCTGATGTTTGTGCATTAATTTTGAAGTCAACTCGAGAATTTTCATGGTAATCATTGGTTGATTTGGTGTAAGCATTAATAAATAAAATATAATAATAGAATTCTACTCCCTCCGTAACGAATTACTAGCAAGAATTGAACTAGCACAGACTCCTAGATGAAATAAGTTAATTGTGGTTTAGGTGGTATAATGATAAAAGTAAGAGAGAGAAAAGTAAAAAAAGGAAAAGTAAATGGGGTATTATGTGGTATGATGATAAAAGTAAGAGAGGGAAAAGTAAGAGTGAGAAAAATAAGTGGGGTATTGTGTTGTTTTTATTTTCCCAAAAAAAGAATAAAATGAAATTAGAAAAAATTATTGCTAGTATTTTGTTACAACCAAGAAAGGAAAATGTTGCTAGTAATTTGTTACGGAGGGACTATATCATTTTCTAAAATTAGTTTTTATTTTTGATATTTCAAAAAAGTAACTCGTGCCTTGCACGGGCTCAAAACTAGTTTATTTTGAGACGAAGGGAGTATATTATTTGGGAATTGGGATGATAGAAAGTAACCTCTATTTGAATAATTGAACCAACAAGTAAAGAGAATTGTATTAATTATTGTTATATGTTGCTGTGGTGTAGTGGTTATCACGTTAGTCTTACACACTAAAGGTCCCCAGTTCGATCCTGGGCAGCAACAATTAGGCTTTTGTTCTTTCACTTCTTAACTGTTTTAGTTGACATCTTTACTTCACTGGTTGGTCGTTCTCTGGTCATATTCTATTATTCCACATGCAAATCTAACAAGTAATTACATTTATTGCGTCAAACTTTTATTTACTGCTCCACGACCCCATAAAATATGAAATTACACTTGTGAAATTACATAAACTAGGACAGTTGTTGGTAATTGAACTACATAAAAGTCTTTTTTTTCTTAAAGGGACTATGATACAAGGGAAATGCAATACTTAACTAGTTAACACATGTGCAAAGTACAAAATATATGCTACATGCATGAAGGAAAAAACGACTCCTTATAATCTTCACGGAAACGTACATATTCTTGTTCTCAATTTTGATTATTTTCCTTTACATTTTCCAATTACTATCCATTATTAATTTATTATTAGGAAAAGTGGTATTAAATGAAAATAAATATTTGTGAAAAAATTAGAAAATTTGGAAGTTAACATCAATATGGGAATGAAAATTGATTTTCTTTCCAAATTTACATTTTAATTTATTCCTTTTACTGTCATTCAAGGGCGGAGCCAAGGGGGGCTAGCGGGGGCCTTGGCCTCTCCCTTGTTAGTATATATCATGTTTAAGTGAAGATAAAAAATTAAAATATAGTACATCAATTGATTTGATTGCTTATTTATACTTCTGTAAACTAGTGTTTAAGGCTCACTAGTGACTTTCCTAAATTTTTTGCTCCTTATCATTCTATTACTTTTGTGTGATATTGATTTCTGCCTCCGTGATAAAAAAAATTTATAGCTCCGCCACTGCTGTCATTTATTATAACTAGTTACCAATTAAATGGGCATCAATGATACCATAAGCAAGGAATTAAACTAACAAAACTAAAGTATGACAAACAAATAAGCTAAAAACACTAATCCATTAATAGTAATTGTAACGCCCCGACTTCTAATATATTTTATTCGGTTAATTAATTTATAATTAGCAGCGGAATCCTAATTTATCGGCGCGTCACATGCTGTGTCTCTTCATTTAGAAAGACAAGGCTCATACATAACATAACTTACCAATATTATTAAAGAAACATAAGTCTTATAACAAGCTAAAATATTTGGTTACAAACCAACATAAGTAAATTATGAATTTTAAAGCTAGAGTTTAATACAAAAGTTAACTACTAGAGTTCAATTCATTTATTTATTTAACCGGAGAAATGTGACTTCACCGATCGTCCACACACTAAATTGTCCCGATGTCCTCTTCAGTACCTAAAACCAAAAGGTAATATCATGAGCCGAGGCCTAGTAACATACTACCCTAACAATGTAAAATCATTTCAATTCATTTTATTTGAAAGCAGAGAGGGACTTTAGAATGGAGTAATACATTTTGAAGACATTTCGTAAATATTTAGTATCAAAATTAAAACAAATAAACATAAACATTATAATAATATAACCCATTATCTTACCCATTTATTTATTTCAAGGAAACTGGCGAGTATGAACATATGTAGGATGTCTCCTACCATAAACGTCTTTTAGACGTCAACATAAGCATAAGCATACCCACGTGGGGTTGCCAAGGTACGTGCACGACCGTAATCATAATGGTAACATAACATAGTATAACATAACATAATACTGCCAGAACCTCGTCTTTCACTTTTATTTATCACGTTTCGTTTATTTTTTATTCATAAATAACTAAGAGCCATATTATGATCATATTTTATGTCTTAAAAAATTATTTAAAACATTAATATATTTATAGCTTTTATAATTCAAATTATAAAAACATCCCACAATCCAAATAGGAATCATATCATAACTTATTGTAGATATTCATATTTAAATATTATATCCATAAACACATTGTAAAGGAGATTGTGGGTGTTAGCAATAGATGTTACCTTGGTCCGTCGTTAGCAATCTACTTCCTTACTTTCAATGAAACGTTCTTCCTGAGCTTCGAGGACCACTTCTTCTTGATATTAAAATATTATAATATTATAGCGTTAGTATCTTGATTGATTAAGTAATAATATGACTTATTATGTTATCTTAATTATTCTTCTTATGCTTAGCATTTTATTACTGATAGTTATTAGAAATATTTATAAGACTTCTTTAAAACTTATTAACAAGATTATAGGTTCATGAGTATTAGTGATAATAGTTATACTTACATTAGTAGCAAAATAATAGTGAAGCTAATAATAATAATAAAAGTTATAAGTGTAACAACAACAACATTAACAATAGTAATAATAATAGTAGTAGTAATAATAATAATAGTAATAATAATAATAATAATAATAATAATAATAATAATAACAACAACAATAGTAATATAGCGATATAATTGTTATAATAATAATAATAATAATAATAATAATAATAATAATAATAATAATAATATAGTAATATAAGTATAACCATAATAATAACAATAGTAATAAAGCAATATAAATGTTATAATAATATTAATAATAATAATAATAATAATAATAAAGCAATATAAATATAGTAATAATAATAATAATAATAATAATAATAATATAGCAATATAAGTATTATAATAATAGTAGTTTAATAATATAGCAATAGCTGAAAATTAAATAACAACAGTAATATTAACAAGATTATTAATCGGTTATAACTCATTCACAAAAATATTATAACTTTATTTAAACATGATTAATTTTATTGTTAGTTATAATTTTGAGAAATAAAAGTCCACAAAATAAAATTGTCCAAACTTACTCTTTTGTTAAATGGGCCAAATAATGGGGTTTTATTTGGGATTGGAAATAAAAGACCAAAAGTTGGTCTCTTATAATCAAAGAAAGCAGAGACAGGGGAAGCAGGCAGGGGTCGTGGGGTGGTTCTGGGCTACGACAGAGGGTGGCAGCAGGGGCAACGAGGTTGGCAGCCAGCGGTGGCTTGATGGCCTGCTGGTGGTGCACGGGGGAGCAGGGGCGAGAGAGAGAAGAAGGGGTGAGGGGCGTGGGAGAGCAGCAGGGGTGCTGCCACGGTGGAGAGAGGGAGGGAGGTGGTTAGTGGTGGTTGTGGCGTCGGGAAGTGGTGGTGGTTGTGGTCGTCGGAGGTGGGAGAAGCCCGGTGGTGGTGGTGGTGGTTTGAGAGGAGAAAATTTTGGGGTTTTTGCTTGAATTTTTATTGGGATTTAATTGAAGTTTTTGGGGTTTGTTTTTGTGTGAATCAAATCAGAAGTAATTGGGGCATTTATAGGAGAATTCATAGATGGAGGTTGATTGAGTATGGTGAGGGTGTAGAAGAGGGATTGGCAAAGGTTGAAGATGAATGGGCATGGAGTACGTTTGTACTCCATATGTGATTTTCCCCTTTTTTTTATTTTATTTTATTATTATTATTTTTTTATTTCTTTTTAATATTACCCAAAATATAATTCTTTTAAAGATATTTTGTGTCCTTTTTGAAATGTCTTATTTTGGTACAATAAAGCTTATGAATTAACCTTGGCTTGTAGAAATGAATTAACCATACGAAATAAGAATAGTTCTTAATTTTATCAAAATATTGAGCTATAATATTATGTAGATATAATTCGAAACGTTAATTATAATTATAACATATTTAATATAAATTAATTGGTTTTTAAAAGTTTGGGGTATTACATCATTACCCCCTTAGAAAAAGGTTTCGTCCTCGAAACTGGAGCTCAGTTGAACCTTCATCAAAAGTAGAAGGCAATATAATGTTAGCTCATAAAACATGCAAGCATATACATATATTCATGACATAATTATTCATAAACAACTTTCATTTTAGCATTTATCATTTAATACTCACTATGTAAGTTGGTCATGAAAGAGGTGAGGGTACTTTGATTTCATCTGATCCTCAACTTCCCAAGTAGCTTCTGACGTGGTATGATTAGCCCATAATACCTTTACCATGAGAATTACTTTATTTCGAAGTTGTTTTTCCCTTCGATCAAGTATCTCAATTGGTCTTTCCTCATATGTTAAATCGTTCCGTAGCTGTAGGGGTTCATGTCTAATCACATGGCTTGGATCAGGGACGTACTTGAGTAGCATCGACACAGGAAACACATTGTGGACTTTATCCAAATCTGTAGGTAAGGCTAGTCGGTAGGCAACTTCATTTATCCTCTCTAAGACCTCATAGGGTCCAATATACCTTGGACATAACTTTCCAGACTGGCCAAATCGCATTACTCCCTTGGTAGGAGAAATCTTTAAAAACACGTGATCACCTATTTGAAACTCCAGTGGTCTTCTTCTTCGATCGGCATAAATCTTTTGTCTGCTTTGTGCAGTCTTCATTTCTCCTTGGATCAAACGAATTTTATCGGTTGTTTCTTGAATTAGATCAGGTCCTATGATACGTGCCTCATCAATGTCGCTCCAACATAAGGGTGTCCGACACTTTCTACCATAAAGAGCTTCATATGGAGCCATTCCAATGGTTGCTTGATAACTGTTATTATAAGAAAACTCTACCATTGGGAGAAACTTTTCCCAACTTCCTTGGAAATCCAGGACACATGCCCTGAGCATGTCTTCCAAAATCTGATTGGTTCTTTCTGTTTGACCGTCGGTGGTTGGGTGAAAAGCGGTACTAAAGTCAAGCCTCGTTCCAAGGGCATGTTGCAATTCTTTCCAGAATCTAGCTTGAAATCTTGAGTCACGATCGGAAACAATTGAGCTAGGCACACCATGTAACCGCACTATCATATTCACATATAGCTCTGCCAACTGATTTAATTTCCAATTAGTCTTGACAGCTAAGAAATGGGCTGACTTAGTAAGCCGGTCAACGATGACCCAAATACTATTCATGCCTCTTGTAGAAGGTGGCAATCCAGTTATGAAATCCATAGAAATCGCATCCCATTTCCACTCTGGCACATTCAATGGTTGCAACAATCCTGCTGGCCTTTGATGTTCAATTTTGATCCTTTGGCACGTTAGACACTTTGAAAAAAACTCTGCGGTTTCTTGTTTCATATTACTCCACCAAAAAGTTATCTTCAAATCCTTGTATAATTTGTTTCCCCCGGGATGAACAGAGTACGGAGTGTTGTGAGCTTCTCCCAAAATCCTTCTTTTTAAACTTTTGTTCTTCGGAACGCATAATCGTCCTTGAAACCTTAAAGTACCATCTTTGTGGATTATAAATCCAGGTGATTTTCCTTTTTCCACCTCCTTTTTTATCTTTTCCAAATCTAAGTCTCCCACTTGGGCTTCCTTGATCTCATCTAATATAGTTGGTCTTACTTCCATCACATTTAGACACGCGTTTCCCTTTCATTGTATCAACTCCACTTCCATTCTTCTCAGATCATCACAAAGGGCTTCTGGAAGCCTTGAAATTGAGTTGACACGAGGCTTCCTACTTAAAGAATCGGCTACCACGTTGGCTTTACCAGGATGATACAAGATTTCGAGATCATAGTCCTTTAGAAGTTCTAACCATCTTCTTTGCCTTAGGTTGAGTTCTTTTGAGTAAAAATGTACTTTAGACTTTTGTGGTAAGTGAATATTTGGCATGAGACGCCATACAAATAATGTAACGACCCTGATTTTATAGATATTTTTGTCATGTATTTATATGTGTTTGTATGATTTTATGTATGGTTCAAATTTATTTTTGAACTATTTATTTTATTTTATGTGAATAATTTCGATTAAATTCGAGTTATTTTATTTTGATTAATTATTATTTATTTTATTATTATTTAATTAATTAGAATTTTATTATTTAATTTTCTAATTAGCTATTTAATATTTTTTTGGGCTAAATCGATTTAAGCATGATTGATCATGCAATTTTTGTAAATTAGCCCAATTGATCACGAAATCCCATTAGGCCCATTTTGGCTTGAGAAAATCGACCCCCTTGTGTGCATGGCAAGGATTTGCCACTTGCCTCATGTTCACACCTTAACTAACCTTTATATATAGGAGGGTTAGTAAGGCTTGAGAATCCTTTTGCTCATTTGCCATCTTAAACACCTTTAATCAACACTTGCCATCAAAAGTTCAAACACAAAACTCCCTCCATTTGCATCATTCCACACGCCATTTTTGGCTCATCAATCCAACCAATTTGTTCATCATCAATTCTAAACTTAAACTTAAAGATTCAAACTCTATTAATCTTTAAGTATCAAAACACAAACTAAACCACATAATTTGCATTCAAGATCATTAGTTCGGGTTTGGGTTTGGTCGTGTTCGTGTGGGTTGTTTGAGTGGTGACCTTGTTGGTGCCGTGTGGAAGCCGTGCATGAGTGGTGGTTCGTGTGGTGAACCGTGCAGCAGGGCCATGTAAAGAGGTGGTTCGTGGTCTAGCCGTGGTGGTGCTCGTGTAGGCCGTGGTGGTGTTCGTGCAAAGCCGTTCCGTGTCCGTGTTGTGCCGTGTAGTTGGGCTGTGTGTTTTCACTTCCGGGCAGCAAGTTTTCGTGTATTAATTTGTGTAATCTTCAATAAGGTAACATGCTTTTCCAGCCTAATTTGGTATACTATGTTTCATAGTATAAATTAAATGAATAGATTAGTTTATTGGAAGTTTTAACCATGTTTTCATGTATGGATTATCATCTGATTTTGGGATGGTTTTATGATGATTTTATGATTAAATATGATGATTTCATGATTGATTATGTTGGTATTAAGGTTGACGTTATTCATGTTCAAGTTTGATGAATTTTGGATACTAGGAAGTTGATGATTTTCATTGTTGAATTGTTGAGTTATGCGTGTGAATTGATGAAGTTAGGATGAGTTCTTGATTCTTGAATGAGTTCTTGGTTGAAGTTCTTGAATCTTGATTGAGTTCTTGATTGAAGATCTTGAATCTTGGATGAGTTCTTGATGAGTTCTTGATGGGTTCTTTGAGGTTCAGTTCTTGATTGAGTCTTTAAAGTTAAAGAAAGTTAAAGAAAAGGTTAAAGATTGATTAAAGAAGTTGTAAGATTGTTTGGTTTACATGTTATTTCTTGAGTCAAGGCGTAAGATGCAACTTAAGAATTAAGTAAGAATGTAAACTTCGATTTAAAGTAAAGATTAGCTTGATTTCGATGCTAGACGCCTAAAACTTAGAGTAAGATTCTATGTTTTTGGGTTAAGACGTTGCCCCTATCATATCCACGGTATTGGGATAGTTGGTGGTCTTACTATGTCGTCTTCGGATATGGATTTCCAGTAAGATTGGTTTAATGGGATTTGGGAGTAAAATTCTCAGTCCTGGCATAGTAGAAAGTTCGATCACGTAAGATGCTTTCGTACGTGCATAGTCCGGTCTAGTATGCGAATAATTGCGCCAAAGTAAAGATTGGTCAAGTTAGTTGAGTCAAGTATGATTATTTGCTATTATTCGCATGATTCGATGTTATGATTTGATTTGGTAATTTGATTTGTGCTATGTTCATGTGTATCCCCGTTAGGGTGGGACAGTTATGTTACTCGCCACTGACGGTGGAATGTTGTTTACTTTTCAGGTAATTCTGATGATGAGGTTCTTGCTTAGATTTGGGTTGGGCGAGCGCCGTTGTTGTTATTTAGCTGTTATATTGTTATTCTACGATTTTGATTAGTTTTGGACTATAGTTCTAGTATTTGTATTTTCTATAACTCTGAAATGTGATTGGAGTTTACGTATGATAGTAGTAGTAGTATGACTTTTGGGATTAGTTGTGTACAAACTTGTGGGTACTTGTACTTTTTGATATTAGTATATACAATCATTTGAGGTTTGTTTTAGTTTTAAGTATTTTAGTTTGTTAGTTCTGACTATTCGACTCGTCGGTTTCTTCCGCGCCGATTTAAGCGAGTCGGGTCGTCACAGTTGGTTTCAGAGCTGAATAGGTTTTAAGTGAAGTTTTAGGATTCGAGTTAAACCTGGGAGTTGAGAGCTTTACTATTCTCGAGTGATAAACCCAATTTAGGATTAAGTAAAGGGAGAAGAGTTGGGTAGAAAAACCGGGATAAGATCTTTTTCTATTTTCTTTTCTCTCTTTATTTAGTGTGTGCTTGACTGTGGTGGGGATGTATGACTGACATTATTATTTTGGTATGTCTTTTGTTTTGTTGCGTTGCAGCATTTTTACGCCTCACCGATTGAGTAATGGAAGACAGAGGTTGCGAGCACTCGAAGAGGCGATCCTTACGTTGGCGCACCATAGTAGTCATACGCCGAGTACGCAGTCGACGTTCGACCGTATCGCACGTCATCGACCTTCGACTTACGATGGGGTTGCCAACCCCACTATCCTGGAGAGCTGGATCCGCAAGATGGGGAAGCTCTTCGACGCGACGTTTTGCCCCGAGCACGAGAAGGTGCAGATCGCCGCTTATTATCTACGTGGAGAGGCAAATAACTGGTGGACGGTAGCTAAGGACGTGTGCCTACCTTTACATTCGATGTCGTGGATCGAGTTCGTCGATAAGATCCAGGAGCGTTTCTACCCCGACAAGTTGCGGTGGCAGAAGCAGGAGGAGTTTCTTACTCTTACTCAGGGTAAGATGACTGTTCAGGCGTACACCGACAAGTTTACAGAGTTATCGAGGTTCGCTACGTCTGTGGTTCCATCATAAAAGGATCGGGTCAAGCACTACATCAAAAAGCTAGATCTGAGGATTCGCGTTCACGTGATCAGTAGTGGAGCGACGACATTTCAGCATGCCTACGAAGTAGCACTCAAGATTCAGGCATCGACGGCTGAGGAGGAGACGAGCAAGAAGAGAGCTCAGGTTCCGACGACGACAGCTTCTTTTAAGAAGCCCCGATTTAGTACTCCTAGTAGTACCCCTCCGACTACGAGTTCGCATAAGGGTTCCGATGGGTCGAAATGCAGAGGATGCGGCCGAGACTTCCATCCAGGGAAGTGGTGTGACGGTTCATCTATAACTTGTTTTATCTGCAGGAAGGAAGGCCATAAGGCGTCAGTTTGCCCTGAGAGGAAGCCAGACACTGAGGTTAAGCAGCTTCCAGCACCGACTAAGACTCCAGTGAAGAACCGAGTCTACTGTATGACCGAGGCGGATGCCGAGGTTCAGCCTGACGTTGTATCAGGTAGATTTCTTATTTCTGGTGTGTTAGCTTTAGTGTTATTTGATTCTGGTGCTACCGTCTCTTTTGTGGCTAGTAGTTTTGCCTCCAGGTCTAATCTTCGTGGCAGCTTTCCTGTTAGTTCTATTATAACTCTTGTAACGCCCCAGATTTTGGGCTATTTCTGTGTTGTTAGTTGGTAATTATTGTTGTTGCGGTGCATGGTCTAAATTTATTTTAGACTATTTTTAATGCTTGGGTGTAACCATTTTATTTAATGGTTTATTATTTCCTAATTTTTATTTTAATTAATTAGAATTTTATTATTTAATTTTCTAATTAATTAATTAGTTTTGGGTCAAGTGCGAAAATAATCATGATTAGTCATGAATTAGTGCAAATGGCCCAAGTGAACATTGAGCCGATTTGAGCAAACCCATAGCCGGTTCTCTCTCTCTTTTTAGTGGCTTGATTTGCCACTTTCCATGCATTCACACCTAACTAACTTCTATAAATAGAAGTAGTAGTAAGGCATGAGGATCCATTTTGCCATTTGATCATCCTTTGCCATCACTTTTAAAAGGCAAACTCTCTCTCCATTTGCCTTATCCTCACACGCCACTTTTGGCTTCATCAACCCCAATCTTTGTTTATCCATCTTTCTAATCCCAAACTTAAAGATTCAACCTCTATTGATCTTTAAGTATTAAAACATAATTTAAACCCCAACAATTTCATTCAAGATCATTAGTTCGGGTTTGGATTTGGGCTTGTTCGTGTAACTTGTTTGTGTGGGTGCGATCATGTGGGTTGTTCGTGTTGGCCGTGCGTGAAGGCTGGGCAGCCGTGCGGGTCGTGTTCGTGGGCAGCAGCAGCGTGTTGGTGCAGCCGTGTGGAGCCGTGAAAGCGTGGCCGTGTGGTGCAGCCATGTCGTGCGTGTTGGTCGTATGTGCCTCGTTCCGGGCAGTGAGTTTTGGTGATTGAATTGTGTGTAATCTCGAATAAGGTAACATACTTTCTCAACCTTGTTGGCGTACTATGATTATAGTATAAATTAAATGCATGTATGGGTTAATTGGTGAAGTTTGATCATGATTTTGTATGTGGTGTTCAATCTGATTTTTATGTTTTTTTGGTGATATTTTGATGATGGATATGATGATTTTATGATTGAATATATGTTGTTTTATGATCATGATGAATGTGTTAAAGTTTGATGAATTTTGGATGAGATTAAGTGGTAATTTTCGTGTAATACATTGATGTTATGCGTGTGATGTTTGAGAGTTGGATGAGTTCTTGATTGAAGTTCTTGAATCTTGATTGAGTTCTAGATTGAAGTTCTTGAATCTTGAATAAGTTCTTTATGAGTTCTTGATGAGTTCTTTGAATTCTTGTTGAGTCTTGATGGGTTCTTGGTTGAATCTTGAAAGTTAAAGGAAGTGGTTTAATAGTTAAAGAAAGTTAAAGATTGAGTTAAAGTTAGTTAAAGAATGGATTTAAAATGATGGATTAATGTTGGTTAGACTCAAGATCAAGGCGCAAAGGCAATCTTGAGAATAACTTCGTGTTTAACTGATTATTTTCGAGAATCAAGGCGCAAAGGCAATTCTTGAATAAAATTATGTTATGAACAAGTTGATTAAAATGATAAGAGATTTAATTAATGAATAGCTTGATTTCATTGCTAGATGCCTAATACATTGAATAAGATTCATTGTTTTTGGGTTAAGACGTTGCCCCTATTCCATCCGCGGTATTGGGATAGTTGGAGTCTTACTATGTTATCCTTTGAATTTCCAGTAAGATAAGTTTCACGGGACATGGATTTCCAGTAAGATTAGTTTCATGGGGTTTGGGAGTAAGATTCTCAATCCTAACATAGTAGAAAGTTCGGATGCGTAAGATGCGTTCGTACGAGCATAGTCCGGTCTAGTATTTGAATGATTGCGCCAAAGATAGTTCGGATAGGATGTTTGAGTCGAGTTCATGTTTTGGGATGTTCTCGCATGTTTTGGATTGTTGATTGATTATTTGATTTGTGCTATGTTCATGTGTATTCCCATTAGGGTGAGCCAGTTATGTTACTCGCCACTGATGGTGGACCGTTGTTTGTTTTACAGGTAATTCTGATGACGAAGTACTTGCTTAGCTTTGGGTCGGGCGAGCGGCGTTTGTTTAAGTTTTGGTTGTACTTTTATATTGTTGTTGTTTTTAAATAGTTATGGATTATTGTATGGACTTTTAAACGTTGTTTTTGGACTCTGACGTGTGGTTGGAGTTACTCGTATTTTAGTATTTCTAGTTGACTTTTGGATTAGTAAATGTACAAACTTGTGGGTATTTGTACTTTTGAGGTTCAATAATAATAATTTGAGGAATTAGTTTTAATTCTTAAGTTTTTCGAGTTGTGGTTATAACTATTCGACTCGTCGGTTTCTTCCGCGCCGATTTAAGCGAGTCGGGTCGTTACAACTCTCCCGTCTTGAGAGGATTTTATTTGTCAGTGCGAGTTCCGAGGAGTGCCTATCGTGATAGCTGGGGAGCAAGCGACGGCTAATCTGAAGGAGTTCCCGCTGATGGAGTTTGACGTAATACTTGGTATGGACTGGCTGTCGAGGTATCGAGCGATCATTCGTTGTCGAGACCAGTCAGTGACATTCCAAGGACTTCAGGGCAACCGAGTCGCCTAATCTGGGTTCGTCTTTAAGAAAGGAGTAAAGGTAATCTCAGCCTTGAAAATGAGAAAACATCGCCAGAAGGGCGATATGGTGTACTTATGTCAGGTAAGGGACTTGACTGATGAGCGTCTGTTGTACGATATACCTGTAGCGAGGGATTTCAGAGACGTATTTCCTGATGAGCTACCGGGAGTTCCACCCGAGCGCGACGTCGAGTTTCATATCGACTTAGCACCTGGGACAACGCCGATTTGGAAGGCACCTTACCGGATGGCACCATCGGAGTTGCAAGAGTTAAAAATGCAACTCCAGGATTTGATCGATAACGGCTTCATTAGGCCGAGCGTTTCTCCATGGGGAGCACCTGTGCTCTTCGTGAAGAAGAAAGACGGTAGTATGAGCCTGTGCATAGACTACTGAGAATTGAATCGGGTAACTATCAAGAATAAGTACCCGTTGCCTAGAATTGAGGACCTGTTCGATCATTTGCGAGGAGCGGGAGTGTTTTCGATGATAGATCTTCGGTCTGGATATCATCAGATTCCAGTCAAGAAAGAAGACATCCCGAAGACCGCTTTTCGTACTAGATACGGCCACTACGAGTTCGAGGTGATGCCCTTTGGCCTCACTAATGCGCCAGCCGTGTTCATGGACCAGATGAACCGGACATTTCATCACTTGCTCGATAAGTGTGTTGTAGTATTTATAGACGATATCTTAGTCTATTCGAGAGATGAGTCTGAACATGCGGAGCATCTCCGGATGGTACTTGAGATATTGCGTAGTCTTAAGTGGTTCGCGAAACTCTCCAAGTGTGAGTTCTGGCTTCGTGAAGTAGCATTTTTGGGTCACGTAATTAGTAAAGAGGGAATTAAGGTAGACCCGGCTAAGATTAAGGCTGTAGGTAATTGGAGTAGCCCGAAAAATGTGGCGGAGGTTCGTAATTTTCTAGGATTAGCCGGATACTATCGACGATTCGTCTAGGACTTCTCCAAGATTGCTAGGTCGATGTCTAGTCTCCTTCAGAAAGAGGTTCGCTTCGTTTGGACGGAGGCTTGCGAGCAAGCATTCCAGCAATTGAAACAGAGATTAGTCTCTGCTCCTATTCTTACCCTTCCGAACGATGAGGAGGACTTCGAGGTCTATAGTGATGCTTCGAAGAGTGGCCTAGGATGTGTGCTCATGCAAGGTGAGAAGGTCATCGCTTACGCATCGAGACAACTAAAGGTGCACGAGCGTAACTATCCTACGCATGACTTGGAGCTAGCGGCTGTGGTATTCGCGCTCAAGATTTGGAGGCACTATCTATATGGTGGTTCGTGTAGAGTATTCACGGATCACAAGAGTTTCAAGTACATCTTTACTCAAAAAGACCTCAATATGAGGCAGAGACGATGGCTTGAGCTTATTAAGGACTACGACCTGACGCTTAACTATTGCGAGGGCAAGGCGAACTTAGTCGCTGATGCACTAGTCGTAAGCATCGCTTGAGCTTCAGTAGAAGCCGTAGTTCCATCAGAATTCGTCTGACATCTATGAGTGCTGAGCCTGATTTGCTTCAGGAATTGCGCGAGGGTCAGCAGAACGACCCGCAGTTAGCTAGGATTTGAGAGGCATTACGGCAGGGTAAAGCCGTAGGTTTCGAGATCCCTTCCGATGGTAGTCTGCGATTCCGAGGGAGGTGGTGTGTACCGGACTGTTCTGATCTTAGGAACAGAATTATGTCTGAGGCACATAACTCGCCCTACTCTGTTCATCCTGGAGGTAACAAGTTGTACCAGGACCTTAAGGGCCAATTCTGGTGGCCTAAAATGAAGAGGGATGTAGCAGAGTTCGTAGCTCGGTGTTTAGTCTGTCAGAAGGTTAAAATCGAGCACCAGAGACCAGGAGGTCTGTTGCAGCCACTACCGATTCCGACCTGGAAGTTTGAGTCGGTATCTATGGACTTCGTGGTTAGCCTACCTACCTGTAATGGTTTGAATGCCATTTGGGTAATAGTGGATAGGTTGACCAAGGTCGCTAGATTCATTCCGATGAAGATGAACTGGTCTATGGAGCGTCTAGCGGAGGCGTATACTCAGGATATTATCCGACTTCACGGAGTTCTGAGGGAGATCGTTTCTGATAGAGATCCGAGATTTCTGTCTCGTTTCTGGAAATCAGTTCAGGAAGCCTTTGGGACGAAGCTGAAGTTGAGCACCGCTTTTCATGCGGCGACCGATGGTCAGACTGAGAGGACCATCCAGACTTTAGAGGATATGCTTCGAGCATGTACTCTGGAGTACCATCAGTCTTGGGTACGTATGCTCTGTTTGATAGAGTTCTCCTATAATAATAGCTATCACTCCAGCATCGAGATGGCTCCATACGAGGCCCTGTATGGCAGGAAATGTCGGAGTCCGATATGTTGGAATGATAATAGTGATTCTGTGGCGTTAGGACCTGAGATGGTGATACTATCGAGAAGGTTCGAGTCATCCGGTCCAAGATGCGGGCCGCTCAGAGTCGTCAGAAATCCTACGCCGATAATCGACGTAGACCGTTGGCTTTCGAGGTAGGTGACAGAGTCTTGCTTAAGGTTTCACCATTCAAAGGAGTGGCACGCTTTGGTCAAAAGGGGAAACTCCGAACGAAATATGTGGGACCTTACGAGATACTGGAACGAGTTGGGGAGGTGGCATATCGATTGGCATTACCACCTAGTTTGTCTAATGTGCATGACGTATTCCATGTTTCCCAGCTAAGGAAATATGTACATGATCCTACCCACATTATTCCAGTGGAGTCGGCCACGTTTGAGCCGAATCTGACTTTTGAGGAGTGACCCGTCCAGATCTTGGATCGAGAAGTGAGGACCTTTCGGCGTAAGCAAGTCCAGCTCGTCAAGGTGTTCTGGAGAAATCAACACCATGAGGAGGCGACTTGGAAGACAGAGGCGTCCATGAGGCCGAAGTACTCGGAATTGTTCGAGGGTGAGCGATCTCCTTTACCTTAAAATTTCGGAACGAAATTTCTTTAAGGAGGGGAGGTTGTAACGACCCTGATTTTATAGGTAAATCTGTCATGTATTTATATGTGTTTATATGATTTTATTTATGGTTCAAATTTATTTTTGAACTATTTATTTTATTTTATGTGAATAATTTCGATTAAATTCGAGTTATCGTTTTTATTAATTATTATTTATTTTATTATTATTTAATTAATTAGAATTTTATTATTTAATTTTCTAATTAGTTATTTAATATTTTTTTGGGCTAAATCGATTTAAGCACGATTGATCATGCAATTTTTGTAAATTAGCCCAATTGATCAAGAAAGCCCATTAGGCCCATTTTGGCTTGAGAAAACCGGCCCCCTTGTGTGCACGGCAAGGATATGCCACTTGCCTCATGTTCACACCTTAACTAACCTCTATATATAAGAGGGTTAGTAAGGCTTGAGAATCCTTTTGCTCATTTGCCATCTTAAACACCTTTAATCAACACTTGCCATCAAAAGTTCAAACACAAAAATCCCTCCATTTGCATCATCCCACACGCCATTTTTGGCTCATCAATCCAACCAATTTGTTCATCATCAATTCTAAACTTAAACTTAAATATTCAAACTCTATTGATCTTTAAGTACCAAAACAAAAACTAAACCACATAATTTGCATTCAAGATCATTAGATCGGGTTTGGGTTTTGGTCGTGTTCGTGTCGGTTGTTCGAGTGGTGACCGTGTTAGTGCCATGTGGAAGCCGTGCATGAGTGGTGGTTCGTGTGGTTAACCGTGCAGCAGGGCCGTGTGAAGAGGTGGTTCATGGTCTAGCCGTGGTTGTGCTCGTGTAGGCCGTGGTGGTGTTCGTGCAAAGCCGTGCCCAAGACCGTGCCGTGTCCGTGTTGTGCCGTGTAGTTGGGCCGTGTATTTTCACTTCTGGGCAGCAAGTTTTCGTCTATTAATTTGTGTAATCTTCAATAAGGTAACATGCTTTTCCAACCTAATTTGGTATACTATGTTTCATAGTATAAATTAAATGAATAGATTAGTTTATTGGAAGTTTTAACCATGTTTTCATGTATGGATTATAATCTGATTTTGGGATGGTTTTATGATGATTTTATGATTAAATATGATGATTTCATTATTGATTATGTTGGTATTAAGTTTGACTTTATTCATGTTCAAGTTTGATGAATTTTGGATACTAGGAAGTTGATGATTTTCATTGTTGAATTGTTGAGTTATGCGTGTGAATTGATGAAGTTAGGATGAGTTCTTGATTCTTGAATGAGTTCTTGGTTGAAGTTCTTGAATCTTGATTGAAGATCTTGAATCTTGGATGAGTTCTTGATGAGTTCTTGATGGGTTCTTTGAGGTTCTTTATGAGTTCTTGATTGAGTCTTTAAAGTTAAAGAAAGTTAAAGAAAAGGTTAAAGATTGATTAAAGAAGTTGTAAGATTGTTTGGTTTACATGTTATTTCTTGAGTCAAGGCGTAAGATGCAACTTAAGAATTAAGTAAGAATGTAAACTTCGATTTAAAGTAAAGATTAGCTTGATTTCGATGCTAGACGCCTAAAACTTAGAGTAAGATTCTATGTTTTTGGGTTAAGACGTTGCCCCTATCCTATCCCCGGTATTGGGATAGTTGGTGGTCTTACTATGTCGTCTTCGGATATGGATTTCCAGTAAGATTGGTTTCATGGGATTTGGGAGTAAGATTCTCAGTCCTTGCATAGTAGAAAGTTTGATCGCGTAAGATGCTTTCGTACGTGCATAGTCCGGTCTAGTATGCGAATGATTGCGCCAAAGTAAAGATTGGTCCAATTAGTTGAGTCAAGTATGATTATTTGCTATTATTCGCATGATTCGATGTTATGATTTGATTTGGTTATTTGACTTTTGCTATGTTCATGTGTATCCCCGTTAGGGTGGGACAGTTATGTTACTCGCCACTGACGGTGGACTTTTTTTACTTTTCAGGTAATTCTGATGATGAGGTTCTTGCTTAGCTTTGGTTTGGGCGAGCGCCGTTGTTGTTATGTAGCTGTTATATTGTTATTCTACGATTTTGATTCATTTTGGACTATAGTTCTAGTATTTGTATTTTCTATAACTCTGACATGTGATTGGAGTTTACATATGATAGTAGTAGTAGTATGACTTTTGGGATTAGTTGTATACAAACTTGTTGGTACTTGTACTTTTTGGTATTAGTATATAATATCATTTGAGGTTTGTTTTAGTTTTAAGTATTTTAGTTTGTTAGTTCTGACTATTCGACTCGTCGGTTTCTTCTACGCCGATTTAAGCGAGTCGGGTCGTCACAAATAATGTCTCCAAATTTTGAGTGCAAACACTACAGTTGTAAGCTCAAGGTCATAAGTAGGATAATTCTTTTCGTGGACTTTAAGTTGGCGGGAAGCATAAGCAATGACCTTTCCATGTTGCATCAATACGCATCCTAACCCATGGTTGGAGGCGTCACTATATACAACAAGTCCTTCGGTACCCATAGGTAGGGTAGTACAGGTGCAGTGGTGAGACATTTCTTGAGTTCCTGAAACGCTGATTCGCATCGTTCGGTCCACTCAAATTTGGTGGCTTTCTTCACCAGCCCGGTAATGGATTGAGCTATCCTTGAGAAGTCTTGTACAAACCTTCTATAGTAACCAGCTAAGCCCATAAAACTTCTTACTTCAGAAATATTTGTAGGTCTAGGCCATTCGACAATGGCTTTCACCTTTTGAGGGTCAACGGAGATTCCTTTATCGGATATGATATGGCCTAAGAATGCTACCTTGTTTAACCAAGACTCGCACTTTTGTAACTTAGCATACAATTCGTTTCTTCTTAAAATTTCGAGGACTTTTCTTAAGTGTTCTTCATGCTCACTTGCGCTCTTTGAGTATACCAAGATGTCATCGATTAAAACTACGATGAATTGATCCAAGTAAGGTTTGAAGACGCGATTCATTAAGTCCATGAAAACAGCAGGGGCATTGGTTAACCTAAATGGCATGACTACAAACTCATAATGCCCATAACGGGTCCTAAAAGCAGTTATAGGAATGTCTTCGGGTTTGATTCGAAGTTGGTGGTATCCCGACCTGAAATCAATTTTTGAGAACGTGGTTGCACCTCGAAGTTGGTCAAACAAATCATCGATACGAGGTAGAGGATAACGATTCTTAATGGTGATTTTGTTCAACTCTCGGTAGTCTATACACAATCTCAAACTTCCATCCTTCTTCTTCACAAATAAGATGGGTGCTCCCCAAGGTGACATACTAGGTCGAATGTACCCCTTTTCTAACAATTCATCCAACTGTTTCTTTAAGTCTTAAAGTTCTGCGGGGGCCATCCTATAGGGAACTTTAGAGACAGGAGCGGATCCTGGGGCTAGGTCAATGCTGAAATCTATTTCCCTTTTAGGGGGCATTTCAGGGATTTCATCAGGAAATACACCAGGGTAATCACGTGCGATGGGTATGTCAGACAAGGTCGGTTCTTTACTATCCACAATGTTGCAGAGATATCCATGACAACCTGTCTAAAGTAGCTTAAGGGCTTTCATAGTTGAAACCACCTTAACCTTTGGTTTACCTACCCTATTTCGGTAAGAAACCTTTTTACCATCTAACCCTTTAAGAGTCACTCGATGCTGGAGGCAATTTATGTCAGCCTGGTACTTTGTCAACCAGTCCATACCCAAAATCATATCAAAGTCAATTAAGTCAATTTGGACTAGGTTAACAGGGAATTCACTTCTTCCTATAATGATTGGACAATTTCTATACATAATATTGCAAGGTAATGATTTTCCAGAAGGTATAGTTACAGACATGCTAGCAAAATTAGAGCATGGCTTTAAATTTAGGCGTTTAGCAAATGATGAACAAATAAATGAATGTGTGGCTCCTGAATCAAACAAAACATATGAAGGAGTAGAATGGATGAGAAAGGTACCAGTTATGACATCATTACTTTCCTCAGCTTCATTCTTCTGCATCATAAAAACCCTTCCATTTTGGGGTGGCTTACGTGGAGGGTAGTTGTTAGAGTTCCCATTCCCATTGTTTCCTTTGCCAAAACCACTTGGTATGTTCTTGTGATTGCTCGGTGATTGGGGACAATTCCTGACTTGGTGATCCTTGCTTCCACATCTGTAGCATTGCCCGGTACCAGCTAGACAATCCCGTTCGGTGTGACCCAGTTTCTTCCATTTGGTGCATACCGTGTATTTTCCAACATTATTGTTCCCTCCATATCTTCCAACATTTGGCTTCTTGTAGAAACCATTGTTTGAGCTTCCTCCTTGGTGGTTCCCTTTTCTCTTTGCATTTCCGGTTATCTCTTCTCGTAGCTTCATCATTCTCTCCACATTGATAGCCCTATCATACAATTCTTGATAAGAATTGCTCAAGTAAGATGATAAGCGCTCACGAAGGTCAAGGTTCAATCCACCTTCGAAACGATTCATCTTTTGCCTATCAGTGGAGACCATATCAGGGGCTAAACAAGAAAGTTTGTTGAATTTCATGGCATATTCCAGAACAGACATCTTCCTTTGCTTAAGATGTACGAACTCCGATTCCATTTGTAGTTGTAGAGATTGCGGGTAGAACTGATTCCTCATTGCTTACTTAAGCTTTTCCCAACCAAATCCAACCTTGTTTTGCATATCTTTGACACTTTTCCACCAAAGATCGGCTTGCCCTTTTAGATAGAAGACGGCAAAGTGAACCTTGTTCTTGTCTGGGCATTGGGTGGCATCAAACAACTTCTCCAAATCGCTAAGCAATTCTTCAAATTCAGTTGGATTCGGTTTGCCGTCATAAGTAGGTGGCTTATGAGAAGCAAATTTATTAAACATGTTAGAGCACGCTTCCTCTTCATTCCTTTCCCTATGGTGGTTGCCTTGTAGAATTTCCATCATCATTTTCATTAACTCCACCTGAGTGTTGTTATTATTTCCAATGTTAGCATCTCCAAAGATGGGATCATTTCTTAACTCGTCAAGCTTTGCTCTTATTTCTTCCAGGGTCATTTCAGGCGTACGAATACCATTATTGTTGTTGAGCTCGACATTGTCCGTATCATTCCCGATCAGCGACATCGTTTACATATAAAATATTCCATTTAAGGTAATTGCGTACTTAATCATAAAATTGAAATAACAATTTACCTTAAATAAAATTTTTCCCTTTCCCGTTCCTATCACTCACACTCATATAATATTATAAGAAATCATTTAAATCTTTAAGAACATTTATTTTCATTAGAGAATTTAATCCTAAATTTATATATTTATTTTTGTTAAGCTATATATTTTTTTAACCTTTATTATTATTTACGTTTTTTTTTTGTTTTCCCTAAAATCTAATAATCATAAATCCCCGTAGGATTTATTTTTCGGTCGCAGAACCATTGCTCTGATACCACTCTGTAATGCCCCGACTTCTAATATATTTTATTTGGTTAATTAATTTATAATTAGCAGCGGAATTCTAATTTATCGGCACGTCACATGCCGTGTCTCTTCATTTAGAAACACAAGGCTCATACATAGCATAACTTACCAACATTATTAAAGAAACATAAGTCTTATAACAAGCTGAAATATTTGGTTACAAACCAACATAAGTAAATTATGAATTTTAAAGCTAGAGTTTAATAAAAAAGTTAACTACTAGGGTTCAATTCATTTATTTATTTAACCGGAGAAATGTGACTTCACCGATCGTCCTGACACTAAATTGTCCCGATGTCATCTTCAGTACCTAAAGCCAAAAAGTAATATCATGAGCCGAGGCCCAGTAACATACTACCCTAACAATGTAAAATCATTTCATTTCATTTTATTTGAAAGCAGAGAGGGACTTTAGAATGTATTAATACATTTTGAATACATTCTGTAAATATTTAGTATCATAATTAAAACAAATAAACATAAACATAAACATTATAATAATATAACCCATTATGTTATCCATTTATTTATTTCAAGGAAACTGGCGAGTATGAACATATGTAGGACGTCTCCTACCATAAACGTCTTTTAGACGTCAACATAAACATAAGCATACCCATGTGGGGTTGCCAAGGTACGTGCACGACCGTAATCATAATGGTAACATAACATAGCATAAAATAACATAATACTGCCAGAACCTTGTCTTTCACTTTTATTTATCATGTTTCGTTTATTTTTTATTCATGAATAACTAAGAGCCATATTATGATCATATTTTATGTCTTAAAAAATTATTTAAGACATTAATATATTTATAGCTTTAATAATTCAAATTATAAAAACATCCCACAATCCAAATAGGAATCATATCATAACTTTATTGTAAATAATCATATTTAAATATTATATCCATAAATACATTGTAAAGGAGATTCTGGGTGTTAGGAATAGATGTTACCTTGGTCCGTCGTTAGCAATCTACTTCCTTACTTTCAATGAAACGTTCTTCCTGAGCTCCGAGGACCACTTCTTCTTGATATTAAAATATTATAATATTATAGCGTTAGTATCTTGATTGATTAAGTAATAATATGACTTATTATGTTATCTTAATTATTCTTTTTATGCTTAGCATTTTATTACTGATAGTTATTAGAAATATTTATAAGACTTCTTTAAAACTTATTAACAAGATTATAGGTTCAAGAGTATTAGTGATAATAATTATACTTACATTAGTAGCAAAATAATAGTGAAGCTAATAATAATAATAAAACTTATAAGTGTAACAACAACAACATTAACAATAGTAATAATATTAACAGTATTAATAATAGTAGTAGTAATAATAATAATAATAATAATAATAATAGTAATAATAATAATAATAAAGCAATATAAATATTATAATTATAATAATAATAATAATAATAATAATAATAATAATAATAATAATAATAATAATAATAATAATAATAATAATAATAATAATAATAGTATAATAACAATAATAATAATAATAATAATAATATAGTAATATAAGTATAACCATAATAATAACAATAGTAATAAAGCAATATAAATTTTATAATAATATTAATAATAATAATAATAATAATAATAATAATAATAATAATAAAGAGATATAAATATAGTAGTAATAATAATAATAATAATATAGCAATATAAGTATTATAATAATAGTAGTTTAATAATATAGCAATAGCTAAAAATTAAATAACAACAATAGTATTAACAAGATTATTAATCGGTTATAACTCATTCTCAAAAATATTATAACTTTATTTAAACATGATTAGTTTTATTGTTAGTTATAATTTTGAGAAATAAAAGTCCACAAAATAAAATTGTCCAACTTACTCTTTTGTTAAATGAGCCAAATAATGGGGTTTTATTTGGGATTGGAAATAAAAGACCAAAAGTTGGTCTCTTATAATCAAAGAAAGTAGAGACAGGGGAAGCAGGCAGGGGTCGTGGGGTGGTTCTGGGCTACGACAGAGGGCGGCGGCAGGGGGCAGCGACGTTGTGACAGTCGGCGGTGGCGTGACGGCCTGCCAGTGGTGCACGGGGGATCAGGGGCAAGAGAGAGAAGAAGGGGTGAGGGGCGTGGGAGAGCAGCAGGGGTGCTGCCATGGTGGAGAGAGGGAGGAAGGTGGTTAGTGGTAGTTGTGGCGTCGGGAAGTGGTGGTGGTTGTTGTCGCCGGAGGTGGGAGAAGCCCGGTGGTGGTGGTGGTGGTTTAAGAGGAGAAAATTTTGGGGTTTTTGCTTGAATTTTGATTGGGATTTGATTGAAGTTTTGGGGTTTGTTTTTGTGTGAATCAAATCAGAAGTAATTGGGGCATTTATAGGAGAATTCATGGATGGAGGTTGATTGAGTATGGTGAGGGTGTAGAAAAGGGATTGGCAAAGGTTGAAGATGAATGGGCATGGAGTACATTTGTACTCCATACGTGATTTTCCCCTTTTTTTATTTCTTTTTAATATTACCCAAAATATAATTCTTTTAAAGATATTTTGTGTCCTTTTTGAAATGTCTTATTTTGGTACAATAAAACTTATGAATTAACCTTGGCTTGTAGAAATGAAATAACCATACGAAATAAGAATATTTCTTAATTTTATAAAAATATTGAGCTATAATATTATGTAGATATAATTCGAAACGTTAATTATAATTATAACATATTTAATATAAATTAATTGATTTTTAAAAGTTTGGGGTATTACATGTTGACATATTCCTTTTATGTTTTGATGATGACATAAACCTCAAACTTAATTACTAATAAATGTCTTTGAGTTCTTGGAGAATTTTAGGTCTTGAAGATAAATAAGTATTGAAGATTCAATCATTTGAAGAACAAGATGGTGATTAAGCGAAGGTTCGAATTATGAATCAAAGAAGTTGCTGTCAAGTTTCTACAGAGAAATCAGAGAAGTTCCTGAAGAGAATTCAGCAAGGAACATGAGAAGAACTTCAAGTATTCCAACGAATCACTTGTTGAAGAGAATAGAAGCATCCATGAATTTTATAATGTAATGTTCTAGGGTAAATGTAAGTATATTAATGCATTTAAGTCTGGTTGGAACTTAGTCGTGTCTGTCAGAGGAACTTTGGGTCATGTTCCTAGAGGAACTTGTGTCGAGTCAGTTGGTTATAGTGGTCCACGTCCTTTGCTACATTTTAGGGTTAGTTTGAACAAACTTTTGACTGTTTTAATCAGTTTAAAAGGTTCAAAAACTGACTGGAATTATATGCCCTTAATTTTAGGCACTATTAACTAACATTGTTGACCTTATTACTAGTCTTAGGTTGTGTCCTAATTTATAGGAATAAGTTGAGCAACTTATTCTTATAAAGTTATTGGTCAAAGGTAGTTAAATATTCTGATTTTATTTTTAAAAAATAAAAAATAAATAAAAAAAGGGAAAAATTCGGAAAAATAAAAAAAGAAAAAAATGATTTTTGTTTTATTTATTAGTTTTGACTGAGCTAATTTTTAGGGTTAGTTGTTTAGCTTTTTATTTCTGATTTAGTTGGTCAAAGTAAGGTGGTAGGTGTCCTATGTTTAAGGATTCAAAGTTAGTGGCATGGGAGTGTTAGTGGTGGACGGTTAGTGTGGTAGTGGGGTGGTTGATTAGGCTTTTTCTCCAAGTAATTACTACAACCATTCAACTATATTTACAGACTTAATTTAGACATTTAAAATACACACAACAAGAGCATACTTTCAGATTTATATTATTTAAGTTTTGTGTCAAAAAAGTTCCAAAGTTCCAATCCAGTTTCTTACATGCATTTCAATATACTATAGTTATTGTTTTGAGTTGTAATTGGGAAAAGAGAAGTGTGAGAACATAGAGAGAACAGAGAAGAAAGAGAAGTGAGAATAGAAAAGATAGAGAAAGAGAAAAGAAAGAGAACAGAATCATAAGGTCCAGAGAGAAGTCTAGGATTGTAATAGTTTACAAGGCCTCTATATAAAAGTGGAGTTTTTCTTCCGTGGGCCAGGAAGTTTTTCTCGTTGAAATTTGTCTCTTTACATTTAGTTTTTCTCAAAGTTCCTTTCGTTTTTTAATTCTGTCGAAAATTTGTGCTATAAGTTCCTCACAGCAATTCACCCCCTATTGTCGTATTCCTACAGGAATAACAATTGGTATCAGAGCAGGAACTCACACTAGTAGAAAAAAGGCCATTTGCTGCGGGGTTTTTAAGCCCTAGTGCTGCGGTTTTGCCCCGCAGCAAAAGCAGGCGCAATAGTTGAAAAAAAGTGTATATGATGCGGGGAGAACCGCACCAGATAACAAGTTATCTGATGCGGTTCATATACAGGTAAAATTATTAAAAAAAATAATTCTGATGCGGTTCTTAGAAAAACCGCAGCATATAGGGTGTTATATGCTACAGTTTTTCTAAGAACTGCATCATATAGTAAGTGACCAAAGTGCGGTACTTTTTAGAACCGCATCATATATATATATATATATATATATATTCTTTTTTAAATAAATTTAATGCGGTTAATATATTAAAATCGATCACAATTCATAATCCTATATCTCATCTATCATCATACACATCAAGCCAGCGTGGCGCAAATCATATATAATCACCCCCAGCGCCGCGCCTTTGTTCAACAGCTAAACATTCACCTTTAATTAAAAATAAATTTATATAAATTTTAGCACACAAACGTGTTACCCGATGCGCCTTTGTCCAACTACGACATACAAATCCAATGTGAACAATTTTTGAAAGTTTATAACAATTCCTACATATATAATATATCAAAACCTATCTATTTTACAGAGAACATATGCATTCGGATATAATGTCTGCAAATAAGTCTCGAACGACTGTGATTTCCTCAACACTGAAAACTGTTTCCCTTGAAACCTTGTAAACCTAAAATATAAATCATACAAGAAAAAAATAAAGAGAACTTGTTAAATGGGTTAATTTAGCTTAATTAAAAATGTTTAATTCTAATATGGCTATGATTGGTAATAATGTAAAATATCACACTTTGACAAAGTTTCGGGGGATTAGGGGGCAACAACGGCTTTTCGAAACGGCAACAAGCGAAACCGGTCATTTTGGGTTGTTTAAGGGTGTTTTTGTTCCCAATTTCAACCTACATATTCTTTTTCAAGTTTTTAAGCTTCATGCATGTCTTAAACCATCTAATTTTGAATTGTATGACTCATATGCAAGGTTTAGGGGGCAACAAGGGCTTTTCGGAACGACAACAAGCCAAACCGGCCATTTTGGGTTGTTTAAGAGTGTTTTTGTTCTCAATTTTAACCTACATAGACTTTTTCAAATTTTTAAGCTTCATGCATGTCCAAAACAATCTAATTTTGGATTATATGACTCGTTTGCAAGGTTTAGGGGGCAACAAGGGCTTTTCACAAGCCAAACCAGCCATTTTGGGTTGTTTAAGGGTGTTTTTGTTCCCAATTTCAACCTACATAGCCTTTTTCAAAATTTTAAGCTTCATGCATGTCCTAAACCATATAATTTTGGATTATATGACTAATTTGCAAGGTTTAGGGGGCAACAAGGCCTTTACGGAACAACAACAAGCCAAACCGGCCATTTTGGGTTGTTTAAGGGTGTTTTTATTCCCAATTTCAACCTACATAGCCTTTTTCAAATTTTTAAGCTTCATGCATGTCCTAAACCATCTAATTTTGGAATATATGACTCATTTGCAAGGTTTACGGGGCAACAAGGCCTTTTCAGAACGAGAACAAGCCAAAACGGCCATTTTGGGTTGTTTAAGGGTGTTTTTGTTCCCAATTTCACCCTACATAGCCTTTTTCAAATTTTTAAGGTTCATGCATGTCCTAAACCATCTAATTTTGGATTATATGACTCATTTTCAAGGTTTAGGGGGCAACAAGGCCTTTACGGAACGACAACAAGCCAAACCGGCCATTTTTGGTTGTTTAAGCGTGTTTTTGTTCCCAATTTCAACCTACATAGCCTTTTTTAAATTTTTAAGCTTCATGTATGTCCTAAACCATCTAATTTTGCATTATATGACTCATTTGCAAGGTTTAGGGGGGATCAAGGCTTTTTCAGAACGACAACAAGCCAAACCGGCCATTTTGGATTGTTTAAGGGTTTTTTATTCTCAATTTCAACCTACACAGCCTTTTTCAAATTTTTAAGCTTCATGCATGTCCTAAACCATCTAATTTTGGATTATATGACTCATTTGCAAGGTTTAGGGGGCAACAAGGCCTTTTCGGAATGACAACAAGCCAAACCGGCCATTTTGGGTTGTTTAAGGGTGTTTTTGTTCCCAATTTCAACCTACATAGCCTTTTTCAAAATTTTAAGCTTCATGCATATCATAAATGTTAGTTCAATGTATACTCAAGAAGGGGGGTTGAATTGAGTATGTGTGTTTTTTCAATCGTTTTCAAGGTTTGTTTATCTTTTTGTGAGAACAACGAAAGAACAGTAAGTAAAGAGTAGGGACACAAAAATTTAACGAGGTTCGGCTTCTAAACATGCCTACGTCCTCCACTCTCTCACCAATATTATTAATCAACTCAGAATAATAACAAGGTTACACACTCAATTAAATGCTACAACTATGTAACACTTAATTCCCCAACTGTTAACTCTAACAGTTCACTCAGTGTTCACAGAACACTCCCCAACCACTTCCCTCTAAGTGGTTCAAATATTACAAACTTAAATCTCCGTAAGTTTTTCTCTTAAAGATGGATATGGAGATAGTTTTGGACTAAGGATAGACTCTCAGAAAATATGACTTGGTTTTCTTTGGAGAGCAAAAGTCTTCTAGGTTTTTTTGCAAAGATTGTATTTATAGACAAGGAAAACCGTCCCCTAGAAGTGTGCTGGAAGCTCCCCTAAATTGTGCAAAAAGACCAGCTGAAACAAGTGTACAGTTACCTGTTTCAGACCTTTGTATCCTACCACTGTATGCAGCGGTTAATACCCAAAAGTCCAACAAGTACATTGCATTTAATGAGCTGATTTGGTGTATCAATTTAGCAGATTTCTAAAACACAAGTGATCCAAATTTTTCAAATAAATTTTCAAAATGATTTTGAACTCGAAAATCTGTACGGATCACGTGCGTAATACTGAGGTCTGTTCCCACAGTGGTATCAGTACTACTAAGTCTACATCTGGTAAAGGGAACTGTTCCAAGCTTGTTTTGTGCCTGTTCTCTTGACTGGATGTAAACTTAAAGTCTCTTTGCTCTTTACTTAAAAACACTAAGAATATTTTCCTAAGCCTATTTTACAAGAAGATCCTAGAAATATAAAAATTAAATAACTCCAAGCTCTTGGCTTCTGCTCTTCAAGTATCTCAAGGCCTTCATGGTTGCCTTGATGAGTCCTCACTTGATTCAACCTGTTCATATACAAATACACATAGACATCAAGTATAGAGGATTGGTTTGTCATCATTCAAATCAAACATGGTTCAACAATAAACCATCTAATTTTGGATTATATGACTCATTTGCAAGGTTTAGGGGGCAACAAGGCCTTTTCGGAACGGCAACAAGCCAAACCGGCCACTTTGGAGGGACATCTTGCATGGTAGGGATATCTTAGCTAAGGGTCTGGGGGATAGGATTTGTAATGGGTGTGATACCTCTCTTTGGTTTAATAACTGGGTTGGGGATGGTCCTCTTATTTATTCTACAAGGAGATTGCCTCCGGACCATATCCTAAACTAGAGGGTGAGTAAGATTATTATTAACAGAACTTGGAACCTCACTAGCATAGAATCTTACATAGATACGGATATCCTCACTCTCGTACAAAGTATTCCACTTTCCACTAACCATTCCTTTTCGGATATTCCTTGTTGGAAACCCAATACTTCTGGGAAATTCACCCTTAAGTCAGCTTATCATATTTCTCATCCTCCAAATATGAAATTCACAAGAATGTCGCTTTCCTGGGTTCAGTTATGAAAAATTAGCGTCCCTTACAAATATATAATGCTCCTTTGGAATGCTTCTTACACTATTTTACCCACTGCCACTATCCTATCAAACAAAATTCCCAACTTTTCTCCTATTTGTATTAGATGTTGGAATAGTATTGAGACACATATACATCTTTTTAGGGACTGTACAGTGAGTCATAATGTTTGGATCGCACTTTTCATTCATTTCACTCCCCATTGTTCCTTTGATTATCATGATTTTATGAACCTTGACTGGGAAGGATGGATTCACTTTAATCTGGCTCAAGAAAAATGTTGGAAACAAATCTTTACAATTGGAATTTGGCATCTATGGAGAATACGTAATAATTTTATATTCAGGAATATATCCAAAACTTTTCAGGCCAAGATCAACAAAATTTGGGCAGATTGTTTTGAAACTAACCTTTATTTGCAGGATAAAGGAAAATCGATATCTCTTCCATACGACTCACCTCTATGGAAGCCACCACCTCCGGGAATGCTAAAAGTTAATACGGATGCGGCTTGGAAGGACTCCAACTCATCTACTGATGGGATTGTGGTGAGAAACTCTAGTGGCTCTTGGGTTTATGGAAGTTACATCAAAATCAAGGCCTCTTCCGCGGCTGAGGCGGAGCTGGTTGGAATGAGAGAAGGCCTGATGGTGGCAACGATCAAGGTCCTTAATAGATTCCAGTTAGAGGTCGATGCTAAGGCGGTTAAGGTAATGATGGATAACGCCGAGGAGCACTACACCCACTAATTGGGAGCTTTAGTGGTAGAGGTGAGCCGCCTAATTAAGAACTTTCCCGATATGGAGATTTTGCACGCTCGAAAAGAAGAAAATGTAGTGGCCCACACTCTTTCTAAGGAAGGACAACTTTCAAACTTTTGTGCCAGAAATTATGAAGAACCACCGGTTTGGATTCAACCTGCGTTGGATCATGATATGGCGGGAATTCGGTTCCAGGAGCTCTAAGTTTTATTCCACTCTTTTAATTGTCTACTGGTCTGTATTTTATTGTAATAATAGACTTTATTTAGATTTGAACTGCTTATGGTTAGCTCCAAAAGTATTTGAGAGATTGTATGAACTTTTTTAATCTTTAATGCATTCCTCTTCTTCTAAAAAAAGATAAATAATAAAGAATATAAAAGATTTTATATATATATATATACATGTATATACGCATATTTAGATATACACATATATACATATATGTTGCTACCTACGGTGACGGCTGCAGCATTTTATTTCTTCATTAGTCTTTATACCTTTATCAAGCTGGAGACAATAATCTCTTCTAATTATTTTATTTCTTCCTCACACAAAATAAACTAATAATATATCAATTATCATTGAAGCATTTTAACAAACATCTTGTAGGCATAAACTACTATTATGATTTTTCACATAAATCACATAATAAGACTAAATCTAAAGCATGTCACACTAAATTCAACCACAAATCAACAATAACAACCAATGATTGAAACTAGTTGAACAATCAACAACAATAATTAAGAACTTGATTAAAAACAATAAAAAAACAGAATTGAACCTCAAAGAGAGTTGCTGTTGGAGGTTGCAGCCGGAGGTAGCGGTGGTTGAGATGGTTGTGGCTGACTGGAGCGGTTGTCGAAGGTGGTCGTCTGGCTGTTGGCCAGAGGTGGCTCGTGCGTTGCTGTGGTTCAGCGCAGTTCGAAGAGGTTCGCAAGGCCGCTGGAGGTGCAGTGGGTGAACGCTGGGTTGCGGTCCGAACAGGTGAACGCTGCAGTAGTGGCGGTGGTGGAAGGCTGGCCGGCGGTGCGATGGTTCGCGGTTCAGCGCGTAGGCTATGCTGGCTGAGCTAGGGTTCACGAATTTTTTTTTGAGAATGGAAGACTTGTGTTTTTATTTTTTACTTAGAGTTGTGCTTGAATTGTTGTTATATGCGTGTGATTGTAGAGAGATATAAGTGAGTTAATTTTATTTTATTTTTACACTATATGTTGCGGTTCTTATGGGAACCACAGCAGATACCTAATAATGCCTGTATATGATGCGGTTCTTTAAAAAACCGCATCATTTAAATTATAGCAAAAGTACTTTTTTCTACTAGTGTCAGACCGTTCAAGACACCTTGACGAGAGATCCGGGCAGTATGAACACTTGCGAGAAATTGGAAGAAGGGTACTCATCTCAGAGACCTCCCATGTTTAATGGGAAATTCTATGCATATTGGAAAAATCGAATGGAGATCTACATCAAAGCCGAAAATTATCAGGTATGGAGAGTCGTTGAAGTCGGTGACTATCAGGTAACTAAAACTAATGCTAATAATGAGATAGTTCCTAAGGAAATTTCTGAATATGAACGTGAAGACTTTGAAAAAATGGAAATAAATGCAAAGGCCATAATATTGCTTCATTGTTGTCTTGGACGCCATGAACATAATCGTGTTATGGGGTGCAAGAGCGCAAAACAAATATGGGATTTATTAAAGATAACTCACGAAGGTACTAATGAAGTTAAAAGGTCTAAAATTGATTTATTGATCTCTAAATATGAAAGGTTCGAGATGATGCCTAAGGAATCTATTCAAGATATGCTTACTCGTTTTACTAACATCATAAATGAGATTGTTTCCCTTGGAAGAGACATACCCATTGATGAACAGGTTAGAAAGGTCTTGAGGAGTCTTCCACAAGACGATAGATGGAGATCTAAAGTAACACCACTTATGGAAACAAAGGACTATAGGAAATTTAACATTGAGCAATTGGCGGGTTCTTTGCTAACCCATGAACTACATCTGGGAACCAGCGGAGAAGGTTCCAAGAACAAGCGGTTAGCATTGAAGGCAGAAGAGAGTGATGATACTGAAGAAGACGACGAGACTGCAATGCTCGTTAGAAAATTCAAAAGATCCTTCAATAGATTTACTTGGACAATGTTCCTTCATAACAAAGATGAGACTTTTGAAGAATTTTGATGAGTTTTGCAAGGAAAATGGCATGGATCATAACTTTTCCGCTCCTAGGACACCACAGCAAAATGGTGATGTGGAGAGGAAAAACAGGACATTAGAAGACATGGCAAGAACATTGCTCATTGCAAGTGGATTACCTAGGAACTTCAGGGCTGAGGCCGTTAATACGGCATGCTATATAATTAATAGAATCATGTTAAGACCCATCACAAGCAAAACTCCCTATGAACTAATGAAAGGAAGAAAACCTAACATTTCTCACTTGAGATCTTTTGGTTGGAAGTGCTTCGTGCACAATAATGATAAAAGAAACTTAGGGAAGTTTAATGAGAGAAGTGATGAAGCCGTGTTCCTAGGATATGCCACTGATAGTAAAGCATATAGAGTTTATAACAAGAGGACATTAAGTGTCGAGGAAAGTGTACATATTTTATTTGATGAAACTAACCCAAATGTAAATAGTGATACTAACATTTTGCAGGAACTTGAGGACTTAGAGATAGACTTGGTTAGAAAGGATCCAGATGAAGAAGAGTTAACATCCAATAAAGAAAGAGCAAATATTCCAGAAGAATGACCTCATGTTGAAAGACAAGAAGAGCCAGTTCCTGAAGGAACTCAGGGGGAAGTTCCAGAGACTGAGGGGAACTTAGAAGAAGAGATCAGAGTTCCTGAAGAGATTGTAGAAAGACCAGTTCCAATCAAAGACTTTGAACCAAAACCTTGGAAACATCAGAAGTTCCACCCTCTTGATCTTATCATAAGTGATATAGGGAAAGAAATTCAGACCAGAACTCAGATCAGGAACTTCTGTGCCCACGGTGTGTTCCTATCCATCATTGAGCCTCGAAATCACATAGAAGTACTTGAGGATGCAGATTGGATACTAGCCATGCAGGATGAACTAAATCAGTTTTAAAGGAACAAGGTATGGCACCTTGAACCAAAGCCGGAACACTAAAAGGTAATTGGATTGAAGTGGGTGTTCAGGAACAAGCTAGATGAACATGGCACAATCTTCAGGAACAAGGCCAGGTTAGTTGTGAAAGGATACAATCAACAAGAGGGAATAGATTATGAAGAAACATTTGCTCCGGTAGCAAGGTTAGAAGCTATTAGAATTTTAATTGCTATTGCTTCTTTCATGGGTTTTAAATTATATCAAATGGATGTTAAATGTTCTTTTTTAAATGGATTTTTAAATGAGGAAGTTTATGTGGAACAACCTCCTGGTTTTGAAAACTCTAAGTTTCCTAACCATATCTATAAGCTTGACAAGGCTCTTTATGGGTTGAAGCAAGCTCCTAGAGCATGCTATGAGAGGTTGTCCAAGTTCCTTTTGGAAAATGAATTTAAAAGAGGAAAAGTTGATAAAACATTATTTTTAAAATCCAAAGGAACTGATCTTCTGATTGTCCAAATCTATGTAGATGATATAATATTTGGTGCTACTAACGAATCTTTGTGTCAGGAATTTGCAAATTTAATGAGCAAGGAATTCGAGACGAGCATGATGGGTGAGTTAAATTTCTTTCTTGGTTTGCAAATAAAGCAAACTGAAAAGGGAATTTATATTCATCAACAAAAATACATAAAGGAACTTCTAAAGAAATTTGGGATGGAAACATCCAAAATAAATCACACTCCTATGGGAACTAACACCAGATTGGATGAAGATCCCAAAGGAACTAGTGCGAGTGAAAAGCAATATAGAGGCATGATAGGTTCCTTATTGTATTTAACTGCTAGTAGACCAGATATTTCTTTTAGTTTTGGTGTATGTGCTAGGTTCCAAGCAAATCCAAAGGAGTCACATCTCACTGCAGTCAAGAGGATATTGAGATATCTGAAAGGAACTGATGATCTAACCATGTTCTATCCTTACAATGACACATTTAAACTCAAGGGATTTGCTGATGCAGATTATGTCGGTGATTTGGTGAATAGGAAAAGCACTTCAGGTATGGTTCAGTTCCTTGGAACGTGTTTAGTTTCTTGGAGTTCCAGGAAACAAAACACAGTTGCTTTATCCACTGCAAAAGCTGAATATGTAGCAGCTGATGCATGTTGTTCTCAACTGCTTTGGATAAAACAACAACTAAGGGACTTTGGTATTAATTATAATTGTATTCCTATATATTGTGATAATACTAGTTCCATTTGTATATCAAAGGATCCAGTTCACCATTCACGTGTGAAACAAATTCACATTCGTCATCATTTTCTAAAGGACAATGTAGAAAAAGGCTTGATAAAACTTGAATTTTGTCAAACTGAAGATCAAATTGTTGACATATTAACTAAGCCATTGAATAGAGAAAGATATGAGAAATTGCGGATGGAACTTGGGATGATAAAAATTAAAGTAATTTGCCAAGAAGTTCCTCCAGGTACGTCAAGTCAATTATTAAAGTTCCTAGAATAATTTTCATTGCAATTATGGTGCGAAAGCATGTTCCTGATGGAATTTGAGATTTATACTCGTAAATGTCTATCAATATTACTCTTATTTTCATGATTGTTATTTGGACGATGAATTAAATGTGTGCATCAATATGTTCCTATGATTTTTATTTTTTCTTTCTTTCTTTATTCTTTTTATATAAATAATTTATTCCACAAATTAATTTATTTTTTCCACAAATTAATTTTATTTTCCACAAATTATTTTTCTTTTGTAGCTAAAGAAAACTACCCATTAAGTAAGTCCAATTAAAGTGTCACCATGTTTATATATATACCCATATTTAAAATTTTAAAAAAAAATAAAAAATCTGAAATGCATCACGTGGGTTTCTAACCCACTAACCCACTCCCCACTCCCCATTCCTCACTTTACCCACTTTCATTTCATTTACCAAATTCTCTCTTCTCTCTCCTAAACCCACGAATTCCTCTCTTCATCTTCTCCAAAATCCATCTTCACCATTACTCATCTCTACTTTACTTCTCAACAATGGCTTCCAATACTTCTAACTCCCAATTAACCAAAGACTCCAATGCTTCCCCCACTCACCAATCTCCTCCCAAAATTGCAAAATCCCAAACCCTAACTTCGAAAAATCGCACACGCAATGTAATACCCTAAAAATTCGGGATATTTTAAATTTTTCATAATTAATAAAATATATAATTAATTAACTATTTAATTGATTATTATTTAATGGAAAAATTGATATAAATAAACCAACTTTTATCACTTCCGCAAGTAATAAACTCACCTTTGCGTAATCCAAAAACAAACCAACATTTGTAGCTAATCTGCCCAAAATGAACTAAAAAACTGAAAACCTATTGAACCGGTAAAGTAATGACCAAAATAATATAATTAAGTCAAATTAATTACATTAAACTTAATTTCCTTCAGAAAAAATTACATTAAACTTAATTAAGTCAATTAGGCAAGTTATGGCCATCTTCTTTAAAAAAAAAAAAAAAAAGACAAGTTATGGTCATTTCTCTCTCCTCCCAAGTCCCAACATAACATAACCACTTCACTTCTTCTTCGCCACTCCTTCTCCTTCTTCTTCCTCATTTTCTCTTTCTCCTCCCTTCGCTTCATTCTTCCATTGACACAACAATCATTGGCAGAACTTTATACAACTATAGATTCACCTTCCTCCACCGAGCACCCATCCCCACCGTACTACGAACATCACAAGCAACCATGATTATGCTACGTCTCCCTCCCCATCTCTCAAGATTGAACCCATCCCCACCGTACCATCATTCGCAAAGGCTCCATTAATGTTTCCATGAAATAAATTAAACAGAATTTAAACAAAACAAGTTTAAATAAAAAAAAAAATTAAACAAACAAATCTAAACAAAATAAACAGATGACATAAAAAAAATAAACAAACTTATGAACTTCAAGCAATGATAACATAAACAAATCGGGAACATCAAAAAGATTTGGCCCAAAAAGGGAATATAAACCAAAATCAAGAGCAAATTGAAACCAAAATCAAGAAGTAAAATTCGAACCAATTGACAACAGTTCCAAAATTGTGTTTAAGGTCTCAATTTTAACAAAATTAATTCAATCACCACAACAATTTATTTAGATAACTCGGAATGAATTGACATCAAAATTACAACAACAACAATAGCAGGACACATTAATCAGCGGTAGCAGCAACAATTATTGATGTTGGTAGAAATTGAAAGCAGGGTGGCGACATTAGTAGTTGTTGGTGGAGGTTGAAAGGGAGGAGTGAAAGAAGGGGATGAAGGATGAAGATGATTTTAGAGAAGGGAGGAAGCTTTGAGAAGAACAATTGGGGTGGAGGGATGAAGAGAGAGAATGGAGGGAAGAAAGTGAGTATTCATAATTCATGTAATTAACCGGCTTTCACCTGCTATTCCAGGTCATTAAACAAGATGGGTTCATTATGGGTAGATGGGCTACAAAGGTCAGTTTGTTTTTGGTTTACTCAAAGGTAGATTTATTACTTGCGGAGGTGATAAACGTTGGTTTATTCATATCAATTTTTCCTTATTTAATTAAATATTAATTCGTTGTAGCAGTCTAATTATTTTGAACATGGCCCGAACCCTTTATCTTATTTTGTCAAAACCCGAGCCCAATCTTTTCTTTTCCCTATTTATGTCTCACGACCCCTTTTATATTTTTCTTTAAATTAATTTCTTTTGTTTTGATCAATATTATTCAAAAACCTTTATCTATTTTAGACTAAACCTAAAACCCTAATCCTTGCTTACCTATTCTCCCTACTAGATTTTAGGGATCATCACCCCTTTGTTTTTATTTTATTTTTTCCAAACTACAAATAAAAACTAAACTACAAAATAAAAACCCCCTTTTATTCATAGAGACTCACGGCCCCTTAGCTCTTTCCTTTTTATTTAATTCATTTAATTTGTTTAATCAATTTTTATTAGTTAATCTATCTGTTTGACCCTTTCCTAAAAACCCTATTTTTATTCCAACCCTTCCTATTCTTGTTACTAGATTTTAGGAAGTCAAAACCCTCCCTATTATTTCCTATTTCACACGGCAACCCTAAGGAGTAACAACCAAATTGTTTTATTATCTTTTCCTTCCAAGATCAATCATTAAATTGTTCCTAAACCTTTTATATTGTTCCAACCCCTTAAAGATTGATCAAGAACCTTAAAGAAACCCCAAATAAACCTCAAAATAAATCCAAGAAACCTTGAAATATTCGAACCCCATCCATAATCAAAGGTAATTAGATCTGCTTTACTTAATCAATAGGATAGATTAGCAATATGATTATTAGAATAGGATTGATCATGTTTAGAATAGGTTTAGAATCATATGGAATTGATGTTGAATTATTTAGAATTATTTATGGTTGTGTTATGAAGAATGCCGAGTGTGACATAATGATATTCGAATGTTTCTTTGAGGAAAAATATGATTTTTCTGTTATTTTCTTGATTTTTAATTAATCTTTTATGCAAATCTTTAATTAAATCTTTGATTTAGGCATTCTATGATGGTTTCTTGAATAAGATCTTGATGTTGTGTTAGACCATGAAGGCAGTGTATTTTAAGGTTTTAAAAGCATTGATTTTGTCTTGTTTTGGTATAAGTTTGATGATTTATTGATTAAAGTGTTATGTTATGATTTATTATTATGTTTATCTGATTAATTATTGTTAATTGTATTTGAGCAATTGAAGTGTAAGTTTTGGTATTTATGGGCAAGAATGCCGTGTGCTGTTGAATGATAAAAATATGATTTTTATTTTGTTTTAAGCAATTTCTGTTGATGATTATTGGTTTATTAAGGAAGAATGTCGTGTGGTACTATTTTGGGTTTAGAGTTTTGGGTCAAGTTAAGAAGAGCTAGAATTGAGTAGAAGTGAAGTTGAGTCAATAAGGAATTGAATTGTGAAAAGGAAATCAAGAATAGAACAGAATTGAATTGAAAAGATGATTAACTATGAAGTGACCGCCTATCTAGTGGTACACGTGCCATGAACATAGGTATAGTCGAAGCCACTGTCCTATCTTCGGATTCAGGACAGTTCTTGATCCCAGTGCTTGGGGAGTAGATCTTCGTGGTTGACCCCTTACGACCATATGACTGTTCACGGATTAGCACCTGAACTGAATCGAATAGAAGAGTCAATAGTGGTGTCAAGAAGTCTAGAACGGAGTAAGTTAGTATAGAAGGTTGTGGTTATGAGGATTTTTATAATTGTTTTCCGCTGCGTACTTGATGATTATGTTTATATATGATTTCTTGATGTTTGGTTTGTCTGTTTGATTGACTTATTCCAATGATTATGTTTCTAATTGTGTTCTACTGATTAAGTAGAACAATCTAATTACTCACCACTCACTGTGGACCACCAACATTCTTTTCCAGGTACAGGTGGTGATTGAATTGGGTTACGCAAGGGCTGGGATTGTGAGCTAGCCAGCTTAGTAGTTGACCCTGATGTTTAGTTCTAGCTTATGTTTTACGTTTTTAATGGACTTTCCTTATTTTGTATTGTTATTAGACTTTGGGATTATTATTTATTTTGGATTCTTTAATAGTTTTAATGAATAATAAGATTAAGTTTAGAGCTTCCACTGCAGTTTATGGATTTGATCTCAAAGGTTTTTAGAAGTTAATGATCTGTAATGTTGTTTTCTCCGAAAACAACGCTGCTAAATTACGGGTCGTTACACGCAAGGAGGAAGAAGCACCTTCATCTCTTGATAGCTTGGAATTGGGAGAAGTAGGCAGCTACACTACAAAGGAACTCGACCAAACAACAAGTCATTTCGTTCCCATGCTCGTGATGAACCATGAGTGGTGTGCCAAACAAGGGTATGAACAAATCTTGCATGTCTTTAAATTTCAAAATTGGGATAAGATGCTTGGTGATTATGTTGAATTTATGTATCATGATGCAATGAAAGAATTCTGTGATAATTTTGATTCTCAACAAAGAGTTGTTAAGAGTACCGTGAATGGGGTTAATTTTGAGTTTGATTTGGATGTGTTAGCAAATGTATTTAAGGTTCCGAATAATGGGTACGATAAATATTTTAAAGGGCCATATAATTTGAAAATTAATGGAGTGGATAAAATGGATATATTGTTAAGTCTAAATGGTGAATACAAGAAAAACAAAATTGAACTTAACTCGCTTTTGCCATTTCACAAAGTTTTGTTCAATCTTGTTTGGAAAACAATTTTGCCGCGGTCTTCTAAAAGAAACGAGGCAAATTTGCATGATTGTTCCTTGATATATTGTCTGGCCAATGATATTCCCTTCAACTTTCCTAGTTTAATAATTTCACATATGCTTGATACTATCCCAAGTGGAAAGAAAGTAGGATATGGTAACTTCATGACAAAAATTTTTAAGCATTTTAATGTGTCACTTGAGGGATATGGCAATTCAAGTTGAGGTTAAAGAAAGAACAGTTCATTCAAGGAACTACACTAGCGGGTTGGCATGTCGGTGTATTAGAAGGACGCACTGCTACTCTTTCCGAAATTCAACAAGTTAACGACGCCAAGCGGAAAGCCAAAGCAGCGGCAGTTAGTGAAGTCACAATTGAGGGTAAGGGCACGGTTGGAGTGAAAGAGCCGGTGCGGAAGAGTAGGAGAATTTCATCAAAGCCTAAGGTTGCGGGTGAAATTCCACACGTGAACTTAGTTGATGATGAGGAGCTTAAGGATGATGCTAATAAGACAATGGACGTTAACACGGAGAGTATTCTTCTTCATATTTTGAAGGAGATACAACACTTTCGGGAAAGAATTGAGGTTTTAGAAGAGCAAGCATCCGCCTTTCGCCAGGATGTAGTTGAGTTGAGGGAATCCAATGATCGACATCACTTTGAAGTTATGAAGAGCCTCGAGTTTCTTCAGCGAGCTGCTACTTCACACCATCCACCTTCTGTTCCTTTGGGTTCTAGTGCTCCCAAACCTGTCAAACCTGTTGCTCCTAGACCTGCTGGAACTTCTTCTGCTGTTCCTGAGGAAACTTCTCTAGGGAACATTGTTGAACTTTATGGTGATGCTCCTCAGGACAGCGATTGATCTCTTTCTCTTTTCTCCATTATTAAAACATTTCGATATGGTTGTAATATATTTAAACATGGTTTAGGTTTTCTTATGTTTTCTTCTTGACATTTTCGTTTCTTCCTTTTGCAACTAAGTAGTCGGGTAGTAGCTATTTTCTATTTTTCTTTTGTCCCTGGAACATATATATGCTATATTTTGCTACTTTCATCCATGATGCTTTTATGATGACTAATATTGCTAGATTGCTACTTGAGTTATTTTCTTATTCTAGAGATCAGGTATCTGCCATTACTGGTTTAATGGTGATGCGATGAAAAATGTTTATGGAATGATGATTTTGATTTTGATGATGCCAAAAGGGGGAAGAATAATTGGCAAACTAATTTATTCTTTTTCATCTTATTCTCATATGAAATGAAAGCTTTCTCTTCTCTAATAGAAATCGTTCCTAACTTGTGAATAGTTTACTAACTTTCTTGATTCCATGAGGAGTTAATATGTATATACCTTTGGCTGTATAATTTAGTTCTTAATTAGTTTATTTTGCATTTCTTTTAAAAAAACCCAAAAAAATTCAAAATTCAAAATTCAAAAATATTTAGTTTAATGTTTTTATGTTTTATAAAATGGAAAATTCAAAAAAAAATTTAAAAAATCTTTTTCAACGAATTTATTTGTTTTAGTCTTCAATTAAGTTTGCCTTGGTTTGTCATCATCAAAAAGGGGGAAATTTTTGACATATTCCTTTTATGTTTTGATGATGACATAAACCTCAAACTTAATTACTAATAAATGTCTTTGAGTTCTTGGAGAATTTTAGGTCTTGAAGATAAATAAGTATTGAAGATTCAATCATTTGAAGAAACAAGATGGTGATTTAAGCGAAGGTTCGAATTATGAATCAAAGAAGTTGCTGTCAAGTTTCTACAGAGAAATCAGAGAAGTTCCTGAAGAGAATTCAGCAAGGAACATGAGAAGAACTTCAAGTATTCCAACGAATCACTTGTTGAAGAGAAGAGAAGCATCCATGAATGTTATAATGTAATGTTCTAGGGTAAATGTAAGTATATTAATGCATTTAAGTCTGGTTGGAACTTAGTCGTGTCTGTCAGAGGAACTTTGGGTCATGTTCCTAGAGGAACTTGTGTCGAGTCAGTTGGTTATAGTGGTCCACGTCCTTTGCTACATTTTAGGGTTAGTTTGAACAAACTTTTGACTGTTTTAATCAGTTTAAAAGGTTCAAAAACTGACTGGAATTATATGCCCTTAATTTTAGGCACTATTAACTAACATTGTTGACCTTATTACTAGTCTTAGGTTGTATCCTACTCCTTCCGTCCCCTTTTGTTTGCAACATTTACTCTTTCACACCTCCCAACACACAACTTTAAATAAAAATATCTATAAATACATATAATAAAAAATTATAAAAATTATAAATTAAAAAAGTACATATCGAGCCGAATCAAACGACATCCCATTTGACTATATTTTTTCTTATGTGCATAAAATTAGAGAGAGTCAAAGTTGGTCAATGAACAATGACAAAATTGTACTTGTTGCAAAAAAAAAGGGGACGGAGGGGAGTATTTTATAGGAATAAGTTGAGCAACTTATTCTTATAAAGTTAGTGGTCAAAGGTAGTTAAATATTCTGATTTAATTTTTTTTTTAAAAAACAAAAATAAAAAGGGAAAAATTCGGAAAAATAAAAAAAGAAAAAAACGGTTTTTTTTATTAGTTTTGACTGAGCTAATTTTTAGGGTTAGTTGTTTAGCTTTTTATTTCTGATTTAGTTGGTCAAAGTAAGGTGGTAGGTGTCCTATGTTTAAGGAGTCAAAGTTAGTGGCATGGGAGAGTTAGTGGTGGACGGTTAGTGTGGTAGTGGGGTGGTTGATTAGGCTTTTTCTCCAAGTAATTACCACAACCATTCAACTATATTTACAGACTTAATTTAGACATTTAAAATACACACAACAAAAGCATACTTTCAGATTTATATTATTTAAGTTTTGTGTCAAAAAAGTTCCAAAGTTCCAATCCAGTTTCTTACATGCATTTCAATATACTATAGTTATTGTTTTGAGTTGTAATTGAGAAAAGAGAAGTGTGAGAACATAGAGAGAACAGAGAAGAAAGAGAAGTGAGAATAGAAAAGAAAGAGAAAGAGAAAAGAAAGAGAACAGAATCGTAAGTTCCTACAGGAACTCACGAGGTCCAGAGAGAAGTCTAGGATTGTAATAGTTTACAAGGCATCTATATAAAAGTGGAGTTTTTCTTCCGTGGGCCAGGAAGTTTTTCTCGTTGAAATTTGTCCCTTTACATTTAGTTTTTCTCAAAGTTCCTTTCGCTTTTTAATTCTGTCGAAAATCTGTGCTATAAGTTCCTCACAGCAATTCACTCCCCCCCTCTTGCCGTGTTCCTACAGGAATAACTTTACAGTAATAGTAATTTACATACATACATGCACAAGATCAATATACTCCTATTTAATTTTTTATTATTTTTTAGCAACTATTAGTATTGTACTCCCTCCGTAACATATTAATTGCAACGACCTGACATTTTTTCTCTATATTTTATGTCAAATCGTTGCACTTAATATATTACGGATGAAGTATTAGTTAAATGTATAAATTATTTTTTATTAAGCAGCACGATTAATCATCTCCATAAAATGTTGTAGGGATTCTTGCCTTTGCAATCTTATATCCTCATTGAACTTATTGATGAACGCTTCAACTCGGCGATTCAACTCATCCTGGCCGAGCGATGGCTCTTTTTTGAGCTGGGTAGACGTGACACGTGGGCTCGTGTAATTGGTCCGCTCCTTGACCGTCTCAGATTTCTTTAACACCTTCAGAGAAGGAAAAGAGTCGTCGAGCACATCGATCTGACGGCCATGGTTCTCCCACGTGTCCGACTTCTTCAGATGTCTATTTAATGGTGCATTTTGCCCTTCGGTTATGGCCTTCCAAGTGCTGTCTATGGTGTCATGTTTCTTTTGCTTGGATACTTTTAAATTTAATGCCTTTCCACCTATATTAATACAAAATGGACGCGATTATTATAATTTTACTTAACTGAAAGAATAAATTCTAGACTAAGCTGGAGCTGAAATAAAATGAACTGAAATTTCATAATTTGTTATAAAAAAGTAGGCCCGAAGTATGTTAAACACTTTTATCTATACTTTTTCTTTTGAAAAGAAAAGTAAACCGTTAAAAATCAAGACTTCTATATCTTGAATAAAAATCCTGAATTTACTTTTACTATTGTTCTTATTAAACCATATGACATGACCGTTGACATAAAAATAGTAAAAATTTTAACAGATCTTTACCACAACTTGTAACTTGTTATGTTGTAATTGTTCAAGGTTTGAAGCATAAATTAGATAATGGTTATCCATAAAAGAAAAGAGATAATGTTATTAGTAATCTATTGTATATAACTATTATATATATACTTAAATAGAATATGTGGATGTAATCTAGAGTCACATGTCAAATTCATATAAAAAAATTTCCTATTACTGATGACATTATTTTCTTTCTAATTATATATAATCCTTTCAAGTTTCAAAACTAATTAATAATTGTTTCATTCCAAATTAATGAGAATAATAAAAGTAATATGACATTTTATTATGAGAACAAACTAAAGAGTACTATTAAAAAATAACTTAATGATTTCCTTGAATTTAAAGTACGAACTCACATCAAAGTAGCATAAAAGTTTATACTCCATGATTGGTCAAGATCAAATTTGTCTCCATTAGAGCAGAATTTTCTAACTATAATTTATAGACCAATGCAGAAAAAAGACACTCCTTTTTTATTTAGGATAACGACTTTAGGATTATGCATTAAAAAAAACGACTTTAGGATTATGCATAAAAATAAAAACGACTGTAGGATTATATATTTAGTTTTGTTTAGGATAACGACTTCATACCGCACAAAACAATAAAATCCACTAAATTAATATCTCATCCGTCCCAAATTAAATGATAGTATATTTTAACTTTTGGCATTGTTCACTTTGTAACTTTGGCTCCTTTTAAATTTATATATATAAGAAAAAATTTAATCATGTGGATTCCCTTTGATTTTTCTCGATATGTGCTTTCTAAATATATAAAATTTTATATTTTTTTATTAGGATTTTTTGCTTTGAATAATACAACCTTTCAACATTTTGCAAAGAATAATACTACCTCCGTTTCTTATTATTTGCAACGATGTGACATAAAGTAGAGAGGAAAAGTGTCAAATCGTTGCAAATAATAAGAATCGGAGGTAGTACAATCTTCCGTTTATTCGTGAATAATACAACCTTGGCTTCATTTTTGCAACGAATGATACAAAACCGGTTTTTAACTTATAAAACAGGTATAAAGAACATGTGGCAAATTTTGATTGGTTCTTGCATTTTTTAAAAAAAAAGGAAAAATTAAAAAAAGGGAAAAACCTTCATATGGCAGCCAAGGGGAGGTGGGGGTGGCTGCTGGGACGGCGGCGAGAGCGGGGGAGCAGCCAAGGGGGGTGGGGGATGGTTGAGGAGGGGCGACGGCGGGAGATCGGCGACATGGGAGGGTCGGCGAGATGCGAGGGGGGTGGAGGAAGGCGGAAAGGGAGGGAGTCAGGGTTTCGTTGGTTAGGGTGAATCGAGGTTTCGGGGGTTGGGGGTTTTAGGGGTCGGGGAGGGCAAGGGTAGGGATTTCAACGGGTATCGGGGGGCAGGGAGGGAGTTTGGGTGAGTGGGGGGAGGAAGGGGAGAGGGTTTTGGCGGTGGGGGAGGGAGAGGAAGGGGTTTCGACGGGTGGCCTGGGGGAGGAAGGGGAGGGGGTTTCGGCGGTGGGGGAGGGAGGGGGGAGGGGTTTCGGCGGTGGGGTGGGAGGGGGGAGGGGTTTCGGCGGTGGGGGAGGGAGGGGAAGAGGTTGCGGGGTTGTGGGGGTTGGGGGCTGGGTGAGGGGTACGGTGGTGGTGGGGGAGCTGATGGTGGGTGGGTTTTTTTTTACTTTAAAATTTTTATTTAACTGTTTTTTCTGATTTTAAAATGAAATTTTTTTTAAAAAAAATTTAACCTGAATAACGGATTGCAGGTAATTTGTATCATTCTTTTCAAAAATGAAGCCAAGGTTGTATTATTCACGAATAAACGGAAGGTTGTATTATTCTTTGCAGAATGTTGAAAGGTTGTATTATTCAAAGTAAAAAATCCTTTTTATTATATACAACTAAAGATATTAATTTTTAAAGATGTGTTAAAGATGTATTTTGGGTGATGTGAAAAACTAAAGATAGATCTTAGAGAATGAGATTCCCTTTCAACCAATTCCACTATTACTTCTATTATTGAAGTATACTAATCAACACTATACTTGTAAGCTGTAACTAATATATGGTGTCAAAAGTCAATTACGCTATTAGATGATTAAATTTAATTAAAAAATAGTATTAAACTAAAATAGACAATTATTACAAAAATCGGAGCGTAATTTTGACATACATATTTGAAGTTAATATTATCTTTACAAAAAAAAATATATATACAAGATAATATAGATGATGGACTTGATAATTTTTGTCCCGTTTCGCCCATTATTTATATTTTTATTATTATATAGATTATTGAAGTGGATGCATGCAATCCATATGTGCAATTGTGCAGAGTGAAATCTATTATCCAATATATAATTTCGAATTTATGGATCAATTTGCGTCGATTGTGACGGTTTATATATTTTTAAATAATAGAATTTCTCATTTGCTATTTATTAATGGGCCATGTTAAATTTTAAAAAAAAAAATCTACATCAAACAAAATAAAATCTAAATGTTAAAAAAAATCAATTTAAAAAACATAGGACAACAAGAAAAATAGTTAGTTCAGCCTTAAAAAAAAAAGCTCCTAGCTCTTCACATATCGTTGTAAAATACTCTATTTTTTGCAGCAAGGAAATTAAAACAACAAACGCACTACTATATGTAACAACCTTAAAAGCTGATCTCATACAAACAAAAAACAATTATACAAACATTTGGAACAACTCCTACAAATTAAAACATTAAAATAATTAATTGTTAGTGATCGATCTAAATATAAGTGGGAGCCAATTCACTCCTCTCTTCATCCTTTTTGTTTGTTTTTTTAAAAGGAGCTTGATTAAAGATAGTTAAGAAAGGTGTACTAACTTTTTGTAAAGATTTAAAGTAGGGTCCATTTTATTGTACTAACTTTTAATCAGATTAGAAATAAGCCTGGTTTATGATTCATGAATCACGATCCTATATAAGAATTTTTTTCAAACTTAAAAATTATAACATAAAAATTGTAATTAATAGGGTATATAACATATTTTTTTGACCTAAGGTCAATTATTATTAAGCGTTTGGTTGAAATGATACTCTAACAGTAATTTATTAATCTAATTCCATAACTTGTTTTTATTAGTCCATATTATATAATCTTTTAATCTCTGACAAACTTGCCAAAATTAAATAAGGTTTGGGCTTAGATGCTAACTCGGCTCACTACCAACTTTCTGTACTACCTCCGTATCACAATACTAGCAACAAATATTTTATTATTTAGTATAAAAGTTATTCATGTATTGCTTTTTTATTAATTTTTTTAACTTTAATTTTGTTGTGTGCCCAATTAATTTTTCATTTTTCACTCTATCTCTCTCCTTAAATTCATTTTTTACTTTAGGTCCGTGTCATCTACTTATGTAGTAAATATTGCGATACGGAGTTAGTAAATAGCAGGGTGATTTTGTATATTTGTTTATAATAATAATAATAATAATAATTAATTAAATTAATAATATGATACCTTGAGGAGTAGGCTTAGCAGGACGCCGATGATGACCACCAAACCCGGAAGATGCCGGTGGTCTGCCGGAGGAAAGCTCCTTCTTCACCGCTCCTTGCCTCCTCAACGGTGGAGTTGAAGGCGGAGGATCCCACGTGGACCTCTCAACAACCGTCGATTTCAGATCATCATGATCACATTCACCGACAACAACTCTTTTAGTTGCTGTCTCTCTTTCATCGTCATCAACAACCTCAACGTCCTTAACTGAAACAACATTATTATTATTGTTGTTATTATTATTATTATCGGAGAAAGAAGCGGAAACGACGTCATAAGAGGAGAAATGATCATCAGCGCGAACAGAGATGACGTCATAGGTAGTGGTATTATCAAGGTGGTGGTACACAACGGCGACCTTATGCGGTGGGTCACGGTGGTTGTTGTGGCGGTGATGTAGAAAAACGATTGAAATGATGATGGCGTTGATGATGAAGTAAAGATAAGGAGGACGAAACCAAGTAGTACGAAGAGTGGAGAAAAGGGAAGGAAGATGAGAGGTTGCGAAAGTGAAGAGATTTGGGATCAACAAACACAGAATAATTGCAATGCTGAAAATCCCTGTTGACATTAACACCATTTTTATTGACATTACTATTGTATTTTCGCTTCTTCTTCCCATGTTTTTTCTTCTTTAATTTGTTTGTTTGATTGAGAGACAGTTAGAGTTAATATTGAGTGAATGAATGTTGCAACATGAACAGAGGATTATATATAGAGAGAGGTGTTTGATTGTTACCCGTTATATCTATACAGAATAATACATTAATACACATATTTTTTTGTTTGGGCGTGGGCCCGGGCCCGGGACCTATTGATTGAGGTAATTAATTACATAGTTTAGTATACTTTCTGGTAGTTTGTGCCTGGATTTGATTTATACCCCCTTCAAATAATGCATGATGGACCAAAGCCAACGGTAGGTATCTGTTAGGGTTTTATTTTTTTACTTATATTTTTCATGTTTTTTTTAATTAAGGGTTTATGTACTATTATTGTATTCTAAATTTTTTTCAAGGGAAGTTGTTATTTGTCGTCCACTAATTACTTTAAACAACCACAAAAATTACAAAATACCCAAAATAACTTTAAATTAGCAACCTTCCCACCTTTTACACACTCACTTCATCACTCTCTACCTCTCACTATCCCACCACACAACACCACCACTCTACACAACCACCACCATAACACTACACTACACCACCACAACCACAAACATTAGTCAAAGACTGGGCAAGGAGCTTTCGTGAGCTGCGTCGAAAAAGTGAACGGAGAAAACCATCATCGACGTCGCCACCCCAAATGTTTCACCACCACTAAGTTTTTTTATACGAGAAAAAAAAAAAACAGCCTTACACGTCTCAGATGAAACACCCATACCATGGCTAGGACGTCCCAGCCATGGCATGGACGTCTGATCAAGGATGTTTTTTTTTTACATATACATTTTGCAATTTTTTTAAATTTGTAGTTTAAAAATTTGCTCAACAACGTACGTAGTGAAATTATTGTGTAATTGTTTTGGTGTTTGGTGGTAGTGGTGGATGTCGGTGGTGGTGGTGGTGGTGGTGGTTCTAGCTTGGGGCGGTGACGGTACGGTGCTGCTGGTTGGGCTTAGGGTTTTGTGGATGATTAGATGAGTATGTTAGGACCTGTTTACTTCAGCTTAAAATCAATTCATTTCTATTAAGTTCAGTTCAATTCAATTTTTTTTTAATTATTTTAGTAATTAATTACTTTCTATTATATTATTTAAGTAATTAGTAATAATGATAACTACAAGCCAGGTGAGAAAAAATTGACACGACCCGCTAACCCAACACGAACCCGTTATTAACGAGTTCGGCTCAAGAGGTTTGACTCATTTAACTAAACGGGTTGACACAATTCGTTTATTAAATGGATCGGTTTAGGGTTGAGGGTTTCAACCCGTTGAAGTAAATGGATTAACACGACACGATACCATTACATCAAAAATGACAACTTCATATGCAAAAAGACACATGACCCGCCAACCCGACATGAAATCAACCCATCAATTAGGGGTTTGGGTTGAAGAGTTTGACCCATTTAAATAAGCGGAAAAACCCAACACGACTTGCTTATTAGGGTCAAAGGATTTAACCCATTTATATAAATGGGTTGACACGAACCCAGCCCGGATCAACTCAATTCTCACCTCTAATGATAAGAGTAATAATGTTGATAATAATATTGATTTCAATTAGAGGATGATGTTGACAAGGATAACAATAATGATGATGATGATAATATTGATAATAAAACAACAATGATAATAAAAATAATAATAATAATAATAACATCAACAACAATAGTAACAATAATAATAAATAAGTCTGTCAAATAATAATACATCTACTGTCATTAAATTGTTAAGGAAAATAAGACTTCCTCTACTACATAATTCTTGAAACGTTTGTAATTTCACGCTTGTCAATGCATAATTTATAGTCTTAATATTTTTAGTTATGTTTTATCAAAAAATTATAAAAATTGAATTTTAATAAATTACACATTGAGACAAATCCAATGAGATCTCACATGACTATATTTTTTTTACACGTATAAAGCACAAAAATTAGTTATGTGAGTGATTGTGAATAGTGACAAATTACAAACGCTGCAAGAATTATGGAGCGAAGGAAGTAATAGTAATCTGTTAGTTTTTTGTCATCTAGTAGTCTTAGCTTTATAATCATTATTTAAAATTATTAATCCAAAAATTAAATATTTTTATTTCAGTTCAGTTAAGGACAATTGAATTCAGTTCAGTTCAGCATAATTCAGTTCAGTTCATTTCAGTTCAGCTGTATTCAGATGAAGTAAACAAGCCTTTAGAGTGAGAGAGTGGAGTGGTGGGTGGAAAAGTGAGTAAGGGTGTTCTTGTCTTTTCACTTTAACTTGTAGGAGATTTTAATTAAAAAGTGGGTGACGTTTAGCAATCTTCTTTCTCAGATCAATAAAACAACCCTCATCTCTACCTAATGACGTAGTAGACACATTGTCGTGGGATCACGTAAATCTTTGTTTATTTCTAATAATTTTTACTATCACCTAAAGGTGGGCACGGGCAGTGCTGGGACAGTCCACGTGCCAATAAAAGTTCGTGTTGTGTCGGGCTCGTGCCAAGTTGTAAAATATAAGGCCCATCCACGGCCCAGCCCACAAGTCGGCTCGTGCCGAGCCGACCTGTGTCGTGCCAAGCCGACCTGTGTCGCGCCATCGTGCCTTATAATAATTTTTATATATTATGAATTTTTAACCAAAATTAGCGTGCCAACGTGCGGTCCGACCGTCGTGCTCGTGTCGGGTTCGTGACAAACTTTTAAAATGTTGTTTAAAGGTGGCCCATGACCCACTAATCATGCCAAGCCGTGTCATGTTTATAGCAAACTCGTGCCGTGCCGAGTTGGCCCGCGTGCCGGCTCGGCCCATGCACATCTCTACTTGTTATAACACTTTCTCTACTTAAAGAAATTGCATTGCTAGTTTAAGCATGGGAAAGAAATTTTGAGGTAACCCCGAGGCCGTGGCCTTTCTCCGTTTTGCAGAACTTGAAAGAGCTTTACCAATCAACGCTAAATTCAGTCAATCAATACCTACTTCGGCGGTCGGCCATTATTGGCTAAGATAACCCCCTCATATTTCTTCACATTTATTATTATAAATTTATAAGTCTCTTGAGTCTAAAACACTTTTATTTTTATTTAATTTATATTTTATTTTGTTCAATTAACATGCAGCCTTGGGTATAATTTTTTTTAGATTATTCATTTTTCGAGTGGGAGAGTTTGCGCCGTTGGATAAGGATCTATTTGTGATGATGGAATTTAGGGGCTAATTTTAAGGGACTACATTTAGACAATTTTTTAATAGGTAAGGTAAACAGGGAACCCTCTCCTATCTCGGAGACTACATGCAAATGTATATCCATTTATATTGATACCGCCTTATTTTTGCTGTATACCGCCTGTATTTTTACTTTAATTTCCTATACTACCCCTCCCCCATTTACCTAACTCCTACCTCCCCTTCCCCTTTGTGTATTACAAACACCCAACATCCTCCCCTCACCCTCATCCACGTGGTCCCCTACCCCCCCCCCCCCAACTCCCTCCCCTCCCTTATGTTTTTTTTTCCTTTCATACTTGTAGAGTTTAATTTCTGTTTTTTTTTACTTCTTTAATTGCTTCAATTTTTTTACTTCTACCTTTCTTTACTTCTTTTACCTTTTGTTATAAAATTATTTGGAGAATTTTATAATTTTGTAAATATTTTCTGTAAACATTTTTTATAATTTTTAAATGAGACCGGAGATTTCATCCAGCCTCGGGTACGGTTAAGAGAAAAAGCCACCAAAAATTAAGTTCACAGAAACAAAAACAACATTATATGTTTGGACCTACTCCAGAAAGTGTAAGAACGAATCACGTTTCACCCTAGGATGGAACGTGTAGGGATCATGTTATGTCCTAGATTGGAACGTGTTCTGATCACATTCTGCATATGGTTCCAACCATGGGTAGAAAACGTTAATGTCCAATGTTGTAACGTGCACATCATATGTTATGTCCATGGTTCAAACGTGTCATGTACACGTTCCTTCCTATGTGCTAATTTGTTATTAATTTGGATAATAACGTCAATAATGTCAAGAATGTTCAACTTGTTTATTAAATGGGTTGGGTTTGAGTCAAGGGGTTCAACACTTGAATATTAATTTTGTAGTGAAAAATTGACATGACATGCTAACACGACACGAAATTAACGGGTTTGGGTCAAGGACATGAATATAATTTCCATCTTAGACGCATAAGAACTAATTGGGGACCACATTATCCGCGGGTCATGAACTACGTTGAGAACACATGGCTTGTGCTGTAAGCCTGTAATAGCCTGAAAATTTCTCATGTAAAAACTCTAAATATTATTCAAACTTAAGACGTAACATACATTTGAAAAGAAATTTCCAAAGTATTACCGCCACGTGTGAAAACGTTTAGGATTATTTAGAATTTTGCAGCGGAAGGAAACTTTAATTGTTATTTGAAATAAATAACATAAATAAAATAACATTTTAAATTAAACTCGAATACAAAAATCGTGAACTCTCGAACCACACCAATCCCAAGACAATGCATATGCTGAGAACTTGAACTTCACGCACATCCCCAAGCTAATCTGTCCAATTCTGCTCCCCAATAATACAAGTGTATAAATTTTGAGTTTTTAGTATTAAACAATTGTAACTCTGATTTAGGGTTTTAACCTGTTTTAGTTTACGCTATGGGTTTATATACAACTAGGGCCTGATTTGGGTTTCCTATTAGGTTGGGCTTTTGACATTAGGCATAAAAACTTTCACCATTTTTTAAACCGGAATATTTTAGTTTTATAAATGACGCCCAAAACACATAATTAAAATATTTAATATTATTTCAAATATGCTCTTATAAAATTTCTTTTCAAATATATATATGAATTATTTAAATACTCAAATAATAATACTTTTATAAATACTTAATTTAAACCATTTTATTAACGTTAACTAATAAAACATATAAAATATTTATTCAGGTTTATAAAACATGTGTACAGATTTATAAAATACGTACAAAAATACATATATAAATGTATAAAAATACGTATAATTGGTGCAATGGTTGAGAAAAATTATTCTGTACTTGAATTACATAAACGAACCCTAATCACATTCAGACCAAGGGCTAAACGTGTAAAACTCATGTTCAGACTTAGGCCAAAACATGTAACAATCACGTTCAGACCTAAGTCAAAATGTATAGAACTCACGTTCAGACCTAGGACAAAACGTATAGCAATTACGTCCAGACACAGGCCAAAACGTATAACAATTACGTTAAGACTTAGGCCAAAACGTGTAATGTACACGTTCATACCTAAGATTAAACGTATAATAATCACGTTTAGACCTAGGCCAGAACGTAATTCATATACGTTACATCCTAACTCAAAACGTAATTATCACACGTTCTGAACTAGGTCGTAACGCATTTAGGGTATGTTTAATCCTACGTCGGAATGTAATTCTTTCACGTTTTGGCCTAGGTCCAAACACAAATAGGAAACGTTTTATTCTACTTTTGTTTTAATTGAATTAATTTAATAATAATTTAGAATTAAAAACATTTATTTCCTTTGCATAAACTAAATGGAACTAAATGATTCACTATTTTGGGCACATTTGTTATATATTGATTTAATTGAATATGACTAAAATAATGAAAATTAATGAAAATTACCACTGAATAAAATTAAACAAATTCAATTAAAAAGCAATTTTAATTATTTAATGATGTAAAAATTACAGCTAAAAATTAAAACAAATTAATTTAAAAATGTCAAATTACTACATTATAAATTAAATTAAAACAACACTTTAATCATGCCATCCAGGAGGCCGTGCAAAGGCCATGATGTCGCCTACCGAAAATGGTCTCATGCTGTTGCATTTATAGATGCAGTTCGTGCAGCCCATGCCTAACCTCATTTAAGTGTCGCGACGACAAGTCGTCTATGTAATGACCCGACTTTTAAGGACTGTCGATTGACGAAGGGAATCGACAATCAGATCATTACCAAACATAAACATAACATAATTAATCATATTTTAAGTCTAATTGCTCTTTTATTAAATGAAGAAATAACTACTAGTCTCAAAATCCAAAGACAAACTCCAAAATACATACTGAAATATTGTTCAATCCCAACAGGCTGGGATAAATACTTAATAGATAGAGAATAAAATGACATAAGCTAAACTATGGGTTCTCTATCGCTCAAACAAAACAGACATCTCGAACCACCGCAAGCCCACTTACGTCTCTGCGTCTTCACCTGGAAATGGGGGGGGGGTTCCACCATCAGTGGCGAGTAACTAGGCTGTCTCACTTAAATGAGGGACCGCTAACCACATAATATCATAAAATCAACCATGAAAACCCATACCAACTACATGAAAATACGTTCAAAAAATACATACGAAATGTGTACAAAAATGCGTACAAAAATACGTATAAAATACCTGCAAAATACGGTTAGGATACATACAAAATACGTGTACAATACAGGTACATAATACGTACATCATACAAATACATATACGTATAACATACAAATACGAATACATACAACGACTAATTCAAATACGTACAACATACAAATTTCAGACGTACACAGCGGAAGACTTAATATTACAGCATAATACATATATATTCGAAATTCACTTAAGTACATACATACAATCAACCTTCCATTAAATACATATCTTGTCATATCATATCATATCATATCATATACATCTTATCTTATCGTATTCAAATCATAACATTGGACCGGTCTTTATAGCTCGTTGTGGATCTCGTGTGCACCACAACTTTCCTAAAACATGCCGGGTTGAACTCGTGTATTCAACCCGTAGCCCTCCTTTGCAAGAACTAAGCCTAAGCTATGGCCATAACCCCTAAATAGCAGCTCGTGTACTACTACTTAGACGACTACATATTCTAGAATCAAGAACTGCGCAGATACCGCAGTCTGGCAGTGGCAACAACTTAACCCGATTGATGACTAGTGTATCAACAAAGGGGCGTCCGTAATACATACTATCTTTTCTAAAGGCCATCGTGAGACCACTATTTCTTTTAAGTCTTTTCTAAAGGCCATCTTGAGACCACTAATTATTATTTTATTGGTACACATACCGGCCGTCAATTCATTTATACCTGGTAGAGTATACCAAAACTTGGAAGTACTAGGTGACCGTAATCGGAACTGAGAGGTTCGAAATCCCACGAAAGAGAGGTGTGGCACGTATATTGGCCATCTTAAATACCAAGTCTTTCCTAGCCAGAGATCGAAACAATTCAATGTCCTTTTACTCTGTTTCCTTTCCTTCGTTATTATTATACCTTCCCTTCCTATTGCAACTTATCCCTACTGACTCCTTTAATTATAATAATTATAATAATAATAATAATAATTATTCCTAAAATACCTCCCAATATTATCATAAGTCAAAAATCAAACCAAAAATTGATCAAACATCACTAGGACCACACGAAATTTTTATAATAATATAACATTTACATAAATTCACCAAATAATCATATAATCATTAAAGAAAATCATTTAAGTTACAATAAATCATATAAACAATTTAATTCAAGAACTTATTCACTTACTAAAAATTAAATCAAGAAAATCATAAAGAATCATAATCTGAACAAGGGATTCGACAAGATATACTTTAAAAGTGTTTTAATAATTTAATCACACTATTTTACACAATCTGATTTTAAAGAATTAAATTAAGATCAACCGTTTAAAGGTCTCGAATAATCTGGAAATTTTAATGGAAGTTAAATATGGGTTTAAGTTTTAACGTGCATAAATTTCGTCCAAAAATAACGTCATCCGAATTGATTAAGTATCTTGATAAATTCGTAAACTAAATCTGGACAGTTTTACCGGTTTGAAAGATTAAATTATTATAAGCAATAAAAGGACGAATTTTGCCACGAAATAAATCTTGATTAATAATCAAACAGTAAAGAAACTCCCACGAAAAATTCATCAAGAAATAACAAGATTTGATCAAGAAAAATAAAATAAAAATTCAACCTTTAATACTCCTAATACACGCATAAAAATTCATAAAACAATTAAAGATTCATGAAACATCAAGAAAGTAACATAATAAATTATACTATATGGTTCGAAAAATACTAGGTGAACATGATACTATTCCTATTAATTTTCATGATTTAACCCTAATTAATTATATGGAAAACTTGTTCCAGATTTAAGAAGGTAAGTCTAGTTACCTAATTCGCATTAAAATTCCAAGAAGATTACCCCTTTTGGAAAGAAAAGTACACGGCTCCAAGAAGAACAAATATTAGGGTTTTTGAGTTTTTAGTAGTATGGAAAAGTATGTAAAAAGAATTAGGTTAAAGGTTGTTCCCTATTTATAATATAAGGAACAAAAGAAATAATAAAAAAATAAATAAATAAAACAACATAGGGGGGGGGGGGGGGCGTGCATTAGGAGGGGAAGTAGGGTTGTTGGCTCAAATGGAGAAAATTAGGGAGACTTAGTAGAAATGGTTAGGGGTAGTTTTACTAATTAAAAGTAGGGTTTTTAAATTCGGTAAATCATTATGGGCTCACTTAACCCAAAACAAAACAAAAGAACCAAAATCCCTTGGCCATAAACAAAGGGGCCGGCCAAGTGAGAGGGTATTGGGTCATAGACCCAATTTCAGGATAAACTAAGATTTAATTTGGCCCAAAAATCATATCAAAAGGCTTTTCAAGTCCGGTTACCAAGAAGGGACTAAAATTACTTCTAACCCCTACTTAGCCAATCCATCATTAATTCAACATTAATTTTGAGTCGGTCCACAACCATGAATAGCCATAAGGTGAAACTCTAGGTACCTAGCGGGTTGAGGTCAAGAGAAAAAATACGATAGTCAGATTAGAAGAAAATAGTTTGACAACGTTAAAAAATATTTATAACAGAAATTTCCGGAGAATAACTTTTAAAAGATTTTCCATTTGTAAAACAGAAAATTTTATTAATAGTTTTTGAAATAAAATCTTAAGACGACTGGAAAGACAATCTATTTTCCGGAAATTCTAACCCCAAAAATACGGGGTGTTACAGTCTAGATCGGATTAAACAAAACATCCGACTTGAATTGTCCTCACCATCTACTACAAACACACAAAAAAATGCTAATGTAAATTAGTTTGTAAAATGAGAACACAAGAAAAGAAAATTATAATGGACAAATACTTACATGTTACATAGTTACATGATTGTGCATCACACAAATTTCACACATAAATAACCACTAAACAATTGTAATACAATCCATAAATTCACACAAAAAATAGTCATAACCTCATAATGTCCCAATGTCTAAATGATTAATGCCCTAAATTCGCACGAAATAAAATTTTAATTTACTAATTAAATTAATAATGAAATATTAAATTAAAAAAAATAGAAAAATTAAATTAAAACAACATCCTAAATTTCACCACAAAATCCTAAAATAGAAAATTTTTAAAATTAGAAAAATAAATTAGCATTAACATAATATAAAATGGGTATTACTAAACAAAATAATTTGAAAGTTAAAAATCAGGAAATTAAAATTTTTCAAAAAAAGAAAATTAAAAGATTACTAAAAATCATTAAAAATGAATTTTTTTTAAAAAAAAACTAAAAATTCACTACATTCTTCCTAAATATAAAAGCAAATCAGAAAAATATAACAAAAGTTAGAAAAATAATTTAAAAAATCGAAAATTCATAAAACAAACATGCTTCCTAAATTTCACCCCAAATTCCTCAAACATTCCAACAAACTAAATTTCATCTCCAATTGATATATATCAAGACATTCTTCACAAAATTTCCCAAAATTTTCTTGCAATTCACAGAAATTTTCCTAAATTAAGCAATTTCTTTTAACTTTAACACGAAAAAATTTGAAAAATTTGAAGAAAAAAATTTAAATTTCAAATTTAAGCTGAATTACCTTATTTGCATGATGACTTCGAGAAGATAAGGTGACCAGACCTCCTTCCCTGAAAGTTGATGTGGAGATTGCTTCGTGTAGGTGGCGGTAATGGTGACGCTATTACGTCGATCGGCGGCGGTGCAACGATGGTGGTGCTGAATTTACTATGTTGGCGGTGGTGAGAAGGCGGGTGTATTGCTACAGTGCGTCGGGGGTGGTGGTGGACTGGTGGTGCTCTCTTGAGGCTTGAATTCGGGGAGAGAGATGGTTTGATGAGAGAGATTGAAAGAGTTTTTTTTTTTTTTTTTTTTTTTAAAAAAGGTCTGATGCGTGAGGGAGAAATGGGGGTGGGTTGGTTAGTTGGAAGGGTGAGGGTAGTATTGTAAGTTTGTGTTAAAATACGGGCGGTATACAGCAAATATCAGCGGTATTTAGTAATACCCTTTTCTTTTGACATAACAATTTATAGCAAATCTATACAAGATACTAAGATTGTCTATTAGGTTTTGCTTTGTTATAACGATATAAGTTAAAAGTTATCGCAACAGTTAAGGAAAAGATGTAAAAACTCAAAACTATGAAATGATTATGCAAAGTTATTTTGAACGAAGTTCAACATAAATTAAAGAGAAAAAAAAAGAGTTTTTTTTACATAAATCAAAGTTATTGTACATTGTTTTTACCATTAATATTTTTAAATACATATTCGTAAAAATCATAAAGTTTTAATATTATTGAAATGCCCATGAAAACGAATCAAACAAAGGTCTGCATAACTATGTTTTTTCTTATAGGTCGCGAATAATGTAAAATGTTTTCTTGAGTTTAGGTTATTACAAGATTCCAAACAAGAATAACAAATTAAAGAGAAACAAAAGGATTACTATACATGAGAATTGTTGAGAGTAAAGTTGTTTTTGTATCTATGTATATCCATTTATATTGATAATTTTTGTTTATACAAGAGGTAAACAATGGATTTTATATATTCACTACAAAATAAATAAATTTAGCAACGGAATTTGCAATGGAATAATAAGTTCATCGCAAATTTGAGACGGATTTTACTAAAATTGTCATAAAACCAAAGTTATTCGACTCAAATTTGAGACGGAATAGCGAATTTTTCGTCTCAAAAAATTGGCAACACCTACTATGGAGATAGATGGGGAAAATCCATCCCAAATAGTGATTTTGAGATGGATTTTACCCACTAGTCTCCATAGAAGGTGTCGCAGTTTATTTTGAGACGAAAAATTCACTAATCTGTCTTAAATTTGCTCAAATTTGATATGATTTTCTTTCGTTTTGAGATAAAATTTTAAAATCTGTCTCAAATTTGCGACGAAATTACAATTTCGTTGCAAATTCCGCCTCTAATTTCATTTTATTTTCTAGCGATTATGCAATTCACTGTGCATTTTCCTAGTGCAATGAATTGAAACTACTTCCTCTGTTTTATATGTACAAGAACTTCTAGAAAATTTTAATTATGATTAGGAAAATTGTAGAGAGAAAAAGATAACTACTCCCATATGACACAGAGAGATAGAAAGAAATGATGTGAAAAAGGAACACAAAAAAACATGGAATAATTTCTCGGTGGGAAATGGAAGAAAACTATAAACGATAATAAAAAGTTGTACACAAAAGTAAGAGAAAAAGAGAGATTATGGAAATTATAATATACTTGGGAACCAAAATTAATAAAATTAAAAGAATAAAACTTTATATTTAGGTAATGTAGAAATTATCAAATTTTTTTTCTTAAAAAAAAAACGATCCCCAAAGGAGAGTGAACACGACATAAAAAAACGGGGTGAGCATTAAAATAAAGTCGAGTATAATCTTAAAAATAACTATCGGTATCCAATATTAATACGATTGGATCAACAAATTGTCCGTTCTAGAGGCAGCTCGGCTCCAACATTGTTACCTCAATACACTTTTTTTTAGGATACCTTATCTGGTTTTCGAAATCCATTATATATTGATCGGAATAATCCTGATTAGAGCAGGCCCGGTCAGGTCACATTTGGGGAAAAGTTCTCCCAATACACATTATTGCGTTTCTAAGGCTCAAACTCAAGACTTCTAGTTAAATTAGAATAGCTCCCTTACTAACTGATATAAGGATATATACTTTATATTACTTTTTTTTAAACGAATGTGGAGTGTGTGGATAGATAGAGTATTCGTCCTTTTAGAGTTATTTTCCCCCACAATTTGAAAACACTATTGTTGCTTTCTTCATATTCCCTAGTCCCAACGCAAATAGATAAATCAATATCTTATAGACGAAGCATTCTTTTTCCTTGGTCATTGAACTGAAGTTAAAATATTAATTACTTACCTAGTACTGTTTGATAGATTTTATTACTATTTCTAGCTTTTTAATTCCATTTCTTAATTCCCAACAAGTACATGTCCTTATCTTAGGGAAGGGTTAAAGGTTCTTTAATCTTTACATCTTTGGATTGAAATTGTGTCCGTGAGTGATGGTTTGCCGGCGGACGTTTCCAATGGCGGTTTTACCGCCAATTCTTTCGGCAACAGTTTTCCAGCAGAATTTTCTAACGACGGTTTTTCGGCCGACTTTTAGGTGACATTTTACCGGTAGAGTTTTCTGGAAAAGATTTTGTAGCCGACTTTTCCAGTGATGGTTTTCCGGTAGACTTTTCTGTCGATGATTTTCCTGCCGATTATAAATTAAAAAAAAATTGAAAAAAATAATCTAAATAAAAAATAAATAAGTAAAAATAAATACATCAAAAAATGAAAATATAATAATATTTGAAAAACTAATAATCCCACCTTTCACACTTATCCAACTAATAATTCCACCTTACATAAATCCAGGAATAACCTCACCTTTTCATATCGTATTCATCCGTTGGACTTTAATTTTTACAATACCGACCTAATTTAAGGTTAGTTTCAGAGGTCTATTGGACTTAGAAACATGTGTCAAGTCAACCGTGAGGCTGAATTTGGCACTCTAAGCCCAACAAACCTCCAAAATTGACTTTAAATCAGGTTAATATTATTAAAAGGTCCAATAGATGAATACAATATGAAAAGGTGGGATTATTCCTGGATTTATGAAAGGTGGGATTATTAGTGGGATAAGTGTGAAAGGTGGGATTATTAGTTTCCAATCTTCCAAATAAAATTTGTTCCTGTTCTGGAACTTCTTCTGAATAGTCAATGACCTTTAATGTGTTGATGTTGACTCTGAGTACTCCTCGTTAGGGTTAAGTCCTGCAAAACAATCAAAGACTGCTAACCCGGGGGGTGGAACCCGGGAACGCCCCTCTGATGCTTAAGTCTGATATCGAAAGTAAGCAGTCAGAGTATTATGAGTTGTGAATTATGAATTGCGTGTTTGATCTTGCGTACCTGAAAAAAGTGATTTGACTGGTCCTTTTATAGGCGCTGGTTACCGGTTAGGGTTTAAGCTGGGCCAGTTTGACTGGCATGTGGGCCTGGCCCATGACACGTGTCACCAAGCCATTTGCCTACTTATCTCTCTATATCTTATATACTAAAATATAAACCACTAAAAACAAAATTTCCCTCCTAAACCCCTATTTCCCCACCTTAATTAGTATTTACTAGGGTATTAAATGCTTCTCACTTTTTTAGGATGTATTTTCCCCCTAAAACAATTATAATTATTTTTTATTCCAATAAAAAACATATGTATACTAATACTCATTTTCAGAATCTATCTATCTTCTATACTATATACTAAAATACAAACCACTAAAAATAGGATTTCCCTCCTAAACCCCTATTTCCCCCCTTACTTAGTATTTACTAGGGTATTAAATGCTTCTCACTTTTTAAGGATGCATTTTCCCCCTAAAACAATTATAATTATTTAAGATTCCAATAAAAAAACATATATATATATATATACTAATACTCATTTTCAGAATACATATTATTATCATACAAAATATTTAAAAGAAAATCCCTTCTAAACCCTTATTTTTTTTACTACGTTTTTCAAATGCTTCCTATTTTTCAAAGATACATTTTTTTTTTCTATAAAAAAGTACTCCTCCGTTTCAATTTAATTGTTCCACTTTCCTTTTTCATCCGTTTTAATTTAATTGCTCAGTTTTTTTTTTTGGGTAGCTTGGCCCACGCACAATTTACACATATACCCTTACTTAACATTTAATATTCATTTCATATACCTTTACTTAATATTTAATTTTACACATATAACCTTACTACAAGACAAAAGTGGAGTCCATCTTAAAATTGAGGCAAAACCTTTATGGAGCACTTAAATAGAAACAAAGGGAGTATAATTACTCTGATCTACTTTCCGATCTACTACCACTCCATCTTCAAACTTTTTTTTAATCAGTGTTCTACTATCACTCCATCTTCAAACTTTTTTTTATTAGTGTTCATTTTTCATTTTTCTTACTTTCATTTTTCTTTCCAATCAAAACTGTTATTGCCAATTTATTGGCCCCAAATAGAGGATAAGGCCCAGTCAATTGGAGGCCCAAAGGAAAGCCCAAAAGCATCAGCCCAAAACGAAGCCCTAAATAAGCCTCAAGTAAAGGGCCACGTGGCAAGGCACTTCAAGTCCACATGGCAGCACCTTACTGGTCCACGTGGCACCATCTAATGAAGACACGTGGCAGATTCAACTTCAGCTTGAAACTTAGGCAAAAACACCAATAAGATGAAATAAATGTATCCCACAATGAAAGTTTACTAAAGTTTTACCAAGATTCTTGTATAAAACACTTTATGATATGATTGATGGGACAACACAATGATTGCTAATTTGACTTTATACATTAGCTTGTAATTTATCAATTAACCTTAATCTAATTTGATTAACAGAGATTAAAAGTTATTATGTCTTTTGCGCATTTACTTATTTTTATATTTATTTCACATTTAATTTTGCATTTATTATTATAGTTTTTGGAATAAAGTTTGTAGCATAGTATTGGTTAGTCCTCTCCCTATTAATAAAATACCTAAAAAATTTGGCGTCGTCTGTGGGGGAGGGCACAATTCTATGGCAAACTTAGAAGAAAAAACTCCCGAATTTCCAAAAACCACATTGGTAAGTGTAGAAGACGAACACAAGTCTGACGAGAGAGAAAGGGACCATGACCGACCCCCTCGAAGGGAAAGGACCGCACACCGTGCGAGTCTGGCCGAGGCCTAAACTCCCAAGGGGGATCAGCTCATCTGTCTCTCTTAACTCAAGGATGTAATGGTCGATTTAAGGAACTCTCATTGGTCACATAAGTAAAAGATATGATAGGCCAGGCCAAGAAGGCCGACCTTGATTGGGCCATCTAGGCTAACCCAAGGGGGAGCCAACCCAGGGCCCTCCAGGCCGACCTAGGACCCGGTTGATCCCAACGCCGACCAAGGGAAGAAGAAGGTCTCGACCGGTTCTAAGAAGAAGAAAACACCATCCAAGTCAACGAAGTTTGATTGGTAGAACATTACCCAACGGGTGAAGACAACCAAGGCTCCCATACCAACAAGAAGAGAGCCCCTGATCAGTGAGTCTAATTAAGTCTTCAGGGATGCCTGAGAGTACTTGAGGGCAAAGAGAGAACAATCACAACAACATTCTCAAGTCGACATCTCTGATACAACATCAACTCCAACTCTGAAGGAAACCACTCATCGAAGTTCATTCCGAACCATGTCTCGTTCAACACAAGTGCATGCACCTACCCCAATGCCAAAAGGTTCATTCAAGGCCGAGCCTTTCAGGGAGGACGAGCCTTTGAACACTCAGTTTCAGCAACAACCTCCATCATACCCTCATGGAGGGTTGGCATGGAAGTCTCCATTCTCAGTAGCCATACTGACAGCCCCAAGGGCCACAAAAGTTAAAGCACTTCACATCGAGCCTTATGATGGCACAAGTGACCCTGATGATCACTTGGCCACTTATAAGCACTTGATGTATGCTCAGTCAGTAGAAGACACGACATGGTGTATGTACTTCCCAGCGACACTAAAGGGTGTGGCCCAAAAATGGTTCAGCAGTCTGCCGGACCATTGCATACAAAACTTTACTGAGCTCAGCATGGTCTTCGCACATCATTTCATGGGAAACAAGGAAAGGAAGAAGACGAACATGCACCTCGATAAGATTGTGCAAGGGCCGAACGAGACTTTGAGGTCATACGTCAAGAGATTCAATCTGGAAATGCTGTAGATACCAGGCCTCCCCGAGGGGGTAGCCTTTGACAACTTTGTCAAAGGGCTTCACCAGTTAAGATTTAAATTTGAGATGGTAAGGAAGAAGGTCCAGACCTTGCCAGAAATCTTGATGGAGGCCGAGTCTTACATCCATGCTACCGAGATATGATCGGCAACAAAGCTTGAATCGAAGAACGCCCCCAAACATGGGGAGAGTAGTCAAAAGAAGGAGGACCGAAAGAGAGAGGTCTGGACGGTTGAAAATACTCATAAGGAGCAAAAGGCTCCAAAGAAAAGCCGCACTTACGAGTCGGCCTATGAGTATAACAAACGACCACATGCCATCCTTATGGAAATTAAGGACAAGTTCAACTTTGAAGTTCCGCAGCCTTTAAGAGGCTCGTCCAAATATAGAAACACCAACAAGTATTGTCAATACAGTAAGGATGTGGGGCATGATACTGATGAATGCTTCAATATGAAGCGATTGTTAGACAAGCTTGCAGCAAAGGGCATGTTGGAACCTTACATCGCAGAATCCAAATTTAAGTTTCAAAGAAAGACCACACAAAAGGATGGAGATGACGAAGAGACTGACACCGAAGTTGTGGCTATGATTTCAGGAGGATTCGCTTCCGGAGGGCTAACTATCAGAGGGACTAAGGAACATCTCCGAAGTCTCTCCCAAGTAATGGTCTCGGAGAAGAAGGAAACATTTCCTGAAGTTCTAATAGGCGAGAAGGATCGGCCTAACATTCAAACTCCACATGATGACCCTTTAGTGGTCGAATTCAATGTTGCGAATCTTAAAGTCAGAAGGATTCTAATTGATACGGGTAGTTCCACCGACATCATCAGTCTTGCTTGCTTGGAGAAGCTGAGATTCAAAGATGATGCTTTGTAGCCAATCAATCACCCAATAATAGGGTTTGGAGGAGGGATTGTTCACCCTGTGGGGATAGTAACCCTCCCAATGAGGATAGGGACGATAAAAAACTCTAGACACATGTTTGTCAAATTTCTATTAGTGCAGGAATTGGTTGCCTACAACATTATTTTAGGCCGGACAACTCTGAACATTACTAAGGCTGTTATAGTCCCTCATCTCATGTTGCTGAAATATGTGTGCAACAATAGAGAAATTGGCACGGTTCACGGTGACCAACAAACAGAAATAGAGTGCTATCTAACAACAATCAAGAGGAAGGTTGCTGACAATCCAAAAGAAGTCACTAATGAGAGGTCAGGAAGGAAAAGAAAGACCTAGGCGGTCGAGATAAAACAGGAAGTCCTTAAGATTGAATTCCGTAACATAAGTCTCGACGCCAACCGACCTGACCGAATCATACAGGTACGATCCTGGAACATGGATAATCTAAGTATTATTTTTAAACATTTCAATGTAAGATCTTAGTTAGAGACTGTAATCAAATTCAATATTAATGAAAGGGGCAGGAATAGGTCTCAAAAGGCCCCATCACTTTCAAAGTGAAAAATTTAAAGGCTAGTGTCCAATATTTTGTTTATAAACATAAGACCAAATGCCCTTGGTGCTAATCCAAGCCCCAAGTTCTTATTCCCCATTAGTTGACCCCAAAAAAGGGCCAATAGTGACAAGTTTCACGAGGATGAAGGGTGGTCACCCATGCCCCCTAATACATTTCCAAGTGTTTCATTAAAAAGAGTGTCTCAGCTGTAATTGGTCGAGCCACTTGAAAATAAAAAATGATTCACTAAGGGGGTGTCTCGGCTGTAATTGGTCGAGCCACTCGAAAATCAAAAAATGATTCACTAAGGGGGTGTCTCGGCTGTAATTGGTCGAGCCACTTGAAAATTAAAAAATGATTCAATAGGTGATGGCTCAACTATAAGAAGCCGAGCCATTCGAAAAATTTAAGTTGTTAACAAACGGGTGCCTCGGGTACTTAATGCCGAGCCACTAGACAGTTAATCAAATAACGGCCCATTTTTAAAATAAAATTCCACATGGAAGAGCCTAATAAGGTCTGCTCCAGGCCCAATAAGTGACAGTTTTTAATATTGTCGCCTAAGTCCAAAGGTGACTCGTCCAAATATAGACGAGCCCTAGGAATAAAGTATAACATTGAGCAATACACTCGGTTTAAGGGCAATCAGGTATCTGATTGATGGCTCCCCAAAATTGTTGGCAAAGAACTATTGCCAAGACATTTCAGTGAGCAATTACTCAGACTATGTAAACCGACTGCATTGCTTAGGGGCACAACAATAATATGAAATAAAAAGATAAGTACTGAAGATAAAGCCAAGTATTTAGAGTTGATATAAAGAAGTCTCGTCACATTAATTAAGGAAGTTGATATAAAAATTGTTTATTACAAGCTATGGCGGACCAGCTGCCTACAAAAACTAAAACTAAACTAAGTTATTGTTACATCAGGTCTCAGCCCCATCGTCATCGTCTTGGCCTTAATTTTCCTCCCCCTCTCCTTCATCTTCAGTATCATATGGATATGGAGGAGGGGCACGACCTGCCGTCTCGGCCAAGCTTTTCATATCTACCCAGTCTATGGCTCGACTGAGATGATCAAAGCTATGACCCTCATAGGCAACATCCCATGCCTCGGCCACTTTCTTCTTGTAGGCCTCCTCGGCCGCCAAGACCTTCTTCACCAACCCCCTATTCAGGGAGGAAACCTCTTCCTCCAAATCCTTTTTTGTTTGGAGCTGGGTGACCTGAGCCTTGGCCTCGGTAAGAGCCGTCTTGGCAGAAGAACTTGTCGTGACTGCCTTCTCGGCCTCCTTCTCAGCCTTCTTCTTCTCTTTCTTCAGCTCATCGCGCTGGGCAATGAGGGCATTAATTTTGGTCAAGTGAGAGGCGCACTCGGCTTTGTGGTTGATGATGGTGTTAGCCTGTGATTCTATAGTAGCACTAGTTAGATGGTCTTGTCGAAGTGTAGTGAACATAGCAGCATCCTTAATTTCACTAACCGCGACCCTAGACTGTTTAACAACATTTACCATATCAGTGCGCCACTGTTTGGCGCCATCCAGTCTCAACATGGCCTGTAATAAAAATATTAGTTTCGAGCAAAAACTAACAATAAAAATAAAGACAAGTATTTAAAACATACCTCGGCCAAGTTCTATAAAATGGTCATGATGTGCCCATCATGAAAGCCCTTCATGTTGTGGGCCACTTTCTTGCGAGCTCCCTTGAGCATCCCTCGGACTATATCGTGTTTTTCCTTCCCCGAGTACCCGGGAAGGTAAGAACCACCAGGTATGCTCTCGGCCTCTTCTTTAGTAGGCCCTCCTGAAGGGTCAGATATGGAAAGCACTATTGAGTCTGGGTGAGATGGAGAAGATGAAATAGTTTTACCTGACACAGACCAAAGGGTCCTAACACGCTGAGGGTAATATTTTCCTCCCATTTTGTTCGCCAAGTCCCTGATCGATGGCGAAATATTTTTTGAAACCGACTTAGGTATGTCGGTTAAGGCGTTTGGAGGAGCCATGACGTTGGGGGTATCAGTAACCCCTGGTTGATAGACCGACATTGCAGCAGTCGGTCGCTCCCCCAAAATAGGGGTGAACATGGTTTCCACCTCCTTGAGTTCCTCAAGGGTCATTGGTTCCTTCCCCTTATCAGTTGAGATCAAAGGGGTCTTGCCCCTCTTCCTAGTGCCAGAAGCACTGGCACCCTTTCTCTTGCCCCCCTGAGACGAGGCATCACTTGTCTGCAAACAATACATTTGTTAGAGCATGAGATAATAAAATGGCCGAGTGGGAAAATATCTTGAAGTTGTTTACAACACCCCTACTCGGCCTCTAAACCCCACTCGGTCCATAAAATGGAAAAGTGGGGCAAAACATCTAAGTTCCAAATAAGACCCCTTCAGACCGTGGGGTAGCCGAGTGGGGCAATAATTTAAAGTTATTCACAGCACCCCGTCTCGGCCTATATAGTGGCCGAGGGGGGCAATAATTTAAAGTTGTTTACTACACCCCCTCCTGGCCTGCATAAGAGCCGATGGGGGCTGTTACAAGCAACCTACCATATACGACCCCCTCGGCCCACATAGTGGCCGAGTGGGGCAATTACTTGAAGTTGTTTACAACACCCCCTCTCGGCCTCCAGGAGAACTGAGGGGGCTGTTGCAAACAACCTACCATATACGACCCCATCGGCCCACATAGTGGCCGAGTGGGGCAATTACTTGAAGTTGCTTACAACACCCCTTCTCGACCTCCATGAGAGCCGAGGGGGGCTGTTACAAACAATCTTCGATATACGACCCCCTCGGCCCACATAGTGGTCGAGTGGGGAAATTACTTGAAGTTGTTTACAACACCCCCTCTCGGCCTCCATTAGAGCCGAGGGGGGCTGTTGCAAACAACCTACCATATACGACCCCCTCGGCCCACATAGTGGCTGAGTGGGGCAATTAATTTAGGTTGTTTACAACAACCCCTCTCGGCCTCCATGAGGGCCGAGGGGGGATGTTGCAAGCAACTTCCCAAAAACGACCCCTCGGCCCATATAATGACCGAGTGGGGTAAATATTTGGAATAACTTACAATACCCCCTCTCGATTTCCATGAAGGCCGAGGGGGGATGTTGCAAGCAATTGATAACAACGACCTACTCTGCCTATAGATTGCCGAGTGGGGAAATTTTTCGAAAACCTACAACACCCTTACTCGGCTTCCATGAGGGCCGAGGGGGGTGTTGCAAACCATTTATAAAAAACGACCTACTCGACTTATGGATAGTCGAGTGGGCAATTTCAATAAAAGAAAATATATAAAAACAAGGGTATACCTTTGTTTCCCCCTTCCTCTCTGCCCAACCCTTCATCTTGGCTTGGTACATCTCGTTGAGGTCGGCATCGCCAGTAATCTCTCCTGATTTGTCTTTAGAAAGCTTCGAAATAGCTCTCTCTGGAAAGAAAAAAAAGAAAGAGGAGTTAGATAAAAAAGGCGAGTTAGAACATAGAAAAATAAAGAATAATAATGTACCTCTATCAATGGCTTGACTCAAGCCTACAGCGGACAAGAAGTTATTATCCTTAAAAAATGTCCAATCCGGCACCCAAAGTATCGGGACCTGGCATTTTTTTCCAGTAGATTAAACAACTCTTATGTTAAAGTGGTCTCCTTTGAGTACCACATCGTCCTCATAATGAGTCGGAGGCAAATCTACGTCACGACCGCAAAGATAGGGGTCGGTATTCATTCGACTCAGCCTCTTAGCAAGTTCCTCATCATCAACTACCGCATAAAGAAACCGATTCCTCCAATCCCTCCACTTATTGTTTTTAGAGAGGGTCATTTGATAGGAGGGTCGAGTACTCAGAATATACCAGGCATCACAGCTGTTCTCAGCCTTATTCAAATGATGCATATGAGAAAAAATACCAAAGGACATCCTGTAACCTTTCAGTTGACAGGTGGCCATGTAACCAAAAATATTTGCACAAGAATTGGGAGTGAGCTGCCAGATGCTGAGCTCGTATTCCTCCAACACCTCCAGTATGAAAGGATGAAGTGGGAAACAGAGCCCAAGCTCAAAGACGGCCTCATAGACCGGGAAGGCATTCCTGGGTAATACCCTCACGGTCTGCTCCGGCTTCGGCACAATAATGTCGTAGCCTTCACATTGAATGAAGGCTTTCTTTGTCTGGAGCAGCTTAGGAGCATACAAGTCATGGTAGGTCTTTAACATCCCACACATGGTTGGGTCATAAAACTTATATGCTCTCGTTCTTGAAGACCCAGGAACATCAGGCCTCTCCTCCAAGTCCACCTTGGACTCGGTCATGTCGACCTCTGGCCACTTAGAACTTAAAGGTTCTGGGCCGGTCGTCTCTTCCTCATGTTCTTCGTGGTTAGGTGTCCCAACCAAATCCTATGGAGGAGGGCTGTATCGCATTGTCTGCTTCAACCTCACCATAGTACCCTGCATAGGTACAAAGGGAGTAATATTCAGAGAATGGGTTTTAGAGCTCGACCAAGAGAAGACGGGTCCGGATACCCTAGATTCCTTGCTACTCGAGGATTCGGCCATACTATTGGGTTCAGAAGGCCGAATGCAAAAGATAAAACATAAAGAAAAGGAAGAAGGAAGAAAAGAATACCTGGCTGTAAAGTTGACGACTCGGTATAAGGAAAGTTGAAAAGCTCCTGCAACGTAACTACCAACTCTGGATCAAAGTAAGGTTCTTCGAAAAATTCAACTAAGTTCTTGTAAAATTCTGAATTCAATCCAAATTCACAAGAAAGTTCAAAGTTTTGATGTTTTTACTCAAAGTATCTCTCTCTACTTTCTCTCTCTAGAACGTTAAAATATTGAAAATAATTCTGGAAAATGATTTGGGGGGGGGGGGTATTTATAGACCCCCAATCATTTCAAATTTCGAAAATTTTTCTTATTTTCCCACCAAAAGCTGGTTAGGGGTCTTAATTAAAAGGGAACTATTCAAAAGTGGAAAAATTAGACTAATTTTCCTCCTTTTGAGGGGCAAATATTATTGCCAATTTATTGGTCAAAATAGAGGTTAAGGCCAATTGGAGGTCCAAAGGAGAGCTCAAAAGAATCAACACAAAACGAAGCCCTAAAGAAACCTCAAGCAAAGGGCCACGTGGCAAGACACTTCGAGTCCACATGGCAGCACCTTACTGGTCCACGTGGCACCATCCCATGAAGACACATGGCAGATTCAACTTCAGCTTGAAACTTAGGCAAAAACACCAATAAGATGAAATAAATGTATCCCACATTGAAAGTTTACTAAAGTTTGTACCAAGATTCTTGTATAAAACACTTTATGATATGATTAATGGGACAACACATTGATTGCTGATTTGACTTTATACATTAGCTTGTAATTTGTCAATTGACCTTAATCTAATTTGATTAACAGCGATTAAAAGTTATTATTGTCTTTTGCACATTTACTTATTTTTATATTTATTTCACATTTAATTCTGCATTTATTATTATAGTTTTTGGAATAAAGTTTGTAGCATAGTATTGGTTAGTCCTCTCCCTATTAACAAAATACCCTAAACAAAAACTATTATTTCTAATTACGCATTTGTAAAAGTTATAAAAAACTAGATATTAAAAAACTACATGTTGAGACGTATCTAGCGAGACACCATTTGACTATGTTTTTTCCTAACATATAAATAATAAATTATGGTCAAAGTGCACACTGTAAATTGTGTCAAAAGTCAAAGTTTAACAATTAAAAGACAAAGGGTGTATAATATAACTAAAAAGAAAGCAATTAAATAAATTTTCTATGTACAATATTTATTTGCCAATTTTTTTAACATAAAAAGTTATTTGAGATCTAAATACTTAAATAAACCAAGCATTTGCTCGGGTATTATCTATTTTTTGATATGTCCCTGACCCTTACAAAATCGGACTTAGGGTTTGGGTCCATTTATCATGGGCTACCCATTTGGTGGGCCCGGAACAAAATCAGTTCAGTTCAAGTCCATTAAGTATAGTTTAGAAAAATAATTCATTAAAAAACAAGGACCTTAGTCCTTAGATTAATTAGATAGCTACAATAACCTAGGGTTCATGTATATAAGTACCCACGAATCTACGAAAAATAAAGCCCAATACGTCAGGTTAAAAGATAACAAAAGAACAAATCAATTATATTATTATATTATATATGCTAAAAGAAAAACAACTAAAACATCATCTTGCCATGTGTAAATCCTTCATTAAAAAAATTTCTGCCATTTTTCTTTGTACCTAACAAAAATAATTTTTTTATATTCTATTTCAACATTTTTATATCATTAGAACTATTATGTAATTTAATTCATATAAATAATACTTTTATCTTAATTATTTAATTATAAGTAATTTTGTTTTGATTATATCTCTAGTGAAAAAAGAGGTTATTTGTTTCGTTTTTTTTATTCTATTTGTATTGGTTTTAGATGGATACAGATAGACACGATACAAATAGCAATGTTATATGTATCGGTTTTAATAACCGATACAAAAAGCTTATTATTATTTGTACCGGTTAAAATAAGTCAGAACAAATGGCCTTTAAAAAAAAATACCGATTTTCATTCAAAATTGATACAAATAACAATCTATTTGTACCAGTTATGAATGAAAAACGGTAAAAATAATAATTTTTTTATTAAAAAATAGAGTCTATTTGTAAGGGTTTAATGAAAACCGATGCAAATAGACTTTTTAAATTAAGGATATTACTATTAGTACCGGTTTTCATCATAACCGGTACAAATAGTCTTTTTTTCCCAACCCAATACCAACTACTGTTGCAACCCCCTACTGCCCCATTCCTCTCTGCTACTATCCCTTCCCCCATACTAATATATGTTTATTGTTAAGTTGTACGTGTTATCACTTATGATACGCCATACATATATATTTGTATTTTTTTTTTTTGAAAAGGAAAGGAGTATAGAAAATTAGGAGCTCTTCCTCTTGAAGATATGTCCTGATTTGTCATAATAAAGAAAATAGGAAAATTTACCGTCCATAAAAGGGTCGATATCAATGTGCATAGGGGTCCAGTGCCCTAAAGATGCGACATAGTCAGCTGAACAATTGGCTTCACGGAAAACGTGGCCCGACGAGATAAACAATGGCGAAATCGTGAAGAATTTGTTTGATTTCTTGCATTAGAAGCTGGATCTTCCAAGGGCATTGGAAACGACCTTGTAATATATACACAAGCTACATATAGCATGATCTTTAATAACGATATGATTAAAAATAATCCAAATACATATATTAGAAGAAATAAAATGTAACTAGCTTAGCTATAACATACATATATAATCCGATCACTGGACATTTACAAAAAAAAAATGTGTTAAACATTGATTCAGAAAAAAGCCATTTTTAAACGTAATATCTAATATGGTTTTACAAGAAATTTCCATCTCCATTTATGCAATACCACCATCAATCAGTTGGACAACATAAAAATCTTTGCTCATATATTGATTGTTCTCACATCATATCATGTCATAAACAATCCATTGGCTTCATCTTGAACCTATAGATTCAAACATATTAATTAGTGGTTTCTAAACATAAAGGTCATGCTTTACGAATGTATAGTGCATAGAAAATAATTGTAGCACCACAAACATTGGCATGTGCTTATTGGTTTATTTACTACATATTCTTATAATCAAAATTTACTTTCTATTATAGATGTATTGCCTATATATATTCTCATAATAAAAATTTTCCTACTTTTTTAAGGGCAATAAGTATCATTATTGGTTTATTATTTTGACATGCATTACACGAGTTTTTATATAACTTGAAGGATCTACATATTAACTTATTAATTTTTCTTAGGATTCTAATTTATTGAAAATAAAAAAACAATGTACATTTTAGTTATATTTTTACCCTAACAATTGTGATAAAATAAGTTTTAGCTTAAAGTAATTATTTTGTATGTTTCAATTTTGAGTATATTATAATTTTTTTTCTTTGTATGTACAAATATAATTTTCAGAGAAAATAAATGAGAAAGATCGTCTGATAAATTTATAAAATTGATTCTATATTATTACTAGATATATATTTAGAATAATTGTATCACATAATTAATCTATATATAAAAAGATACTAACACAGAAGAATTTAGAAGCAAAACTACAACCTAAAACTTGTTGTTTATTATTTTTTAAGCCATGAATTTTTTTATGTTTAATAATAGATATATTTCATTACAAAAACACTCATAATGTATATAAAAGTAATTTTATTATCATTTATCATTTAAAAAAAATTAATGACTAAAATTTGATGAATATCATTGCGGGTTAAATTTTTTTCTAAAATTGTTTAAAGTTACTCAATTTTTTTTTCATGTTACCTTAAATTTAACCATTTTATATTTAATGTGTCACCTTACACAATATTTTTTGTTATTGATTTTGTTGACTTTTAACACAATATTTTATTAAAAAAATTCCTATTCACGTATTATGATAATTTGAAAAAAAATATATTTTTTTCTTATATATCATTGATCTTGATTTTTTAAATTATATTAAGCATAACTATTATTGAATTGAATTCAATCAATGCAAAATATTACCAAAAAATATCATTATTCTTTTAAAATTTTGTTATGATCATCATTTTGTAAGAATTTTATACTATATCATTGTATGAGAACTTATTTATATATATTAGATGGTAACCATGAATACCAAAAGTCTTAGAATTGAAGTTTATATGTGTGATTAAAAAGTGTGACACCTAAAAAAGTAAGGTGAAATAAAAGAATATATTGTCTTATAATAATTATATGTCAAAAGCCACGATGAATTTCTATAAGAATAGGGTGAATGGTGTAAAACTACTAGAGTATGATAGAGTAGGCAGGAGTTGATATGATTTTTTTTATTTCCACTCTTTATGAAAATATGTAATAGTCAGTGTTATTTAAAACAATCTATCTTATATAATCACGGATATAAACGAACTTCTATTGACTTTTGTGAAATATATACAAAGTATCTGAAGTGTTTGTTAATATTAGGAAAATTTGTCAGAAAATACATTTTAATAAAAAAATTGAATGTGCTTTTTTCGCATATTTATAAATTGAACGTGGATGAACGCATAGTTACTTTCTTATATGTGCGACTGTAGTGATATAGTAAGATTTTAATTTCCAACTATATTATTGATGATATAATTTCCAACTATCTAATTAAGATTTAAATCATATATTTTTTTAATAAAAAAAGAAATATTTCACATAATTAGTGAATTATGTAAATCTTTCCATACATATTTACAAAGTTAATATTAAGATTTCTAAGTCGTGCATCGCACGGGTGTTATGCTAGTATCATACACTAATCCCACTCTATATTGGATCGGAGTATATGTATTACTCTATTCGCCCTTTTTACTTGCTACATTTTTCTTTTTGGATGTCTCAATTTACTTGCTACATTTTTAATTTTGGCATGTGGAGCTCACATAAATTCTACATATCCTATCAATATATTTGTCATTTACCCACATTATTCTACCTATTTTACTCTTAATTTTTTCATCTTCTCAATAAATACATCTACTTTTTAAAGGTCCATACAAATTCACCTATTTATATTAAAAACTTGTGCTAGAGGAAATGTAGCAACTAAATATGGATAGAGCGAGTAATTTGTAGTTACAACATACATTTGCAAGCATTTTAAGAAAGATTTACGTTATTTTATTAATGTTAATGTTGGAAATTTATGGAGCTACTTACAATTACATGTGAAATTTAGATATAATTGTATTGTATGCTATCATTTGGTTTGGCTAAAATAAGTTAATATTATTATGATACTTATTTACTTCTTTTATATATAGATTATGGGCTTAGTTTTATATGTGTAGAGGCCGAAGAACCTTTTCTAATACAGGATGGGCGGGTTAGGAATGGAGTATATTATATATAGACATCAAGCGTTATGGACTTATGGTCTCTGATAGAGCAAACACAGTAGCCTATAACATATCATCCCATCAATGGAGAAAAAAGTCTAATGTTTGTGACCTAACAGAAGACTCAAACCCCAAGAGAGATTTGGGATATAATTCTTATGGATTAAGATATGCTTCCGCAATCAAAATCTTTGTCAATTAATCTGATATAAAGTTTTTAAGATCTTTAATTTAGGATTTAATCTAACAATGGAGACTCTCTCTAATTTAATGTAGATATATTAATATCTATACCTATAATATTAAAACTCTCCCCCAAATATCCTAGTGACATATGACATTTTTCCCTATAATATTAAAACTCTCCCCCAAATATCCTAGTGACACATGCCATTTTTCTCTCCCAACTCTTCATCTTTTCTTGACACATGGCATCTGTTCCTCTCAACTCTTCATCTTTGCTTTCTTACATCAACTTGCCAAGTGTACATCTTTCTCCAATCCCCTTTTCCATTCATTATCATGTCAACTTTTTAGTTCTAGAGTAACTTCATTCATCTTTTGATTTCCTAATTATTTCTTTCAATTATAATTTTACACTCATTAATTATGTCTGCTCTTGCTCAATTTTAATTAGATTTTTTAAATCCATTTCCCCCTTTTCTATACACAAAACAATAAAAAAAAAACTACCGATTACTAAAATATTATTAATCATTTTTATTTGCAATATTTTTGGTAGTGTTGTTTTCATTTCTCTTTCTCATTAATTAGTTTTCAATAATATTTATTTATTTTTCTTAATCATTTTTGCCAATAATATACTATGTTTTGAGATCGAAGGATGCTTAAAATCATTGTTACAATGTTCTTAGTAATATTGTTTTCATTTCTCTTTCTCATTAATTAGTTTTCAATAATATTTATTTGTTTTTCTTAATCATTTTTGTCAATAACATAATCTGCTTTGAGAAGGATGCTTAAAATAAGAAGGTGAAAAATAATCAATGTTCATAAAATTTGTAATATATGTGCATTTTGTTAAATGTGAACGTACATTAAAAAAATTCAACTTAAAAAAATTTCCAGAAAAAGTGGGAAAAAATATGCACATAGATATATATTCATTTTTAAATATGAATGTGCATTAAAAAATTCAACTTGAAAAAACGTTTTCCAGAAGAAAAAAATTGTGAAAAAAATAACATATGCACATTGACATCTTAAAAAAAAAATATCATTCACCTCTTAAAAATCATCAAAGATATTACACGTAGCAAATAACCATAATTGATATTAAAAAACACAACTGACTATTTTCTTGAAAAAAAACGTTGCTTTTGCCTTCTTATTTTTCTCACGTTTTATTTAGTCGTTATCATTTTTTATCTTATTCTATTTAATACTTTTAAAATTATATAAAATATAAATTTCAATTAAAAATATCCTATGTGCTTTGCACGGGTCCAAAAAACTAGTTTAATATTATGTGTTTAGGAGGGGTGATGATTTTGGCACTCCCAAAATTGATGTTGGCACTCATCCCCCTTATTATTCATGTGAGAATGGGAGAAATATCAAAATCAATTTGGGAAATGCCAAAATCATTTCCCGTTTAGGAGGGTCACCCTTTAAAGTTGCTCAAGTATTTTCCGTATGTGAGCCTCCTTCATATTCAATTATTTGGTGGATTTTGGGATTTGCGAATTGCCATCAAAATAATTTTTTATCTGACGTTTATGTTTATAATTTTTTGGGTTTCGTGCAATTCACTTATTATTCCATTCAATCAGTGCAATTCGGTGAATCTGTGCAATTGCATAGCATTTGTTTTGATTTTGGTTTAGACATGTCGGCATTTATGAAGACTTGCACTTTTGTATTTGTTTTTTTTTTTTTTTTGTTTTTTTTTTTTTTTTGTTTTTTGTTTTTTTTTTTTTTTGGTTTTTTTTGGTTTTTTTTTATTATTATTTTTTTTGGTTCAATTCTTGTAGGCAAATTTGTTTTAATCATGTCTATAGCAATGATTAGAGCTGTCATTTTTCGACCCGACCTGAAAAATCCTATAAATATAACATGTAAATAGCAGGTTTTGACAAAGAAATAATGACCTGCACCCATTTTGAACAAGTTAAATACAACATACTCATAACCCGACCCGACATGCTTTCAACCCGACTCGAAAATCATTAGTAATGTATTAAAATTATGATATTATAGGAAATTTTAGGAAAAAAATACTTCCTACCATTAAAACTTTGAATTTAAGATTATTTTTATTGGCTACAACACATCAACTATATATTTGCCACGAATTAGCTATTAATAAAGATATTTCATTTAATTTGTACTTTTTAGAATGTTAAAGGTACATTCCTACCATTAAAACTTTGAATCTAAAATTATTTTTATTGGACTACAACATCAACTATATATTTTCCATTAATTGGCTATTAATAAAGATATTTCTTTTAATTTGTACTTTTTAGAACGTTTAAGGTACATTTTAGTACATATTATTGCATTAAAACATAAAAAATTAAGGGTGTTATAAAATTTCTCAACCCGGTGAGTTAACCCAAACCTAAAGAATATGGGTTATGAGAATTGGGTCAACCAACTCGAACCCACAGACACCCAACCTGCTACAACCTGATCCAATAATTTTTGTACACCCCTATGCGGCCTGTTTGACAGGTTTAATAATGATCATGTTTTGTTTTTGTTTCTAATCAAAACCGATCAAGTTCAAGTTTATGATTCTTGACATAATCAATTGTCACATATTTCTTGATTTGCTTCATTATCTATCTATAGATGAAGGCTAATTACTGATATAGTACATGTTAAAGTTTTTTCCATTCTAATTAAAGAATTATATCATATATAATATTTGGCAATTCAGATTTTATTATATTTGTATGTGTATGATATTTTAGCTTAATCCATTGAAACAATATGTTGTCAAAATAACCTCATTTGTGTAGATGGATTAATTTAAAATAGTGAGATAGATGCTTGTATAGTCGTGTTTGTTTGATTTTCATGAGGATAATGGTCGTCCCAAAGGAAGACTATTATTTGGCCGAAAATTAAACATGGTTGGGGTAATAAATATGTAACAATTATATAGTTTTCCATGTGATGTTAAGTCGGTCCAAAAAAAGGCTTAGTATTGACAGAAAATTATTATTAATACTTAATTACTACACCAAGAGGACCACTTACAAGTGAATTATTATGTCCAAAGACTAAGGGTGCATTATCTTTCATTTTTTATTTACCAGGTCTTAGAACTTATTAGATTTGAACAAGTTAGGTCAGTTTTAATAAGTTATAATCAAGTCAGGTTTAATAGGTTTAATCAGGTCAGGTTAGATCAGGTCAAATAAGTTAAAGAGAACGCACCCAAAAAATTAATGTTGTGCTAGTCTCTTATTGATGAGATGTATTGCCAATATATTAATCTAATTAAAGTTTATAAAGATAACATATTGTTCATTTTTGGTTATACGAACTAAACTCTGTTATTCTGGTTGAGTGCTCACATCACATAAGGATTATACTTTCTCCACTAATATGGGAACATGAAGAAGGGAGAATGCTCAAATTACAAGAGTTTTACGATCACATAACATGTAATTTCGAAGTCATTTAAGGAAACTATGTCCAAATAGAAAGATGCCACATTGATCCTTGCATAGTTTCAAAAGCATTTTGCTATAAAGATAAGGGGAAATAAATACTTCTTTGGTTGGACTCAATTTCCATAAGGTTTAAGGCAAAAGGAATATAATTAAGGGAATACATTATGGAAATGTTTAGTATTGCTTCATATTAATTTAATAAAGGCACTTAAATTAAAACGGTCTAAAGACTTGCATGCTTGTGCATTTGTCTCTAATATCTATTTCTAAAATTTTAATCGGTTTAAGGTAAAGGAGATCTAAATGGCCTCTAAAAAAGCTTATTTCTCATGATGTTTAAGATTATGAGAGAGATTGAAGCAACAAAAGATAAAGTGCTTAGCTGGCTTCTTTCCCTAAAGATTGTGATAAATAAATAAGGACAAGATGTGGTTTTTTATCCACAAAACAAAGTAGCATATGGAAAATAAGGCTAAAATTGAAGTTAAATTAAGATAATTTTTGGAAGTCCTTATGGTATAGTGTGAAATCCAGTATAAGGTTTTTTGTTCGCCATTTGGGTTATCCTTCTAAGGTAAAACCTTATAGGCAAAATAAAATGAAACTAGACTTTAGAATGGTTCGTTATTGCTTTGTTGGATACCCTAAAATAGTTAAGGAATAAAGTTTTATGGTCTCACTATTGTTTCAATTTTTTAGACATGATATGCTTACTTTTGAGGATGTTGAGTTTGGTGGGGGGGGGGGGGGAATATGGTTAGAGAGTTTATGTTTGAATATGAACATAATGTTTCCCTTCATTTGTTTATCATTCATGTTCAGATTTCTATATCTGACACAATTCTAAAATATTTTCGCCAACTCGTAAGGATTTCACCTATATACTAAACTATGATCGAAGATGGATAATTAGTGGTTCTAATTATATTTGTTTTGTATTAGCTTAATAAGTAGTTTTTATTATGTTTATTGTGTAATAGCTTAATAAGTGCTTTAGATAAGTAGTTTTAGTTACTTTTCAATGTAGTTTGTAATAGCTAGTAAAGCTCTTTTAGTTTGATAACTCAATATGCAAGTAGGTGAACAACGGAGCAGAATTGCAAAAACGATCCAGTAGCAAATCGAAAGGTGCGAAGCTAGGTCGCGAGGTGCGAGCCCAGGGACCCTAGAGGGTCGTGAGTCGCGACCAAAAGTCGCGAGGTGCGAGCTTCCTCTGCATGCTTCTACGTATTTCAGCTGTTGCAAGTTAGTTTGTGGGCTTTGTGTGTGGTCTTGCAAGTTGTTTGCGTAGCCTTGCTGCATCATCTACTATCCTAGATTGGTGTCATACTACTTGATTGGAGCATGATATAGCTTAGGTGAGTCATGGAAGCTACATCAAACATGAGTGGTGCTGAATTGTTTCAACTTATGCAAGTGGTGCAAGTGGACTATGGTGGCTGATTTTGCTTGTTATTTTCTTTGCTTTAAAGCTTTGTTTATTTCTTTGAGTTTATCCTTAGGTTGTATACTTGTATGGTATTAGATACGTATAGTAGCTTGTACATATTTTGAGTGTATTGTGCGAATATACATATATTATACGTATAATTATACATAACTCTAGTTTGCCTTATTTTCCTTTAAATAGCTTGTAGTATGTACATAAAAATCAGACTTGAATGAAATTGAATTGAAAACCTTTGTTTTCTCTCTAGTATTTTAAACTGTGTGTTTAGAAACTAACATTGATCGAAATTCTTTGATAATTGTCTAACTACAAGATTTCACAAATTAGATTAATTGAATTAAGAGATTGACCCTCTTAGTTTCATTGTCTAGGTTAATAGATTAGGAGATTGACCCTCTTAATTGAAGCTAACCATTCAGAATATTCAGATTTGAGAGTGATTCTCTTAGCTTTATATTCAATTTAGTTGATAGATTTGAGTGTATTCTTTCATCTATTCACTAAAATATCCATATTCTTATTATTGTGAGTGATTTAGGAGTGTGAAATCTATAATCTTTAAAACAATTCTTTCTGATTTTTCTTGCTTAAGGTCCGTTATAGTCCAAGTGGTATCAGATCTTAAGTTCAAACATTGGTGATGAAGCAGCTGCAAATTTTAAGAGGGACGAAATGATAGAGGCCTTGTCCAAACAAAATGATGCCTTATATGAGATGATGAAGCAATTGACCCTTGAAGTTTTAAGAAACAAAAAAAAAATTAGGAGATGATAAAGGGACGAATGGTGATGATAGAGGTTTGAAGATTGAAGTGCCAGAATTTAATGGAGCTATTGGTCCGGAGTTGTATCTTGAATGAGAGAGATCTTTGGAGAGGTTATTTGATTACAAGGGAACTCCAGAAGATAGGCAATACAAGGTGGCGGTTGTGAAGCTCACCAAATATGCTTCAATCTGGTTCGAAAGCTTGAAGAAGCAAGGGGCTAAGCAAAACAAGTCCAACATCCAAACTTGGGGTAAGCTTAAAAAAACAATTAAGAAAACGTTTTGTACCTTCTAATTACAAACAAAGTCAATATGTGAAATGGTCTACATTAAAACAAGATAGTTTTTCCATAGAAGAGTTCATTAAAGAGTTTGAAAAGCTATCCATGGTATGTGATATTGAAGAATTTAAAGAACAAAAATTGGGTCGTTTTTTAGGAGGTCTAAATTCTGATTTAAGGGAAAAAGTTGAGGTCTTTCCATACTTGACTTATAATGAAGCTTGCAAATTGGCACAAAAAATTGAAAAACAAAAGAAAAGGCTATATATAAATAAGTTTTATTCAAATTCTTTTACTACTAATGATGTTAATGTCCATCCTAATGTTAGTAGTCTTGAAAAAGAGTCTAAATATGAGTTCATAAAAAAGATAAAGGAAAACAATTAGAGGATAGAGTGCTTAAAGTAAAACGTTTTAGATGTCAAGGCTATGTCCATTATCAATCAAAATGTCCAACAAGTAGAGCTTTAACCATTCATGATAAAGAAGAGATTGATGAACTCATAAAACTTGAAGAAAAAATTGATTTAGGCATGGTGGAAGTTGAAGAGAAGAAAAGGACGTGTGTAATCCAGAAATGGAGGGGGAAGTATTGGTGTTAAGAAGGTTATTGATCAATAGGGACGTCGGGGAAGAACAAAAAGGACTGATTTTTCAATCTAAATGTTTAGTCCAAAATAAACATTGTACTTTGATAATTGATGAAGCAATTTGTGTTAATGTGGCATCAAGTGAGCTAGTTGAAAAATTAGCATTACCAACCATTAATCATCCAATTCCATATACATTGAAATGGCTTGATGAAGAGAGGGAGGTAAGGGTGCAGCATCAAGTATTGCTTTTATTTTCAATTGGTCATTATTTTGATGAAATACTTGACCACCGACCCACCGCTGCCGCCCTCTCCACGTGGTAAGGGTTTTTTTTTTCCTTTTTTTAATTTATGTGTTTTTTTTTAATTTATGTGTTTTTTTTTTTAAATTAAAGTGTTTGGAGGTTTGAATTTAGAATGTGTATGTATGTATTTTATTTCAAAAATTAAAGTGTATGTATGTAATGTATTTTTTTTTTTATTTTTTGAAGCTTTGCATTTTTTGAATTTTTGGTATGAATATGTTATGTATGTATGTATATGCAATGTATGTATGTGTACGTATTATGGGTTTTTTTTTGTTTTTAAAAAAAAAAAATTAAAGTGTATGTATGTTTGAATGTAGAATGTGTATGTATGTATTTTTTTCAAAAATTAAAGTGTATGTATATGTATTTATTTGTTTTGAAGCTTTGAATTTTTTGAATTTTTGGTATGAATATGTTATGTATGTATGTATGTATATGCAATGTATGTATGTGTACGTATTATATTGGGTTTTTTTTTAATATGTATGTGTGTATGTATATGTATGTGTGAATATGTGTATGTATATGTTTTTGTCAATATGTGTATGTGCGAATATGTATGTGTGATTAGGAATAACCTAATTCATAGGAATTGAGTTAATTTTTCATGTATAACAAGTCGAGTTCTTAAGTGAGCTTTGATAACTTAGTTATGTACGCTGATTGATAGTTATTGTCGTCAAATTATTTTGAGTCGTATTTATTTAAATGCTACATACCTTTAAAACTCAACAAACCTGTTCCCCATAGCTTTGAATAATGAAAATAAACTTGAATGTTTGGGCAAGTAAAACTTATTAAGGGCGAAAATGGCCAATTTCTGCGATTTTCGTTTCCAGCACGACCGTAGGACCCCTAAAACTCGACAAACTCGTTCCCAATATAGCCTAAAATAATGATAATAAACTTCAATGTGGTGATAAATCAAGAAATATGATTATTGGTTAATTGGGGTACGTTTTCATACCATCATGTATGACTTTTATTATTCGCGTTTGTTAATGCTTGTGCATGCTCAGGGCAATATTCATTATTCGTTAATTGGGGTACGTTTTCATACCATCATTTAACTTGTGATTGTGATTTCTGTCAATAACTATTAAACGTGCAAATAATTTACTCATTACTTTATGCAGGAACATCTCAGATTCGGAGGCTCAGAGCCAAAACTCCCAGACCCGCCAGCATTCTCCCTCTCAGTCTTCGGTTCGTCCTACTAGGTCTACGCCGATATTGCGTCCTAGTGACCTTCATCGTTGTGTTGAGTCGTATAGGAGACGGTCGGTGATTTCACCTTCCTTTCCTTCTCAGCCTCAGTTTACGTTACCTCCACCACCACAATTTACGTTACCTCCAGTACCACAGCTTCGGCCTCGGCATCGTCCTCTTCATTCTCATCCATCTGTGTCTCAGGCAGCTATGTCTCAGCCTATGTCGCGACCATTTGAGCCTACTCCTACGTATGAGACTACTCCGGCATCTCAACCTACTTCCCCGTTGCCTCAGCTCACTCCTTTATCTCACTCTACTCCTGCGCCTGAGACTACTACGACGCGAGAACCCGAGGGTGGCGACATGGATCAGGGCGAAGCTTCTACGCCCACAGCTGGGGTTCGAGAATTGGACCCGGATGGCCTATAGTGAGTTTTTGTGTAATTTTTTAATATTTTGACTATTGAAATTAAGTTGTATTCATATATTGTTTAATCTTACAATGTTTCGTGTGAAAGGTTTGACAAGGGCGTTGTTGTTCGATCAATAACACACGTCATTAAATTCTACTTCCATTAGCCTTAGAAGAACTACATTGAGGTAGATTAGGCGACCAAGATACATTGGTGGGACATGTGGAAGGTCAGTAAGATGTATTATGTAATTTGATATAATTTTTTTTAAAAATATAATCTCTTACATTAACATATTTGATTGTCTTTGGTCTAATGTAGAAACAGTACACTTGGAGGCCTGAGCTCGTGGGCACTGTTCGGGATGCGTATGAGAGCAAGGCTAGATTACGGCTGAAGGAAATATTTAACGACACAGTGCACAAGCGGAAAGACCGACCAAATTGGCTTGGTGATGAGATGTACCAGGCAATGAAGGGCAGGCTCAATGACAAGGTATTCAAGGAAAGATCGGCTCGAGTGAAGGCAAACATGAGAGGCGGCGACGCTAGTGGCAAGGCCCAGGCCTCTCACTGCGCTGGATCTGTCTCCACCACTTAGCGAGCTAAGCAATTGGTTAGTTAACTATTTCATTAAATCATTGTAAATGCTCGTTCGTTAACATTTTTTTATATCACCTACCCTTACTAACATTTGTTTGTGTTGACTAAGGCGAAAGGAGGGAAGTTGTCTGATGCTGCGGATCTCTTCCTTGATACTCACTTCAAGAAGCAACCAGGGAAGGATCCGGTTCCGATTAGCCAGAGGGCCAAGGAAGTGATGCTAATTCTTTCTTCTTTACTGTGCATTTGATTTTTAGAGCGGAATTCCGGCTTCAAAGCCGAAGAGTACGAATAGGATTGATTTTTTATTATTTGCAATTGAGGTTTAAAGCGGAATTCCGGCTTAAAAGCCGAAGAGTACGAATAGGATTGATTTTTTATTATTTGCAATTGATGTTTAGAGCGGAATTCCGGCTTCAAAGCCGAATAGTACGAATAGGATTGATTTTTTATTATTTGCAATTGATGTGTTATAGGACGTGTGTAAGGATTGAAAACTAGCAATCTATAGACAAGTGAAAAGTTAGGAGCAAAAATGCCAAAAATTCAACTAAAATGGCCTAAAATGACAAGTGTTTGCCTAAAATGGTGTTGTGTCGTTATAACCAACGCGATAAGCCCCTAGTAAGCATAATATTGTATTATTGTTCTTTTATTTGGAATTGTTTGAACTAACTCCGCCCATAATTTGTAGAAACAATATACCCAGAACCTTTCGGAGTCTCAGGCTACTGGCTCGGAGGCGGATCCCAACCAGGTCTTCTTTGATACGGTTGGTGGCTTCCGGAAGGGCGAGGTTCTAGGGTTCGGCAAAGAAGGAGCTTCTCTCTATTATTATGAGAGAACCTCGCGGCGGCACTTTTATATGTAAAAGAAGAGTACAACGGCACTCGCCCAACCCAAAGCTAAGCAACACCGTCATCATTAGAGTTACCTGAAAATGAACACATATCCACCATCAGTGGCGAGTAACATAACAGTCCCACCATAAAGTGGATACATATGATCATAGAATAAATCAAACAAACAAATCAGGCATTCATACATATAAACATGCAACGTAAACAACAATAATGATAACAATAATAATAACTCGCTTGACTTTAATTATTCAATCTGATCATAATCTTTATCGCTATCATTTACATATTAGACCGGACTATGCTCGTACGAACACATCTTACGTTATTGAACTTTCCTACTATGTCAGGAATGACAATCACACTCCCAAACCCATGAACCCCATCTTACGGAAATCCTTATCATAAAGACGACATAGTAAGTATTAACTACTCCAATACCGCGGTTAGGATAGTGGCCGCGTCTTAACCCAAGTCTTAGAATCTTACTCTAAGGTTAGGCGTTTAAATGTAAATTCAAGATAATCTTTACGTTCTTTACATCTTGGTTACTCTTAAGTTCGCATCTTACGCCTTTACTTGAGAATTATGTAAATCACAATCTTGGAAACTCTTTAATTATTCCTTATACTTTCTTTAACTTTGTTTACTTAATTTCAACTTTTCTTTAATTATTCTTTATAACTATATAATCTATACTTAAAGATTACATAACCATAATCAAGAAAATCAAGATTCATCATAACATAATCAAGAAACTTCAAGCACTTCAAGAATCATTATCTAGATTACATTCTTTAACTTATTCCATCAATTTAAGATTCAAAAATCATATAATACTCAAACAAGATTATCAAGAAACACCATCATTCCATGCTCAATAGTACACGCATATCACCACCATACTTCAACAACATATTCATCAATAACATGCATCAAAACTTCATGGAAATTGAACATGAACATGAGCAAACATAAATTTATTATAAGTAATCATAACATGCTGGTAGGCCTTTTATGTCGTTTAAAATAAAAGACTTATCAAAAGTAAATTTCTCCTACTCTCCAATTACAACTAGTGTAAAGGGCAAGTAAGGTTCGTATCCACAGAGAACGGATTTATGTTGATTTAATTGTGTTAATATATATTTGGATTATTAAATGGGAGAATCACTAATTCCTTAGTGAAATTGGTAACAAGGGGGGGGGGAATTGGAGATTATAGTGATAAAATAAACTAACAACTAATTGATTGCGGTAAAATTTTAGTTTTAAAGAATCTTAGGATTCGGTTACAACGACTCTGACTCGGCTAATTGAATTAGACTCTCATTTACCAAACCATTTCAATACTCAATTAATTATTGACAAGAGTAAACTCTTGTAGTCCCCTTAATTAGCTAGACAAGATAAATCGTAAATTGCCTAAAACCCTTAATGTTCAAAGAACACGCAGTGAACAAAAGCTTTAAGAACGGAGACACAATAAGAACGCAATTGTTTAGAGAATACGCAATAAACAATTAACGTTTAAACAAGCTCTACTAAATTGTTCACAATAAGAATACGCTTAAGCATGAACAAGATAGTTGCTACTCGAGGTTGAACACAATAATCGATTGTGTTCAAACCCTAGTAATGATTTTGTAAAATATAATAACAAGACAAAGATCAAGCTAAAACATTCAACAAAACCAATAACAATTCATATAAGAGCAAGTAAATAATTGAAGTAAAGAAATAGTTTAGAGTTAGAGAATCCTCACAAGGAGCCTTTTGGAATCATTGAAACCAATCCCAAGAACAAGTTTAAGCTACCATTTCCATTAATGAACAAAGATTCTTCATTGATTCCATGATTAAATATCAAAATTATAAACTAAAGATTTAATAGTTTTTATGTAATCTAAGGAGAAACTAGAGAGAATTTAAGCTAAGGAACTATTTGAACATGAAAAACTAGACTTTATACAATGAAAAACCACTTTTCTATTTATACTAAACTAAATTATAACCTAGAAATCAAGTGGATGAAGCCGCGTAGAAAACAGAGCAGAGGGGGCGCTGGCAGCGCCCTCGAAGGCGCTGGGCGCGCCATTCCTTGGAGGGATACTGTGATGGGGGCGCTGGGCGCGCCTTCTTCTTGATGCTCACTGCAATGGGGGCGCTGGCAGCGCCCTTTGAGGCGCGGGGCGCGCCTTCTTCTTGATGCTCACTGCAATGGGGGCGCTGGCAGCGCCCTCTGAGGCGCGGGGCGCGCCCCTGTAGATTGTCTGTGCAGCTCGGACTAAAATAGCCATAACTCTCTTGTTCCTTAACGAAATAAGGCTTATGACCTACCGTTGGAACGCTCTTGAAGAGAGCTACAACCTCCAATTTGAATCACATAAATCCAATGAGTAGATTGGGAGATATTTCTATTTGAAGTTGGACTTACTGCATTTGAAGGTTCACAATAAGGCTTTTCTTTCCCTCTAATGCTTAATGATTTCTTCAAGTGTGCTTGGCGCATGATCAATGACTCCAAAAATTCTCCTAATGATGTTTCGTAGCTCAAGACTACAAGAACACATAAAACCAAACCACAACTACAAACTACACTTATCCTAAAAAGCATTAAAAACTGTAAATTGCACTACAACTTTACATTTCAAGCCAAACTCTCGTTTAAACTCAAAAGTAACAAAATGTGCAATCTTATGCTAAACTAATTACATAAAGGAACTAAAAAGAAGTTAAATAACTCGTACAAACTGGACACATCACATGCATGAAACTAGGCAAATACAACACAAAATCACCACCTAAAATCTGCCCAAATTCACGCATGAACACGGCTAAGTTCATCAACAATCTAGCCTAATTTGATCATCTAATCTACCCTATAATCATAGTATTCAAATTAGGATAGAAAAGTATGTTACCTTAATGAAGTATAACCACTAAAACCCACGAAAACTTGCTGCCCAGAAGTCGTGCTTCACGATCCAGCAACATGCACAACACGGTGCACCACCACGGCCTTGCACACGAACACCCCTGCACGGCCCCACTGCACGGCTTCAACCCATGAACCGCACAACAGCCCACACGGCGACCACCACACGGACCTACTCGATGCCCAACTCAAACCAAACCCAAAAAACGAACCCAATACCAAAGTCTTGATGAAGGGCAATGAAAGTTAATTTGTGTTTAAGAACTTAAAGATCAATGGAGGTTGAATCTTTAAGTATTGGGTTGTAAAAAATGATGAACAAAGGTTGGTGGTGAACTAGACAAATAGGCGTGGGAAATGGAGAGCAAATGGAGGGAGTGTGTTTAGTGTTTAATTGTAGGCAAAGGATGATTAAATGGCAAATGATCATTAAGCCTTACTAACACTTCTATTTATAGAAGTTAGTTAAGGTATGAACACAAGGCAAGTGGCAAACCAAGCCACATAAAAGGGAAGGGGACCGGTTGGGCTTACTAGAATGGGCCAAAAATGATCACTTGGGCCATTTGCACTCAAGCATGACAAATCATGTTAAATTCGCACTTGGCCCAAAACTTAATTAATTAATTAGAAAATTAAAATAAGATTCTAATTAATTTAAATAAAATAAAATAAATAATAAAACAATTATCATAGAATAAAATAGTCACATTCAAGCAATAAAACAAAAATAAATAGTCCAAATAAATTTGGACCATACATAAAATAAACATAAATACAAGAAAATAATCAAAGCAGAAAATACCAAAAAATCTGGGGCGTTATAGGATCTGTCTACTCTCCATCGATTTCCGCTCAACTGGCAAAGATGTGCGAGCGTTTGGAGGAGTCCAAGCGTGTGAGGACGGAGTTAGAGGAGCGAGAGCGCCGTCTGGAGGAGCGAGACCGCCAACGGGAGGAGCATCAGCGTCATCTGGAGGAGCGAGACCGCCAACGAGAGGAGCATCAGCGCCGTCTGGAGGAGGATCAGAAGAAGCAAGCGGAGTACCTCGAGTAGATGAAGGCGCAGATGGACGCTTTCATGAGGCAATTCGGCGATCTATCTTCCAATCACCGATGACCCCCCGATGATCGCACAGATGGTTCCGGCGGTTCTGGAACCTTCGTAGTGTAGTTGTTTGTTAGATTTCGGTTTATTATAGTTTACGTTTTTGGAAACTGTAATATGTATTACATACTCTTTTGTATTACGAATTATTTATATAAATAATATAAAATATTATTTCGTATATTTAATCTGTTTTTCATTAAAAAATAATTTAATTTCTTTTGTAAAGGTTTTTTGTTAATTAATGAAAGGAAAAAAAATAGACATAACAATTTACCGACCGACAAACGGTCGGTACCCAAACAGAAAAAAAACCCGCAAAAATGACAAATATTAAAATTAAAAAAAGCACGAAAATTAATATACCGACCAACACACGGTCGGTAAATTATTAAGCGCCAAAAAAATTGGCTGGAATAGCCAATATTCCGACCGCCTAACGGTAGATAATACCGATCGACGCCACTTCGGTCGGTACTACCAACCGCTAGGCGGTCGGGAAATACCTCTCTAAGTTTTATTTTTACTTTATAATTTGGTCGGTACACGGTCGGTAAATTTTTTCCGACAGAGCGTCGGTCGGTAAAAAAATTTTACAGACGAATTATCTTTCGACCCCCATGTACCGACCGGAGGCGATCGGAAAATACGATTACCGACCGTTAACGGTCGGGAAAAGGCGGTCGGCCGAGGCTTATTTTCTTGTTGTGAACACCAAAGCTCCAAAAATAATAAAGAAAATATTCTTATATTTACAAAAGTAATACTATTAAATTATTGAGTATAAATGATAAAGGGATTTTTACCAAATAAAAACCCCCGTTGTAGTAAGAGTGGGGGTGTCGAATACGGGGAAGGTCCAACACACTAATCTATGCATAAGAGCGTCGAACAAGCTAGGTCAAGTGATGGTCGCAAGAAGTGGAGGGAACTAAGAGAACTAACTAAAACTAAACTATGAAAAGAAGAATAAAAGGGCCTAGGGTAAGAGATCCACAACTGACAGTCTCACACCACCATGAATTGCGAATCAATCGAACTTAAACTTAGGTCTAGGGACGTCAACGAGCCGATACCTTAACACCCCGCATTTTAGCAATGACGTTATTAGGGATAACGTCATAATCAGGCAGTTATAAATTGATTTAACAATGGAAAATATACTAAAACTCATGGAAAAAGGAAATTTTATTATAATAGTAATGGATCCCAATTACAGAAGGATAAACTAAACTGAAAACAAGGCTTAAAACTATAGAAAAAATCCTAATGCAAAAGCCAGAAAAGTAAATGGGGGCCTAGACGCTCATCAACTCATCCCGCTTCTAGCTTCTATTCTGTTAACCTGCAAAATAGAAATTGGGGGTCCACCATCAGTGGCGAGTAACTAGACTGTCCTACTTAGAAGTAGGACCACATCACATAGAAGAACAGGGTTAAAACATAGGAACGACAACAACCGCATGATACAAGTTCATTCATCAGAATAAGCAGCGGAATCATAACATTCATCAAAAGCGATACCAATCACATCAAGCTAACACAAGTACTTCCGAATACAACACGCAAGAAAGCCAGTTCAATAACAAGATAACGCTCGGTCTACAACCGATAACAAGACTAGCAACAAAGGACTTGCCTCGCACGATTCATCACTGATGAAACGATAGACCCGCACGGTTTACCACCGATAAACCGATTGACGCACGATCTTCAACCATTCGACACGACTTTGACACACAATTAAACACACAAGACTTGCCCCGTATGATTCATCACTGATGAACCGATAGACCCGCACGCTTTATCACCGATAAACCGATAGACGTGCGATCTTCAACCGCTCGACACGACTTGACAACACTAAAAAAGACTCTAAACATCCATTGACAAGAATCATTCCACACGTCATCATCATCACGCAACATCATGCTTATCATTCATTAATCGAAATTCACGCATAGGTTCAAACATAACATAGATCAAGAGTTCAACAAGATTAGTTAACGATTCAAGAAATAAGGTTCAAAATTAAAGCTTAACATCATACTATCACACACATAACATAACAACAATCGAACTCTATATTCTAAACCTATTATTCTAGGCAATCTAATCCTAATCCTAAGTAGAACAGAACTAGTTACCTAAAGAGGAACTATACAAAAACACGCCCAAAGCTGTTCTTCACTCGGCACCTCCACGACCACAAGATTTGGTTTTACAATCACGGCACAAACTGTCATAAATTGCCAAAGATTTCAAGTTAGATAGATTATCAAAGAAAGAATTGAAAAAGAAAGAAATTGAATGGAAGAATGGCCTTGAGGCCGTGTGATACCAAGAGGGAGGAAGAGTGTTTTGTTTTGAGTTTGATCATATGATTAGTAATAAATAAAGGGTGGGTTTTTATGTAGTATAAATAGGATAAAAGGGTTTTACTGCATGATAGGAATTATATTAGGAAAAGAAATTAAAGGGGAAAAGGAGGAGTTTTTATTTGTAGTTTAGGATTGGAAAAAAAAAAATAAATAAATAAAAACAAAGGGCCGACTAGGGAGATGCAAAGTAATATTTTTTGGATGTTCCTAAAATATAGTAGGGTGGTTAGGAAAAATAAAAATAGAGTTTTTAGGTTTTACACAAAATAGATGTAATTGGATAATTAAGGTAAATAAATATATCAAATTAAATTAAAATAAAGGAAAGGAAAGGCCGGCTAGGAGGGAGTCAAAGCAAGGGCTTTGGGCTTGATCAAATAAATAAAAAAATTAAGTCTTTGGGCCCAAATCGGATGATTCGGATTTAAAGTCTTAATTTTACACGAAATTTTACGGCCCAAAAATCCGGGTCGTTACAATCTCCCCTCCTTAAGAAAATTTCATCCTCGAAATTTCATAAGGAAGCACACATAAGCACATAAACAAAGAACATAACACCAAAGAAACTTAGAACAACTAAAGGATAAAATTATTCCTAACCCATGTTACTACCCAAAGTTGCTCACACTACTGTTTAAGGGTCTTGTGATCTAAATTACGCTCTTGATTTCATAAAGCACTCAACTCACTGTTTACTTATGAAGAAGTAAACTCAGGATTAACCTGGCTCTGATACCAACTATAACACCCCGCATTTTAACAACGATGTTATTAGTGATAACGTCGTAAACAGGCAGTTACCAATCGATTTATAATACAAAAATATAACTAAATCGTGGAAGTAATACTTTTATTCATAATAATGGAATCCCAAATTACAAAAGGTTAAATAAACCATAAATCTAGTCCTAAAACTTGAAATAAAAACCTATTGCAAAAACAGGAATTGAAAACAGGGGCCTAGACGCTCAACAACTTATCCCGCTTCTAGCCTCTATCCTGCTTACCTGCAAAATAGATTTGGGGGTCCACCATCAGTGACGAGTAACTAGACTGTCCTACTTAAAAGTAGGATCACATTACATACAATAATAGGGTTTGAAACACAGGATACAAGTACTACAACAGAGTTAGCAGCGGAAACATAACAACCAATAAACATCATATTCAAAGATTACCATGCTTACTTATCAATATAATTAATCTACATTATTAGACATTATAAGACATTTGTTGATTGGTTTCATGATAAAGTAATATCTCAAAAACTTGAGGGTGTTTCCGAAATTGTGAAGTGGTTAGCGTTCGGTCTTCTTGAATCTGTTAATACATATACTGTTTATAAATGTCAATGGATATACATTTTGGACCGAAGCGCAAGATTAGAAGTCCTCATTAGTTCAAAATAGTGTTGTTTCTCTCTTAGCATTATCTACATTTTTTGCTAGTGCTAAGGATGAATCTCCAGCAGATGCACAATTGGTATACTATGGGAGAGTTCAAGAAATTTTGGAGCTAGACTACTCTTCTTTCAAGGTTAGCCTTTTTAAAGGCAAGTGGGTTGATAATAAAAAACGACGCAGTGTAAAGAACGACGACCCTTGTGGATTCACACTTGTAGACTTGGGTCGTTTACGTGATAGTGATGAGCCATTTATACTCCTTACACAAGCGAAACAAGTTTTCTACATAACTAATCCCGCCAATGAAAAATGGTCTATTGTTGTACCGGGAAAGATGGGAATTATCGGCGTTGGTGATGTTGATGATGAGGATGAGTATGATGCTTATGAGCATGTTCCTCCTTTCAACCATCAGAAAAACATTACGACAAATGATGAGGAAGTTGAGGTAAATTACATGCGTACTGATCACACAGAGGGAATAATAGTTGATTCTTAAGGGTATTTATTTGCATCCCACTTTATAGACAATTTATCATTATTTTGCTTATTAGTTCCTTTTATTCTTCTAATTTTTTAGTGGTGTTCAATTTTTTTAGTAGATAATTTTATGTATGTAATTTGTAACACCCCCAAATCTCCCTCTACGAGAATACTAGAATAATACATATAAAATACCGTAGAGATAGACTTGGGAGTATTACCGCCACGTGATAAATAACATAAAGCTATAATTGACTACAACTTTGCAGCGGAAATAAAAAAAATACTTATTATTAAATGCGATGAACTTTGTTTTCAAAAACTAATAACTTAAAATAAAATTAAAACCGTAATCTAGGTGAATGACGCCCTTGCCCCTGATGCAACATGTATTCCACCTTGATCATCAACACCTAGTGTAACGACCCGTATTTTAGCAGCGTTGTTTTTGGAGAAAACAACAATACAGATCATTATTATTTAAAAACCTTTGTCAGATTCATTAATTACAGCGGAAGCTCTAAACTTAGTCCATATTATTCAATTAAAACCATTAAATAATCCAACATAAATAAGATTCTAAAGTCCAACAATGCTACAAAATAAGGAAAAGTCCACTAAAAATAATACAAAGGCTAGGGGTGAAGATTAGAATAAACTACTACTAAGCTATCTTGCACACAATCCCAACCCTTGCGTAACTCAATCAATCATCACCTGTATCTGAAAAGGATTTTGGGGTCCACAGTCAGTGGTGAGTAATTAGATTGTTCTACTTAATTAGTAGAACACAATTAGAAACATAATAATCAGAACAGGTCAACCAAACAGTTAAACAAATCATCAGGAAATCATTCATAGACATCATCGTTCAAGTACACAGCGGAAACAAACATAACATCAAAATAAACCAAGACCTTCTATACTAACTTATTCAGTTCTAGACTTCTTGACACCACTATTGACTCTTCAGTTCTATTCAGTTCAGGTGCTAATCCGTGATCAGTCATATGCTCGTAGGGGAAACCTTAATTCTTCCCCAACTTTCCTTGCTCATGCCGGGTCAACTACATTAGATCTACTTCCCGGCACTGGGATCAAGAACTGTCCCAAATCCGAAGATAGGACAGTGGCTTCGACTAAACCTATGTTCATGGCAACTTAAGCCACTAGATAGGCGATCACTTCATAGTTAATCATCTTTTACATTTCAATTCCGTTCCAATTCCAGTTCATAACTCAATCCTTTAATGACACAACTTGACTTCTAATCAATTCTAGACCAACTTAACTTGACTCAAAACTCTAGTCCAAGACTTGTACCATTCGACATATTCATAACCAAGCAATAATTAAATCAATTCTTAAGTAATCATATAAATAATTCAATCAATCAATTAAATAAATAAATAATCAAATAAACTAACAATTATCAATTAATATCACATAAAACAAGATAAAAATCCTCTTTTTATTAATATATACCACTCGACATTTTGAATGAAGCAACCAAAAATTGACACTTTAATTTATTCGAATACAATTATCAACAATTAATCATATAAACTTAATAATAAATCATAAAATTATACTTTAAACATTAAATCATCAATTAAACATGGACTAAAACAAGATCAAAATCAATCCTTTAATGTGTAGGAACCACACGGCCTTCTTGGTTAACAATAATATCAAGATTAAATTCAAGAAACAATCCTATCATAATTCAATTCATGATGAATTTCAAGATTAACTAACATTAAAGAATAATATTAAATCAAGATTATAGAAAAATATCAATCTTTATGCATCAAGAATCATTCGAACAGGCTATGAATCACTCGGCCTCTGCACGTCCAACATATATTCACACCCAAAGATTATTTTCATCAATTTTATTAAGCAAGAATCATAGATCATGCATAAATTTATACAAGAACAAAAAATAAATTCATCAAAACCTTCCTTGAACATTCGGCCATCCTAATAAAAACAACAATAAATAATTCTAAATGATTCAACACTAATTCTAATCAATTCTACATAATTCCAAGCTTATTCTAAACATGATCAATCCTATTCTAAAAAGGAAAATTTGTAAAAATTAAGTCAACCTTTAAGCGGTCTACTCAAATTAAGTCAAGCTTTGGATTAACTTAAAATAAGACAACCTTGTATACACATCTGCTTAATTTATGTTTGCATTATATTTTAACTTAGAACAGCAGGTTAGGTTTTTTTTTGTTTTGTTTTGCTGGTTACCATTGGAATTTTTTAAAGCTTGTAAATGATAATTCAATCTCTCTTTTATATCATTTATTCCTTTCACCTTCCCCATTACAATCCTGGACTGATGGACACTTGCTGGTGGGCGGCGGCGAGCGGTAGCGAGGGCGAATCGAAGACGGTGGCAGGCGGACTGGCGATGACTTCGGCTTAGGTTATGGCTTGTGAATGTCGAGTGTGTTATGGGTTAATTAACTCAGGGTTTAGGGCGGTGGCGACGACGGCTCTAGTAGCGAGGCTCCGATGCAAGTTATGGGCGGCGACGCAAGTTCTAGATGACGACCGACGATGGCTCCGATGCAAGTTACGGGTGGCCACTTTCTCTTTTCCTTTTTCCCCCTTTCTTTCTTTCTCTTTCTTCCTGTTCTAGCATTGAATGCTTTATTTCTTTCTTTTTTTTTTAATTAATCCTAAGCCATTAATGGAGGAAAGGTAGATGAGAGGAGTAAGGAGTGGGTTTTTAAACTTTTAATCAAAAATTTGAACTGCATTTTCAACAGTTGAAATTTGCCAAGTTGTCTTTTTGGTAATTGAAGAAAACAAGATAAATGTAGCAGTAGGGGAAGATTGAGAATCAGCACTAACTTGGGCTTTGAAGTTTTATAATGGTGTCTTCAACCAAGTTTTTGTAGCCCCCATTAATGGCAGAGAGGTTAGAGGTGAGAGAAGAGGGAATGAAATCATTATTTTTAAATGTTGGGTTTTACAATCTTTTTATTTTTTTTAATTTGCCTTTTTCACGTTTTTTTGGTGGTTAAATGCATTTTCAATTTATTTTTGGACTTTTTAATGAATGAATTTACCAGCATAAATGGTAACCCCCCAAAAAACTTAAACTGAGCAGATGTGTATACAAGGTTGTCTTATTTTGAGTTAATCCAAAGCTTGACTTAATTTGAGCAGACAACTTAAAGGTGCACTTAATTTTTACAATTTTTCCTTCTAAAAATTATATAACTAATCTATCCTACAAATTAAATAAAACAATCTAATTACCTAATAATCTAATATTGATGGTGAATGGTTCGATCTTCAAAGGCTAAAGGTTGAACTTTCTTTGATGAAGATATTTGAATTGATGAAGTGAATGAAGTATTTTTGTGTGGGGAAAATGATGAGTTTTTATTTGTAGTTTAGTTTTTAGAGATTAAGAATGATAAAAGCGGTTTCCCCTTTTTGTGGTGTGTTGGCCGTGTAGAAATACTAGGCAAAGGAGTAAAACAAACTCCAAAAATCTAGTAGAGAAAGTAGGAGGATAAAAATAAGATTTTTGGAATCTGATAAAACATAGATATGATTTATTATTTTAACTTGAAAAGGAATTAAATAATTTGAAGAAGAATGTAAGGGGGCTGTGGGGTATCATAAGGAGAATGGGTGTTATAGGCTTCCTAAAATCTAGTAGTCAAAGTAGGAGAAGTTGGGATAAAAATAGGATTTTTAGGAAAAGGTCAAAATAGATATAAGTTAGTAATATTGGTGAAAATAAGTTAGATAAATCAATTAAAGGGAAAAAGAAACAAGGGGACCGTGAGGTGTAGAGAAAGGGGAAAGAAATTGGACTTGGGTCTTAGCATGACAAGGAGAAAAGGTTTGGGCCAGGATAAAATAATTAGATTGCTAGAACTAATTTAATAATTAATTAAATAATAATCAATTAAATAATTAATTTAATAATAATCAATTAAATAATTAATTAATTATATAATTAATTAATTAAGAAAAATTTAAAATATCCCAAAATTTCGTCATCGAAATTTTTCAAAAGGAAGCACACATTTTGCAAGCAATGAAAAATTACTTATTACACACCTCTACCCAAGTCAACACTCACTTAAGTTCTTGTGGTAAAGCTAACTATGTTAACTCTTGGGATCATAAAGCGCTCAATCTTTCGGGTTACTTATGATGAAGTAATCCTAAGGTTCGGCTCTGATACCAACTGTAATGACCCTTATTTTAGTAGCGTTGTTTTCGGAGAAAACAACAATACAGATCATTATTATTTAAAAACCTTTATTGTCAGATTCATTAATTACAGCGGAAGCTCTAAACTTAGTCCATATTATTCAATTAAAACCATTAAATAATCCAAATTAAATAAGATTCTAAAGTCCAACAATTCTACAAAATAAGGAAAATTCCACTAAAAATAATACAAAGGCCAAGGGTGAACATTAGAATAAACTACTACTAAGCTATCTTGCACACAATCCCAACCCTTGCGTAACTCAATCAATCATCACCTGTACCTGAAAAGGATTTTGGGGTCCACAGTCAGTGGTGAGTAATTAGATTGTTCTACTTAATCAATAGAACATAATTAAAAACATAATAATCAGAACAGGTCAACCAAACAGTTAAACAAATCATCAGGAAATCATTCATAGACATCATCGTTCAAGTACGCAGCGGAAACAAACATAACATCATAATAAAACAAGACCTTCTCTACTAACTTATTTAGTTATAGACTTCTTGACACCACTATTGACTCTTCAGTTCTATTCAGTTCAGGTGCTAATCCGTGACCAGTCATATGCTCGTAGGGGAAACCTTAATTCTTCCCCAACTTTCCTTGCTCATGCCGGGTCAACCACGTTAGATCTACTTACCGGCACCGGGATCAAGAACTGTCCCAAATCCGAAGATAGGACAGTGGCTTCGACTAAAACTATGTTCATGGCAACTTAAGCCACTAGATAGGCGATCACTTCATAGTTAATCATCTTTTACATTTCAATCTCGTTCTCAATTCCAGTTCATAACTCAATCCTTTAATGACACAACTTGACTTCTAATCAATTCTAGACCAACTTAACTTGACTCAAAACTCTAGTCCAAGACTTGTACCATTCGACATATTCATAACCAAACAATAATTAAATCAATTCTTAAGTAATCATATAAATAATTCAATCAATCAATTAAATAAATAAATAATTCAATCAATCAATTAAATAAATAAATAATTCAATCAATCAATTAAATAAATAAATAATCAAATAAACTAACAATTATCAATTAATACCACATAAAAGAAGATAAAAATCCTCTTTTTATTAATATATACCACTCGACATTTTGAATGAAGCAACCAAAAATTGACACTTTAATTTATTCGAATACAATTATCAACAATTATCATGTAAACACTTTAATAAAATATCTAGCCACTTAACGTACCTTTCTTCTACCGAATCGAAACGTAACCTTGAATCGACAATTAAGAACTTCTATCGATCGAGAAAGCCCTACATACAAGTAATATAACCTTAGTTAACGTAAGGTCATTCAAACATTCGGAACTACCTTAAATATGACTCTAATATGTGCATGATTCTTGTGAAACTAAAACTTACGTTTTTAATTAAAACTTTGGTTGAATATTATTTTTCAAAACAAGAAAATCATTGATAATAAGATATTTATTTCTTATAATTGAAATCATTCTAACACAAAATAATTTTCTGATTTTATAGTTTATAACCTTTAAGAGTGATTAATATTTAAAACCATGTTACTTAAAAATAATTTGATATGGAGACAAAAAGAGAGGAGAAGAAGAAAACCCAAGGTGGAGAATGGTGGCGGTGTGGTGGTAGTGTGGTCGGAGTGGTGGTGGCCGGAGCAAGAAAGATTAAGAGGGAGTGATGGTGGTGGTGCTGTGAGAATGAGGGAGATGGGGATTTTTTGGTGTAATTTGTGCATTGGGGTATGGGGTATTTATAGTGTTTAAGGTATGTATAGTATGGTAAGTTGAAGATCATGAAAATAATTTTAATGATCACCATTATTTGTTTTAGTCATACTTTAGGAAGATTTTATCATTGGTGATCAAGCATATTATGGTTGGGAAGATTATGGAAAGATTTTTGGGTGGTTAAAAGGCAAGTATTTGCTTAGTAGGATATTAGGGAATAATCTTGAACAATCTCCCTAACCCCCCCCCCCCCCCCCTAGCCTTGTGTTTTTTTTTAAATTATTTTTTTTCTTTTGGGCTACTTAATTGGCTTATTGGTTTTGGATTAGGATTTGTTTACAAATCCAAGAGAAGTAATTGGGATTAGAAATACTTAATTGGCCTATTGGTTTTGGATTAGGGTTTATTTATGAATCCAAGAGAAGTAATTGGGCTTAGAAATCCCTTTTTAAATTAAATTTATATCATAAAATTCTAGTTATTTATATGTGAAAATAGGACTTATTTAAATTCCTTTTTTTTTCTTTTTGAATAATGTTTTCACTTGAAAATATATGCAAATAATATATTCGTAGTATAAAATACTTTTTTTAATAATCAATAATCGTAGTAGATATGTACCAAAATTGTGGGGTATTACAGTCTACCCCCCTTAAAAGAAGTTTCGTCCCGAAACTTGTTAAAATGGAGAAAATTTTAGTTTTATGTTTGAACCATGCACATCCTAACAAGACCCATAAATGACAACTTTTACTAATACTAATGACTCAAAATACCAAAAATAACTAAAAAGGCAAATGCGCGAAACTCTATGGCACTCTACCCCCGTTAAAAGGAGTTACATCCCCGTAACTGGACCACTAACCTTAAGTGAGAAGATCTGGGTAACGCTTCCTCATGTCCTCTTTTGCTTCCCAAGTTGCTTCTTCGGTCTTATAGTTTGACCATAATACCTTCACTATTTTCACATCCCTATTGACCATAAGTGAAAGGACTTGAAAAAGCGAAAACAAAATGAGGATGGGTATCATAAGGAAAAGGAAAGTGAAAAGAAAAGTAAAACACGAGTTATTTCCATATCAAATATGGGGTCACATCACAAAAGATCAATGGGATGCATTTGTTACCAAAAATACATCTCATATAGAAGTGTTAAGTATTAATATTAGCATTAGCATAAAACATATTCTAAAATTGTCCACTACTTAATTAACAAATGTTAATTTTTTTTTATAGAAAAACTGTAGTAAAGCCTCCAAAATTTCAAGTCAAAGGAAGTTTTATCATCATATGGGCACTAAAACATATGCTAAGTCAAGAAAAGAATGGATCAGTAGTGGTTTTTACCCAATTCAGAACAAATCATCATCATCATCATCGGCAGCAACTAATTCTTCAGTTACAATGATGAAGGGAGATAGGGTGCTTGATTGGTATTGTAGTCTTCATGGTCGAGATGAAAGTGGAAGAAGAACCATTTCTGATCCAGGAATTAAGGAAATAGCTGATGTTGTGGTGAGTTTATAATTTTTTTCACTTGTACATTTATTCTTTCAATACATGCATATACTATAATTATAACTAAACACATCAAACTTTCTTTCAATAGATGGGATGGAAGCAAAAGGAGTCTGCAGGTGAATTTACTCCAAAAGGAAACAAGGATGCCTTACACTGACATGGTGTTAGGAAAGGAAAATAAAGGACGTGTATTAGGAAAAGGAGGTGTTCGTGTAGGCATGAAAAGGGCTTTTGGGGAAGATCATGCATCCGCAAGATCAGCCAATGTAAGTGGAGCCCCACCGCAAGATATAGAGGCTATGAAATTTGCAATAACAGCTAATATAACAGAAAAAATGAACAAAACATTTGCTGCTATCTTGGGACAAATGGGATTACCGATGCCTAATATTGAGTTGTTGCATGATTCTCCTGGAAACAAATTTAGTGAGCGTGATCGTTCAACAGCAAATAATGACATATCTAAGAATCTTGATTTTCAAACAATAGAGACTCGGCTTGATTTGGAGGTAAGTATTGAGATTTTCATCGAAATATATCAAACCATAGACAAATATGATATTAACTTTTTTCATTTGCAGGTGGAAACCCATTGTCAACTTCTATTGCCTCAATTAAGTGTCGCTGATGGAGGAGAGCTGATTGTGGTTGCCTATGGTTGTACACAACCGCAATTAGAAGGCCAAAAGGTGGATACGGTAGATTTAGAAGCTGATAATTATAGGGTATTCATAGACACAATTGAAAGTGGTTTTGAAGATTTATCACTTCCACTTCCAGGACCCAATTGGAGCCTTAGTAAAATTGTGGATGCAAGGGGTACTTTTGTATCATGGCCATGTCGTTGGGTTCAATTTTCAAATGAGGTAGTGATTGTTGCATTGACTTTTTCTATACTTCACAAATGAGATGTGTTAATTGTTATGTTATTATATTTTTGTCCTTTAGGTTTTGCAAAAACTAAAAAACAAAAAAGCTAATGATTATGGCACAAACAAGGAAGATTTGGAAGGGCATAAAAAACGTTCACGTGCTAAGGGGAAAAAGTCTTTTCAAGAGAAAGACAAGGAATTTCAATCAAAAGCCACTTCACCTGCCACAAATATGGAGAATCGAGTTCCATCGTCTAAGGGTTCGACTCATCAAAAAAGTGATAAGGAAGATCCACTTGTCGATGAAGAGGTGCTTAAGTCTCTTAGTTCTTATGGTTCGTGGTTGCATACATGTGTAGTCAACCTTCCCGACGAGAGTCAAATATCAGTTGGTTTGCGAAAGAATCAATTTTTCTACATGGAAGATACATTCACATGGATTTTCAAAAAAGACATACGCGAATTTCGTGCTGGGGATTTGTTAAATGTGTCAATACTACAACTGCTGATGAGGTTATAAAAACATACACTTCTATGAGTTTTGGTTATTTGCTTAATTTTCACCATCTAACACAACTTTATTACTTTGGATTTTAATTAGTGCACTTTATGATGATTTACGGGAATGTGAATCGGTTTCGAAGGTTGGGTGGTTATGTCCACAACATATTTGTGGCACTTATTGTGTTACAATGTAACCAGACGTCAAGGAGTACATTGAGCATGGTCTTAAAGAATCAGCCATCGGGGGAATCAAGTTCATTATTGCTCCATATGTGCAAGAGTATGTATTATAATTTTATATGGCCGATGACTTTTTAATGTTTTATTTGATTGTTGTACTTCTATTTCTTATTAACTCTAATTTTTGTGATTGTAGCCACCATTGGTTGCTCTTAGTATATGCCCTTCAACTTACACAATATATCAATTTGATTATGTACGTCTGCATCCAATTCGCAATTTACTAATCAAATCTTTATTGAATAGGTAAATTTATTTGTAATTTTTTGTTACGTTCAACATATACATGAGATGCATGTTTTTTATATACATTATTTGTAATATGAAACTGCCAGTGTGCTGAGGAAATTGCGTGGAAGTAGTGTTTTCTATTTGTCCGACGATAATGTACAATGGAAATCAGTAAAGGTAAATTAAATAATTTAGTACTTAAAAATATATAATTTAGTTGAAGTTATGAACTTTCACTAATTTTGAGATATTTGTTCAATGTATGTCATCCAACCCAACTGTGCAAAACAAGAAAATGGTGTCGATTGCGGATATTATGTGATGAGATTCATATATGACATAGTATCTTGCTGCACTGACGTGAATGACGTGGAAAAGGTATGCATACATCAACTTCTTTATGTTTTTTGAAAAAGTAGTAATACAATGGTTTCATGAATATTTTAGAACTTAATACACCTGAAAAACAAGAATTAGGTTGATTGGTGCAAATATGGTAACAAAAACACTTAAAACAAAAAATGACCTATTAGGCTAGTTTTTGTTCCGAAATGCCCTATTTCTACCCAAAATGATGCAAATAAGTACTAAAATAGTTATATTACTTGTTTAGGACATGAATAGACATTAAAAACAAGAATTAGGTTGATTGGTGTAAATATGGAAACAAAAACACTTAAAACAAGCCAAAAATGACCTATTAGGCTAGATTTTGTTCCAAAATACCCTGTTTCTGACTAAAATGATGCAAATAAGTGATAAAATGATTATATTATTGTTTTAGGACATGAATAGACCATAAAAACAAGAATTAGGTTGATTGGTGCAAATATGGGAACAAAAACACCCAAAACAAGCCAAAAATTACCTAAATAGACGTTAAAAACAATAATTAGGTTGATTGGTGCGAATGTGGGAACAAAAACACCCAAAGCAAGGCAAAAATGAACTATTAGACTAGTTTTTGTTCCGAAATGCCATATTTCTACCCAAAATGATGCAAATAAGTAATACAATGGTTATATTACTGCTTTAGGACATGGATAGACCTTAAAAACTAGAATTAGGTTGATTCGTGCAAATATGGGAAAAAAAAACACTTAAAACAAGCCAAAAATGACCTATTAGGCTAGTTTTGGTTCCGAAATGCCCTATTTCTGACTAAAATGATGCAAGTAAGTGAGAAAATGATTATATTATTGTTTTAGGACATGAATAGACCTTAAAAACAAGAATTAGGTTGATTGGTGCGAATATGGGAACAAAAACACTTAAAACAAACCAAAAAATACCTATTAGGCCAGTTTTTGTTCCAAAATGCCCCATTTTCGATTACAATGATGCAAATAAGAAATAAAATTATTATATTATTGTTTTAGGACATGAATAGACCATAAAAACAAGAATTAGTTTGATTGGTGCGGATATGGGAACAAAAACACCCAAAACAAGCCAAAAATTACCTAAATAGACGTTAAAAACAAGAATTAGGTTGATTGGTGCGAATGTGGGAACAAAAACACCCAAAGCATGGCAAAAATGAACTATTAGGCTAGTTTTTATTCCGAAATGCCATATTTCTACCCAAAATGATGCAAATAAGTAATACAATGGTTATATTACTGCTTTAGGACATGGATAGACCTTAAAAACTAGAATTAGGTTGATTGGTGCCAGTATAGGAAAAAAAACACTTAAAACAAGCAAAAAAGGACCTATTAGGCTAGTTTTGGTTCCAAAATGCCCTATTTCTGACTAAAATGATGCAAGTGAGAAAATGATTATATTATTGTTTTAGGACATGAATAGACCTTAAAAATAAGAATTAGGTTGAGTGGTGCGAATATGGGAACAAAAACACTTAAAACAAACCAAAAATTACCTATTAGGCCAGTTTTTGTTCCGAAATGCCCCATTTTAGATTACAATGATGCAAATAAGAAATAAAATGATTATATTATTGTTTTAGGACATGAATAGAACTTAAAAAAAATTGTGTTGATTGGTGCGAATATGGGAACAAAAACACCCAAAGCAAGGCAAAAATGACCTCTTAGGCTAGTTTTTGTTCCGAAATGCCCTATTTCTATCCAAAATGATGCAAATAAGTAATAAAATGGTTATATTACTGTTTTAGGACATAAATAGATCTTCAAAACAAGAATTAGGTTGATTGGTGGAAATATGGGAACAAAAACACTTAAAACAAGCCAAAAATGACCTATTAGGCTAGTTTTTGTTCCGATATGCCCTATTTCTACCCAAAATGATGCAAATAAGTAATAAAATGATTATATTATTGTTTTAGGACATGAATTGACCTTAAAAAAAATTATGTTGATTGGTGCGAATATGGGAATAAAAACACCCAAATCAAGGCAAAAATAACCTATTAGGTTAGTTTTTGTTCCGAAATGCTCTATTTCTACCTAAAATGATGCAAATAAGTAATAAAACGGTTATATTACTGTTTCCGGACATGAATAGACCTTAAAAACAAGAATTAGGTTGATTGGTGCAAATATGGGAACAAAAACACTTAAAACAAGCCAAAAATGACCTATTATGCTAGTTTTTATTCCGAAATGCCCTGTTTCTGACTAAAATGATGCAAATAATTGATAAAACGATTATATTATTGTTTTAGGACATGAATAGACCTTAAAAACAATAATTAGGTTGATTGGTGCGAATATGGGAATAAAAACACCCAAAACAAGCCAAAAATTACCCATTTGGCTAGTTTTGATTCAAAAATGCTTTATTTTATCCATAAATGATGCAAATAAGTCATAAATTGCTTACATTAGTGTTTTATGACATCTATAGACCTTAAAAACAAGAATTAGGTTGATTGTTGCGAATATGTGAACAAAAACACTCAAGACAAGCCAAAAATGATCTATTTAGCTAGTTTTGATTCCAAAATGCTCTATTGTTGCCAAAAGTGATTCAAATAAGTCATAAATTGCTTGCATGAATATTTTAGGACATGAATACAAAATAATCTTATTATTTTGGATATTTATTTTGTTTAAGGTTTTAAATACTCCACGGGAGGAGGCTTTTACCACTACCGAAACCAACGCAGTTCGAGACAAATTTGCTTGCTTCTTCACCAATAATTATACTTGAGCGTCGGTAATTGTTTCAGGTTCATCTATTACACATTTACTTTTGTCGTTATGTAATCGACAATTCTCTAACCAACACGAATTTATTATTTTGCTACGTACTTTGGGCTTTGTTGATGGCAGGTGCAATTTTTGTTTGCTTCTTGGTTGCTGTCTTGGTCGGTTCGCTGATCCTCAGCTCGTGCATGGCATGGTTTAATATTTGCCCTAGCTTGCTTTCAATGCCTAGTATTTCTTAGTTAATTTTTTTCTTGTCTTAGCTATCTTCCCGAAGTTATACAAATTGATTATAACTAGAGGTCTTCTACTTGTTCGTTATGTAATCCATTTCTTTCTGGCATTTTGTACGTTGCTTGTAAATATAATTTCTTTTGGTTTTAATACGGAGTATAATTTTAATTTGATGCAATGTTTTGATTTGATCTAAAATATATTCATATGGATTGAATGTATGAGGATTCTTTTAAATTTATATTGCAGGATTTGATTTTAGATACATTTGATTAGAAATTGCAAATTAAAAAAAATTAAATACATATTATCTGCTCCGTTGTTTACAAAATAGAGAAGCAGATAATTATTATCTGCTCCTCTATTTGTGAAATCGCGGGGTAATTATTTGCTTCGCTATGTAGCGGAGCAGATAATAATTTACTATCTACTTCATTCAATGCTGCTGAGGGGCTGTAGCAGAGTAGATAATAGCTAAAATAACGGAGCAGATAGTGTTTTTTCCACTAGTGGAAGATGTTCAAGGGTACATCGGTGGTTGAAGAAATTTCAAGTAAGAAGTTTCTTGTTATATTTTTTTTTTTTGGTTTTGATTGATTAATTTCCATTGTTCATGCATGTATAAAGCTTATTAGTATCATTGTATTTAATAATTTCAATGTCATATAATTGGTATATACCCATTTTGTTAATGGGGGTATGCATGGTAAACAAGATAGTAATTTTATGATAATTTATTCATATATAAAGATTATCTTGTTTATGTTAAATTTGGTTGTATAAGTGCATATATGTAGCAAATTTGATGACAATATTTATTTGTTTGTCAAAATTTGTATATATGGTCCTTTTAAATTCTTATACATGGAACCAATTTGGGATTATTTTGAAACTATTGAGGACTTTGTCTTTCATGATATCATATATATACATGGAGAAAGAATTTTCATTCTTTGGGAAAATCATATGATGAATATGATAAAGTTTATTGATGGTTGAATTTATGCCCATAAAGATGATTGGTATAATCATATAATTTAGCATGGAAATAATGCTAATGGGAAAATAATTTTATTATTTATGAAATGGGTTGGTTAATTTTTGTATGTTACAATACATTAACTTTTATTGATGGGAATCAATAGACAAATGCATGTGGTTATGTTTTTTTTTTTTATTTTTTTTTATTTGTCTTCTTATGCTTACAAGTATGCCATTTTGTAAGTATGGTTATTAGAGGTTAATTGTGGAGTATGTAACTACTTCATGGAGGAATAAAGATTATTTCCTTATTAATGGTTAATGGTAAAATGCATGATAAATATATATATTTATTTTGTTCTCTTTGGTTTAAAGGAGAATGATGTATCAGATTTTTTAATATGGTGATCAATTTAATAATTGATGGTATTCTATGGTTTAATAGAATTGTGCATTTGTTAAACATTGTTCATGGGAATATTCCATGTATTTGATGACAATAATCAGTGTGTGATTATGAGTACTTATCAAAGATAGAATGGTTATTGTGATGAATATTTTCACAATGTTGCATTGAGTTTTGTTCTCATGATAAATCAAAAGTATAAGTGTTTATATTTCTAATTTTTGTAACATATATATGAGTATTATACGTAATATTGTATAATGAAATATAAAATTTATTATCTTGAACCGGCTTTATCAATTAATAGTATAAGTTCTCATATTATCAAATTTGGTAATATATAATAGAATGGAAAATTTGTGTATATATGAGAGGAGAATTTTTGTACTTGATGATAATTTATAAAATAATTTTATTTAATTAAATATTATTTTATACTTGATACAAGTATAATGGAAGATAATATGGAAATTTTTTGTTTGCTTCTTGGTTGTTGTCTTGGTCGGTTCGTTGATCCTCAGCTCGTGCATGGCATGGTTTAATATTTGCCCTAGCTTGCTTTCAATGCGTAGTATTTCTTTGTTAATTAGTACAAAGATGGGACGTGAATATTTCTTTCAATGCCTAGTATTGCTTTCAATTCCTAGAATCATTCAAATAAGATGTAGAATGGTTACATGAATATTATAGGACGTGAATAAACCATAAAAACATGAAATAGATTGATTAGTGCAAAGATGGGAGAAAAAGCACCCAAAACTAACCCAAAATGTGCTTTTGGTTTTTTTTTCCCCTTGTAATTAGTAGCTTGTTTGCATGATTTTGGGCAAAGCTAGGGCGTTTTGGAATGAAAACGAGCCAAATAGCTCATTTTAGGTTAATTTTGGGTGCTTTTTCTCCCATCTTTGCACTAATAAATCTATTTCATGTTTTTAAGGTTTATTCACGTCCTATAATATTCATGTAACCATTCTACATCTTATTTGAATGATTCTGGGCAAAGCTAGGGCGTTTTGGAACGAAAATGAGCTAAATAGCTCATTTTGGGTTACTTTTGGGTGTTTTTGCTCCCATCTTCGCACTAATCAATATAATCCCTATTTTTGAAGTTTAATCATGTCCTATAATAATGATGTATGCATTATACATCTTATTTATATGATTTTGGGCAAAGCTAGGGCGTTTTGGAACGAAAATGAGCAAAATAGCTCATTTTGGGTTAGTTTTGAGTGTTTTTGCTCCCATCTTCGCACCAATAAATCTAATTCATATTTTTAAAGTTTATTCATGCATAATAATATTCATGTAACCATTCTACATCTTATTTGTATGATTTTGGGCAAAACTATGGCGTTTTGGAACAAAAATGAGCCAAATAGCTCATTTTGGGTTAGTTTTGGTTGTTTTTGCTCCCATCTTCGCACCAATCAGTCTAATTCATTTTTTAAAATTTTATTCATGTCCTACAATATTCATTTAAGCATTCTACTTCTAATTTGTATGATTTTGGGCAAAGATAGGTCTTTTTGAAATGAAAACGAGCTAAATAGCTCATTTTTTATTAGTTTTGGGTGTTTTTGCTCCCATATTCGAACTAATCAATCTAATGAATGTTTTAAAAGTTTATTCATGTACTATAATATTCATATAAGCATTCTAAATCTTATTTGAATGATTCTGGGTAAAGCTAGGGCGTTTTGGAATGAAAACACGCCAAATAGCTCATTTTGGGTTACTTTTGGGTGTTTTTGCTCCCATCTTCGCACTAATCATTATAATTCATGTTTTTGAAGTTTAATCATGTCCTATAATATTAATGTAAGCATTCTAAATCTGATTTGTATGATTTTGGGCAAAGTTATGGCGTTTTGGAACAAAAATGAGCCAAATAGCTCATTTTGGGTTAGTTTTGGGTGTTTTTGCTCCCATCTTTGCACTAATCAATCTAATTAATGTTTTTAAAGTTTATTCATGTACTATAATATTCATGTAAGCATTCTAAATCTTATTTGTATGGTTTTGGTCAAAGTTATGGCGTTTTAGAACGAAAACGAGCCAAATAGCTCATTTTGGTTTACTTTTGGGTGTTTTTGCTCCCATCTTCGCACTAATCAATATAATTCATGTTTTTAAAGTTTCTTCATGTCCTATCATATTCATGTAATCATTCTACATCTTATTCATATGATTTTGGGCAAAGCTAGGGCGTTTTGGAATGAAAATGAGCAAAATAGCTCATTTTGGGTTAGTTTTGGGTTTTTTTCTCCCATCTCCGCATTGATCAATCTAATGAATTTGTTTAAAGTTTATTCATGTACAATAATATTCATGTAGGCATTCTACATCTTATTTGTATTTTTTGGGCAGAGCTAGGGCGTTTTGGAACGAAAACGAGCCAAATAGTTTATTTTGGGTTAGTTTTGAGTGTTTTTGCTCCCATCTTCGTACCAATCAATCTAATTCATGTTTTTAAAGTTTATTCACCTCCCTATACAGCCTACGCAGAGCATGTTGGCATGAACATTGTAATTGAACTTTTGATTAGCTTTGTGATTGCGCCCCATCTAGGATCATCACCTCCCTAGATAGCCTACGCAGAGCACTTCAGCTTGAATATTGTAATTTAACTTGTGATGATTGATGTGATAAAGCACATTTTGATTGCATTTGTAATTAGTCTTGTTGATTGCGCCCCATCTAGGGTCAACAGCTCCCATTTTACAATATTGTTGCTTTTTTTAGTAGAGTTGTTATTTTTGGATGCTTATGTTAAGGTGACTTTTTCACTTGTTCAAGTTAAGGCAGATGTTAAAAAACTCAATGCCAGCTAAATTTCTTGATCAAATCACAAAAAAATAGAACTTATGTCAAATAGCAAAAAAAAAAAAAAAAGGTAGCTACTAGCCTTTAGTAAAGTAAATCAAAGAAATCAAGTGAATCAAACCAAAGGCAATCAAGTTAGGCACATAATTCCCAAAAATCATCAAATAAGGTTATGGCACAACGCCTCTAACAAAGCAAACATCCTCAAACTATCGTCTCAATCCTATATCTAATCCTAGAAAACTAAGCAAACCAAGAAATAAAAGGGGAGTTGGAAAAAACTCACCAAGGCAAGCCTAGAAGGGATCAATGTTACCATACGAATCCAATTGATTTTTATGTATGTAATGTCATTTAACCAAGTACCTACAAGAGTTACACACTACTTACACTTCCACAAACTCCACAAAATAATTAGCAAACCCAAAAGAAATACAAAAGTCAATCATCGATATAATTATTTTTAGCTAATTAAGTTAAAATTGCTCTCATTTCAAGATTATAAGCTGCAAATACTAAAAATTTTGACAAGTACCTAAATGAAAGCATAAAAAATTATGATCAACACAAACCAAACCACTTAATTCATGAAGATTAGAGATAAGCAAGAAACTTACTAAATCATTCCATGTATGCAGTTCTAACTCCATGTCATGATGATTCTCAAGCCTCTGTTAAAAAGAACAAAGTTGTGAGTACGGATGACTTACTAGAAAAATTCAATCCAGATGACCATAAAAACACTACATCATTCTCATAAGAAACAAAAGACAAAATAAGAAACTAACACAAGAAGATTAAAAAAGGTTTAGTTTTGCTTACTAGTGTTGCTACTGATTAATTACCTCTTAAACTTTTTTAGTTTATTTAACAATGAGAATCTAAAGGATGTAAAATATAAATTACAAAATAAACTGGATCATAGGATCAATTACCTCACAATCTTCAATGTTAAAATAAATAATTTACAAAAGATAAAATGGATATACAATATCATACCCCAAAACTGGCTAAATCCAATGATAAATTCCACATATCCAAAATGAAAAGTCCACATTAAACAAAAACAACATAAAATTAATCACAACATAGAGAAAAAAATAAAATAAAAATTTAAGGAACAAAACGTAGACGATGAATAAAACAAAACATACCTCGCAAGAGATGAACAAATCATTGCATCAATTTGAAAAATGAAAACCAAAAGTAAATCCTTGAGTTTTCAGATCGATGTAAAACCTGAAAATTTTCATCAAAAAGGTATCGAATCCAAATAGAAATTAGTTGATTTCTCACAAAGAAATGCCGCTACCACTAACCTCTCCCATTTCAAGCACTTCCATGGCATCTTTGTACTATTGTGCAATCTTATTTATGAAGATAAAATATTGAAAACCCTAAATTTTTTTTAAGAATTCCCTAATCACTTTCAAAACCTCAAAACACAACAACAAAAACAACATCAATCAGCAATTAATAAATCCCTTAAATAAAAAATCCCTAAAAAAATGGAAACTCTCAAAATCGTAAAAAAAAAAACACCAACGTCAACAACAAAAAGCATAACAACAGGAGCAATAAAAAAAATATTTCAATTGAAAAAAAACTAGAGAGATGAATTACTGGTTCCCATAAATCCGAACTCAAAATTTTCAGCCCAAAATTTGCTTCAAACTCTAGCTATTAACATTCGCCTCAACTTGAGATAGACGAACGACAGCGGTGGTGGCTCATTCACGTATGAAGATTTTGATGGTGGGTGGTTGGTGGTAGACGGCAAGAAGTGGTTGTGATGGCTGGTGAACGAAACGACGGCGAGCAGTAGCGAGTTGATGGTGGGTCGCTCGCGATTGTGGTGGGTGTGTGTGGCTCGAGATTGCGGTGGGTGTGCGTGGCTCGCTCGCGATGGCGGTGGCCTGATAGTGGTGGGTCGATCGCTCAGACAGACTAGCCAGTGGTGGTGGCTAGTTTGCACAGGTTGACCAGTGGTGGTGGTGGTGGCTAGCGAGATGGGATGTGGTGGTGGTTTTGCTAGGGTTTGTTGATCTAAGAGTGTGAAGTTTTTTTATGAAAAATTTATGCGTTAATGAACTGTGTAGAAGCGTGCAGATCCTCTGGATTTCTTTAGAAACTCTACTTGGTAGAGTTGAGGACATCTGAATCGTCCAATTAAATCAACGGTTGGATGAGTATATTCTTACAAAAACACATACCCATTAAATGACAGCTGTCTAACTCTACACATCATCATCCACCTTCACTCCTTCAGCTTCAGGATTTCATCCCCTTTTAATTCTTACCATTCCCGATCCAAAAGGAAAAAAAAAAAAATTGCCTAAAAGAACTCAGCCATAATTAATGCTTCAAAGCATGGTGATTTATTGATTTATCAATTATTCAAGCCATAGCAATGAAATGTAGTCCCTTGAGGCCGACACTCGCTGCCGGCTGACCACTGCCGTTCCATTCTTGAGTGAGCTGGAGCACGAGTAAGCAAATGAAGTAGCTGAAGTGTATTCCTATTTAATTTCATTACAACAGGTAAATTTGATCAATTTGATTTTTGTAATTGTTTTTTCTATTCAACTGGATTATTTTTCTTATTGGATGGTTTGGTGTGTGATTTGGTTAGATTGATATGTTAATATCATTATTGGGTTAAGTTGTGTTGCCACATTTTTAATTTGAGAACTTAAATATAGTTGTTATATGGGATTTGTCTGATTATTATTCCATTTTGTATATGTGCATTGCCTTTTTTTTTTAAATGAAAGATTAATACTTTGTAAAATAGCCAAATTATTTGGCTCTTCTCATAATTGAGGGTAACAAATGCTAAACCTGAAATGCATGACTACTATTCTTAAAATTTCCAACAGGATATATGTAGAACAAACTAAGCAATCAGAGCTACAAAATGGCATTATGGACACTGATGTTATTCTCAGCAGTCTATTAGCTCAATATGGTAGAGCTTTGTGTGACCAAAGACACAAGATGTAGGTTCAAATCCTGCATAGGTTACATGATCTAAAAGGCATTTACAAAATTACAAAAGAAAGACTTTAAAATAATCTAACTGTTAATAGTTTGAGTACAAAAAGGAGGAGCTAAGTCTTCTAATTCCATAACAAAGAAATTTGAAGATAAGTTAACGACAAAAGGAACACTAAATTTATTTCCAAGCTAAACTCTTGATCAAAATCCACCATGACACACACTGTACCAAATCTTTTTCTTACATTGTTGGGTTGTTGCATCATCGTTGACCTATATATGAATATAGAAAATGTTGTTAGGTCAGTATGACACAAACTAATAGTTTAAGTAAGATTTTACCTATCTGATTATTCATGTGGCACACAAGTTGAACTGGTTTGGAAATTGAGTGGATTGAAATTTTGTATATGCATAGCTTGACTTGAAAATGGAGTATTTTTCCACATATCACAATAAGATGAATCTTAACTTCCATAGGTTTCACCCTACATAGGCACAAAGCTCATGATGAAACACAATACCAAAAAATATTGCTTCACTAATCACTACTATAAAACATTATTGATATTTACCAAGAGTAGTTGTGTATAACTATTGTAGGGTATCTGAAGATTTTGATAGTTGCTCTCAAATGACAAGTACTGTTGTGTTGAAATCCTTGGAGTATCTCCTCCCTATATTTTTATGGTTTTTTTTTTTGAGAAAAAAATTGTTAGTAATAACATTTAATGTTTAAGTATAACATTTATCTATATATATACCTGTGGAGGGATGTTTTCTTTGTTTGGATGATTTTTCACCTTCTTCTTCCCTTTTTTTGTCTAATAAGATTGAGATTCTTGGGAAGTTACACCATGAAATTTTTCTGTCCAACTTTTTCTTTGTTTCCCCCCTTTCTTCCCCTCTTTTGGCTTCAAAGTAACCTTATCCCTAATAATGGAATGTGTTTCATCCTGTAGTTCACTTGCGTTGCAAGACAAATCTGCTCTATTCATTTCTGTTTCAAGGTTCAAGAATAACTTCTCAACATCCAAATTGTTTAGCTTATTCTCTACCAATGTTGAAGATTCTACAAAATTAGATGCCCTTGAAGCAATTTTCACTAACTTTTGACATAATGCTTTGTACCTACGAGTAGCATCCAACCTAGGGTCTTCAAGAATAGTCATCCCAGAAATATCTTGTACAGTTTCAATCCTTGCTTTTTTAGTCCAACGTTTCAAGATATATTTGTTAGGAACCAACTTGATATTCATGGTTTCAAGGACTTTCAAGGCATGAGCACATAATATCCCTAATCTTCCAAACATTTTACAGCTACATGAAACAGTTTCATCCAAAGGGTCACCCAACACATGGTATTCTTTATTGATGGAGTAATCACCTTCGGGATCAGAAATTACAACTCTATATTCATTGCTTGGTTGACCTTCAATAGGAAGCTTAATATAAGCTGCGGTTGACCAAACATGTTCATCTTAAAAGGCTTCAAATATTTTAGGGTTATAAATTTCGGAAACTTGCCTAAGTAAAGGTGTTCTACGCATCTTAGTCTTTGGTAGTTTTTCTCTTGAATTAAACTCATTGTTTGTCTCATTTTGTCGCTTAAGCCCAACAACTCTCTCAAATTGTTTGAAAAAATGCATTATATCCAAAGCGCATTTTAGATAACCTTTTAGATCTTTGTTCAAGCTTTCACTTAATTGAGTGCTACACATTCCCAAAGAAAATACATTTATCATGTAACATTCAGCCCACTTTTCTTTTACAGCATAAATACTATCTACCCACCTCCTCTTTTCTTCAAGGATTTTTTCACGCAATATACTGAATGCCTTTTCAAACTCTACCTCTTCTTTAATCTCATACATACAAGCTTTGAATTCTTGAAGAAAACTCAACCCGTAATGTAACAAGTGTTTGGTTGCATTTTCAGTGATATGCCAAGTACATAAACCATGCCATACGTTTGGCATCACCTCTACAATTTCCTTTCCCATGGCTATATCTTGGTTGATGAATAATGTCTTTGGATACTTGTTGCCATGTGTTTTCCAGAAATGTTTCAAACAACCACTTAAAAGATTCAATTGTTTCATCATATAAAAGGGCTGCTCCAAAAACCGTTGTCTCCGTAAAATGATTAAAACCAACAAATACTCCAAATGGTCGATGTTCTTTATTTGTACCAAACGTAGTGTCAAAGGCAACTACGTATCCAAATGAAGCATAATCAATAAGCATCTTTGCATCAGCCCAAAAAATATTTGTTATTTGTTCTTCACAATCCAACTGAATTGAAAATTGGAATGAAGGATTGTCTATTGTTTGTGAGTGAAAGTATTTTAACAAAATTCCGGCTTCCCCATACTTATAATCTCTTTGACGCTTGCTCCGTAGATAATTTTTATGGTCTAGATGGGTGTAGCCAAGATTGTTTGACCCGCCAACATGTTCTCCAATGAACTCATGAGCTGCTCTAGGCCTAATTCCAGAATTATCAGCAACCTCAATCTCAGCAGCTTGTACTTCAGTTATCTTTCTTTGAGATGACAACAAGTGTGTAGTTTCCGTAGAGTGAAGTACATGGTTATGTTCTGATATGAACTCATGAATACGATATTTTTGTGTAGGCTTAAATAAAATAATTCCCATACGAACCTTGCAACCAATTCTAGTTTCAGCTCGAGAATTGCTTGTCAAATTATCTCGTTTGTCAAGTGATCAAAAAGCCTCTTTTGAACAAACAAACCTTCGTGAAGTCACTTGTCCATCCTTCTTACTTTTGTTCTCATAATGCTTGTGAACATTAAAACCCATCTTTCCTCCATATTCCAACCAAAATTTCCAAGCTTGATCCACTGAATCGAATTCCATACCAACATATGGAACCTAATTTTCTGATATTCTTAGATTCTCACTTAACTCATTTACTGAAGAAGTATCAATCATCCTGTTAAAACCAAAATCAATATACATATAAATAATGTAGAAAAAATGATTAATACAACTCTTAAGGTTATTTATAAGGTGCATTTCCTTCACTCTACTCAATAAGTTTCGGATTTAATAAGTTTGGATAAGTTCAGTTCAGGTGTAATCAGATAAGTTCAGTTTAGATAAGTTCATGTCTAATAAGTTGAAGGGACACAAAAAAAATTAGGTTTTTCACATAATTTAAGACAAATTTGTTCTTGCTTGATTAAATAAATAAAAAAAAATTAATACTATTCATACTTGGAATGATAAAACATAAACCATCTACAATTCTACAACAATTGATTTTTTTTTTCTTCATATAAACGCATTTTATTGGTAGGATATGGAATACTTTTTTTTTTATGAGGATATAATGTTAAATTGATAAATAAACTATTATTAAAAAAATAGAAATAAACTTGCATTATAGATTAACAAAAATAAATGTTAAGTATACTGACCTTTTTATTGGGTTGCACCTTCAACTTGCATAAGAATAAGAATATTTAATAGATTAGTAAGGTAATACAAGTAATAAAAGTTGCAATGGAAAGGTGAGATTGGTGGGAAGTAAGTTTTGGTGGGAAATGATTGAACAGTTTGTAGTTTTAGTGGGAAATGATAATGTGTAGAGTTAGACAGCTGTCATTTAATTGGTATGTGTTTTTGTAAGAATATACTCATCCAACCATTGAGTTAATTGGACGGGTCAAATGTCCTCAACCACTACAAGAAAAACATCTTTTAGCGACCGAATTTAGCAACCGACAACGAAGTTAGTCGCTAAAATCTAGTTTAGCGACTGATGGAGACTAGTAGTCTCTATTTTGCGACCAAAACTTTATCAGTTGCTAAGTAGTTGCAGTTTTGCGACCATAGAAAAATATAGCGACTAATATGCAGTCGCTACCATGAGTAGATTTTTTCCTAAATAGTTAAATATTATTTGTGACTAAATATAAAGTTTAGAGACTAATAGCTGGTTGCAAATTTTTTTTAAAATAAAAAACTTGTTTTTATCACTCGTTTCATACAGTAAGGGGCCCTTGTTATTTTTCACACTTCAACAAATTTCTAAGCAAAGTTATTTTTTCTACCCTATACTCGTTTGAAGCTAGGTTTTTGAAAGGAACACCTTAATCATCTCACTTCTGCACCGCAACCCTTGGCCATTCCCAGCATTCAAGAGTTCCAACATTTATTCGTCGGTGGTGTTGACTGGTGAGATTCAGGCGATCGACAACGGTGACAAAAATTTCGAATTGAGGTGTTGCTGGTACTATTCTCTTTAGTTTTATTTAGGGTTTTTTTTACTGTAAATCTCATCATTCATCTCCTTTCTTTTAATTATTTTTTTGAATTATGGTATATGTTGTTGGTAATTGCTTCTATATGGGGCGTGAATTGTTGAATTGGGTGATGAATTTATGAGTCGTGAAATGTTGAATTGATGGTCTTGAAGAATTGCTTGTATCCATCTCCTTTTGTGAATTAGTTTATTTTGCTAAATTGTAAATCGAAGGAAATGTAATGATTTTTTTTTTTTTTTTTTCACTTTAGCAGTAGCAGAAATCTGCAAACATATCTAATTGATGTCTTCCATATATAATGGGAAAATTGATTGTTCATCATATATAATGGGAAAATTGATGTAACCTGCAAACATATCTAATTAGGTTGGCATTTTCCTCTTTTGTCTTCCATATTTATTGCAATTTGCATGCTGCCTATCTTTCTCTATGTTTGGATTAATAGGTTTTAAGTACTCTTTATCTCGTGTAGTACAATTAGTTTAGCTTTAATCACAATGTATGTCTTTGTTGTTGATCCACTGTCGTTCAAATCCTAGAGCTGGTGTTTTAACTACTTATATTATATGTACTGTACAATTGTTGCTTATGGCCACATAAACCTAGAGCTGACTATATTAATTTTGCTAGAGTTATTTGGCTGCAACTCAAATCCAATTGAAAAATAGTGGATACCTGTTACTGCTAATTTTCTAGTCAAAGTGGAGGACAAGATTCACTACATAAAGGCCCAAGGAAGAGCCCAAGACACCAGCCCAAAAGAAAACCATCAAAGGCCTCAAGTACAGGGGTTACGTGGCAGGATATCAGCGGTCCACATAGCAGCACCCTACTGGTCCACATGGCACCTTTTCACGAAGACACGTGGCATGCTCAACTTCAGCTAGAATCTTAAGCCAAACAACTTAAGGTAAATAAGAGGGAAAACTTGTATCCCAAATTGATAGATTACTAGGGGAAATGAGAAGACTCTTGTATAAAAGTATTAAAGTAATGATTGCAGCACAGATTCCTAGAATTGGCTGATTTGACAACACATACTTGTAATTGTCGATTAACCTTAATCAATCCTGATTAGCAGCTAATTGAGTTATTATTATTCCTTTTAATTACTTTCTCTTTTTGTGGTTCTATATTCTGGGTCAAGTTTGTAGCATAAAATCGGGTAGCTCTCTCTAAATCTAAAAACCCTCGTAACATTTGGCGCCGTTTGTGGGGAGAGCACGATTTTATAGCGAACTTAGGAGAAAAAACTCCCGAGATACCCAAAACCACAATAGTAACAGTAGAAAACGACCATGAGTCGGATGAGAGAGAAACAGACCATGACCGACCTCCTCGAAGGGAGAAGACCGCACAACGTGCGGGTCAGGCCGAGGCCCACTCTCCTAAGGAGGATCAGCTGATCTCTCTCTCCCAACTGAAACACATAATGGTCGACCTAAGGAATTCGCTTGTCACACAAGTGAAGGATATGATAGGCCAGGCCAACAAGACCGACGCTGGGTCATCTAGGCCGACCCCTGAAGAAGCCGCGCCCTCAAGGCCTGCCAAGGACCCGGCTGACCCCAAGGGCGACCTAGGAAAGAAAAAGGTTTCCAGCGCCACCAAGAAGAAGAAGACACCTTCCAAATCAGCAAAGGTTGACTGGAAGAAAATCACCCAGCGGGTGAGGACGACCAAGGCTCCCATTCTACCAAGAAGGGAGCCCTTAATCAGTGAAACAAATCAAGCCTTCAAAGATGCTCGAGAGTATCTGAAGGCAAAGAGGCAACAGTCACAACAACAGTCTCAAGTTGACATCTCTGATATAGCTTCAACCTCAACAATGAAGGATAACACCTTCCGAGGATCTCTACGAACCATGTCTCGCTCAACGCAAGTACAAACTCCCACTCCAATGCCCAAAGGCTCGTTCAAAGCCGAGCCCTTCCAGGAAGATATGCAACCGGCCACTCAGTTTCAACAACCACCTCAATCATACCCTTCAGGAGGGGTCGCGTGGAATTCTCCCTTCTCAGTTGCTATCTTGACAGCCCCAAGGGCCTCCAAAGTCAAGGCACTTCACATCGAACCATATGATGGCACTACTGATCCCGAAGATCATTTGGCCACGTACAAGCACTTGATGTACGCCCAGTCAGTCGATGATGCGACCTGGTGCATGTACTTCCCCGCTACCTTGAAAGGTGTAGCTCAAAAGTGGTTCAGCAGCCTGCTGAATCATTGCATCCAAAACTTCACTGAACTCAGCATGGTCTTTGCACATCACTTTATGGCCAACAAGCAGGAAAAGAAGACGAGCATGCATCTCGGCAAAATCATACAAGGGCCAAATGAATCTCTGAGGTCATACGTCAAGAGGTTCAATTTAGAGATGTTGCAAATACCCGGCCTCCCCGAGGGGGTAGCCTTTGACAACTTTGTCAAAGGGCTTCATTAGTCGAGATTCAAGTTCGAAATGGTAAGAAAAAAGGTGCAATCCCTACCAGAAATCCTTATGGAAGCTGAGTCCTATATCCATGCCACGGAGATTTGTTCAGTTACAAAACTTGAGTTAAAAAACACACAGAAGCAAGGGGAGTCTAGTCAGAAGAAGGAAGCGGCCCACAAAAGAGAGGTTTGGACGATGGACGGCACTCATAAGGAGCAAAAAGCTCCCAAAAAATCCGTACTTACGAGGCGGCATATGAGTACAACAAAAAGCCGCACGCCATCCTAATGGAGATTAAAGATAAGTTCAATTTCGATGCGCCTCAACCGCCGCGGGGCCCGTCCAAATACAGGAATGCTAACAAATATTGCCAGTACCAAAAAGATGTGGGCCATGACACAGATGAATGCTTCAATCTGAAGCGATTGTTGGACAAGCTGGCTGCTAAGGGCATGTTGGAGCCCTACAATGTGAAATCCAAATACAAGTTTCAGCGGAGGACCCCCCAGAAGACAGGAGAAGAAGAAGAAACCGATACCGAGGTGGTAGCCATGATCTCAGGAGGCCTCGCCTCAGGAGGCCCGACCATCAGGGGTGCGAAGGATCACCTTCATAGCCTCTCTCAGGTTATGAATACGGAAGGAAAAGAAGACAAATTGCCAGAAATAATGATCAGCGAGAAAGATCGACCGATCATCCAGACTCCTCATGACGACCCATTAGTCGTCGAGTTCAAGGTAGCAAATCTGAAGGTTAGGAGGATCCTAATAGATACTGGCAGCTCAACAGATGTCATTAGTTTTGCTTGCCTTGTGAAACTTAGGTTCCCAGACAACCCTCTCCAGCCCATAAACCACCCCATCATTGGGTTTGGAGGAGGTGTTATTCACCCTGTAGGCGTTGTCACATTGCCCATCCGGATGGGAACCAAAGAGATGCCGCGTCATATGTTCATGAAGTTCTTAGTGGTCAAACAGCTGACAGCATACAATATCATTATTGGCTGGCCAACATTAAATGTGTCAAAAGCCATTGTTGTGCCCCATCTCATGCTGATCAAATTTATATGTAATGATGGAAGTGTGGGGGCGTTATATGGTGACCAGCAGACTGCACGAGAGTGCTATCTCACCACTATAAAGTCCACACCCACATTAGACCAGCAAAACAAGGTCCAACCATCGTCCAAGAGGAGAAAGAAAGAGATTGAAGGGCCGCATCAAGAGGTTTGCATGATTGGGTCGCCCAACCCAGATGAGTTGCGGCCCCAGCCTGTGGGAGAATTTTGTGAAGTTATACTAGATGCTGATCGTCCTAACCGAATTGTGCAAATGGGCTCCTCTCTAGAAAAAGATCAGGGCCAGAAGTTGGAGGCACTCCTGAAGGAGTATCAGGATGTCTTCGCCTTCACTGTTCAAGAAATGTCGGGTATTGATCCAAGCATTGTATGCCACGAACTGAACATACTACCAGGCATGAAGCCGGTCAGACAGAAGAAGAGAAATCACGGAGAACTCCGGGACAAGGCTGCTGCTGAGGAGGTGAAAAAGCTTTTGGAAGCTCGGTTCATCCGCCCTTGTTACTACCCTGAGTGGGTGGCCAATGTAGGTTTGGTCCCCAAACCTAACAAGGGATGGCGGATGTGTGTTGACTACACCGATCTGAATCGAGCCTGACCCAAGGATGGATTCCCCTTGCCTAAGATCGACCAATTGGTCGACTTCACAGCAGGACACGCCCTCATGAGCTTCATGGATGCCAACTCAGGCTTCCATCAAATTCCCATGCATCTAGATGATCAAGAAAAAACAGCCTTCATCACTTCACAGGGTTGATATTGCTACAGTGTAATGCCTTTCGGTCTAAAAAATGCCCCTGCCACCTTTCAAAGGTTGGTAAACATGGTGTTCCAACACCAGTTAGGGCGAAACCCGGAGGCTTACATAGATGATATAATTGTCAAGAGCAAGGAGACGCTGGATCATTTGGCTGATCTAAGAGAGACATTTGATTCTCTTAAAAAATATAACATGAAGTTGAACCCCAAGAAGTGCGTCTTCGGGGTGGCCTCAGGCAAGTTCCTAGGTTTCATGATTGATTAGCGAGGCATAGAGGCCAATCCTGACAAAGTGAAGGCTGTAAGTGACATAGCTTACCCTAGGACGATCAAGGAAACACAAAGGTTGACCGGATGTTAGGCTGCTCTCGGCCGATTCCTGTCCCGGTCAGGGGATAAATGTCACTTCTTTTTCGATGCTATAAAGAAGAAGTCTAAATTTGAATGGACTGAAGAGGCTGAATTGGCCCTTACCAAACTAAAGGAGCATATGCACACTTTACCTAGGCTGATAAGCCCTATCCCAGGTGAGGTATTGTATATGTACCTAGCTGTTTCAGAATTTTGTTTAAGTGCAGTACTGGTAGCCGTCCGAGAGGGTGTCCAACATCCAGTATATTTTGTAAGCCACATCTTGAGAAACTCCGAGCTACGATATCCTCTCATAGAAAAGTGTGGGCTCGCGCTATATATGGCTTCCAAAAAACTCAGGCCTTACTTCAAAGCACATCCTCTTGTGGTTTTTACTGATCAAACGTTGAAAAAACCTTTCACTAAGCTCGAGTCCTCCGGCCGCATGCTGAAATGGGCGGTGGAACTAAATGCTTTTTGTTGACATATTCCTTTTATGTTTTGATGATGACATAAACCTCAAACTTAATTACTAATAAGTATCTTTGAGTTCTTGGAGAATTTTAGATCTTGAAGATAAATAAGCATTGAAGATTCAAGCATGAAGATTCAATCATTTGAAGAAACAAGATGGTGATTCAAGTGAAGGTTCGAATCATGAATCAAAGATGTTGCTGTCAAGTTTCTACAGAGAAATCAGAGAAGTTCCTGAAGAGAATTCAGCAAGGAACATGGGAAGAACGTCAAGTATTCCAACGAATGACTTGTTGAAGAGAAGAGAATCATCCATGAATGTTATAATGTAATGTTCTAGGGTAAATGTAAGTATATTAATGCATTTAAGTCTGGTTGGAACTTAGTTGTGTCTGTCAGAGGAACTTAGGATCATGTTCCCAGAGGAACTTGTGTCGAATCTGTTAGTTACTTTAGTCCACGACAGTTGCTATTTTTTAGGGACTGTTTAAATCACTCCTTGACTGTTTTAATCTGTTTAAAATGGTCAAAGACTGACGGGATTAGTGCAGCCCATTTTTAGGAATAGTGGGTAGGTGTTTTTGAATTAGTTAGTAGTCAAATTAGTGTCCTTAATTTTAGGATTAGGTTAGTTGTTTTTTAATTCTGATTTCTTTTATTTTATTAGTTTATTTTTAGTTTTAAAAATTAATTTAAAGTTTTAGAATTTTTTTTTAAAAAAAAAAGAAATTTTCGGAAAAAATAAAAAAGAAAAAAACCGGTTTTTAGCTTTTATTTTTAATTAATTAATTCATCTATTTTTTATTTAACTTATTATTTCTGATTTTTAGGTTATTAATTAAGTTAGTGGGTTGTTTAAGTTAGTCAAAGTTAGTGGTGTGTGAGTGAGAGTGGTGGACGTGTATATGGGGTTATGGGTGGTTATTTAGGCTTCTTCTTCAAGCAATTTTATAACTATTCTTTCTATATATACACACATACAATTCTGATTTAAGATACACACAACAAGAGAGCACACTTTCAGATTTATATTACTTAGAGTTTGTGTCAAAAGTTCCTAAGTTCCAATCCAGTTTTACATGCATTTCAATATACTAGAGTTATTATTTGAGTTGTAATTGAGAGAAAAGAGAAGAGAAGTGTGTGAGAACTTAGAGAGAACAGAGAAGAAAGAGTCGTGAGAAAGAGAAAGAAAAAGAAAGAGAGAAAGAGAATAGAATCGTAAGTTCCTACAGGAACTCACGAGGTCTAGAGAGAAATTAGGGTTGTAATAGTTTACAAGGCCTTTATATAAAAGTGGAGTTTTTCTTCCGTGGGCCAGGAAGTTTTTCTCGTTGAAATTTGACTCTTTACATTTCGTTTTTCTCAAAGTTCCTTTAGGTTTTCAATTCTGACGAAAATCTGTGCTATAAGTTCCACACAGTAATTCACCCCCCCTCTTGCAGTGTTCCTACGGGAATAACAATTGGTATCAGAGCAGGAACTCAGACCGTTCAAGACACCTTGACGAGAGATCCGGGCAGTATGAACACTTGCGAGAAATTGGAAGAAGGGTACTCATCTCAGAGACCTCCCATGTTTAATGGGAAATTTTATGCATACTGGAAAAATCGCATGGAGATCTACATCAAAGCCGAAAATTATCAGGTATGGAGAGTCGTGGAAGTCGGTGACTATCAGGTAACCAAAACTAATGCAAATAATGAGATAGTCCCTAAGGAAATTTCTGAATATGAACGTGAAGACTTTGAAAAAATGGAAATTAATGCAAAGGCCATAAAATTGCTTCATTGTGGTCTTGGACCCCATGAACATAATCGTATTATGGGGTGCAAGAGCGCAAAACAAATTTGGGATTTACTACAGATAACTCACGAAGGTACTAATGAAGTTAAAAGGTCTAAAATTGATTTATTGATCTCTAAATATGAAATGTTCGAGATGATGCCTAAGGAATCTATTCAAGATATGCTTACTCGTTTCACTAACATCATAAATGAGCTTGTTTCCCTTGGAAGAGAAATACCCATTGATGAACAGGTTAGAAAGATCTTAAGGAGTCTACCACAAGACGATAGATGGAGATCTAAAGTAACAGCACTTATGGAATCAAAGGACATGACGAAGTTCAACATCGAACAATTAGCGGGTTCTTTGCTAACCCATGAACTACATCTGGGAACCAGCGGAGAAGGTTCCAAGAACAAGGGGTTAGCATTGAAGGCAGAAGAGAGTGATACCGAAGAAGATGATGAGACTGCTATGCTCGTTAGAAAATTCAAAAGAGCCTTCAACAGAAACCGAAGTTCCTTCAGGAACTCTGGAAAGAAACTGACGAGTTCCAAAAAGGACTTTGGATGTCACAAGTGCGGCTCCACTGATCACTTCATCAAGGAATGTCCACAATGGGAAAATGAGAAAACAAAGTCCAAAGGGAAGGAATCACTTAAGGAGAAGAAGGATTACAACAAAGAAAAATACTACAAGCCTTCGTTTTCCAAAAATGATGTTCGAAAAGCGATGATAGCAGCATGGGGTGATTCTGAATCAGAAGAAGAGGTGGAGGAACAGCCTGAAGAGGAAACGGCCCAATTGTGTTTAATGGCAAGATCTGATGTGCCAGAGTTCCCACAGGAACTCGACGAGAAGGTAAGCCTAAATCCTTATTATTTAAATTCTCTGCCTAAACAAAAACTTGTTGATTTAGTTATTGAATTTCATAAAAACTGGATGAATGTTAAGAAAGAAAAGAATGAGTGTGAAAACGCACTCAAAGTAAGTAGGGAACATAGTGATTGGTTTAAGGGTAATAAAGTTGAAACTGAAAATAGATTCTTTGACCTATTTGATAAAAACAATGTTTTAATGACTAAGGTTAAAAATCTTGAAAAAGAATTAAGCCAAACAACAATGGAACTTAACTGCTATAAGTTGATTAATCTTAGTTTGAAATCTGAAAATTCGACTGAAAGTTCCTCTAGGGTTTCTGATCTGAAGGAACTCAAGACTGATCTGGAAAAAGTAAAATCTGATAATAAGAAATTAACAGAGGAACTTACTGAAATAAAAAGGGATAAAGATAATCAACGAGAAGTTCCACAATGGATTCTGAATGCCCAAGCAAAGAGGACCGAAGGTCTAGGTTTTAATTATAAACAAAAAGGGAGCAATCAGAAAAAGTATGTGGAACTTCCAAGCAGCAAAGTCTGTCTGTTCTGCGGGAACTCAGGTCATCTGAAAGACCAGTGTTCCAAGAGGAACAACAGCTTGAATCAGAATAATAGACATGTTAAATGGATTGAAAAAACTTATGATGATATGTCTACAAAGGAACCCAAGGAAACCTGGGTTCCTCAACCTAACCATTAATATTATTGCAGGAACTAGTGAGGGGGAACACCACATGGTACCTCGACAGTGGATGTTCCAAGCACATGACTGGAGATAAATCTAACTTTCTCTCACTAGTAGCCTACTCAGGGGGAACTGTGACGTTCGGTGACAATCAGAAAGGTAATATTATTGCCGTAGGTAAGGTAGGTAAGTCAAGTTCCCATAGCATAGATAATGTCTTTCTTGTAGATGGTTTGAAGCACAACTTGTTTAGTATTTCGCAATTCTGTGATAAAGGAAACTCTGTACATTTTACTAATGAGTGTTGTAGAATCATCAACAATGACACTAATAAAATCATTCTTGAAGGGAAAGGCAATGGGAACACATACACTGTGAACCTTGAAGCAATTCCTAAAACTACTCTTACTTGTCTTAGTGTCATTGAGGATGATCCATTACTTTGGCATAAACGAATGGGACATGCTAGCCTTTCTCTACTGGATAAATTAAGAACAAAGGAACTAGTTGTTGGTTTACCAAACATCAAGTTCCAATGCGATAAATTGTGTGATGCATGTGCTAAAGGCAAGCATGTTAGAAGTTCCTTTAAAAGTAAAAAGCTCGTGAGCACCACAAAACCATTGGAACTTATTCACATGGATTTGTGTGGGCCCATGAGAGTCCAAAGTAGAAGTGGAAAATTGTATGTCTTAGTCATAGTTGATGATTACTCAAGATTTACTTGGACAATGTTCCTTCATAGCAAAGATGAGACTTTTGAAGAATTTGTTTGCTTTGCTAAGAAGATACAAAATTCGAGTGGTTATCAACTAATCCACTTACGATCTGACCATGGAACTGAATTTGAAAATCAAAAGTTTGATGAGTTTTGCAGGGAAAATGGCATGGATCATAACTTTTCTGCTCCTAGGACACCACAACAAAATGGTGTTGTGGAGAGGAAAAACAGGATTTTAGAAGACATGGCAAGAACAATGCTCATTGCAAGTGGATTACCTAGGAACTTCTGGGCTGAAGCCGTTAATACGGCATGCTATATAATTAATAGAATCATGTTAAGACCCATCACAAACAAAACTCCCTATGAACTAATGAAAGGAAGAAAACCTAACATTTCTCACTTGAGATCTTTTGGTTGTAAGTGCTTCGTGCACAATAATGGTAAAAGGAACTTAGGGAAGTTTGATGAGAGAAGTGATGAAGCCGTGTTCCTAGGATATGCCACTGATAGTAAAGCATATAGAGGATCCAGATGAAGAAGAGTTAACATCCAATAATAAAGAAAGAGCAAATATCCCAGAAGAACAACCTCATGTTGAAAGACAAGAAGAGCCAGTTCCTGAAGGAACTCAGGGGGAAGTTCCAGAGACTGAGGGGAACTTGGAAGAAGAGATCAGAGTTCCTGAAGAGACTGTAGAAAGACCAGTTCCAATCAGAGACTTTGAACCAAAACCTTGGAAATATCAGAAGTACCACCCTCTTGATCTTATCATAAGTGATATAGGGAAAGGAACTCAGACCAGAACTCAGATAAGGAACTTCTGTGCCCATAGTGTGTTCCTATCCATCATTGAGCCTCGAAATCACATAGAAGCACTTGAGGATGCAGATTGGATACTAGCCATGCAGGATGAACTCAATCAGTTTGAAAGGAACAAGGTATGGCACCTTGAACCAAAGCCGGAACACCAAAAGGTAATTGGATTGAAGTGGGTGTTCAGGAACAAGCTAGATGAACATGGTACGATCGTCAGGAACAAGGCCAGGTTAGTTGTAAAAGGATACAATCAACAAGAGGGAATAGATTATGAAGAAACATTTGCTCCGGTAGCAAGGTTAGAAGCTATTAGAATTTTAATTGCTATTGCTTCGTTCATGGGTTTTAAATTATATCAAATGGATGTTAAATGTGCTTTTTTAAATGGATTTTTAAATGAGGAAGTTTATGTGGAACAACCTCCTGGTTTTGAAAACTCTAAATTTCCTAACCATATCTATAAGCTTGACAAGGCTCTTTATGGGTTGAAGCAAGCTCCTAGAGCATGGTATGAGAGGTTGTCCAAGTTCCTTTTGGAAAATGAATTTAAAAGAGGAAAAGTTGATAAAACTTTATTTCTAAAATCTAAAGGAACTGATCTTCTCATTGTCCAAATCTATGTAGATGATATAATATTTGGTGCTACTAACGAATCTTTGTGTCAGGAAAATGCAAATTTAATGAGCAAGGAATTCGAGATGAGCATGATGGGTGAGTTAAATTTCTTTCTTGGTTTGCAAATAAAGCAAACTGAAAAGGGAATTTATATTCATCAACAAAAATACATAAAGGAACTTCTAAAGAAATTTGGGATGGAAACATCCAAAATAAATCACACTCCTATGGGAACTAACACCAGATTGGATGAAGATCCCAAAGGAACTAATGTGAGTGAAAAGCAATATAGAGGCATGATAGGTTCCTTATTGTATTTAACTGCTAGTAGACCAGATATTTCTTTTAGTGTTGGTGTATGTGCTAGGTTCCAAGCAAATCCAAAGGAGTCACATCTCACTGCAGTCAAGAGGATATTGAGATATTTGAAAGGAACTGATGATCTAACTTTGTTCTATCCTCACAATGACACGTTTGAACTCAAGGGATTTGCTGATGCGGATTATGCCGGTGATTTGGTGAATAGGAAAAGCACTTCAGGTATGGTTCAGTTCCTTGGAACGTGTTTAGTTTCTTGGAGTTCCAAGAAGCAAAACACAGTTGCTCTATCCACTGCAGAAGCCGAATATGTAGCAGCTGCTGCATGGTGTTCACAATTGCTTTGGATAAAACAACAACTAAGGGACTTTGGTATTAATTATAATTGTATTCCTATATATTGTGATAATACTAGTGCCATTTGTATATCAAAGGATCCAGTTCACCATTCACGTGTGAAACACATTCATATACGTCATCATTTTCTAAAGGACAATGTAGAAAAAGGTCTGATAAAACTTGAATTTTGTCAAACTGAAGATCAAATTGCTGACATATTAACTAAGCCATTGAATAGAGAAAGATATGAGAAATTGCGGATGGAACTTGGGATGATCAAATTAAGGTAATTTGCCAAGAAGTTTCTCCAGGTACGTCAACTCAATGATTAAAGTTCCTAGAATAATTTTCATTGCAATTATGGTGCGAAAGCATGTTCCTGATGGAATTTGAGATTTATACTCGTAAATGTCTATCAATATTACTCTTATTTTCATGATTGCTATTTGGATGATGAATTAAATGTGTGCATCAATATGTTCCTATGGTTTTTATTTTATTTCTTTCTTCTTTTTATATAAATTAATTTATTCCTCAAATTAATTTATTTTCATTTTATTTTCCACAAATTAATTTATTTTTTCCACAAATTAATTTTATTTTCCACAAATTATTTTTCTTTTGTAGCTAAAGAAATCTACCCATTAGGAGAGTCAATTTAGAAGAGTCATCATGTTCAAAATTTTATAACTGATTAATTCAACCTTGTTTAAACCTCTACCTAAAAATAAGGAGAGTAAATGGGAGAATCTTTTACTAGCTAAACAAATTACTCTTATTCTCCTCCAGCCATCCACCTATTCCTCTCTCTCTCACTCACGTCATTTTCTATCTATCTCCAAAACCACATTCATTTTATCCAATTTTTAAATTAAAAAAAAAAAAAACTTCATGAACCTTCAATTATTTTTCCTCTACTACCAACTCTTCCAATCAAACCCAAAGAACCTACACAACAAGATCAAAACCCTAGCATCATCTAAGGGGGAATCCAAGCAAAGAAAAGAAGTAGATGATTCAACTATTAAGCTTTAATGTTCTACTTGAGATGTACGGGAATTGAAATTAGGGATGAAAAAAAAAAAAAACAAGGAACAATGTATTTAAAGATCAACCCTTGATGGATTGAAGTTGGGTTTGTTGGACAAAAAAAAAAAAAAAAAAAAAAAAAAAAAAAAAAAAAAAAGGAGAGGTCCATACTGTGAATTTAGATGTTGATGATGATAGGAGTGTAGTACAATTACTTGTTCTTAGTGCTGAAAATTCTGAAGGAACAAGTAGAGGAGGAAGTCCTTCTGAAAATTCTGAAGGAACTTGAGATGTTAAAGGACTATTAAGAAGATATTGAGGGGAAAACATTCATGTTAAGATAGCCTTTGAGTGGCATGGTTACTACTTCGTAGAAAGGGAATGAATGACATCATGGGGTGCCTCCAAGAGCTAAAGTTGCTGCTGGAACTTCACCTGATGATACTACAGGAACTTCTGGAGCATCTGCTAATGTTCCCCCCACGAAAGTTCCTGATGATGCTTAACCTGCCACCTAGCCTCTTCTTACCTCATTTACATTAATTCTTTTGCACTCACTTCGTTTTGGTTATAATTTATGAACATGATTTAGGTTTTATTTTATTTTATTTTCTTCTTTGCCATTTTCGTTTCTTTCTTTTGCGTCTTAGTAGTCGGGTAGTAGCTACTTTCTATTTTTCTTTTGCCCTTGGAACATATATGTGCTATATTTTTGCTAATTTCATCCTTGATGCCTTTATGATGACTAATATTGCTAGATTGCTACTTGAGTTGTTTTCTTATTCTAGAGATCAGGTATCTGCCATTACTGGTTTAATGGTGCTGTGATGAAAAATGTTTCAGGCATGATGATTTTGATTTTGATGATGCCAAAAGGGGGAAGAATAATTGGCAAACTAACTTTATTCTTTTTCGTCTTATTTTTCCTCTTATTCTCATGAAGTTCCTAACTTGTGACTAGTTTACTAACTTGTGAATAGTTAACTAACTTTCTTGATTCCATGTGGAGTTAAGATGTATATAACTTTGGTAGTATAATTTCGTTCTTAATTAGTTTAACTTGCATTAATTTAACAATCAAAAATTAAAAATTCCACAACATTTAGTTTAATGGTTTTATGTTTTGTAAAATGGAAAAATCAAAAAAAAATTAAAAAATCCTTTTTTCAACGAGTATATTTGTTTTAGTTTTCAATTAAGTTTGCCTTGGTTTGTCATCATCAAAAAGGGGGAAATTGTTGACATATTCCTTTTATGTTTTGATGATGACATAAACCTCAAACTTAATTACTAATAAGTATCTTTGAGTTCTTGGAGAATTTTAGATCTTGAAGATAAATAAGCATTGAAGATTCAAGCATGAAGATTCAATCATTTGAAGAAACAAGATGGTGATTCAAGTGAAGGTTCGAATCATGAATCAAAGATGTTGCTGTCAAGTTTCTACAGAGAAATCAGAGAAGTTCCTGAAGAGAATTCAGCAAGGAACATGGGAAGAACGTCAAGTATTCCAACGAATTACTTGTTGAAGAGAAGAGAATCATCCATGAATGTTATAATGTAATGTTCTAGGGTAAATGTAAGTATATTAATGCATTTAAGTCTGGTTGGAACTTAGTTGTGTCTGTCAGAGGAACTTAGGATCATGTTCCCAGAGGAACTTGTGTCGAATCTGTTAGTTACTTTAGTCCACGACAGTTGCTATTTTTTAGGGACTGTTTAAATCACTCCTTGACTGTTTTAATCTGTTTAAAATGGTCAAAGACTGACTGGATTAGTGCAGCCCATTTTTAGGAATAGTGGGTAGGTGTTTTTGAATTAGTTAGTAGTCAAATTAGTGTCCTTAATTTTAGGATTAGGTTAGTTGTTTTTTAATTCTGATTTCTTTTATTTTATTAGTTTATTTTTAGTTTTAAAAATTAATTTAAAGTTTTAGAATTTAAAAAAAAAAAAAAAAGAAATTTTCGGAAAAAATAAAAAAGAAAAAAACCGGTTTTTAGCTTTTATTTTTAATTAATTAATTCATCTATTTTTTATTTAATTTATTATTTCTGATTTTTAGGTTATTAATTAAGTTAGTGGGTTGTTTAAGTTAGTCAAAGTTAGTGGTGTGTGAGTGAGAGTGGTGGACGTGTATATGGGGTTATGGGTGGTTATTTAGGCTTCTTCTTCAAGCAATTTTATAACTATTCTTTCTATATATACACACATACAATTCTGATTTAAGATACACACAACAAGAGAGCACACTTTCAGATTTATATTACTTAGAGTTTGTGTCAAAAGTTCCTAAGTTCCAATCCAGTTTTACATGCATTTCAATATACTAGAGTTATTATTTGAGTTGTAATTGAGAGAAAAGAGAAGAGAAGTGTGTGAGAACTTAGAGAGAACAGAGAAGAAAGAGTCGTGAGAAAGAGAAAGAAAAAGAAAGAGAGAAAGAGAATAGAATCGTAAGTTCCTACAGGAACTCACGAGGTCTAGAGAGAAATTAGGGTTGTAATAGTTTACAAGGCCTTTATATAAAAGTGGAGTTTTTCTTCCGTGGGCCAGGAAGTTTTTCTCGTTGAAATTTGACTCTTTACATTTCGTTTTTCTCAAAGTTCCTTTAGGTTTTCAATTCTGACGAAAATCTGTGCTATAAGTTCCACACAGCAATTCACCCCCCCTCTTGCAGTGTTCCTACGGGAATAACACTTTTGATATTTCTTTTGAGCCAAGGAAGGCAATCAAGGGCCAAGCCCTGGCAGATTTTGTTGTAGAAATGACCAGGCCGGACGACCAAAGCAAGGCAGAAAAGGGTCCCAAGGGTTGGAAATTGTTTGTTGATGGATCCTCGACCCAAAACGGGTGCGGCGCAGGCATCTTATGTATCTCGCCGGAAGGAGATGTGTATGAATATGCCCTTCGTTTCAAGTTTCAGGCCTCCAATAATGAGTCAGAGTACGAAGCTCTCCTTACCGGTCTAAGGATGTGTATTGCTGCAGGGGCAGAAGGAATTGAGGCCTCGTCTGATTCACAACTAGTTGTGAATCAGGTCAATGGAGATTATGAAGCCCGAGAACCGGCCATGAAAAAATACTTGCAGATGATTAAGGAGGTCAGTGCTCCCCTCAAGACATTCATTGTTCAGCATGTGCCTAGGTCGGATAACAGTCAGGGCGATGCCTTGTCTAAGCTGGCTTCCTCGGCAGTTAATGAAACCCCAAGGACTGTATTTTGGGAGGTGAAGGAAAGAAGAAGCATAGATGAACAAGAAATCCTAACATTGGATCGGAGCAGTACGTGGATGGATTCCATCCTAGAATATAAGGTGAATGGCATTTTGCCAGCTGACAAGAAAGAGGCAAAGGCCACCGAGCGAAGGGCCGCTTGGTTCAAAGTTTTCAATGGGAACTTGTATAAGAAGGCTTATTCTAAGCCATTCCTCAAGTGTATCACGCCAGAATAAGGACAAGAAGTTCTGGATGACTTGCATCAGGGTTTATGCAGTTCCCATATTGGGGGACAGGCACTTGCGGAGAAAGCTATTCGAACTGATTACTATTAGCCCACAATGAAAGAAGATGCTATGTGGAAGGTAAGAGAGTGTGATAAATGCCAAAGATTCGCCAAGCTTATACATCGCCCCTCTAATGAGTTGGTCCCAATCACTAGTCCTCTTCCCTTCGCCAAATGGGGAATGGACATATTTGGCCCCTATACTCCGGCAATTGGCCAACGACGCTACGTATTTGTAGCCGTCGACTACTTCTCTAAGTGGGTTGAAGAAGAAGCAGTCAAAGGTATCAAGACGAGTGATGTCAAAAGCTTCATCTGGAAAAACATAATCACAAGGTTTGGTGTGCCACAGGCTATGGTATTCGATAATGGTCCACAGTTCGAGACTCCTTAGCTCAAGATTTGGTTGCGAGATCAAGGAATCGCACACTGCTTTGCCTCAGTAGGACGACCTCAAACTAACGGCTAAGTTGAGTCTTTCAACAAAATCATCTCAGATGGAATTAAGAAGAAGCTTGAAAAAGCTAAGGGTTTGTGGGCAGATGAACCTCCAAATGTGCTTTGGTCTATTCGGACTACCAGTAAGTCTTCGACTGTTGAGACTCCTTTCATGATGGTGTATGGGGCAGAGGCGGTTCTTCCTATTCAAATGTATGAGCCCACTCTTCGGGTCATGCTCTATGATGTAGATGCAAACTGGGAAGCAATGAAGTTGAACCTAGAATTTTTGCCAGAGACAAGGGGTAATGCTTTACTCGGACAAGAGGTATACAAACTAAGGATGGCTCGAGAATACAACAAGAGGGTCAAGCACCGTCCATTACGAATTGGATATTATGTGCTCAGAAAGATGGAGGCACAGGGTCGAGCTAATGAAGAAGGTAAGCTTACTCCAAGTTGGGAAGGTCCTTACAAAGTCACTGAGGTAGTGCACGATGGTACATACGGACTTGAAACAATGCAAGGAGAAGCTGTACCACGGTCATGGAATATGGACCATATAAGGAAGTATTACTTTTAGGTTGTAAATTACTGAAATGACAATGTACGACTTAAGAGTCGAAACAATGTAATCAAGTTCCATATTAATGAAAAAGGGCAGGACTCGGTCCCAAAGGCCCCATCACTTTCCAAGTGAAAACTCTAAAGGCTAGTGTCCATAATTTTGTTTATAAAACATAAGACCAAATGCCCTTAGTGCTACTCTAAGCACTAAGCTTTTACCCCCTGAATTGCCCTCAAAAAACGAGGCCAATAGTGACAAGTTTCACCAGGATGAAGGGAGGTCACCCATGCCCCCTAATTTATTTCCAATGACGAATTATTGGTGAAATTAAAATGATTCACTAAAGGGTGCCTCGACCATACTTTGGGCGAGCCATCCGATAAATTAAAGTGAATCACTAAAGGGTGCCTTGATCAAACTTTGGGCGAGTCATCCGATAAATTAAAATGATTCACTAAAGGGTGCCTCGACCATACTTTGGGCGAGTCATCCGATAAATTAAAATGAATCACTAAAGGTTGCCTCGACCATATTAGGAATGCCTCGGCTCTGAGTATGCCGAGTCCTTCGAGAATCTAATATTGCTTACTAAAGGGGTATCTCGATTATAGACAAAATAAGTCATGGCACTTAAAATAAAATAGATAACTTGAATAAAATAGATAATCCGGTTACAAAAGGGGACACTATTAATAATAAATACTGCTAAGCGCCAACACCCTAATCACTCTCATCAGGGTCGGGTATTACTGGAGTAGAGGGACGAGGTCGACCAGTTCGATCACGCCAGCTCCTCTCGTCGGCCCAGTCAAGAAATTCTCTAAAGTATCCAAAGTCTTTGTATGGATACGCTCTATCCCAAGCCAACTCTACCCTTTCCCTATACTCCGCCTCCTCGGCAGTTTGTGGGATCATCTTTAGATGCTCCCTCTCCTCCGATGGCTGCTTCTCTCCTTCTTTGGGGCCTGAGGGACTGCTCCTCTTTCCTTTCCCAGCACGAGTCGAGCCCTCGCCATCGCGTTTCTTTATCGCCTCCCATCTCTTCAGTCGCGCTTCATACTGCATGTTTAAGAAGCGTTCTTCATCTATGAGACCCTCATACTTCTCCACTGGCATATGGCCCGTTTGACTCGAGCCCTCACTCCCCGGGGCATACTTTTCTCCCTCGTCCCAACTCACCTTCCATGTGTATTTATGGAAGTCTTCTTCAACCGCTGTAGCCGGGCCCTCACTACCCTGAGAGCGCCGCCCGGCCCCGTCCTGTTTCTTTTCCCTGGGAAGTTTGCGGCTGCTCCCTTTGTTCTTGGGCCAGGGAAGCTTACCACTACTGTCTGCCTTCTTGGGTAACCACTGGTCGGACATCTTTTCCTCTCTTCTTTCACTCACAAAGCTCAATAAGAAAATTTTAATTTTTTCAGACTCTCTCTCTCTCTTCTTTCTCTCTCAAGAAATTGCAAATTGAGTTGTGAAAATGAACGGAAAGCTGGTGGTATTTATAGAAATTTTATAATTTCACCTTTCCAATTTTACCCCTATACCTAGCCAAATGCATTTAATGTTTCTTGCAACAGGTTGGGGCCCAACATCAGTTTTTGTTATAAAAAATCTTTATCCAATTTTGCCTAATTATTTTAAGCCCAATGCAAAGGCCCAATTTGGGAATCACATTCCACGTGGCAGACCTGCTTAAGTGTTGATTCAGGCCCAATATAATATGGACTTTTTCAAGCCCAACTATAAGTTAAGTCCTGTGCAGTTTGACTTTGAGCAATACACTCGGTTTAAGGGCAATCAGGTATCTGATTGATTGCCCCCCAACTTATTTGGCAAAGAACAATTGCCAAGATAAATTGCCGAGCAATCACTCCGAATTTCTAAACCGACTGCATTGCTCAGGGGCATAATACACTACTAAAAATAAATGCAAATACTGAAATAAATTCAAAAGTCGAGATCTGATGAAAAGAAAGCTTCGTCTATTCACTTTTAATTGTAACTATTACAAACTATGGCGGACCAGCCGCCTACAGAAACTGGAAACTAAACAAGAAATCAAAAGTCTAAGCCAAGGTAATTTCTTCAGGTCTCGGCCCCATCGTCGTCATACTCTTGGCCCTCGTTCTCTCCTTCCTCCTCCTCTCCTCCTTCGTCTTCAATATCAGACGGGTAGGGAGGAGGGGAGCGACCAGCCGCCTCGGCCAGGCCTTTCATATCCACCCAGTCTATGGCACGACTGAGATGGCCAAAGGACGAGCCAGCATAGGCCGCTTGCCAGGCCTCGGCCACTTTGTTCTTGTAGGCCTGTTCAGCCTCGAAGATCTTCTGCACCAACCCCTTTTTTGAGGAGGAAACTTCTTCCTCCATCTTTTTCTTTTCAGCTTCGAGCCGGGTGACCTTGGTCTCGGCCTCAGTAAGGGCTTCCTTGGTAGAGGAGCTTGCCTTCTCGGCCTGCTTCTCCACTTTCTTCTTCTCCTTCTTCAAATCATCGCGCTCGGCGATGAGGGCATTGATCTTGGCAGATGAGAGGCACACTCGGCCTTGAGATTGACGATGGTGTCAGCCTGTGATTCCACAGTAGCACCGGTTAGTTGGTCTTGTCGAAGTGTAGTGAACATAGCGGCATCTTTTGTTTCACTAACCTCGACCCTAGACTGTTTAACTTCGTTTACCATGGCAGTGCGCCACTGTTTGGCGCCATCCAGTCTCAACATGGCCTGAAATAAGAATATTAGCTTCGAACAAAAGTTAACTTAACGATTAAAAAACTGAAACAAGTGCATAAAGCATACCTCGGCCAAGTTGTATAAAATGGGCATGATGTGCCCATCGTGAAAGCCCTTCATATTGTGGGCTACCTCCTTGGGAGCTCCCTTGAGCATCCCTTGGACAATCTCCAGCTTCTCCTTCCCGGAGTAGCCGGGAAGATAAGAGCCGCTAGGCATGCTCTCGGCCTCCTCTTCAGTAGGCCCTCCTGAAGGGTCAGAAATGGGAAGCACTATTGAGTCTGGATGAGAAGGTGAAGACGAGATAGTTTTACCTGACACAGACCGTAGAGTTCTAATGCGATGAGAGAAGTATTTACCTCCCATCTTATTCGCCAAGTCCCTGATGGATGGCGGAATATTATTAGAAACCGACAGAGGAATGCCGGCTAGAGCGTCTGGAGGGGCCATGACACCGGGGGTATCCTTAACCCCTGGTTCGTAGACCGACATTGCAGCGGTCGGTCCCTTCCCTAGAATGGGGGTAAATTTTGGCTCAAGCTCCTTGAGCTCCTCAGGAGTCATCTCTTGCTTCCCTTTATCAGTAGGAAGCAGAGGAGTCTTAGTCTTCTTCTTGGTGCCAGAAATGCTGACACCCTTCCTCTTGGTCCCCTTTGATGAGGTACCACTTGCCTGCAAAAGTTGCACACATTAGCCAAAATTTCTAAGACAGATAACAGTCCATTTGTCACACATAGTGGCCGAGTGGGGCAATATTCTGAAGTTATTCACAACACCCCCACTCCGCCTCCAAAGTGCCGAGGGGGGCTGTTGCAAACAACCTACCATGTAAGACCCCCACGTCACATGTAGTGGCCGAGTGGGGCAATATTTTGAAGTTATTCACAACGCCCCCACTCGGCCTCCAAAGTGCCGAGTGGGGTTGTTGCAAACAACCTACCATGTAAAACCCCCTCGTCACATGTAGTGGCCGAGTGGGGCAATAATTTGAAGTTGTTCACAACACCCCTTCTCAGCCTCCAAAAGAGCCGAGGGGGGATGCTGCAAACAACCTACCATGCAAGACCCCCTCTTCACTTGTAGTGACCGAGTGGGGCAATAGCTTGAAGTTATTCACAACACCCCCTCTCGGCCTCCAAAAGAGCCGAGGGGGGATGCTGCAAACAACCTACCATGAAAGTCCCTCTCGGCACACGTAGTGGCTGAGTGGGGCAATGTTTTTGAAATAATTCGCAACACCCCCACCCGGCTACCAAAAGAGTCGAGGGGGGCTGTTGCAAACAACTTCCAAAAAACCGTCTCCTCGACCCATATAACTGTCGAATGAAATGGATATGGGGCGAGTGAGGGTATTACAAACCACAAAGAAAAAATGACCTACTCGGCAAAAAAAAAACAAAAAAAAAATGCACAAAAAGAGAGAAGAGAATATGCAAACATATACCTTCGCTTCTTCCTTCCTCTCTGACCAAGCCTTAAACTTGTCTTGGTACAGTTCGTCGAGGTAGTCGTCGCCTGTGACCTCTCCTGTTTTCTCTTTAGTAAGCTTCGACATAGCTCTCTCTAAAATATATATATATATATATATATATATATATATATATATATATATAAAGAGAGTTAGATAACAAGGAAGATAAAACACAGGAAAACAAATAAGTAAAAGCTACCTCTATCAATGGCCTGGCTCAGGCCAGCTGCGGACAAGAAGTTATTGTCCTTAAAAAATGTCCAATCCGGCACCCAAAGCACCGAGAACTGGCATTTTTTGCCAGTTGTATAAACAACTCTTGTTTTAAAGTGGTCTCCTTTGAGTACCATGTCATCCTCATAATGGGTCGGAGGCAAGTCTACATCCCGGCCACAAAGATAAGGGTCAGTATTCATACGACTTAGCCTCTCAGCAAGCTCTTCTTCATCAGCTTTTACATAGAGGAACCTATTCCTCCAGTTCCTCCACTTATTATTCTTCGTGACAGTCATTTGGTAAGAAGGTCGGGTGCTAAGAATATACTAGGCATCACAGCTGTTTTCAGCCTTGTTTAAGTGATGCATATGAGAGAAAATGCCAAAAGACATTCTATAGCCTCTCTGTTTACAGGTAGCCATGTACCCAAAAATGTTTGCCCAAGAATTGGGAGTGAGCTGCCATATGCCGAGCTCATACCCCTCTAGCACCTCCAGTATGAATGGGTGGAGTGGGAAACGAAGACCGAGCTCAAAGACAGCCTCATATACCGGGAAGGTACTCTTGGGCAATGCCCTCACAGTGGCCTCGGGCTTAGGCACGATGAGCTCGAATCCCTCGCAATGAATAAAGGTGTTACGCGTCCGAGACAAATCAGAGTCATATAAGTCATGACAGACCTTGAGCATCCCACACATGCTCGGGTCATAAAACTTATCTGCTCTCTTTTTAGAAGACCCGGGAACGTCTGTTCCCTCCTCCACGTCCACTTTGGACTCGGTCATGTCGACCTCTGGCCGCTCAGAACCTAAAGGTTCTTGGCTGGTCGTCTCTTCCTTATGTTCCTCTGTGTTAGGTGTCCCAACCGAATCCTCTGGAGGAGGGCTGTATCGCATTGTCTGTTTCAACCTCGCCATGGTACCCTGCATAGGTACAAAGGGAGAAATATTCAGAGAATGGGTCTTATAGCTTGACCAGGAGAAGACGGGTCCGGATACCCTAGATTCTTTACTATTCGAAGATTCGGCCATACCATTGGGTTTAGAAGGCCGGATACAAAAGACAAAACACAAAGAAAAGGAAGAAGGAAGAGATGAATACCTGACTATAGGATTGACGACTCTGTTTGAGGGGATTAGGAAAAACACTAGCAACTGTCAACAAATGGATCCAAGCAAAATTCCCCCACCAAACTCAAACAAGTTCTTGCAAAGGCCTGTTGATCGATCCAAATTTTTAAAAGAAGGTGTAATACAAAGTGTTGTTCTTGCTCCAAGAATCTCTCTCTACTCTTAGCAATGCTACTTCAATATTTTCAAGAAAGCTAGCCAAATTTGCATTTATGACTTTAATAGGTATTTATAGGAAATTATGAATATCAAGTATATCACAGAATATGTAAACTTCTTGTTTATGCCTATGTCTATCTAAACATAATAGGCAACATAGTAGCCTATGTATGAATATCAAGTATGACTATGATTAATCTTGATTTTGGTTATAGGTTATATGAATATTTATATATAAGAGAATGAATATGTTTGTGTTTTTTTTTGGATATTTATTAGTTATTCTAACATATATATTTGTAGAGGTAAGGTTGATGGATCGATCAGATCGAAAATGGATGTATGAGAGATGTCAAGGTCGAAAACTAAGGATTGAGTTTGTTGATGGAGTAAGAGAATTTGTTGAATTTGCTAAAGAACACACAAATTTGGGTGACTCTTTAGAAATAAGATGTCCTTGTTCCAAGTGCAAAAATAAAAAATATCTACATGTTGAGAATGTCAAACAACACCTATATAGGAAAGGATTTGTTAATGATTATTTTGAATGGGTGTGTCATGGAGAGGATTTTGCTAGCTTAGAATCATCCATTGCAACAATTCATCCATACATGGATATGGTTATTGATGCATTGGGTTCAAGAGAAGGTAATGAATCACATGAAAAGTTTAATGATGGCCAAGAAGAGCCAAATCCCGAGTCTAAGAAGTTCCTTGACATGTTAAGAGCCTCAAAAGAGCCTTTATATGAAGGGAGTCATTTGTCGGTGTTGGAGATGGCTTCACGAATCACAAATTTAAAATGTGAGTATAATTTTCCTCATAGATGTGTTGATGGTTTTGCTTCTCTCATTAGTGAAGCAATTCCAAGCAATAATTTAATGAAAAAGACTTTCTATGAAACAAACAAGGTTGTGCATGGCCTTGAACTTCCCCATGAAAAGATACATGCATGTCCCAATGGGTGAATGTTGTTTTGGAAGGGCAATGCACATCTTGAAAAGTGCATGAGATGTGGAGGAGAACACTATAGGATGACGTCAAGAGGCAAACCTATTCCGGTTAAACTGTTAACCTATTTTCTAATAACTCCAAGACTTCAAAGACTGTATGCAACTGCAAACCTAGCAGATGAGATGCAGTGGCATTCAAAGAATCCAAGAGTTAGTGGCAAATTAGCTCATCCAAGTGATAGTGATGCTTGGAAACATTTGGATGCGACATACCCAGAATTCTTTGTTGAGTCTCGTAATGTTCGATTAGGATTGTGTACCGATGGTTTTGCACCTCATGGTCAATACGGTGGGAAATACTCTTGTTAGCCAGTTATCATGACCCCATACAATTTACCTCCATCGTTATGTATGAAGAAGCCATTTATATTCCTAACCTTGCTTATTCCAGGTTCAAAAAATCCAAAAGGAAACTTAGATGTGTATTTGCAACCATTGATTGAAGAGTTGAAATCGTTATGGGAAGTGGGTGCATTGACATATGACGTGTCTAAGAAGCAAAATTACAACCTTAAAGCAGCTCTTTTATGGACTATAAGTAACTTTCCAGCATACGGGATGCTATCCGGTTGGGCTTCTTCAGGGAAATTAGCTTGTCCATACTCTTTGGATAAGAGCAAAGCGTTTTGGCTTGACCATGGGGGCAAGGTGTCATGGTTTGATTGTCACCGTCAATTTCTTGCCCAAAATCATGTTTTTAGGAAAAATCGTAAAGATTTTTGCAAGAACAAGGTTGAAACTCGACCACCTCCATTGATACCATCTGGGCAACAACTTTTGGAACGTGTGAAAGACTATCCTAAAGCAACCGATTCATCATTTCCATTGAAGGGGAAAAAGAAAGATAACACAGGTTTGAAAGGACAAAGTATATTTTGGGAACTTCCGTATTGGAAAGATTTGTTGAATCGACATAATTTAGATGTCATGCACATTGAGAAGAATTTTTTTGATCAAATGATTCACACAATCATGAATGTAAAAGACAAATCAGCGGATACACATAGTGCTCGAAAAGACATGGAGATGCACTGTAGGCGTACTGCTTTGGAGCCAATCAAAGTTGATAATAACAAATGGAACATACCTAAAGCTCCTTACACACTTGATAAGCAACAATGTAAAGTTTTGTGTGAATGGGTAAAGGAGCTTAAGTTTCCAGACGGGTATGCATCTAACTTAAGAAGATGTGTGGATTTAAATTCTTGAAAGCTTTATGGGATGAAAAGCCACGATTGTCATGTGTTAATGGAGAGGCATACAAGCTGTAAATGGTGAAGATGAGGGCATACAAGCTGTGGATGAAGATATGGTTGTTCCAGCAAATGCAAGGAAGAAAGAGTTGATTCCTAATGTTTTCTGGTCAGATCAAAGTCCTTTTCTTTTGTCACTTTTACGCATGTAATTAGATACTTCTTGATATTAAGTTACCTCTTATTGTTTCGTTTTTCAGGTTCAATAAACCTGTTGTTGCTTCCGCTGTTTCAGACTCTTTTAGGGCACTTTACAATGCCCCCTACATGAATTGGTCAGAGGTGACACAATCTGTAAGAGATTGATGGTTCAAACATTTTAAGGTGTACTATTTTAGTTTTATATAGAAATCATAGTAAATTAATTACTAAATAGAAGTTAACGAATAAAGTTAACGATTCAATTATATAGAAGTGTTTGACTATTGAAGTTTTATTTTCAGAATCAGTTTACATGGAAAACCGAATATGATGATATGGTTAGGAGAGATTATGAAAAGAAGTGCAAAGAACGCTTTAAGGATCATGTGAACAAGGCTTCCAAAGTACCTCTCCATAAACCAGTAAAATGGATGCTCGAGACTGTTAGGGCGGAACTCAATCGTAAGAGGGAGCACCCTGATTTTGTCAAGCGTTCTGCTAAGGCCAAGAAAAATCGTTATTCGAACCAATCTAAAGCTTCATTTGACCCTAGCCATCACCAAGGAAGTATTTCCACTAGTGAAGTGGCTGACCGATTAGTGAGTTGCTTGTCGATGCTTCGATTCATTTATATCATATTGACTATCTTTTTCCTATGCATAATGTGATTACTAATTTTCTTTCCTAATTATATGTTTTGGTAGGTTGCTGAGAAGAATGGAGTACTACCACATGCGGCTGATGTGTACGAGAAAACTCATGGGTTTGAAATGCCAGATGGAGAGAAAATGTTGCTTGTTGATAAGCCAAAGAAGACAATGGTTAGTACGAGAAAACTCATTGACTTGTGATTGTCTTGTCTTTCATTAACGAGTGTTAATGTAACGACCCGACTCGCTTAAATCGGCGCGGAAGAAACCGACGAGTCGAATAGTTAAAAACTACACTTAAAATACTTAAGAAATAAAAACTAATTCCTCAAATATTATTATTAAACCACAAAAGTACAAATACCCACAAGTTTGTACATAAACTAGTCCAAAAGTCAAACTAGAAATACTAAAATACAAGTAACTCCAACCACATGTCAGAGTCTAAAACAACGTATAAAAGTCCATTCAATAACGTATAAAATCTATATAACTCCATCACTATCTAAAACAACGGAAAACAGAAAATACAACAGATAACAGTAATAACAACGTCGCTCGCCCAACCCAAAGCTAAGCAAGAGTATCGTCATCAGAAATACCTGAAAAATATACAACAGTCCACCATCAGTGGCGAGTAACATAACCGACTCACCCTAATGGGAATACTTATGCACATAGCACAAATCAAATAAACAATATCAGTCAATAAAATAGAGTGCAAGATCAACCCAAACGTGAACTCGACTCAAACCAACCTAATCAACTATCTTTGGCGCAATCATTCATATTCTAGACCGGACTAGGCTCGTACAAACGCATCTTACGCATTCGAACTTTCTACTATGCTCGGATTTGAGAATCTTACTCCCAAACCCCATGAAACCAATCTTACTAGAAATCCATGTCTCGTGAAACCAATCTTACTGGAAATTCACAAAGATCACATAGTATGACTCCAACTATCCCAATACCGCGGATGGAATAGGGGCAACGTCTTAACCCGAATACAATGAATCTTACTCAAAGTATCAGGCGTCTAAAAATGAAATCAAGCTAATCATTAATTAATTCTTTAGTCATTTTAATCATCTTATTATTCAACCTAACCAAATTAAGTTCAAGAATTCACCTCTAGCCTTGATTCTTGAAGATAACTAGTTAAAACATCGAAGTTATTCTCAAGAACTGCCTCTGGCCTTAATCTTGAGTCTAACCAATCATAATCCAACATTCTTTACTCATTCTTTAACTAACTTAGACACTTTCTTTAACTTTCTTTATCATTAAAACCATCTTTCTTCTTCACGAAGAGCACAGGTGCTCCCCATGGAGAAACACTAGGCCTAATGAAGCCTTTATCGATCAAATCCTGGAGTTGTGTCTTCAACTCCAATAACTCAAATGGTGCCATCCGGTACGGTGCCTTTGAGATCGGCGCTGTCCCGGGTACTAAGTCGATATGAAACTCGACATCACGCTCAGGTGGAACGCCTGGTAGCTCATCAGGAAATACGTCTCTGAAATCCCTCGCTACAGGTATATCGTCCAATAGAGACTCATCAGTCAAGTCTCGTACCTGACAAAGATACACCATATCGCCCTTCTGGCGATGCTTCCTCATCTTCAAGGCTGAGATTACCTTTACTCCTTTCTTAAGGACGAACCCAGAGTAAGTAACTCGATTGCCCTGAGGTCCTCGGAATGTTACTGACTGGTCTCGACAACGAATAATCGCTCGATACCTCGACAGCCAGTCCATACCAAGAATTACGTCAAACTCCATCAGCGGAAACTCCTTCAGATCGGCCGTTGCTTGCTCCCCAGCTATCACGATAGGCACTCCTCGGAACTCGCGCTGACAAGTAAAATCCTCTCCGGAAGGGAGAGTAATAACTGAACTAACAGGAAGGCTGCCTCGAAGATCAGACCTCGAGACAAATCTACTAGCCACAAAGGAAACAGTAGCACCAGAATCAAACAAAACTAATGCTAACATACCAGAGACAAGAAATCTACCTGATACGACGTCAGGCTGAACCTCGGCCTCCGCCTCGGTCATACAGTAGACTCGGTTCTTCACCGGTGCTGGAAGCTGCTTAACCTCAGAATCTGGCTTCTTCTCGGGACAAGTCGACGCCTTATGGCCTACCTTACCGCAAGTAAAACAAGTGATCGGAGAACCGTCGCACTTCTTCCCTGGATGGAAGTCTCGGCCGCATCCTCTACACTTCGAGCCATCACTACCCTTACGCGAACTCGGGGTCGAAGGGGTACTGCTAGACGTGCCAAACCGGGGCTTCTTAAACGAAGTTGTCGTCGTCGGAACCGGAGCTCTCTTCTTGCTCGAGTCTTCCTCAGTAATCGATGCCTGTATCTCGAGTGCTACCTCGTAAGCCTGCTGGAACGTCGTCGCTCCGCTGCTGATCACGTGAACTGGAATCCTCGGATCCAGCTTTTTGATGTAGCGCTTGACCCGATCCTTCTCCGATGGGACCACAGACGTAGCGAACCTTGACAACTCCGTAAATCGATCGGTGTACGCCTGGACAGACATCTTACCCTGTGCTAGAGTAAGGAACTCCTCCTGTTTCTGCCACCGCAACTCGTCGAGGTAGAAACGCTCCTGGACCTTATCTATAAAGTCGGCCCAAGTCATCGCGTGCAATGGCTGGTACGCGTCCCTCGCTAACGTCCACCAGTTATCAGCCTCTCCACGTAAGTAGTATGCAGCGATCTGCACCCTCTCGTGATCGGGACAAAACGTCGCGTCGAAGAGCTTCCCCATCTCGCGGATCCAGCTCTCTAAGGTAGTAGGGTCGGCAACCCCATCGTATGTCGGAGGTCGATGACGTGCGATACGATCGAACGTCGACTGCGTACTCGGCGGATGACGACTATGGTGCGCCAATGTAAGGATCGCCTCCTCGAGTGCCCGCAACCTCTGTCGTCCAGTACTCAACCGACGAGGTGTAGACATGCTGCCACGCATCACAACAAAAGACATAACAAGAATACAATGTTAGTCAATCACCCCACCAAAGTCAAATACTCAAAATAAAGGAAGAAAAGAAATAGAAAAGGTCTTATCCAGGTCTTTCTACCCAACTCTTCTCCCTTTTACTTAACCTAGGATTTGGTTTATTCACTCGGGAATAGTAAAGCTCTCAACTCCCGGGTTTAACTCGAATCCTAAAAACTTCACTTAAACCTATTCGGCTCTAATACCAACTGTAACGACCCGACTCGCTTAAATCGGCGCGGAAGAAACCGACGAGTCGAATAGTTAAAAACTACACTTAAAATACTTAAGAAATAAAAACTAATTCCTCAAATATTATTATTAAACCACAAAAGTACAAATACCCACAAGTTTGTACATAAACTAGTCCAAAAGTCAAACTAGAAATACTAAAATACAAGTAACTCCAACCACATGTCAGAGTCTAAAACAACGTATAAAAGTCCATTCAACAACGTATAAAATCTATATAACTCCATCACTATCTAAAACAACGGAAAACAGAAAATACAACAGATAACAGTAATAACAACGTCGCTCGCCCAACCCAAAGCTAAGCAAGAGTATCGTCATCAGAAATACCTGAAAAATATACAACAGTCCACCATCAGTGGCGAGTAACATAACCGACTCACCCTAATGGGAATACTTATGCACATAGCACAAATCAAATAAACAATATCAGTTTAATAAAATAGAGTGCAAGATCAACCCAAACGTGAACTCGACTCAAACCAACCTAATCAACTATCTTTGGCGCAATCATTCATATTCTAGACCGGACTAGGCTCGTACGAACGCATCTTACGCATTCGAACTTTCTACTATGCTCGGATTTGAGAATCTTACTCCCAAACCCCATGAAACCAATCTTACTAGAAATCCATGTCTCGTGAAAACAATCTTACTGGAAATTCACAAAGATCACATAGTATGACTCCAACTATCCCAATACCGCGGATGGAATAGGGGCAACGTCTTAACCCGAATACAATGAATCTTACTCAAAGTATCAGGCGTCTAAAAATGAAATCAAGCTAATCATTAATTAATTCTTTAGTCATTTTAATCATCTTATTATTCAACCTAACCAAATTAAGTTCAAGAATTCGCCTCTAGCCTTGATTCTTGAAGATAACTAGTTAAAACATCGAAGTTATTCTCAAGAACTGCCTCTAGCCTTAATCTTGAGTCTAACCAATCATAATCCAACATTCTTTACTCATTCTTTAACTAACTTAGACACTTTCTTTAACTTTCTTTATCATTAAAACCATTTTCTTTAACTTTCAAGACTCAATCAAGAACTCATCAAAACTCATAAAGACTCATCAAGAACTCATAAAGAACTCATTCAAGATTCAAGATCTTCAATCAAGAACTCAATCAAGATTTAAGAACTCAATCAAGAACTCATCCAAACTCATACATGTCACACGCATAACACCATTAAAAACCATTCAAAAATCATCCTTTCGTTTATCCAAAATTAACCAAACTTTAACACATTAATCATGATCATATTACGACATATAATCCATCATAAAATCATGAAAAACCTTTATCAAAACATCATATGAACACATAAAAATTCAGAATATACACCATACATAAAATCATGGATATTCATCAACAATCAACCCAAACATGCATTTAATTCATACTATAAACATAGTATACCAAATAGGTTGAGAAAGTATGTTACCTTATTGAAGATAACACACAAATTTACACAAAAAGTTGCTGCCCGGAACAACACACACACGAACAACAACACGGCACAGCACGAACACCTCGTTCTTCAACACGGCACCACCGCACGAGCACCACGAACCACCCTGCACGGCCACTGCACCACGCACACACGGCCCACGAACACCACTGCCACGGACCCACTGCATAGCCACGGTCCTCACACGAACCACCACCCTTGCACGGTCTTCAACACGGCTCACCACCACGAACCCACACACGAACACGATCAAACCAAACCCGAACCAACGATCTTGATTGAAATAATTGAGTTTAGATTGTGTTTAGGTTACTTAAAGATCAATAGGGTATGAATCTTTAAGTTTTGGGTTAAGAAAGATGATGAACACTTTGATGGGACCAAAGTGCCAAAAATGGCGTGAGGCAAGGGAGTAATGGAGGGAGTTTTTGGTGATTGAACTTTGATGGCAAGTGCATTAGATGGCAAATGAGCAAAAATGAGCAAAAGCCTTACTATCCCCTCTATATATAGAGTTAGTTAAGGTGTGAACACAAGGCAAGTGGCAAGCCTTGCCATGCCTTAGGAAAACCGGCCAACAAGGGGAAAATGGGCCTAAAATGGGCTCTCGTGATCAATTGGGTTAATTTGCAAAAACCGCATAACTAATCATGCAATAATCGACTTAGCCCAAAAAATATTAAATAATTAATTAGAAAATTAAATAATAAAGTTCTAATCAATCAAATAATAAATAACATAAATAATAAAAACTGAAAATAAATATTTCGAATTAAATCGAAATTATTCACATAAAATAAAATAAATAGTTCAAAAATAAATTTGAACTAACACAAAAACACACATAAATACACATAATTGTCGGCAAAAATACCAATAAAATCTCTGTCATTACAGTTAATTTGAATTGGAAATAATAAGTGTCGATCGATTATTGAAATTGAAGAGTGATATTTGTTTTGATTTGGATGTCAAACATGGGTGTGCACCTATGCTTAGCTATATGCCATGATTGTAATGCAAATTTAAGTGTGTTCGGTGGTTTCGAAGGGCTGTCGGCTGTTGAAGGCTGTTGTGGGGGCGTCGGAGTGCTGCTGGCTTGGCAGAGCAGCCACTCCCACCTGCTGCCTGGCGTCTGGCTGGGCTGGCTGGGCAGGGCAGCTGCTGCCAGCTGCTGGCTGGCGCCTGAGCAGTGGCTGGGCAGTACTGCTGCTGCCTCGGTTGCGGTGGTGGTCGCCTGATCGCAGCTGTCGTGTGGGTTGTTGGGTGACCAGACTCCAACGCCCACTATTTTGTAAATCATTTTCAAGATGGTTTTTTTTTAAAGTTTTTAGCATGAACATATATTGAAATGTAAATGTGAATATAATGGCATGATTTGGATGTCAAACATGGGTGTGCACCTATGCTTAGCTATATGCCATGATTGTAATGCAAATTTAAGTGCGTTCGGTGGTTTCGGAGGGCTGTCGGCTGTTGAAGGCTGCTGTGGGGGCGTCGGAGTGCTGCTGGCTGGGCAGAGCAGCCACTCCCACCTGCTGCCTGGCGTCTGGCTAGGCTGGCTGGGCAGGGCAGCTGCTGGCTGGCGCCTAAGCAGTGGCTGGGCAGTACTGCTGCTGCCTCGGTTGTGGTGGTGGTCGCCTGATCGCAGCTGTCGTGTGGGTTGTTGGGTGACCGGACTCCAACGCTCACTATTGTGTAAATCATTTTCAGGATGGTTTTTTTTTTTTAAGTTTTTAGCATGAACATATATTGGAATGTAAATGTGAATACAATGGCTACATTGGGAATAATACTTGGATTATTGGATAAAATAATATTTGGGTCATGAGTATATTGGAAGTAAATTTTTGGATTAAGAATATGCTTCAACAAGGGGACATTGAAGGTGAAAGAATAGTGGTAAATTAGTTGGTTTCTTTTTTTGTTTGGATATTATTACATGTAAATGCTTTCTTTTTTGTTTGGATACTATTGCAAGTTCAAATACATATTTGCTAAATTTTATTAGTTATTTATAGGCTGCATACAGGAAGAAACTTGCTGAGTATAATGACAAAGGAGTCACAAAAGCACCCGATGAAGTTTTTTTGGAAATTGTTGGTGGCCACAAAAAAGGAAAGGTCTACGGTTTAGGGAATGCATCATCAATGTTTTACGAGGTTGGTAGTTCATCACAGACCAAACAATCAACCCATGCCGTTTCCATTATCTCACAACTAACCTCTCAACTTGAAGAATGCAAAAAAATGGTGGAAGAAAGCAAAAAAACAGTTGAGGAGAGCAAGATTGTAGCAGAAAATAGCCTAAAAGTTGCACAATCACGACAAGAAGAGTATGAGAAAGAGAAGGGTGAATGGAAGAAGGAGAAAGAAGAGCTTGTATCAAGTTTTAATAACGTGAAGAAAGTGACGAATGAGGTGATGCAACTAATATTAAAGCCCAAAAATTTCAATCCTCGTAATCCATCAAAGGGTGGTGGTGGAAACGTCTAATTGGAAAGGTTCAACGCTCAAGTAATTAAAAGGTATATAACTTTTTGTGCTAACAAAATTAAAAAACTAATATGGTTTGATTTTTGTTAAAAATCCCTTGATATGATAACTCTATGGGTTGTTTTTGTATCCCCAGGCTATTAAATTTGGGTCTTATTTTGTATATGCCTTGTGGGCCCCTTAATTGTTAGGGATTGATATTTATATATATGTGTTTCGTATCACATAGAGCTCAAATTGTAATAGAAAAACAGCTAATTAAGTTAGTTATGGTCCGAGTGCTCGTTTTGTATAGATGCAGTAGTTTTGACTGTGGTTTGTATCATTAGGATGCGATGAGCAGGGATTTATGAGCTCTATTTTATTAGCACTAATTTATATGCTCGTTTTTATCAATCAATTGCAGGTTTTATTATTGTATAATGTGAAGGAGTAATATATTTATTTATGATATTGAGCAATGAAATGAAAATGTATTGTATTATTCTCCTATAAATGTATTGCAGGGTTTTTTTAATTTATTATTTCACTCGCAAATATCAATTCGGTCTCGAAAATGAAAAATTAGTTGCTAAATTTGCAACCACCAATTCGGTCTCAAAAATGAAAAATTAGTTGCTAAATTTGCAACCACCAATTTGGTCTCAAAAATGAAAAATTAGTTACTAAATTTGCAACCACCAAAATCGGTCTCAAAAATGAAAAATTAGTTACTAAATTTGCAACCACCAAATCAGTCTCAAAAATGATAAATTAGTTGCGAAATTTGCGACCACCAAATTGGTCTCAAAAATGCAAATGTAGTCGCTAAAATTGCGACTACCATGTCAGTCTCTAAAATAATTAGACAGTCGCTAAACTGCAACCACCAAATCGGTCTCAAAAACCAAAAAAATAGTCCCTATTTTTTAGTCGCAAAATAGTCGCAAAGTAGTCGCTAATATTGCGACTACCAACATTTCAGTCGCAATTCTGAATCTGCGACCATGTTTTTGCGACTAACACAATTTTGGTCTCCGTCGGTCGCAAAACCGTTTTAGCGACCGCATTTTGCTATTTTTCGGTCGCAAAGTTCGGTTGCTAAATGACTACTTTCTTGTAGTGAACTCTACCAAGTAGAGTTTCTAAAGAAATCCAGAGGATCTGCACGCCGTGTAGAATAGCTAATTGATAATATAATCTAACTTTTTTACATTTGACATATGATGCGAGGGTTTTTTTAAAGAACCGCATCTTACTTACTCTACATGACGCGGTTCTTCTCGGAACCGCCTCACTTATCAAATCTTCAAAAATAATGCTTGTATATGATGCGGTCCTTTAATAAACCGCATCATTTTAATTTTTGCAAAAGCACTTTTTTCTACTAGTGTTATGATAAACTTCATAAATTGTTTCTTAAATATAATATTTAAGTAGTACTCTAAGGTATAATTAGAGATGTTATGCATTTGTTATTTATACTCAGATTTATATGTATGTTTTACACTACTATAGTGTGGATGGAATTTTGCATATGGTTATAATTTGGGTATTGATTATGACGGGTTTGTCGTAATGTATAATTTTCTTAATAATAAGAAATTATGTTTGTATATAATACAAAGTGATGAAATATGATTTTCATTTTTTTTACAATGAATTCATGATCGATAAATCATTAGTATAAGTGTATATATATCAAATTTATAGACATATAATAATGTGTCAAAATTTGTATATATGGAGGAGGAAATCTTATACTTGGATTGATTTATGATGGAAATGATTCCATGATTTATTAATTTTGCACTTATTATTATTGGTATAAAGTGGATGGAAGATTTATTTATTTTCCATGGTTATTAATTTTATACTTATTATAAGCATAAAGTGGTTGATTTTTATTCTACATACTATTTAATAGATGGATGTCATCATAAAATTCTTTGGTATATAAAAGAATGTTTTATGCAAAATGTTTAATGGAGAAAGCTAAGGAATTATTATTTCTATAAAGATGATTTCTTTATGGAGGGTTTTTCGTAAAGGCTCATAGTCTTTATGGAGGATGTTTTATTCTTCATACATAAAGATGATATATTTTTTATGTAGGAGGTTTATTCTACATAGAGATATTAGTCTTTATGATGGAGGTTTTTGTTCATAATGATAGTATTTCTTTATGAATGGTGTTTTAATTCTTTGGAACCAATGAGTTAAACTTGCATGGTATTTTATATATTTTTAATATATAAAAGGATAAGTGTTAAAACTACTGCAAAGATAAAGGAGGTTGAATTTTAAAAATTCTTAATAGATCTTTGAGATTGACTCAATTGCAGGAGCATGTGCGTAAAGATCTACCTGTATGAGTTAGAAGTTTGGCCGCTTCATCAAGTTTTAGGCTTAACTTGAAACGCTCATGAATAGGCACGTACACCATGGCGACATAGGTGTAGGAGGTTAAAGGATTTGTTTGTGTTCATGTGTATTCTGTCTTCAATAACTCGTAGTGTTTGTATAATTCAAATCTTAGTCTATTTTTACGAATGGAATTATTGTAAACTATACATATACTAAGTAGAAATTCAATCGTTTCGATATTTCTATTTATGCATGATCTTATAGTTGTGTTTTATGGTACAAATTGTAGTTTTAGCTTGACAACATTTATGTCATAGATGGGAGGAGGATTGTTGGAACATTTATGATTAAATGGGCTAAGGTAATCAACAAAGTAAGCTAGGCAAAAGGACTCACGAGGCATAGAGGGTCTCGCGACCCACGAGGAGCTTTCGCGACTCGCGAAAAGCTACTAAAATCTGAGCATATACTACCCAGTGCTCGCGACCCGCGAGAGGCTTTTCGCACCCCGTGAGAGGTTTTCGCACCCCGCGAGGGGTCTTTCTCATCCCGCGAAAACTCTCTGGAAAATTCGAACAGTTTGTTCGAACTCTTGGATTCTTTTCCTAGGATTCCTTTACGTATTTAAGCTAGTTCTTTGAGCTTCAATACTGATGTAAATGGGGATTAGATCAGATTAAATGAGGAGATTAGGAGTTAGCCTTGTTGATGGAATAATCTTTATTTTCATTCCTTAATCCAATCTAACTTAATTTATGATTTTAATTGGTTTAATGTGTGAATTGAACTCAGAATTTTCTGAATTCTTCACATGCTTATGTGCCTATAAATAGGCATGTATTTGTTCATTGAAATTGGGGGAATCAAAAGAAAATCTGAAATTCTTATACTCACTACAACTTGTTAGCACTTGGTAATGTCTAGCTAATTTTACTAAGTGTGTTTAAACACAAATAAACACAAGTCCTTTTGTTTCTATACTCTTGATATCACATAGAGTGTAGGGTTCTTTTCTCCATTGTATCTCACTAACCTGGTGATTTAAAGGGCGAATTCGATTAAATGGAAAGTGTAATTTCCACGCCATGGAGGGTTTACATCAATACCATACATCACCAACAGAATATAGCTAAGCTGAACTTAACTTAACTTAATTCAGCTCAACTAAATTGAATTGAACTGAATACAGGTGAAAGCAATATTTTATAAGAGAAGGAAATTGAGAGCTGAACTGAATTGAACTTAATAGAACTAAACTGAAATGAATTTAAGCTGAAGTAAACATGCCCTTAGATATGGAACACTAATGCCTCCAAGAAGTGCACCTCATATTCTTAAGGAATATAATGCACCCGCTGTATTCAATGATTAAGAATACATATATGTGTGTGTGTGTGTGTGTGTTTGTGACACACATTGTTCAGGCTAGGCTAATAGGTAATTGTCTCGAAAATCATCAAAGAGGACAGGTGGAAGCCCTTTTAGTAAAGATGTCGTCGGCTATTTGATAACAGGATGTAACGTGCATGAAGGACACGCACTTCGCACAATTGATTTTTTTACAAACAAAAAGAATGTCCATCTCATTATATTTAGTGCGTTGATTATGAACAAAAATTGCACTAACATTATCACAATAATCCAATGTTAGTTTTTGAATAGGATGATGAAGCTCAAGCAATCAACAAATTACAAACCCAATAATTGCAACAAGACTCAAACACAACATTAGAAACACCCCTATACTCAGCATTGGCACTAGACTTGGCCTGGATAAGGTAGGCTTTCTTTTAGAAGACCAAGAAACCAAGTTATCACCGAAAAAAACACAATGACTGAATATATTGTGGCGAGTGTCAGGAAACCTGGCCCACCCTAATCAGCATCCTTGTACGAAAGTAGGAGGAAATATAATTTACCTTATAAGCTTGACATTGCCATAAAAAAGGTGTGCATAAATCCTTGTTTATTATTATTAGCATGCAATCACAAAATTTACAAAAAGAAAGTTTTACACATTCACTAGTTTTAATATGAGATACAAAGTACTTATATCTACGAGTGCTATTTTTCTCATGCAAAAAAGGAGAAAAAAACTTATATCTTCTACCTATGATATAGATTTTTTTTTCCATAGGACTGTAAAAATGACAAAAAATATAATGAAAAATGAAAAGAGGACCAAAAAAAAATGAACAATATCCATCATTACATACTCCTAATAAATTTTTCTCTTTTGTTTTCTTTTTTAGAAATTAGTATTAACTAATTAATTAAAACAAATTATCAAGCAGCACGATTAATCATCTCCATAAACTGCTGCAGGGATTCTTGCCTTTGCAATTTCATATCCTCATTAAACTTGTTAATGAACGCTTCAACTCGGCGATTCAACTCATCTTGACCAAGGGATGGTTCCTTCTTAAGCTTGGTAGACGTGACACGTGGGGTCGTGTAATTGGTCCGATCCTTGTACGTCTCAGATTTCTTCACCACCGATGGAAGTGGTGGAGAGTCGTTGAGCACGTCGATCTGACGGCTGTGATCTTCCCACGTATCAGACTTCTTTAGGTGTCTGTTCAATGGTACATGTCGCCCTACAGTTATGGTCTTCCATGTGCTATCTAAGGTGTCTTGTTTCTTTGGCTTAAATACTTTCAACGCCTTTCCACCTATGAATAAAAAAGGACAATAATGTAATTTAGATGTTTGTAACTTTGTATTCGACGAAAAGTCCATCCGGAGCGAAAGCACGGCGTAGAATTTCTAGTTATCGCTTTTCTGAACCAAAAGAAAAAAAAAAACCTGGTTGAAAAATAAACCTTTTTTTCTATGGAAAAGGAAGATATTTTCTATAGGCAACTCTGTCAACTTTGATAATTCCTGACACGACACAAACTTGACTCGAATTTATTAAGAGAAACTTGAAACTGACACGACACGACACAAAATTACACGAAAATGGCCCTTTTTAACACGATTATCTTAGAAAGTTAGTATTTTAGTTCTATTTAACTTTTTATATAATTAATAGACGACCCGAAGCTGACATGAACACGACTCATTAACCCATTTTGCCAGCTCTAATTCAAAGTTATACTACATTATGCAATAACAACTCAAATGATTCATCATAATAAGCATATATTGGCGAAGGGGGAATATCCCCAGCATAATGTTGAGGTAAGGATCAAACTCATGACCTTGATCACGGGATGTAGGGGGCGTACCACAAAACCATACCCCAACACCCTTATAGTCAATATTATTTATTTACTTATATTCACAATACAATAATCATTTTTTTGTTTATCAAATCTTTATATATTTACTATACTTTTGCATTTTCCTTAAAATACTAATCAATACTAATTAATCTTAAGAAATATTTTTTAGATGAAATTTTTAAATATTATTACTAGATAGCCTTGAATAATATGGAACACACAATAAATGACTGTTATCATATATAATACTCATAATAATGACTTAATATTAATGGTTATTTTACAAAAGGGACAACCTCAAATGATTTTTATTTATATATATTATTTGTTGAAATGGTCTCACTATACTATCATTATCACAGAAAACTTATACAAACAGTCACAAATATCACGCAAAACATATAGAGCGTTATGTGCTAATATTACCTTTTTCATTTTTATTTCTATAATTTTACTACTCTCTTTGTTACCTTATCTTGTTTTGACTCATAATTTTTTTCAAAATGTAACTATAAGGACGGGAGTAATTTTTTCATAATTTATATGGTGAGTGATGGTCTTATTGGGACGGTGTGACCATTTTTTTTTTAATAAAAAAAATTAAGTATGCACATGAATCACATCAAAGTAGGAGAAAGGTATATAGCCAAGCTCAACTTTATGATGGATGTATCTAGAGCTGTCAATTTTTGATCCGATTTGAAAAACTCAATAAATTCAACCCGTAAATAGTGGGTTTCGGAAAAAAAAAATGATCCGAATATGTTAAATATAACCCGCTCTTATTCCAGCCCAACCTGCTTTCAACTTGACCCGAAAATCATTAATAATGTATTAAACATATTATGGAAAATTTTAGGCAAAAACACTTCCTACAATTATAACTTTGAATTTACGTTATTTTTATTGGACCAACGAGCACAACATTAATTATTTATTTATTTGCCGTAAATTGGCTATGAATGAATATATTTATTATAATTTGTATATTTTAGAATGTTTAAAGTACATTTTAGTACATATATTGCATTACAACTAACATGGAAATTAAAGAGTGTTATAAAACTTCTGAACCTGTTGGGTCAACCTGAACCCGACGACTTTGGTTTATAAAAATGGATAGAAAGAAATGGAGATGATCCTAATTCTTCATTTCGGGTCAGTATCATCTCCATTTCTTAGAGGAAATGGACAGAAATGGACGGTCCATTTCTAAAATCAATGGTTAAAGATGCATCAAGGAGAAATAAATAGAACTTTTAAAAATTATATTTTAATGCTAAATTAGGTGTCAAAATCTTAGAATAGAAAATGGATAGAAAGAAATGGAGATGATCATAATTCACCTCGGATCCATTACATCAAAATTTCTAACTATAGTCATCTCATCTATAGGCGTGCAGAAAAGACACTCCAATTTGTACGCTTTACACTTATTAGTTGCTCGAAGATTCCAAAAGTTAAATTCAAGCTTTATTAGTCAATTTTGTTTAGTCTAATGTGGCATAAGCTCACCAAGCAATACATCCATATATTAATCTTGAGATCTAAACCATACATATTTCTTTCAATCAATTCTCTCATCTCAATTTTGAAATACACCATAGTAAATAATACTGTCGTTACTTTATTTTATTTTTTTTTGTACCTACCCGATTCATCCTTTTTGGGATAATCCGGATTCGGAGCGCATCCCGGGGTTAAGGTTTTAAACTCCTCCCAACGTGCTTGTGGGGGATCGAACCGTGGTTTTCCCTACCAAGTCTAGCCCCTGGCACCACTAGACCAAGACAACGTTGGTGCTGTCGTTACTTTATAATTATATGAAAATTGTCATTAGTAACCTCGAATTTATTTTTATAAAATCCAGAGGTAAGCAAATTTGTGAAATTATAGTGATAATGTATATTTCAATTTTCATTTATGATGTTATAAACAACTTATCTTATAAAAGATACATTAAATTTTATTTGAACTTTGTTTATTGCATGCATGCATGCATAACATGCATCTTCAACATAGTTTGTTGTTATACTAATTCAAAGTTAAAACATGCAAAAAAAAGGAACTCTATTGAATCTCGAGGATCGGAGAATATGAATAGTAAATAATATATTAATAATCAATGGAATAATTATGTATAATTTAACCTTAAATAATGAGTTTATTTAATTTATTGAAAATCTAACCCAAAAATTTCACTTTTGTACCTTTTAAAGTTGAGATCAACAATAGTAGTAGGGGTGATTAAGTAACCTTAAAGTTATAGGGCTCCCAATCCTCGTAAAATTAATTAAACTTTTATTAGTCAATTAAACATAAAAATGTACTTTTAATTTTATTCCACTCCTCCCTCCATTTAATTGAATATGTATGAATATTTTTTTTCATTTACCTGGCCTAATGGCCTGTATGATTGTTGGTAATTAATTGTGTTAATAGTAATGAATTTTAAGTGTAATTTATTAAGCAATAACATTAAAATCCCCATGAAAGCTTTTTTTTTCATTTCCAAACATTTTATAACCAACTATCAAACGGATCATACAAAATTTGGTGATTTACTCAAATATTTTCTTTTATTGATTTTAAGTATATTACCATCATTAAAAAATTAATAAAAGCTAATAGCTACGAAGTATTAATGAGAATTTATAATACTCCCTTCATCCATTATTGTTTGGCCCATATTGACTTTTGGCATTGTTCATTTGGTAACTTTGACTCTTTATAATTTTATAACTATAAGAAAAAATATAGTCAAATGAGATCTCGTTTGATTCAGCTCAATGTGTACTTTTTTAATATGCAATTTATATAATTTTTTATTACATGTATCTAAAGATATTTTCGTTTAAAGTTGTTTCTCGGGGGATGAGAAAAAGTGAATGGGGCAAACAAAAATGGACCGAGGTAGTAATTATATAAAAAAAAAAATTAATTTGGAGTAGCTACGAAGTATTAATGAGAATTTAAAAAACAAAAATAAAAAAAAAATACCTTCAGAAAGAATAGGCTTAGTAGGACGACGATGATTAGCACCAAACCTGGAAGAAGTCGGTGGTCTGTCGGAGGAAAACAGCTTCTTCACCGCTCCTTGCCTCTTCAACGGCGGAGTTGAAGACGGAGGATCCCACGTGGACCTCTCATCAGCAACCGTCGATTTCATCTCACGGCGGTGATGATGATTATCATCATCAACAATGATTTCAGTTCTATCCCTTTCAGCATCAACCACCTCAAAATCCTTAACAAAAACAACGCTAACATTATCATTACTAACGTCATAATTATTATCAGTAACAGAAACGACGTCGTACGGCGAGAAGTGTTCAGCAGGAGGAGCAGAGATGACGTCACCCTTGGCCTTATACGGCGGCGGCGCACGGCGGCTGTTGTGGTGGTTGTGGAGAAAAACGATGGTAATGATAATGGCGTTGATGATGAAGTAAAGAAAAGGAGGACGAAGCCAAGTAGTACGAAGAGTGGAGAAAAGAGAAGAGAGATGAGAGGTTGCGAAAGTGAAGAGATTTGGAATGAAGAAAGAAAGAAGAATTGCAATGCTTAGAATTCCTGTTGACATTAACACCATTTTTACTGACATTATTATTGCTGTGTTTTTGTTACTTCCCATTTTCTTTTTCTTTGATCTGAGGATTGAGAGAGAATCAATGCAAAGATGATGGATATTTGGAAATCGAGTAGTAATGAATTTAAGGTAAGGTAGAGTGTGTATATATAGTAAGTAGTCTCACATAGGGAGCCTGTAATGTTTTGTGGGGTTGAAGTAACGCGTATCGAATTGGTACTTCAATTAGAGGTGATCATGGGCCTAGCTTGGGTTTCAATTTTTGAGTCAAAGCTCAAAAATTTAGTGCGCGCAGGGCTTTTTGGGCTAGGTCTAAAAAATAAAAATAAAAAAGTCTAATTTTGAGTGTCTAAAGACCGTCCAAATAAATAAATAAATTGGGTCAGGTTGGATTCAAATTCTGGCCTAATTTGCATGTCAAAAGCCCATAAAAAATTCAGGTTGGGTCGAACTGCTTTTGACCGGCTCTATATATCTACAAGTAAAGATACGATGATATGATGTTGGTTTTTATTTATTAACTATGTTTCTTTTTAAATATAATGATTTTGGTATAGCGTAGAGATGATAAATTAAAATGTCTCGTCGTTGTATTTAAAAAGAAATGGAGATAGTGTTAGATTTTATGATAAAAAAGACCTTTTATAAATAATGCTTTTTTATCAAAAATAATCTTTTAATTTTATTTGGTGAAATCAAACCTCAAACAATTTTATTTTTAATTTTTCATTTGCAAGATACAACCTTTGTTCATTTTTTCGACGTTGATTAATATGATTTTTACGTTTACCACATATGTAATTATTTAACATCATTTCATCAATGTTAAAGAAAACGGAAGTGGACTAATTATTTAACATGTAATTATATTTACAATTTTTTAAAAGGTCTTAATTAACTAAAAAAAATTATTTAGGAAAATTTTCAAAAAACATTTTTTTAAAATCTTCAATTTGTGAGGAAAAAAAATACAATTTTTTTTATTTTTTTGCGAGATAAAACTGAAGGAATATGTCCTCAGTCATTATCGGCAATTACTAAATATAATTAGGATTATATTATGGAGATAATAATTAAGTTAAATTAGGAAATTATATTTACTTGCTAGAGAATAAATATAATTAGTGTGTACATAATTTTGGGCTCGCAACTATACTTAACTTAATCCTATGAGGTCACACAAAATAGCACAGGATTGGGCATATATAATAAAGCCCATTGGATGCTAGGATTAGGGTTTTCTCTGATATGACTAATGAGGTATATATAGTACCTTATTAGGGTTATGGGAGACAACAGATTATGATCAGTTGGCACACATAGTAACAAAATCATAAAAACCCTAAAGCCTATTGTGTTCATATGGTTTTTCCCTAAAAAGTAAGAGAGTGAATATTGATCCATCTCTTCCGTACTAGCATACGTGGGATCTAATCCAGTGCTTGTGGACTGATTAGAGGAGCAACGATTGAGGCTCTAAATCTCCGTTCTTGACATTGAAAGCACGCATCAAAGGTTGTAATTACTATCTTTTATACTTGATTCATATTATTTATTATTAGTGATCCTGATGTTATAGATGTTAGGAAATTGTTTCATGAAATTCCGCTAATCGCATCTATAAACTCCTACAGTGGTATCAGTTAGCCCTCTAATAATTTTAATATGATCATGTTTTCAATGATAAAAATTATTATTTTCATTAAATTAAGGGAGGATTAAATATATGGGTTAATTTGCATAATTAAAATTGTGATTTTAATTGTACTTTAGTTATATTATACTCGGAAAAAAAAAACAAAAAGTCGAAGTTCGAACCGTTCGAACAAGCACAAACCCAGATTCATGGATAAATACTTGTTATTTTTCAAAATTATATTGGGGCTTTTGTTTGCTACATCTTTAATTGCAAATTCGTAACAAAATTTGTTGTTTTAACCTATTAAATCAAACGAATTTATAAGTTCTTTGGTTCGAAAAATTCAAACCCTAACTTTGCATATTCTTCAAAAATCTTTGTTTGAATCTTGCTTTTACAAATTAGTTTGTGTGAAATGTAGAAAACAACCTATAAAATAATATTCAAGAAGAAATTCGAACAAAAGTTGCTCGATTTACCCCATATTATGTTAAAAAATGTTCGAACAAAATTGGGAAAATTCTTGCATTTTCGAGGTTTCTGGGTGGCATGGATGGTGCTCATAGGCTGGACGTGAGACGGCCGGCGATTCTGGGTGGGTGTCGTGGCTGTGCGGCGGTTATCGGCGGCGGTGCGTGGCTGTTGCTGTGGTTGCTTCTGCTACTGCATTTTATTTTTATTTTATTTTTATTTTCTCTCTCTATATTTTTTAAAATAAACAAAAAAATAAATAATAATAATAATAATAATAATAAAAAGGAGGAAAAAGTCATGTGATTGTGAATTTGTGGCTATAATTAAACATTGACCACATTTTCTCTAACTATACACAAAATGAGTTGAGTCACAACTCCGAATATGACAAATGAACATCAAAATCGATTTCTTGAATTAATTTCTTGAAAGAGGATGTGTATGTGACACAACCAAAGAGTTTTGAAGTTCCAGCAAATCAGAAAAAGATTTACACGCTTAAGAAATCCATTTATGGACTAAAATAAGCATCTCGGAGTTAGAATCCTCAATTTTCTAAAATAATCAAAGCGTTTGGTTTTCTAAAATAATTTGAGAGGAAGGTTTGTGTTTACAAAAGTTGAGTGGGAGTAGCATTGTCCTTTTGATCTTGTATGTAGTTGACATACTTAACATAAGAAAATAAATTCCACATGCTTGAGTTAGTCATGTTATGGAATTATTGTTTTTATAAACTTGAGTTAGTCAAGATATATGTCTGCAATGGTTATAATGAAAGGCCTTAGACAAATTGATTTTGTTTCAGGAATCAATATCCATAGAAATAAATCTGTATTATTTACAGAACTTATAATGATAAGGTTCTTACTAAGTCCAACTTGGAAAGCTTTTACAGATTTTTCCATCTCATTCAATGTTACATGCTAGCAAGACTTGACATTTGTAAACGTTTGCTGAACTAAAACATATAGTCCTTTTGTATTGACAATATGATCTATTGTATATATCACATTGCACTTACATAAATGTTTCAAATACCTTGATCATCCTAAAGTACTTAAGAAGGACTGCAGGATTATATCCTGGTATGAAGAAATATAAGTTATTTCCTTTAAAGTTTAAGATTTGCAAAGTTTATATGAATGAGAATGTCTCATATCCAGTGATCAAACCATTATTGTAATCTGAGTATGAATGTCATGCTAGGACGAAAAGAATAAAAAACATTAAAGAATGTCTTTGATGATGTCTTATGTTAAATCATGAATACAGTCCATGATTGTAAAACATACGGGAATGTTTGTTGTTTGAAACATAGTTTCAATATTATTAAATTCTGGTTTGAAATTAAATAAAATGTCCAATTAACTTGTGATTTCAAATAGAATTATTGAAAACGTTTTGATAATGGAACTCTATAAAGTGAACTGAAATCACATATTATCTAAAGTCCCTAGTCAAAATCTCTAAAATGGACATAAGTGGTTTGTTTAAAAGACTAGCATATAATCAATTGATAGTGCAGTTCCATGGGCTATAGAAATATAGTGATGTTTAATTGATTGTATGGATGTATGTTTGATACATTGAGACTTGACCTAACAGATTCTAAAAGTAGAATCGAAAATCTATATTTAGTGGATTCCTTAGACATTAGTATGTCTTAATGACCACAAAATAATTAGCTTAACCTTGACATTGTTAAACGTCGTGCCGTAAAAGGAGGTCATAAAAGCAATGATCAGGTGGAGTTAAAAATTGAGTGGGAGTTATGGTCATACTAGAGTGAATAGGTCCTCCTAATTAGTAGGAATGGTGTCAGGGCCTCTTGATGAGCTAGAAGTAGAAAAATGCATGGACATGCGAAAGAAGCTTAAATGTTGAACTTCGTTTGAGCAGTTCGAACTCAGCGATCAAGGAACATAAATTGAGAATACCAAAATATTGTCAATTTGACATTAAGAGACTTAAGGAATTTATAATTGCGCTATTGTCTTCGGACAAGTGGGATATTAAAGGAATATGTCCTCAGTCATTATCGGCAATTACTAAATATAATTAGGATTATATTATGGAGATAATAATTAAGTTAAATTAGGAAATTATATTTACTTGCTAGAGAATAAATATAATTAGTGAGTACATAATTTTGGGCTCGCAACTATACTTAACTTAATCCTATGAGGTCACACAAAATAGCACAGGATTCGGCATAAATAATAAAGCCCATTGGATGCTAGGATTAGGGTTTTTTTCTGATATGACTAATGAGGTATATATAGTACCTTATTAGGGTTATGGTAGACAACAGATTATGATCAGTTGGCACACATAGTAACACAATCATAAAAACCCTAAAGCCTATTGTGTTCATATGGTTTTTCTCTAAAAAGTAAGAGAGTGAATATTGATCCATCTCCATTCTTGACATTGAAAGCACGCATCAAAGGTTGTAATTACTATCTTTTATACTTGATTCATATTATTTATTATTAGTGATCCTGATGTTATAGATGTTAGGAAATTGTTTCATGAAATTCCGCTAATCACATCTATAAACTCCTACAAAAATCTGAAACAATTTTTTTTCATGTGAAACAAAACCTCGTGGGCACTAATTGAAATTTGACACCGATTTAATGATGTTGCTTTTGTTAATTATAATAAAAAAATCAAATAAATTAATCTAACCTTAAATAAATTTATAATTAATAATCTCTAATTAATCATGGGGTGGACTGGTGGAGGGCGGCTGGGATTTATTAGGGGTTGATAATCATGCTTTAGGAATTCGAAAACATTTAATTAGGATTAATAATGATGGTTTGAGTTGTTAATTTGTAATTAATGTCAAATTAGTGTCACGAGATTTTATTTCACTTGAAAAAATTGATTTAGGTTTTTTCTCGTTAAAAAAAATTATAAGATTTTTTCTCATAAATTCAAATTTTTAAAAGGTTTTTTTGACAAATTTTCCAATTATTATCTTTGAAAAAAAATATTGGAAAAATATGTAGGGAATTAGGGTTGCTTTCTACTGCATCCTAATTTATATCTAGTGATAAAATATACTTCCTCTGTCCCATTATAAATGCTCGAAGTTGACCATGTCTACTATTCATTTTGTACCTTTGACTCTTATTAATTTCATATATGTAAGAGAAAATATTGTCATGCTAGATTTTCTTTGATTCGTCTCGATACGTACTTTTCAAATATATAATTTTTATAATTTTTTATGATATATAATTGAAGATATTAATATTTAAAGTTGTCTCATGTGATATGTGAAAAAGTAAATGAAACATTTTGTTTGGAACGGAGTGAGTAGAAAATCTTAATATCTAGAAAAGGGTTGTCCTTGTGAGATAGGGTCCAATGGCCTTAAGTTTGAGGTAAACTACTCTTGGATTCGCTTTACGATATATATGTATGGATTGTGCAGATTTGAGTTGGACATCAATAAGTTAGTGAATATCCTTTGAAAGATTGAATTTGTAATTTAGGTAGTCTCTTTTGATTAAAAAAAAACCATTTATTAAACCATTTATCCGTACTAAGACCCTGTTCTTATGGACTTAAAAGCTACAATAATCAGATCAGTTCAGATTAGATCAAATTAGTTCAGCTTTGTTTTAATATTATACTTTCACAAAATAATACCCCACCTAATCAGATCAGATCATATCAGATCTAAACAAGAGGCCTAAATTGTTACAACCATAGAGGAGTGAGCTGCAGGGGGCATGCTATATACTTGTAAGATGCAGAGTCAGAGACGCCGGAGTTAAGGGTATCGGGGGCCCATGTTTTAGACACGTGCTGCGGTCCCCTCATTTTAATGCCGACCAGTGATGTTGTGTTTAATTTACCAGTATTGTTCGCCTCCACCCAAATGAGTAACTGCTTTGCTAGACGGTCTTATATTTCATGAGTTCATTTCTTATATATATACTAGACATCTATGCACGATTTGCGTGGATGATATTTTAAATATTTCTATTAATATGTCTAAATAAACAAAATAAATAAAGGTTACTTGTTTGAAAATTTTAAAAATCTGTCGATTCACACTAATTCATATAATTAAAAAAAAAAAATTTCATTTTCATTCGGTCATCCCAAAACAATGAACAAAAGAAAAGGTTTATTTACTATATTCTATTGGCTATCAAATTTCTACAATAATTAAAATGTAAATTTTCTATTTGATGAACTATGTATCAATATGGATGTCTATTAATAGAGAATTTAAAAATATGAATTTTGGTATTTTTGTTTTATTTTTTTTAATTTTATATTTTGTACTATTTTTATTTTTAAAAAAGTTCAAATTTTGTACTTCATCAATTCCAAAAAAAAAAACGCAAAAATCAACATTTTTTACTATTCACATTATATACTTTGACTAAGTTTTGAGCTTTATATATAATAAAAAATATAGTCAAATAAGATCTTGTTAGATTCGTCTTGTAAAATACTATCTTAATCTCAACTTTTTATAATTTTTAATTATTCATAATTATAGTTATTAAGGATAAAAGTACTGTCTCGGCATACGTAAAATGTTGACTGTTGCGTTTTTTTTTGGAATAGAGGAAGTATTAACTTTCCTTAATAATTAGGAGTGATATAAATTGAGATTTTAGAAAACTTTGAATGATAACATGGACTTTTCGAGGGGACACCAAGACTCCCGTCTTGGATTATATAACAGAGATACTTCCTCCGTTTCGAAAAAAAACGTAACAAATTGGATGGCACGGATTCCTAGTTCATTTTTGGTTGTGAGAGTAAAAAGAATAGAGAGAGAAAGTGGGGTATGTGATGATGTGAGAGATTGGAATAAAATACTTACAAAATGGAAAGGTTAAAATTGTTGCATTTATTTTGAAACTTCCTAAAATAGAAATTGTTGTGTTTTTTTCGAAACGGAGGAAGTATATATTTTTTAATAAAAAACAAAGTAAAATAAAACGTGAAATTATATTGCTCATGCAATATTGCAATTTGTAAAATTCTGTTCAGTACCACCACCGCCTAGGCGCCCACCCTTAAAAACAAAATTAAGGCCCCGTTCTGTAGGACTTCTATTGACTTAATTTAATTTAATTTCATTTAAATTTAGTTAATTTAATTTAAGTTCAGTTCATTAAATTTAATTTAAGTTCATTTAATTTAAGTTCATTTAATTATTATTATTATTATTATTATTATTATTATTATTATTATTATTATTATTATTATTATTAGTTTCGGGCATCGTTTTTCCGCTCGACATTTTCCGACGATGGTTTTCGGACTGACTTTTCCGGCGACGATTTTTGGGACGAGTTTTTCGGCGACAGTTTTCGGACTGACGTTTCCGGCGGTGATTATTCGGCCGAGTTTTTCGGCGACGATTTTCGGGACGACTTTTTCGACAACAATTTTCGGACTGATTTTTCGGGGATGATTATTCGGCCGACATTTCTGGCGACGATTTTCAAGCCGAGTTTTTCGGCGACGATTTTTCGGGACGACTTTTCCGATGACGGTTTTCGGATTGATTTTCCGGCTGTGATTATTCGGCCCACTTTTCCGGCGAAGATTTTCAAGCCGAGTTTTTCGACGACAATTTTCGGGACGACTTTTCCGACGACAGATTTGGAATGATTTTTCGGCGTTGATTATTCGTCCGACCTTTCTGACATCGATTTTTAGGCCGAGTTTTTCGGCGACGATTTTTCGGGACGACTTTTCCGACGACGGTTTTCGGATTGATTTTCCAACGGTGATTATTTAGTCGACTTTTTCGGCGACGATTTTCAGGCCGAGTTTTTCGGCGACGATTTTTCGAAACGACTTTTCCGACGACGATTTTCGGATTCACTTTTCCGGCGGTGATTATTCGGTTGACTTTTTCGGCGACGATTTTCAGGCCGAGTTTTTCAGCAAAGATTTTCGGGACGACTTTTCCAGCGATGGTTTTCGGAGTGACTTTTCCGGCGGTAATTATTCGGCCGAGTTTTTCGACGACGATTTTCCGGCGGTGAAAATGAAGGTTTAAGGTTTACTTTGAAATATAAAAAAAATTAAAAAAATATAAATCAAAAAATAAAAATAGAAATAAAAATAAAAATAAAAAAAATAAAAAATAAAAAAATAAAAAAATAAAAAATAAAAATAAAAAAATAAAAAAATAAAAATAAAAAATAAAAAAATAAAAAATAAAAAAATAAAAAAATAAAAAAATAAAAAAATAATTTAATTTAATTTAATTTAATTTAAGTTCAGTTAATTTAATTTAATTTAAGTTCAGTTAATTTAATTTAATTTAAGTTCAGTTAATTTAATTTAAGTTCAGTTAATTTAATTTAAGTTCATGTTTTCTCAGTCCTTAAGAACGGGGCCTTAAAGTCATTATGTGCTTATGTCTTACAGAATTACGGAGTATATATAAGGGGCCCGTAATTTTGGCGGAGGTGTCATATCACGTAATAAGTTCAGTTATGGTTGGACCCAAATGATTTGATTGATTTCAGTTTAGATAGTTTCAGCAAAAAAATTTCAGATTAAAAACAATTTGGTTTTAACTTTTTCAGTTTCACTTTCAACCTGTTGCAGCTATTTTTATTTTTAGTTATGGTCTTTGGTTTTACCCAAACGATTTCAGTTACTGTCAGTTCATTGTGAATGTTGATATAACGGTTCCGATTGTATTTAGTTTACATTATGGTTAAATATAGTTCTATCCGTACGATTTTTGTTATTATCAGTTCATTGTAAATAATTATATTCAGCTACATTATGGGGTTTTTTTGCCGGCACTATGAGCTCCCAAGTGCTAGAAATGAGGTTTTCCTTATTGAACCACGCTAGATATCCACGCTCTCTGCCATCCCATTGGCTAATATCGGTGAGCCAACAGCTGTAGGGACGAAGAACGACAAGATGATTTTTCCTAAAGTTGCCACCCCAAACTCTAAAGGCTTGATGACAAGAATGGGGAGTCTACCAAGGGTCTCCTACCACTCGCACCCGACACTCTGCCAGGCTGTATTTACTTGATCCGACCTAGCCAGAACCATGGCTCCTTCTACATAAACATGCACAAATAAAACATGAGAAGACGGGACAACGAAAAGCATACCAGTATAGTCGTTGCCACTGGCACCAGCATCAGAACTACCGAGTGCATCAAATGGGTTAATTAGGACGCGCCGAGTCCTCGTTCGAGCCGTACTGATCAAACTCCAGGCACGATCGTATTGACGAGAACTAATACCGCTCCGACATCACGGATGACATTGGGTTGCCGGATTTTTACAGTACTTCACGAAGGACCCTTACCTCCCTTTTCTGCTCATGGTTAAACCTTGACGGATAACGCGTGCCCCTGTGGTCCGCCAGCTTTTTCAACACCAAGGAGAACTCGGGAATCCACCTATGCTTAGCCAATGGTAGAGTGGGACGGGAAGACGATGCTAACTTACCCTCACTCGCCCTAGCGACATCCGCAATAGCCAAGGCCCCCTTTCTCTTTGGTCGAGACCAACCTTCTAGGATATCCTTTCTCAGCTGGATAGGATACTCCTTTCTTAGGGGACAATACGAAGTCACGACAATAATGTTGGCATGGTCTTCAAACGTGGTAGCCACCGTAGACATAGACGACTTAACATCATCAGTGTTGGTAGACCCCTTACCTTCAGTAGAAGACGAAAGCGAGTCGTTGGATTCCGTTTCCGACAGTGCGTAGCTGCCATCATTGTCACTCTCCAACACACGGCTATCGTTCTGATTGTTGCTGACGTCTGACATCTTTTTCAAGTTGCCAAACGTCAAGACAGTAAAAAGATACAAAACCGACGCGGTGACAAACCTGTCACATCAACAGATGAAAAAGCAAGTCTAAAACTACTGACATAAAGTGCGTATGATGTACGCAGACGCAATAGAGGTGATTTGAAAATTTTAAAAAAATGCAACAGAAAAAGGGAAAACAATTCATCAAATGAAGTGTAACAGGCAATTCGACAGCGAATTCGACTCATAAAACAGCATGCAAGACATGAATTTTTGGAATTTCGAAGTAAAATCACGAAACTTTTTGGAATATGAATAGTTACCCATGCAATTTCCAACAAACTTCAAACAAAAACTCAGCAAAAACAAAGGAAAAACGGAGCATACATAAGATTTGCGTGAAATTAAGAACTTCGAACACAAAGTAAGCACTCGAACTGATGTATCGAAGCTTGGACAAATGAATTCGTCGACACACTGTTTGGAATCGCTGTGGAGAAGCAGATGAAAAGATTGAAATTTTTTCATGGAATGAAATCAAAGAGAGAAAATGCTAAAAATTGATATTTATAGTACAAGCCGACCCCATCGTCAAAATCTGACGTTTGATATTCTACTGACGTGTGAGATGATTGCTCATAAGAACCAAGACCGCCAACAAGGGCCAGTATACAGCTAACGCTAAGGACGTCATCTTATAGATGAAGGACTTAAGAGTTGTCGGCCCAAGCTGGCGGGAGAGAAGAACTAAAGAGAATCTAGAGCAATGGGCCCCAGTATCCTACGTGGCACCAATTTAGGGCGCCACTAAAGTACATGAACCCCACTCTCTAACAAACTAACTAACTAAAGTAGATATGATTGTAAAAGTGGCATCCATCCAAGGGCCCACTTGGCCACTCATATTTAATTTGTAACTGACTCTACGTGGATGATGGCATTAGCCAGTCCCAAGAGGACATGTGTCCATGGCGGCCTTAAACGTGCAGGACGGCCACTACATCATTTCCTATAAATAAGAGATGATCTCACCAATGGTTTCACTCACAAAATACTCTCTCTCTCTCTCTCGAATTGAATTGAATCCCCTTGCTGACTTAAGCATCGGAGGGTCTTTCCCGGAGATCACACCCCGGGGTTAACTCACCGTTCATTTCCTTGTGCAGGCCACAGTTGTGACCACCACCTTGGATCATCACCATCTACGGATGAGCCAAAGCTTGTTGGAACAACTAGATTTTCCTTGAAATAGCCCAAGACGATTACTGCCTGCAAGGGATACATCTTCAAGCATGCCATATAACATTATTAACCTCAAACATGGAAGACCACACAATCCTGCTGGATGGACTGGGTAAGTTGTTGAATCGGAATTTAGCTAGTTTATTCATGTCTGGTATGATGTTATGAACTTTTTTTGTGATGGAGATATACAAGTACCATTCCTATTTGATTCTTTGACATGTATATATTGCTTGTCTGAGTTCTAAATTGTAGCAATAGCATTTTTTTTGGTTGTATGGTTTGATAAGGTGAAGAAACCCCTACCTTAATGGATAGCATTAGGATTCAAACCTCATGCCTAAAGAATCTGAGGTGAGATTATAGACACTACTCTATGTGTAATGAGCTTATACTCTCTGATGTGGCCATTAGCCTTTTAGAAGTCACCACACTCAAAACTTTAGTGTTATTGTGTATTTGTTGTAATAGCCTGATTTTTCAAAATCTAATTAATTAATATTAATTATTTGGTTGGTACTATTGGTTCATATTTGTTAAGGGTTTATTACAATATTAAATATTAAATATTTGAATTTTTAAATTCATGTGCATTTTGTAAATTTTCATTATGTAAATTCCAATATGGAATATGATTTTCATATTTCAGGTGAAAAATTGAAATTATGGAAACTTATGTGAAAGTCGTATGTATAAACGTTACTTATATGAATTTCTGAGTTATTAGTGTTAAGAATTTAATTTTTATATGGATTCCTGTTGTGGAATTGGTTGGGAATTTTGTAGATTTTTTTAAAAGAATTTTTGCTTGGAAATAGATGGAAGTATGTTAAAGCGATTGTAATATTTCTTTACAAATTAAAAGCCTATTAGAGGATGAATGTGAATTTTCAATAAATTGAATTGTTTTCCTTATTTAAGAAATGATTTTTACTAACAAATATGCATAAGTTATTATACTTTTATTACCTTACATGAAATAATTACTTAATTATATGATATTAAGTGCTTTATTCGCACCATTCGGATCTTATGTGTGGTCAATGTTGATGAATTAGTTGGAGTTTTGAATTTCAAAGAATTCATTGGATATTGTGAGACAAAAAGGAGTCATTTTGATTGGTTTGAATGTAAATATGGATCGATATTTTGAGGTATATTATTATTATTATTATCAAAATTTATGATATCAGGGAAATATATTAAGTTGGGCATGAAAAATGAAGATATCTTATTTTAAAAATAAATAATTAATTAATTAAAAAAAGGGGATTTCATATGATACATTTTTGGGAGGTATGAGTTATGATATTTTGTGGTAATTTATATCTATTTTTTTAGAGGTGAAAAGTATATCTCACTACAAGAAAAGTGATTTTAGGCGTCAAAAATTCAAAAACGTCGCCCATACTATGTGCTAAGAAACCAAAACTGACACGACGAGTTAAATTTTTTGATGCCCAAGGTTCCATGTTTGGGCTTCATCAAATTTATTGTTGCCCTTGATATGGGCAACATATTATACATTTTCGTCGCCCAAAAGGGGAATTATGTGCAACAAATTATTTTTTTGATGCCCGTAATATGGGCGACAAATTATATTATTTTCGTAGCCCTATATATATGTTTTGTGCAATATATATAGCTAATTTGACGCGAGTAACTAGCAGTTTAGGCCACAAAATTTTATATGTTTGTCGCCCAAAGACCAAATGTTTGGGCCACAAATTTATATATTTTCGTCACCCAAAATGGATTTTTGGGCCACAGTTTATTTTTATTTTGTCGGCCAAAAGATATAATCCATACAATGTAGGAATCCGCTGCTTTCCACTGTATCACCCAAGTCATGTTTGGGATTCATGTACTCCATTCATTGTTCACCATCACACCATTCATACATTAAAAAAAGTTAAATATATTTTTTTTTTTATCATTTACATATAGATCATTCCCAAAAACTTAGACATAATCTAATTCAACATTTAAATAGATCTAACTAACAAGTCAAATCAACAATATTTTCAAGTGAATTATCCAAAATATAAATATGATGTATCTATATTGAATCATAGCGGCCCTCCCGCGATACAAAATAGCACCGGTGCAATGTAGCCAAAAAAAACCCAACCTTAATCATCTTCTACATTAATATATACCTGCCAATAATGTTAAAAATATATCAGTAAGATTCAAGCTTGCAATACACTACAAGAAAATTGATTTTTGGCAACGAAAGAATTTGTTGCTAAAAATAACTTTAGCAACAACTTCTCATTTTTGGCAACAATTTAACTTTGTTATGGGAGATCCCGTTGCTAAAGGTATTTGCAACGAAAATCGCTTGTTGCCAAAAATGCGTTATTTGCAAAAAAAGTTTGTTGCGAAAGGTAGCTTGTTGCAATAACTCAGCCTTGCCTCTTCACCTGAAGCTTATTTTTTGCAACAAAATTTGTTGTTACTAAAAATAAAAAATTTCAGCAACAATACACTTTGTTGTTAAAAAACATCTTCTGCCACGACATGTTCGTTGCAAACGACTACATGAATAACATTATGACAAACCTGAGTCATTATTTTTCTGCAACAAAATTGATTGTTAACAATAATAACTGATTTATGGCAACAACTAATTGCGTTGACAAAAATTAATGTACCATAATGTTTTTTTTTTTTTTTTTTGGTTATACATCGTAATACCATATTGTAAATTTGGGAAATTCTAATAATATACAACTAAAAACAAAAATCCATTTAATATAAACACTCATTACAAAATAGCCATAATACATTGGCTTGATTCATATATTCATAATGTATCCAAAAGTGTATTACATAGCTTTCTAACAAAATATACCAAGAGATAACATGACCATTTCTTGTCCAAAAAATTAGGCCATATACCAAAGTTTTGCTTTAATGGTTGTACAAAAAATTGCTAGATAAACTTGTTAGCTCCATATGATATATTCTTTCCCAAAAAGCATGAAATTCTCTTGATATTATATTCTTCATTGTTCATCATCTTCATAACCGGAATTCAACCTAAAAAGTGTTAGAAAAATGGTATGGAAATTGTTGATGTCACCCTCAAAGGCATGGAATCTACACTTTCCTTCTAAACTTATTCGCCCCTTTAGATCACCGGGTTACCACGAAATGTTTAGTGAGATACAATGGAGAAACTTGTACACTCTATATGATCTTAGAGTATACCTTAAAAGGACTTTGTGTTTGTTATGTGTTTAGAACACACTTAGTATAAATTGCAAGAGAATACTAAGCGCAAGCAAGTTGTATGAAGTGTAGAAAATTCTGAATATTTTTGTGTACTTCAACCATGAACTAAGCAAGCTTATTTATAGGCATATAAGGCAAGAAGAATCAGCTCCAAAAGCTGAACAAACACCACTTCAAAGCACCATAAAATCAGAATAATGATGATTAATTGTGTACAATTAACACCCTTGAAGATGCCATTCACTAGGCAACCTTCAAGTTCTGATTTTAAACCTCTTTAACACTTGTTTAATACAGCAATGAAGTCATTAAACACATGCTTAATACGTACAAGCATCCTAGGCAAAAGCATACGAAAATTCAAAGAACTGCTCGAATTTTCCAGAAGCAAATCGCGAGTCGCGAAGAGGGAGTCGCGAGTCGCGACTTGGGCTCGCGAGTCGTGACTTCCCTCTGTCTCGTGGCTCGTGATTTGTTTCTTCCAGAAACTTTTCACGAGTCGTGACGAGTCCTCGTGGGTCGCGAGATACCCGTTGGACTCGTAGTTTCTATTTGCCTAATCTTCTCTTTCCTTAGTTCATGTAACCAAGCCCATTTAATCATAAATTTTCTAACAATCCTCCTCCCACTATGATATAAATGTTGACAAGCTTAAACCACAACATGCATAATCATAACACAAAACACATGTTTATGCATAAATAGAAATGTCGTAAAGATTGAATTTCTACTTAGTATATGCACACTTTACAATAATTCCATTTAGTATAATAGAGTATGCTTTGAATTATACAAACACTACGAATTATTGAAGATACAATACACATAAGCACAAACAAAGCAACTTTTAACCCTCTACACCTATGTCGCCATGGTGTACGTATCTATTCATGAATGTTTCAAGCAAAGCCTAGACTTGATGAAGCGGCCAAACTTCTTGCCCACATAGGTAGATCTTTTCGCACATGCTTCTGCAATTGAGCCAATTACAAAGATCTATTAAGAATTTTACCAATTCAACCTCCTTTACATTGCAGTAAACTTAGCACTTACCTCGGGATGTAATATCTTCAAGTGCTCACAACCTCAAGTGAAAATCTATCCTCATTGAATTTGAGATCCAATGTCTTATTGGACGTCAAATTGAGTTTTATTTCATTAAGGTTGTACAATAGGCTTTAAACCCATCCCTAAATTCATTTTGTTCAACAAGTCCCTTGGCAACGGTTTTGTAAATGCATCCGTCAAATTACCTTGTGACCAAACAAAATCAATGGTTATACAACCATCATTAATAATCTCACGAACATAGCTATGTCTCATCCCAATGTGCCTTGACTTGCCATTGTAGACCACGCTATAAGCTTTGGCAATTGTTACCGCACTATCACATTGGATAGCTAGAGGTGACATTGGTTTTGCCCACAAGTCAACCTCACTTAATACATTCCTAAGCCACTCCGCTTCTTGACAACATGAAGCAAGAGCAATAAACTCCGAAGCCATTGTGGAATCGGTGACACATGTTTGCTTCTTAGAGGCCCATGAAATGGCACCTCCTCCAAGAAGAAACACCCATCCACTTGTGGATGAAAAATCCTCCTTATTGGAGATCCAACTTGCATCCGTAAACCCTTCTAAAATAGAATGCTCACTGATCGGTGCATTTGTGCACCATTTTATAGGTCATTTTTCATCCATTTTAGTCTTTGTTTTGCCCATATTTGTGCATTTTTAATTGGTTTTTCCTCCGCTCGTTACATGTTACCAACATTTGGGTCTCGTTTCATTTTTGGGTATTTTCTATGCATTTTTGAGAGAAAATGGGAATACAAGTGCTTTGATATTTAAAATGAGTTGTTTCAGGTCCACGCCAAAGGATTCGGAGCCTTGTGTGCGAAGCTCGAGCCCGGGAGTGACCCTCCTTCTAGCGCCAAGGAGAAATATTGAAAAATTGTGTGTTTTGCGAGTTACCGAATGATTCTCGATAGCCGACAAGGATCGTGAGAGGTCCCGAGAAGCTTCGAGAAGCATGACACAAAGCTACGACCTCAAAACAATGCTTAAGTACCCTCGAAGGACATGAACATTCTATGATGGCCTAGGAAGCCAAGGAAAGAAACAAGAGCATCCAAGAACCCATGATCCAAGCAAGAGCAAGGAAACGACGCTAAAACCGGGTGAGTCATGGATGGAAAAATCAAGTATGGAAGCATTGGGTGTAAAAGAAGAGGAGAAAGAAGGGTCGAAGCCAGTTTTGACCAACCTCCACTCTTTTGGGCATAAACTCTTTTCTGGAAATCTTTTGGATGCGGGGCCTATTGTGTTGGAAACTAGAGTTCAAGAGCTTTCCAATGGTATATTACACGCTCCAATCAGAGATCTACATCAAAAGTTATGAGCCTTACAAGATCAGCTCTTTGCGCAGTCTTCTCAGAGCGGACGCTCTAAATATGAGAGTGGCCGCTCTACATGTCAGAGCGGACGCTCTCTGATTTAGAGCGGACGCTCGGCCCATGATCAGAAGGCATTAGCTGCTGGGAGTGCCAGAGCATCCGCTCCAACCCATGGAGCGTCCGCTCGCCCATGCATGGAGCGTCCGCTCCAACCCTTGGAGCGTCCGCTCCCCTTGCCCAGCCTCAGCACGTCCATTTGTCGTATTAGTGGAGCGTCCGCTCTCAACCCTCAGAGCGTCCGCTCCCACCTGCAGCGGCTCATTTATTCCGAATATTCCCCTTCTCTCTCATGTAATATATAAATACCCCAACTTTTCTAGGTTTGAGGGGGCACGAAAATACCAATAGACTTAGCCTTATTTTCAGTATTTTTAGAGAGAGAGAAACACAAGAGTTTTGATAATTCTAGCTTGTAATCTTCAACAATTTCTTCTCCATTTGCAATCAATCTATTTATTCAATCTTCTAGTTTGGTAACATCTCTCAATCTTTCTTTCTTTGTTATTTGTTCATCATTTGTATGTCATTATTTGTTGAGTTATTATTTATCATTAGCTATAGTTTCTTGTTCATTGTTTTTGAGATTTTAAGTTTAAATCTTTGAAATAGTATTTGCAAGTCTAGTTATTATCTTCCATGTTTATTAGTTTCTCTACTTCTTCTATTATGTTTGCTCTATATATAGCTTTTGTTAGTATGAACATCCCTCTCCTAGGCTAGATTTCTAGCTAGGGGAGGGGGAAAATGATGGTATTTTGATTGTTGAACATGGAGTAATTGTTAGTTTGGTATGAAATAATTTGTTGATGCTTGTTTTCTAACATGGATTGAAATGCTAGATTAGGAGTTTGGCCAACTTCTAGGATAGAATCTTGGACTAACCAAGTGTGGTTGAGAAATCTAAGCATGAGGTTAGAGACAACATGTTAGGAATGGTCTAGAGTAGTTCGAACCGGGTTGCGAGCGAGGTAGAGAATGAGAGATCTAGTCTACCGAGCGATTCGATCCATGGTGTTTGGTTTGGTCTAGGTTGAGATGTTGTGTGAGTGGGTCGGCTGAGAAATCTAAGCCCTCTTGTATAAACTAATCTCCTTGCTTGAAACAAATGATTTTATGCTTGCTATGTGGTTGCTCCGTGCTTGATTTTTGGAATATCATGTTTTCCCCCCTTTCCCTAGTGTCTTTGATCGTTGATTTTATTTCATTTTAATTTAATTTATTTAATTAGATTTAGTTCGTTAAAGTAGTTTAATCACCTTTCCTCTTTATTAAAAACCCCCTTTTCATTCAATAACTTGACTAAGTAATCCGCTAGTTTCTTGTGGTTCGACCCCTTACTTTCCTATACTACTTGTTAGGTTAGCCTAGGGTAATTATTTTTGACCGGATTAGGAACTAACGACCCCTAAGCCCCGATCACTCACCTGTATATGTCAAACGAAAATCCTTGATTTTCTTCAAATACCTCAACACTCTTCTTAAAGCTTGCCAATGTACTATACTAGGATTACTAGTAAATCGGCTCAACCTCCCTATAGCAAAAGCTATATCCGGTCGTGTGCTAGTCATAGCATACATCAAGCTTCCGACCAAGCTTGCATACTCCAATTGAGATATTGGAGTACCACTACTCGGAACCAATTTAACATTAGGATCCATCGGAGTAGCAAAATGAGTTGAAACCGACTCATTGAACCTCTTTACCACTTTCTCAATATAATGAGATTGTGTTAAAGAAATAGTGCTTTTACCTCTTACAATTCTTATACCAAGAATCACATCCGCTTGACCCAAATCTTTCATTGAGAAGCTCCTTGAGAGAAATGCTTTGGTTTTGTTCACTTCATCCAAATCAGTCCAAAAAATAAGCATACCGTCAACATATAAACAAATTATAACTCCTTTACCGTTGTTAAATTTGCTATATACACACTTATCGGATTGATTTATTTTAAATCCATTAGCCAAGACTACATCATCAAATTTTTGATGCCATTGCTTAGGTGCTTGTTTTAGGCCATATAAAGATTTAATTAATTTACAAACTTTGTTTTCTTGTCCTTTGACTACAAAGCCTTCCGGTTGATTCATGTACACTTCCTCCTCCAATTCACCATAAAGGAAAACTGTTTTCACATCCATTTGGTGAATTTCAAGACCATGAATCGCCGATATAGCTATCAAAAGTCTTATAGTAGCTATTATAGCTACCGGAGCATAAGTGTCAAAATAATCGATACCATATTTTTGCCTAAAACCTTGGGCCACTAATCGGGCCTTGTGTTTTAATATGGTTCCATCGACCCTTTTCTTCTTAACGAAGATCCATTTACAACCAAGAGGTTTACAACCCGGAGGTAAGTCCGATAAAACCTAAGTATTATTACCCATTATTGAATCCATTTCATCATTCACGGCCTCCTTCCAAAAAGCGGAATCATGAGACTTCATAGCCTCACCAAAGGTTTTCGGATACTCCTCCATATGGTAAACATATGAATATTGAGTCTCGATAGACTCCCTTGACCCTTCAACTAAAAATAGTTGAAAATCCAGTTCAAAATTTTTGACTTTTCTAGCTCTTTTACTTTTCCTAATTTCCGGAATTATAGTATCATGATCTTTATTAAGATCATCTACATTCCCGGAACTAGTACTAAGTACCATGTCCTTTGGTCTAGGAATCGATGAAAAACGAGTTTCATCAAAAATTGCATCCCTTGACTCTATCATGGTATGTATAGAGGCAAAATCATTATGTTCAAGAACCTAAAACCTATAGGCATTTCTATTTTCCGCATAGCCTATAAATATGTAATCAATCCCTTTTTCACCCAATGTTTTACGTTTGGGTTCCGTCAATTTGACGACCGCGCTACACCCCCACACCTTAAGGTATGTGAGATTAGGCTTCCTTTTAAACCAAAGTTCATATGGGGTATCCTTGTTCCTTTTATTAGGAACCCGATTTAAGACATAACATGCGGTAAGCATTGCCTCGCCCCAAAAAACGTCACTTAGACCCGAGTTCGAAAGCATGGAATTAATCATTTCTTTTAATGTCTGATTTTTCCTTTCCGCCACACCGTTACTTTGTGGTGAATATGGTGCGGTCGTTTCGTGAATTATGCCAATGGAATTAAAATAATTTGGGTCATAATACTCTCCACCTCTATCCGTCCGAAGTACTTTAATTTTTACATTAAGTTGTAATTCCACTTCGGTTTTATAAATTTTAAATTTTTCAATGGCCTCATCTTTGGATGATAATAAAAATGTATAACAAAACCTCGATGAATCATCAATAAACGTTATTACATATTTTTTATTACCCAAAGAAGGTGAACTATGAAAGTCACATAAATCACTATGCACCAAATCAAGCAAATTAGTTTGTCTTGTCACACTATGGAATGGGGTCCTTGTGATTTTATTTAACATGCACATCTTACACTTCTCTAAATTTAAATCGAAAGGTGGGATTAACCCCAATTTAGACATGTCATATAAATGACGATAATTCACATGACATAAACGATTGTGCCATAGAGAAGAAACATCAAGCATGTAAATAGAATCAACATTTTCATTATTAATGTGGAATTTGAACATTCCATTACAATAATACCCTTGACCAACATAAATACCACCTTTAGAAACAATGAACTTATCGGACTCAAAAATAACCTTAAAACCAAACTTGTTCAAGATACCCCCCGAGACTAAATTTTTCCTAACTTCGGTTACAAAAACAACATCTTTTAAAGTTAGTGTTTTTCCCGAAGTTAAACATAATTCTACTTGACCTATACCCTTGGCCTTTACCGTAGAATCATTACCCATATACAAAATTGGCCCATTATTCAATTCTTGAAAAGTTTTGAACAAATGCCGGTCTTTGCATACATGTCTGGAGGCTCCTGAATCAATCCACCAAGAGTTGTCAACTTGCACAACATTAATTTCAGAAATCATAGCAACAAAATGAATAGGTTCATTTGAAGCTACTAGTGCAACCGTACCTTGGCTAGAATCACCCTTAGGTTGATCCTTCTTTCCCTTCTTGTTCTTTTAAGGGCAATCCCTCTTGAAGTGAGGACCGCTACATATCCAACAATTAACCACATTTCGCTTCTTGTTTGTAGCATTCTTGGTTTTAAAATTCTTGTTGTTGGATTTCTTTGTCCCATTTGACACACCAACGCTACCATGTTTATGGTAGATTTTTGTCCATTATTATTATTATTATTGTCCTTGTCCTTGTTCTCTTGAGCCCGGATATTCTCCTCAACTAAGAGGTGACTACCCAATTGCTCCATGGAAATATCTTCTTTTTTATGTTTTAAAAGATTTTTAGTATCTTTCCATGCCGGTGGTAATTTATCAATTATTGATGCGACCGCAATGGCCTCATGCATCTCCATTCCGTGAGCCCGGATTTGATTTAAAATGTGATGAATTTCATGGAATTGTTCCATGATTGAACGGTCATTAGTAATTTTAAAAGAATTAAAATTGCTAACAAGAAATTTCTTACTTGAGGAATCCTCGGCGATGTATTTCGCCTCCAAAGCATCCCATAGCTCTTTAGCACTTTCTACGTTTTGGTAGAGATCGAACAACGAGTCGGAAAGAGTGTTGAGTATATGCCCCCGGCATAGTAATCATCATTCTCCCACTTAGTCCTTTTCCTTGTAGTCTCGGCCAGTTCCGCTGCTTCACCCTCCTTTGGGTAAGGAGGCATCGGGGTGGTAAGGACGTATACCACGTTCAGAGTTGTCAAAAGAAAATGAACCTTCTTTTACCAACGACGGAACCCCACACCTTCGAACCTTTCCAACTTTTGAATGTTCATGGCTAGGTCTTTGAGAGTAGACATCTTTTGAGTAATAAGTTTAGAAGCTTGTTAGAAAAATGGTATGGAAATTGTTGATGTCACCCTCTAAGGCGTGGAAGGTACACTTTCCTTCTAAACTTATTCGCCCCTTTAGATCACCGGGTTACCACAAAATGTTTAGTGAGATACAATGGAGAAATTTGTACACTCTATATGATCTTAGAGTATACCTTAAAAGGACTTTGTGTTTGTTATGTGTTTAGAACACACTTAGTATAAATTGCAAGAGAATACTAAGTGCAAGCAAGTTGTATGAAGTGTGGAAAATTCTGAATATTTTTGTGTACTTCAACCATGAACTAAGCAAGCCTATTTATAGGCATATAGGGCAAGAAGAATCAGCTCCAAAAGCTGAACAAACACCACTTTAAAGCACCATAAAATCAGAATAATGGTGATTAATTGTGTACAATTAACACCCTTGAAGATGTCATTCACTAGGCAACCTTCAAGTTCTGATTTTAAACCTCTTTAAAACGTTTTTAATACAGCAATGAAGTCATTTAACACATGCTTAATACGTACAAGCATCCTAGGTAAAAGCATACGAAAAGTCGAAAAAGTGCTCGAATTTTCCAGAAGCAAATTGCGAGTCGCGACCTGGGCTCGCGAGTCGCGATTTCCCTCTGTCTCGTGGCTCGTGATTTGTTTCTTCCAGAAACTTTTCACGAGTCGCGACGGGTCCTCGCGGGTCGCGAGATACCCGTTAGACTCGTAGTTTCTATTTGCCTAATCTTCTCTTTCCTTAGTTCAAGTAACCAAGCCCATTTAATCATAAATGTTCCGACAAAAAGATCACAAAAAGGGAGCATGAAATTCTCTTGATATTTTAAATCAATCATATTTCAGTAACTTTTTCGCAAAGAGTGACACAACAAATATGCCAAGGTAGCTAACTCTTCTTACACGTCAACATTAGTTTCATTATGGCATAGTGAATCAAAAATATCTAGTGCTCTAATGCCTTGGATGATGTACAATGTGAGATTAGTAATAATATTTTTATCTTTTCTCAAAAAAAAATGAAAAGTTTAAACTAACCTTGAGTGTCTCATGATCATATCTTCAAATCGCTATTCCATATATAGCTTCCATGTAGATTCTTTGTTGTTCCTTGTACTCATCCATAGCCTTCTTGCTTGCATCCAACTCACTTTCTAATTGACTAATCTGATCTTTTTGCTTTTCCATAATTCGTTGTTGTTCTTCTTGTTGCTTTTTTAAAAGCTTTTGTTGTTCTTCTTGCAATTTAGCTTTTGCTGAAGTTCTATAACCAGTTCCTTTTCCTCGAATGTACCCGGACTTGGGACCAAGTACATGAAGGAGGATTTCTTCCTGTGTTTGAGGACGTGCATGATCACCTTCTGGTTCTTTGTCCTTGTCCTTCACAAGTTGATGTATTTGTGCATGAGAAGAGTATAAACTGTTATGGTTATAATGTAGATATTTTTGGTAAAATTTCGATAGAGTGTCCCCTAAAATTGGAACAATCCAAATCTTGAAAAATTACTATAAACCTGTTTATAATCATAAAAGCCTTTAAAGGCCATCGTCCCCCTTTCTAGGGGTAATAAACAGCTACATCCCAACATCCTAAAAAAATCTACAATCAGAAACTAAAAATTACTTACATGTATCTCTTTGGAGCGCCCATCATTAACCCACTTCAGCACCCCTTCACCATCTAAATTAGTATGCTCAGCTAGCCAAACAACATCAGGATCAGGCAACACATTACCATTGCTCTCAGTCTACACAAGCGAAATATATAATCAGTATAATACGAAATAAAAAAGGCAGCGAGGAAACATTACTAACATATTATTGTAAAAAGAGATTATAATCAGCATGCAAGAACTAGGGAACGAGGAAACTTTACCAATATATGCTCCACTTTTGCAAAAGATAAGTTTCCGGTGGTGTGTTGAGTCCACTTGTCAGGCAATCGATTCTTGCTATTTTTTCTACTACATTTTTATAATCCGAAGTTATAATTAGATGTGTTAATTGAGAATAGAAATGTACAGAGCATATTAAATAACTAGAGAAGAAATAGGTAAAATAAGATAGTTTTTGAGGTAAAACGCAAACGCTCACCTTGAAATTTTCATCATTAAACTTAGCACAACAATCTTTCCAACTTTCCATAGGTAAGTCATCAAAAGGATTCTCTAAACACTCTTCCAAAGTATTTCCACATTCTTTATAGTATGAATGCAAGCGAGACTTCCAATAACAATATAAGCATTGCATTCCATCAGTTGCAAAAGGTTCAAGTCGAAGTGATTGAGCGGATGAGTCCTTGATGTTGAACTTGTTCTGAAATTATATAATAAAAAATGTTACTTTCTTATGATCGATATAAGAGGTAAAGATATATACTAATTAACAATTTTTTTAATAGATTACCTTCACTTGTAACCACATTGAATTACCATATTTGGCAAACACTTTAGTCTAATCTCCGACATCCATAAGGCCGTTGTTCTGACAACATAGCCACAAAAGTTTACCATTGGCCTTGCATTTGGTCCGACAGCTTGGAGAACTAAATCAGGTATCTTAACATCAAGTTTGAACAAGCCACCCTTAGTCTTCTTTTCAAGTGCTAAACTCCTATATTTACCTCTCTGTCCCCTTTTCCTTTTAGCACTTGTAGTAGAAGCTACAACATAAGGTGATAATAATAAATAATAAAAAACATGTTTAAAGTGGCTTCAAGTAGTATCAATAATAATTCGAGCCATAAAAAGGGAAAGAAAGAGGTATTTAGCAATTTAATACCTAAACTACTATGAGGTTCATTTTGTTGGTTTTCTTCTCTTGCTAGCCTATTTTCATGCATATATTTTGTTCTCACCTTCTTAGCTTGATTTTCTTGTACAATATCAGCATGAATTGGAGTTGCATCTGTTGCCTCATGAGCATTTAAGCAAATTCGAAGTCTGCTAGCCAATTTACTCCCATATTTATGTTTTTCTGGTCCTAAAGCTCACATGACATAAGGGGGAAAAGGTCAAAATAATAAAGAAATAATTATGCACCAAAGATTTAACGATAACTAGTGAATAGGTTATGATACCTGGCTCTACTTGAGGTTGCAAGCTATTCTCTTCAAGACCTGGGCTATTAGTGGTAGATCCAATTTCAGGAATATTAATGTCATCACAAGATAAGTTGTGAATTTGTTCAGCATCGACAACATCTGAGGGCCTTCCATTTCCCGTTCCAACTCTCTTTCTAATGTTAGGCTGACCTGGTCCTGCCATACCTGTAATAATGGAAGTAACTCATTAACACGATTGAAAACAATAAAAAAAAAACAATGAATGTTCATTCTCTTATAAGCTGTTGTACATATAAGAATTTGAAAATATATCAACCAGCAAAACAATTAATTAGCGTTAAAATAGTCTATATTAAACAGACCATCATTAAAAACAAAAACAACTTTCATTCATAATCAAGTGACCACATGTGACATAATGAACATTAAATTAGTTCAGACTTCAACATCAACATTAAGAATAAAATCATCTAAATCATTGTCTCTTTTCTTTCTCTTGTTTTGTTTTCTATTTTGCTGTTCTTGAATGTTCTGTAGTTCTTTAGTAACCCATTTGACAACTTCTACGCCTTTCTCCATAATATAATGATTGGTGGCCAAACAAAGATGTTCTCCAAAGCTTCCATGTTCAGGTGGTGTTGTCCGGACACATGAACCCCTAGTGTGTTCCTGCTGCACAGCTTCATTGTTAACGTCTTCCAGCGCATTCTCATCGATGTTACTTTCAGGAATGTTATACAAGTCACGAGGCTCTGTCTTAATCACAGCAAGCCAATTTTTGTCTCTGGGTTCGGGCACGTAAAACACTTGCTCTACTTGTGACTCTAACACAAAAGGCTCATTTGTGGCTAACGACAAATCCTTAGAGAGACTTGTTATTCCATAGTCGTCTATCTTATATCCTCTAACTTGATGTTGAACATCATACCAATGAAACTTGAACACAAATACACCTTTTCCACCAGGATATTGCAACTGATAAACATCTTTAAGAACACCATAGTACTTTTTGGATGATTCATCATCCCCTCGAACCATAACCCCACTATTCTAGGTTTTTCGAGTTTCCTGCCTATCAATGGTGTGGAATCGAAATCCATTGACAATATATCCACTGTAACAACGCACAGTACGCAATGGGCCATAGACAAAGTGATATATGTCCTCAGAAATAGAGCCTTCTTTATACATAAGTTTCACCTATTCATATAAAGTGTAAATCAAATTAATGTTCCACATAGACAAAGAAGAATATGTAACAAAACAAAATGAGTATCTAACATACACGCTTTCGAACCCAATCTGAAAACTGAGCTTTATGTCTCCTCTCTATGCTCCTAGGTGCTGGATTTTCATTGGCTAGTTCCTCTTTGTGCTTACTAAATTGCTCTCAAATTAGGTTCATCAACATTTTAAGAGATAAAAATTGCTCTTAAAATAATTAAGCTGAACTTACTTGACAAGTGGAAGTATCTCATCACAGTTATGAAGTGCATACGAATGGACTTGTTCATACTCCTCCAATTCAAGATGGAAAGGAGTAGGTTTTCCTAAAGGACGTCCATTTGGGTTGAAGATGTCCAGGTCACTCATTCCGGACACATCATCATGACCATATTGGCGATTAAACTTTGTAGTTATATCGTCCATTTCCCTAGAAGAGAAGGTCAAACATTCTTCGGCCAAGTAGCCTCTTGCTATTGAACCTTCTGGGTGTGCTTTATTACGAACGTATGATTTCAACGTGCACAAGTACCTTGAAAACAAAATTTCATGTTTAGTGAATGAAACAAATTAAATTCACAATAACTTAGAAAAATTGAAAACAACTTAGTATATATCGTTATTTACCTCTCTATGGGATACATCCAACGATACCTTATAGGGCCTCCTATCTTTGCTTCAGCCACCAAATGAATAACTAGGTGCAGCATGACAGTGAAGAAGGACGGTGGAAAAATCATCTCCAACTTGCATAATGTGTAAGGAATTTGTTTTTCTAGCTCATCAAGATCCTTCACATTTAAGGTTTTGGAGCACAAGTTTTGAAAGAAAGAACTCAACTCAATCAATGGTTCACAAACATTTTTCGGAAGGAGTCCACGAATAGCAATCGGAAGAAGTTGTTCCAAAAATACATGATGGTCATGGCTTTTCATACACGACATCTTTTGACCATTATCTTTTACACATCGAGAGATGTTTGAACAATATCCATCCGGTGTTTTCATACTTTGAAACATCTCACAAAATGATGATTTTGCATCACCTCTTAATTTATAGCATGCTAAAGGCATGCACACTTTATCTTTATCAACAACAAGGTGCAAATCTTGCCTTATACCCAGTTTTGCTAAATCTAACCGAGCTTTCAAAGTGTCCTTAGTCTTACCCTTTATATTCAATAATGTCCCTATGATGTTCTCAGAAACATTCTTCTCAATGTGCATAACATCTAAGTTATGACGCAATTTCAATTTTCTCCAATAAGGCAATTGAAAGAATATGCTTTCTTTCCTCCATCCGTAGAAACTATTTGATTCGTCCCATCTCCTCTTTGAACCAGCCTTGCCAAAAGGAACTTGGGTAAAATAGCTACATTGCTTCAAGACATCATCACCAGACAACGGAATGGGAGCAGACCCCTTTTCAATAGTTCCATCAAAGGCCTTTTTGTTTTTTCTCCACCTATGAGTCATTGGCAACCAATGTCTAGTCCTAATATGTGTCGTCTTACCTTTTATGCTTGTATACCCAGATTCTTTATGACAACTTGGACAAGCAAAATTTCCTTTTGTGCTCCAACCGGACAAGTCGGCATAAGTTGGAAAATCACTTATAGTCCACAAAAGGCTTGCATGCATTACAAAATTTTGCTTGACATGTGCATCATATGTTTCAGCCCCAACCTCCCATAATTCCTTTAACTCTGCTATCAACGGTTGAAGATAGACATCCAAATCCATTCCTAGGGAATTAGGACCATCAATAAGAGGAGATAAAAAGATGTATGGAGGCTTCATACACATACAAGGAGGCAAATTGTAAGGGGTTAGGACAACTGGCCAAATGCTATGACTTGTCCCACCAAAATTTTTGAATGGTTGGAAACCATCCGCTACTAAACCAAGTCTAACACTTCTAGGATCATCAGCAAATGATTTGAACTCCTTATCAAAATCCTTCCATGCAGGAGAATCTGCTGGATGTTGCATTATTTTCTCATCGTTCTTTCTTTCCTCTTTATGCCAACGCATTTCTTTTGCTGTCTTGGTTGACATAAATAACCTTTATAATCTCGGTTTTATGGGAAAATAACGTAGAAGCTTGTGAGGGATTTTCTTCCATGTTGTCTTCCACCTAGGACTCTGACATTTTGGGCACTCTTGTGCATCAGCATATTCACGCCAATAGATGATGCAATCATTTGGGTAGGCGTCAATTTTTATGTAATCAAGGCCCAAATCACTAATAATTTTGCGACATGCATCGAAAGAGTCAGGCAAGTTGGAACCCAAGGTCTCATTTTGAAATTTCAACAATTGAGTGAAGGAAGTGTCAGTCCAATGATTCAAACACTTTAGATGCAACAATTTCGTAATGTAAACTAACTTGGAGACTTTTGACCCATCAACAACCAATGGATCTTTATAGTCTTGTAAGAGGCAATAGAATCGAGCAGCCTCCCCTGAAGGTTCTTGAACTTCCTCACTATGAACAACATCATCTCTATCAAAATTTTCAAGTAAGCCCATACCAGCAACTTGGCATCCTACTTCTAACATATCTAGCATCTCATCATCATCATCATTAGTAGCGTCATTATCAAGTGGAGGATCAAGTGTTTCCCCATGTTTATCCCAAATGATATAGCTTTCCAAAAACCCATTTTTTAACAAATCAAATCGAACTTGACTTCGAGTTTTATAGTGCACGTTTGCACATCTACAACAAGGACATCTAATTTTGGCTCCAATTCGGTTGTCCTCATGTTCAAAACTAGAATTGTTAAAAGAAAATTCCAAAAAGTTGTCTATCCCTTGCAAATATTGTGGAGCAGCTCGATCCTTTAATTTCATTCATTCCTTATCCATGAATGACTCCTAACTTTCAATATTAAACTCAAAGTGATTAAAACTATACTCAAACATGCTCAAAACTAAACTAAAACAGATATAGTTTACATGACTTGCCATGGATTTAACAATATTTAAAATAAAATGCAGCAAAACAAAATGATAAAAAAAGTTCATATAATAAAAAATTGAAGTAGCAAGAACTTGCAAGCCTAGTGCCGACACACCTCTTAATCTCCAACACACAATAACAACACTAATAAGAACAAAATAGTAGCACAATGACCATAGGCGGACCTATGTTGTTGTTTTTCCTTCTTGCTTTTTCCTCCTTTATCCCAAATTCTAAAGAAGTCATATGGTTTCAAACATTTCTTGATTAACCTAAACAAACATAGGTTGTTTATCTTTTCCAAAACTCATTTCAATCTTAATATATATATATATATATACAATTTTTACCAAAACCCTAGCAAACAAGCAGACAATGAAGCATAAATAAACTTAAACATCTGAATATATATATAATTACTCAAAAATAAATAAAACCATAAATAATGCTGAATTGAACCATAATCACATTCCATTACCAAAGCATTCTAATAACATTCAATTGCAAATTATCATCAACATAAAAGGTAAAATTGAGATTGAATTGAAGCAACAAACCTACTAGGTAAACGAACCAGCTCCAGTGGGTTGCTGGGTCGCTAGGTTGCTGGGTCGCTGGGTGATGCTGGGTCGCTGGGTCGCGGGGATGCTGGGTCACTGGGTCGCGGGGTCGCTGGGTTGCTGCTCCAGTGGGTCGCCTTCTTGCTGCTGGTCGCCGTTGGTTGCCGTCGACCGCCGGTGAACAAAGAGGGACGGTTTTTGTGTGGTGCGAGGGTTTTGACTGGGTGAGAGAGAGGAGTTGAGTGAGAGATGTCGACCGCCGCCATTGGTTACTACGCCTGGTTGCTGCACTGGGTGACGGCGTCGGGTCGCCGTCGTTTGGCCGTAGCCGCTGGTGTGGTGCCCGGGTTTGGCTGGGTGCGAGAGAGAGAGAGAGAGAGGAAGGTGTGGTGCTGGTTTTGGCTGGGTGTCAATTGAAAAATATATCGTGCTATCACTGATATGTAAATACATTTTTATTTTTCTAAGTGCTTTTAGCAACAAAATATTTCGTTGCTAAAAAGAAATACTCTTAGGTAACAATTTAACTTTGTTGTTATAAATAACTCTATATATAGTCACAAAACTTTTGTTGCCAAAGTTATGCCTTTTATTTTTTTTAAGTATGTAGAATTAATTTTTAATTTTTTAAGTGTTTTTGGCAACAAAATATTTCGTTGCTAAAAAGAAAAACTTTAAGGTAACAATTTAACTTTGTTGTTATAAACAACTCTATATATAGTCACAAAACGTTTGTTGCCAAAGTTATGCCTTTTTTTCAATTGTTCCCGCCCCTTCAGAATTTGTGGAGGGAAAGTGAAAAGTTATTAATAGCAACAATCTTTTGCAGCAACATATTTTTTTTGTTGTGAAAAAGCATTTTTTGTAACGAAATTAAATGTTGTTGCCAAAAATTAATTTTCTTGTAGTGAATGCTTGCAATTATTCAAACTACACAAACTTGATGCCAAAGAATTGAAAAAAATGGGATGGCTACAACAAAAAAAAAAAAAAAAATAGATAGCTATAACAACAAAGAAAATTAGATGGCTACAACTATTGAAACTTTTTGGTATATACTCAAGATAAGGTATGTTTTTCTTTTACAAGCATAAACTTCCATTAAGCACAAAAAGGGTGGCACTAAAAGGCTGCACTTGCTTAAAAAATACATAGAATTACTCAACACACCTTGAACAAGACTTGACCAATAGCATAATAAACCACATCAGAAACTATACCTAAAAAACTAGCAAACCACGACTACCAAAAATGCCCGGCCTCCCCCAAACTACTCAAAATTGCCTAAACAACCTACTGTATCAAGAAAAAACTGATAGCAGCCATACGCCATAACAGATTGCTCTAAACTAGGCACAGCCTGTCATTCTGTCAACCCTCAGCCATCGGCCCATAAGCACCTTGCTCTGAACTATGCACCCTACACATCACAGAAACAACTACTACACTACCATACACCACTCTGCACCACAAAATAGTCTTTAAATAAAAACAACATAACTACTTAAATCAGCCCCAAGTAATGCATATATATATGAAGGAAAAATAACATATTGAAATAAGGAAAGAGTAAAAACCTGCACCTCATACTATCAAGATGATTGGCGCATCATTGCCATCAATTCTGCCATCATCTCTTCTCCCATTTTCTTTCCTCTTTCAACGCTCTCTTGTTTTAGCTTGTTTTCTCTTTCAATGCTTTCTTATTTTAGCTTATTTTCTCTTTCAATGCTTTCTTGTTTTAGTTTGTTTTCTCTTTCAATGCTTTCTTGTTTCAAGCGTTCAGTTTTAGCTCGCAATGAAGATTCTCTCTTATAAGAAGCTTGTTGGATTCGTTCAATGTCACCTCTAACATCATTGAAGCAACCCTTGCCTTTTTTGGTCATTTTAGCACGCAATGAAGATTCTCTCTCATAAGACTTGTGGAGGATCATTCATCTAGATTCGGCCATTATCATCCATTGGTGAACCAAATATTTGTGTTCCTCTCTTGCATTTACGATTGTCACTCATACAAAAATTCACATTTTCTATTCCACATTTAGGACATTTATCTTATCCTTCATTCTCTTTCCAATACAAAATATAATGATTAATGTATGCATCAATCTTAACATAGTCCAACCCTAATGTTTTGATATATTTTTTTGCTTGGTAAGAATTTTTAGGGAAGGCTTCATCATAGTTAAAAGCCCGATGTAACGCTTGCAACAACAAACAAAGAAAATAACTTGTCAGTCCAATTCTTGCTCACTTTAATGTGAAGTAATGTGACACGAAATTCTAATCTCTTAAATGTCTGGCATCCAGGATATAATTGTAACTCCAAGTCTTGCAATAGTTTATTAAACTCCTTAGATAACCCGTTATCAAAACCATGGTCAAATTCCCCATCTAGCATATTTCATTGCTATCATTAATGGGGATGCTTGAATCACAATGTGTCCTTGAAGCTAAGCATCAAAAAGAAAAGTACTTAAATTTTTACCAACAAACTCATCATCACTCTCATCATTGTGATCATCATCTCATTTTGACACCCTTCAACTGCATTCACATGTTCTACCATCTCTCCATCATATACCCAAGGATTATTTTTTTTAATTGTTTATTATTTATTTTATTATTATTTAATTAATTAGAATTTTATTATTTAATTTTCTAATTAGTTAATTAATATTTTTGGGCCAAATGCGATTTAAGCATGATTAATCATGCATGAGTGCAATTATCCCAATTGATCCAAAAAGCCTAATTAAGCCTTGTAGAAACCGGCCCCCCTTGGTAATTAGTGGAGTATTTGCCACTTGCCTCATGTTCACACCTTAAACCACTTCTATAAATAGAAGGGTTAGTAAGGCTTGAAAACTCATTTTGCCATCATTTGCATCCTTGATCATCACTTGCCACAATTAAAAATAGCCAAACACTCTCCCTTTTGCTTAATTCCACACGCCATTTTTGGTGTATGAACACCCAACCATTGTTCATCATCCAATCTCTTCCAATACCTAAAGATTAAAGTTCCATTGATCTTTAGGTAACTCTAAACACATTAATCTCTTTTATTTTCAATCAATACTTCTAGTTTGGGTTTGGAATTGGGGTTTGTTCGATTGGGTCTGTTCGTGATCGGGTTCGTGTGGTTCGTGTGGAAGGGCCGTGTGGTGGTGCCGTGTGAAGACGGTGGTTCATGTGGTGGTGTCGTGTTGAAGACGGTGGACCGTGGTGGTGGTTTGAGCCAAGGCCGTGCCGTGTTCATGCAGCCGTGCGTGTGAGTCGTGTTGTACGTGGTCCTAGCCGTGTGGTTTGGGTTTTCCGGGCAGCAAGTTTGTGTGATTATATTGCTTGATCTTCGAAAAAGGTAACATACCTTCTTACCTTAGTATGTATACTATGATTATAGGGTGGATTAAATATGCATGTTAGATGAATTTCCGATGTTTGTTTATCATGATTTGCGTGATTTTTAAGTAAGGATTTGGGTAATGTTTTCATGATGATTTACTTAAGTTTTCATGCATGTTTTGATGAGAATTTTCGTATGATTTTCGTGTGGTTTTGAGTTCTTGTTGAGTTCTTGATGAGTTCTTGATGAGTTTTTGATGGGTTCTTGATGAGTTCTTTATAACTTCTTGGTTGAGTCTTGAAAATCTTGAAAGTTAGTTTTATGTTCTTTTACGGTGCAAGATTATTGATGTTTTCAAAGTATTGTTTAAAGATAAGTAAAGTTTTATAAAGATTTTGAAAGAAAGGTTTAAAGAATTTAAAGAAAGGCTTAAAGATTTGTTTAAGATTTGATAAGGATTGATTATGAAGTAGGATTGATTATGGTTAAACTCAAGAAAAGGCGAAAGAAGCGATCTTGAGTATAACTTCGATGTTTGTAAGTAAGATTAGCTTAAATTACTTTTAGACGCCTAATCTTAGAGTAAGATTCTAGGTTTTGGGTTAAGACGTTGCCCCTATCCTGACTGCGGTATTGGGATAGTGTATACTTGATATGTTGTCTGTTTGATATGAATTTCCGTAAGATGGGGTTCATGGGTTTGGGAGTAAGATTCTCATTCCTGGCATAGTAGGAAAGTTCATTCGCGTAAGAAGGGTTTGTACGTGCATAGTCCGGTCTAAAATGTAAATGGTAGCGACAAAGATGTTTTATGATTTTTAAGTTGGAATTATTTAAAGTTGGTCAGTTTTACGATTATTGGTATTTCAACGTTTTATCACATGTTGGTTGGTAGTCTGATATGTGTTGTTGATTTGTTCTATGATTATGTGTATCCATGTTATGGTGGGACTGTTATGTTGCTCGCCACTGACAGTGGATTGTTATTAATTTTCAGGTAATTCTAATGATGATTGTGCTGCTTAGCTATTGGTTGGGCGAGTGCCGTTTTAGCGTTCTTTTTTTAGACTACGTTATGTTATTAGTTTGGACTTATAGATTTATCTGTAGCATGTTTTGACTCTGACAGTGTTTGGAGTTATTTGCTAGTATTGATACATTTGGATTTAGTATTGTACAAACTTGTGGGTATTGTACGTTTTGGGATATAGTAATAATATTTTCATGGTTTGTTTTAATTTTTAGTAAGTTTGTTTGTTAGATCGACAATTCTACTCGTCGGTTTCTTCCGCGCCGGTTTAAGCGAGTCGGGTCGTCACACATGGTCTTGAAATTCACCAAATGGACGTGAAAACGGCATTCCTATATGGTGAATTGGAGGAGGAAGTGTACATGAATCAACCGGAAGGCTTTGTTGTCAAAGGACAAGAAAACAAAGTGTGTAAACTAATTAGATCTTTGTATGGACTAAAACAAGAACCTAAGCAATGGCATCAAATATTTGATAATATTGTCTTGGCTAATGGGTTTAAAATAAATCAATTAGATAAGTGTGTATATAGTAAATTTGACAACGGTAAAGGTGTTATAATTTGCTTATATGTTGACGATATGCTTATCTTTGGGACGGATTTGGATGAGGTAAATAAAACCAAAGCATTTCTCTCAAAGTGCTTCTTAATGAAAGATTTGGGTCAAGCGGATGTGATTCTTGGAATAAGAATTGTGAGAGGTAAAGGAACGGTTTCTTTAACACAATCTCATTATATTGAGAAAGTGGTAAAGAAGTTCAATGAGTCGGTTTCAACTCATTTTGCTACTCCGATGGATCCAAGTATTAAATTGGTTCCGAGTAGTGGTACCCCAATTTCACAATTGGAGTATGCAAGCTTGGTCGGAAGCTTGATGTATGCTATGACTAGCACTAGACCGGATATAGCATTTGCTATTGGTCGGTTAAGTCGATTTACTAGTAATCCTAGTAAGGAACATTGGCAAGCTTTAAAAAGAGTGTTGAGGTATTTGAAGAAAACTATAGATTATGGTTTGACATATACCGGTGAGCCTTCTATTTTAGAAGGATTTACGGATGCAAGTTGGATCTCCAATAAGGAGGATTTTTCATCCACAAGTGGATGGGTGTTTCTTCTAGGAGGAGGTGTCATTTCATGGGCCTCTAAGAAGCAAACATGTATTACCAATTCCACTATGGCTTCGGAGTTTATTGTTCTAGCTTCTTGTTATCAAGAAGCGGAGTGGCTTAGGAATGTGTTGAGTGAAGTTGACTTATGGGTGAAACTAATGTCACCTCTTGCTATCCATTGTGATAGTGCTTCAACAATTGCTAAGGCTTATAGTGAAGTCTACAATGGCAAGTCAAGGCATATTGGGGTTAGACATAGCTATGTACGGGAGATGATTAAAGTTGGTAATGTGACCATTGATTTTATTCGGTTTAATTTGAATTTGGTGGATACATTTACTAAACCATTGCCAAGGGATTCTTTGAACAAAATGAACAAAGGGATGGGTTTAAAGCCTATTGTACAAAGTCAATAAAATGAAACTCAATTTGACGTCCAATACAACGTTGGATCTTGAATTCAATGAGGACAGATTTTTATTTGATTTTGTGAGCACTTGAAAGTTTACATCCCGAGGTAAGTGCTAAGTCTACTGCAATTTTAAAGGAGGTTGAATTGGGTTTTCAATTCTTAATAATAGATCTTTGCAATTGGCTCAATTGCAGGAGCATGTGCATAAAGATCTACCTATGTGAGCAAGAAGTTTGGCCGCTTCATCAAGTTCAGGCTTTGCTTGAAACGTTCATGAATAGATATGTACACCATGGTGACATAGGTGTAGGAGGTTGAAGGATTTTTGTTAGTCTTCATGTGTATTGTGTCTTCAATAATTCGTAGTATTTTTGTAATTTAAAGCTTAGTCTATTACCACGAATGGAATTATTGTAAAGTATACATATACTAAGTAGAAATTCAATCGTTTCGATATTTCTATTTATGCATGTTCATGTTGTTTGTGGTTTTCCATTGCAAGTTGTGTTTTGAGCTTGTCAACATTTAGTTCATAAATGGGAGGAGGATTGTTGGAACATTTATGACTAAATGGGCTTGGTTATATGAACTAAGGAAAGAGAAGTTAGGCAAATAGAAACTAAGAGTCCAACGGGTATCTCGCGACTCGCGAGGACCCGTCGCGACTCGTGAAAAGTCTCTGGAAGAAACAAATCATGAGCCACGAGACAGAGAAAAGTCGCGACTCGTGAGCCCAGGTCGCGACTCGCGAGCCCAGGTCGCGACTTGCGACTCCCTCTTCGTGACTCACGATTTGCTTCTGGAAAAATTTGAACAGTTTCACGATTTTTCGTATACTTTTGCCTAGGATGCTTGTATGCATTAAGCATGTGTTAAGGCCTTCATTACTGGATTAAACATGTTTTAAAGTGGTTTAAAATTAGAAGTTTGAAAGATAGCCTTGTGAATGGAATCTTCAAAGGTGTTAATAGCTCAATATTAATGACCATCAATTCTGATTTTAGGGAGCTTTATTGGTGTGTTTGATCAGCTTTTTTAACTGATTTCTCTTGCCTTATATACCTATAAATAGGCTTGCTTAGTTCATTGTTAAATATAAACAAAATCAGAAATAATATACTCAATTCAACTTGCTAGCACTTTATAATTTCTAGCCACTAGTAAAAAAATGACTTATTGTAACGGGCAAAATAGGCTTATTGTAACGATCATTGGCCGTTACAATTGGCCCCGTTACAACAAGTACTAATTATTGTAACGGGCTGTGACCGTTACAAAAAATAGACTTTTTGTAACGGGCCTAAGATATGCCCATTACAATAAGAGTACTTATTGTAACGGGCATGGCCCATGCACGTTACAAAAAGTGGAATTTTTGTAATTGACATGGGACTTGCCCGTTATAAAAAGTGCACTTATTGTAACGGGCATATCTTAGGCCCGTTACAAAAAGTGAGGTTTTATTTAAAAAAAATAAAATATATATATATATATATATTTACTTACATATATCACGTGTAATACCCCGAAATTTCGGGATATTTAAATTTTTCATAATCAATTAAATATATAATTAATTAACTATTTAATTGATTATTATTTAATTAATTATTAATTTATTGTAGTAATTTCATTATTTTGATCCTGGCCCGAACCTTTTTAACTTGTCTTGCCAAAACCCGAGCCCAATTATTTCCTTTCCCTTTCTTCTTCCCCTTATTTCACACGGTCCACCCTATCCTTTCTTTCTAATTAATTTGTTTAATTTGTTTTAGTCAATATTATTAACTAATACATCTATTTTGACTTATTCTAAAAACCCTATTTTTCTCCTAACCTCACCTATCTTTCCTACTAAATTACAGGAAACCAAAACCCCCTCTTGATACTCATTGGACACGGCCAAACCTAGTAAACAATATAAAAATTGTTTTATTATTCTTTCTTTCAAGAATCAACTACTGTTTATCCCTAATTCTTTCCTATTGTTCCAACCCTTAAAGATTGATCAAGAAACCAAAATAAATCCAAGAAAACCGTGTAACCTTGAATAATTCAAACTCCATATTCCATCAAAGGTAATTAGATTGCTTTATTTAATCAATATGATAGATTAGTTACATAATTGTTAGAATAGGTTTAATCATGTTTAGAGTAGGTTTAGAATTATGTAGAATCATGTTGAATATGTTTTAAATCTTTTGATGACATGTTAAGGAGGGTGCCGAGTGGTTATTGTCCAATTCCATGACATTTTGCTTAATTATTTACATGTTTTATTATTGATCCATGCTTGTTTTATGAATCTTGTTAATTTAAAGTTGATGAAAATAATTATTGGATGTTTATGTAAGGGAGCTGCGTATTTCATGATTGTGTCGAATAGTTTCTTGATGAAAAATATGATTTTTATGGTGTTATCTTGATCCTTAATTATTCTCGGATGAAAATCTTGAATAGAATCTTTGATTTAAGTGTAGTATGCTAGGTTCTTGAAATTGATCATGTTATTCTTATTAGCCTTGAAGGGCCGTGTATTATATGTACATATTAGGGATTTATTTTGTTCTCGTTTGGTCCAATCTTAATGATTTATTGTTTAAAGTATAATTAATGATTTATTGTTAAGTTTATTTGATTAATTGTGATTTATTCGAGGAATTGATTTGATTATTGTTTACTAAGGGAGATTGTCGTGTGGTCAAGTATTAAGTTAGAGTTTTGGGTCAAGTTAAGATGAACTAGAATTGAATCGAGGATAAGTTGTGTCAATAAGGAATTAAATTGTGAACTGGAAATGAGAACAGAACAGAATTGAAATAAAAAGATGATTAACTATGAAGTAACCGCCTATCTAGTGGCTCAAGTTCCATGAACATAGGTATAGTCGAAGCCACTGTCCTATCTTCGGATTTAGGACAGTTCTAGATCCCAGTGCTTGGGGAGTAGATCTTCGTAGTTAACCCAGCATGAGCAAGGAAAGTTGGGGAAAAATTAAGGTTTCCCCTACGAGCATAGGACTGGTCACGGATTAGCACCTAAACTGAATAGAACTGAAAGGTCAATAGTGGTGTCAAGAAGTCTAGAACTGAATAAGTTAGTACAGAAGGTATTGGATTATTATGTTGTTATGTTTGTTTTCCGCTGCGTACTTGAACGATCATGTCAATGAATGATTTCCTGATGTTTTGTTTGACTGTTTGGTTGACCTGTTCTGATTATTATGTTTCTAATTGTGTTCTACTGATTAAGTAGAACAATCTAATTACTCACCACTGACTGTGGACCCCAAAATCCTTTTTCAGGTACAGGTGGTGACTGAATGTGTTGCGCAAGGGCTGGGATTGTGTGCGAGCTAGCTTAGTAGTTTATCCTGATTGCCATTTCTAGCCTTTGTATTATTATTATTAGTGGACTTTTCCTTATTTTGTAGTAATAATGGACTTTAGAAACTTGTTTACTTTGGACTATTTAATGATTTAAATGAATAATATGAACTAAGTTTAGAGCTTCCGCTGTAATTGACGAATCTGATAATAAAGGTTTATAGATGTTAATGATCTGTATTGTTGTTTTCTCCGAAAACAACGCTGCTAAAATACGGGTCGTTACATCACGCCCCTCCCCACAACCCCATCCCCTACTACGCCCCAACCCACTACAGCCCCTGCAGCTTCCCCAATTGACCCCTGCAGCCCCCCAAACCAGCCCCAACCCATCCCTTGCAGCCCTACAGCCCCCCAAACCAGCCCCAACCCACCCCTGCTACCCCCTTACCCAGCCCCCCAAACAAGCACTGCTGCCCCGTTACCCAGCCCCCTAAACCAGCCCCATCCCACCCCTGCTGCCCCCATACCCAATCTACCCCTTATCCAGCCCTGTTGCCCTGTTACCCAGCCCAGCCCTGCTACCCCCTTACCCAACCCTGTTGCCCCCCCCCCTAAAAAAAACACACCCCTGCAGCCCCCACCCCAATTCCTCCAACCCACCAAAGCCCCTGCAGCCCCTCCAACCTAACCCCTGCAGCCCCCAAACCAGCCCCTGCTGCCCCCCTACCCATCCACCCGCTGCAGCCCTCTTCCACAGCCCCTGACAACCCCCCTCAAACCATAGTCAAATAAAGTCATTATAAATATTACAAAAAAAATTACCCATTGATGATCAATTTTCTCATAATCGAATAAAGTCATTACAAATGTTACGAAAAAAAAAAATAACAAATCCCTCTAATCTTCAAAAACATTGGTGTCGTCTCACTTGTCCACCATTCTCTCCATTACGCTTCAAATATCACATGGTATAGCATCATACCATTAAAATTAAATAAAAAGTCTGATAATATACTCCAGAGATGTCTTAGCAATCAAGAAGCTCTTTCGTAAAGAGAGACATACCTCCATTAAATCCATTGAAAAATATATGCTTGCCTTGTTGCTCACTTACCCATATCTAGACTGCATAGAACAGAACATATACTTTAATTGGGTAAAAGCTATTATCATCTAGATAACCTATTACTTGGACTGAATCAGTCAGCTCAGTGTTAACTTATAAGATATAAACTGAAAAAAGGAAGCGTAATTATTCCTTTTCGATAATTTTAAAAAAAAATCAAGTATTATACCACATCAACAGAATCTACGGTCCACAACATCATATTAAGTGATAAAAGGAGAAAAATATGCACATTAATTCATATGATATAACAAAAAGGTAAGGTCAATTACAAGTTTATGAGAACATTGCTATTTCAACATATCCACTATTAGAAATTGGACCTTTTCAATTTCAACTCTCCATAAAAAAATGCATGTATATACATGGTTACAGACTAGTTCATATGCTGACATTCGAATGTTACAACCAAGGAAAAGCACTGGCCAACATTCAGCAATCAAGGAAAAGTTAATTAATTAATTAAGCTATAAGTGTGCAGTTAATAGTTTGTCCATGTCGCATGCTCTAGAATCTAGAATGACCCATAATGTTTAGCATCATTTTTTAAGTCATGATTTAAGTAGTGCATTGAGAAACCAGACCCCCATAGGCCATATCCTAAACCTGCAGCCTTTTGGATCATATCACTATATCAACATATCTTTAAAACACAAAACAGTTTCTAAATCATCCAATTTTCCATCTTCCTTTTCCTGTTCCTCTTTTTTGCTGTATTATTTTTATGGAGAATGCACACATAAATGGGCAGTTCGCTTAAAAAACGCAAAAGGAGGAAGAAAATATAATCAATTATAACTCATCAGAGTAAGAGGGGATATTTGTTGATCGTTGTACTAATAGATAATGAAGCAAATTGACAGACCATCTCAAAGTGGTTAATTATAAAAGTTAACCGAATACAGTCTGCCTCACCGTATAAAGGCTGTATAATTAGCGTACAGACTTCTTTGCATATCCTCAGCAGACGCCTTCTTAAGATCCATCAAATATGAGCATAAGTGTTTAATCTCATGCATCAAAAGCATAGAATCAAACAATGTGAGATTTCATGACTATACAGGTCATAGTGAAGAGAAAAGCAAAATATTAACACTTGCATAGCATATGGTCTATAACTCTATTTTTTATATAATTCTTCCCATGATAATATAAGGAAGATATTGTGAGTGGTGAATGGTCATAACCAAATTAAGAAAAACACCTTCTTTAAAAATATGAAATTTAACTCTAGCTAAAGGAAACCCTGTTCAAGAATATTTTAAATTCAGACTAAATGCATGCCTACATCTTGAAACCCTGTTAAAAAAAATTATGAGAAAGACATACTAAATCAAATACAAAAAAAATAGAATTATGAGAAAGACGAGACATGAGGTACTCTTTTCCATGAAATATAAGCAAATTTCACATTATAAACATTTCACATATTTACCATAAAAAAGTACCTTGTCAAGGTGCATTTTAACCATTCAAAAACAAACGGTGCATCAATAATATGTCCCAAGTAAGATATTGGGGAGAGCAGAGTAGCAACTTCCACCCTTTTTGCTATGTCTGGTTGAGTTAATGCAGCCAATGACATTATGGTCCCCTGTGTGTGAATAATGTTTCATACATACATGCTAATCAGCAAAGTAAACATCAAATCACGAAAAAAAAACTATCAAAAGCACCATTATCTTATCCAGATTAAAACCTAGAAGTCTAGAACAAATGAAGAAGACAAATATCTAAGAAATGGCATACTATAATACGCGGTCTATGAAGAGCTCAGCAAGAGATCCATACCCTAAAATGAACCTGAGAAAAAAAAATCCAATAAAGAACATAAAAAACTATTAAAAAAAAAAAATTCATAATCCAACTTTTAGGGTTCTTCCACTACAAATCAAGCAAAATAAATAAGGATGAATGAATTAATTACTTGTTTCGATTATACCAAAAAGCTCAACAAAATCAAGTAAAGTTAAAATTGCTCATTCAATATGAAATTTCCAATTATATTTATGAGAGCTTATTTTTCAAAATTAAGAAAATAAATGAGAGTTTATTTTCTCTTTTTGTTTTTGTTTGGTGTGAAAGGAGATTGAAGCTACTACAGGAGAAGCAAATGAGAGTATACAACTCCGGTCAACTAAAAACAAGTTAAAAAAATATCATGCTTAAATTGGGGTCTGGTCCCTCTACTGTACTCCCTTGAATTCAATTACATAGCCTGCTATCATGGTTTACAACTAGAAAAAAATATCTGGGAAATGAGTTCACTCAACCCACACACAACCCTAAAAAGTAAAAATTGAACTTCTTGACCAAAAACAATCAACCCTAAAAGCTAATATTCCTACCTAAAAATTGTAATTTACAACAATTAAAACCTAAAACATGAATAAAAATTAAGATTAAGAGAAAAAAGAAAGAAGTTTATACCTTCAATAGCCCCAAACATCCCTACCACCAGCACAAACATCCCTACCACCAACACCAACCAACACTTGCTAACAGCCTAAAACAGAGGTTCTAGTTTGCAACCAAAGCCCTAAAAACCGAATTTTCAGCCCCAAAAACTTAAATTTCTCCATAAAAATTGAAATTTACAGCAATTAAAACCTAAAACAAGAACCAAAAAAATTAAGAGAAAAAAAGGAAGCACATACCTTCAAAACTCCTCGTCGGATTGTAGCTGAACCATCGTCGTTGCGCACAACCGTCAAAACTCCTCGTGGGATTGTTGCTGAACCATCGTTGTCGCGTACGCTGGTGGTCGTCAGCCGTTCGGGTTAGTGGTGGTGACGACGCCGTGATCTTAGGTTTGAGGGTTTAGGGTTAGTGGTGGAGACGAATTCGTGCCCTTAGGTTTGCAAAGGCTGAACGAACTTTTTCCCTGAGAATACTAATGAAATAATAAGGCTGCCCAACTTATTAAAACTAAGTGTGTGGTGGCAATGTTAAAAAACTGGGTATTAGTTGTAACGGTCATAAGACTGACCGTTACAAAAAACAAACTTGTAGTAACAGGCAGGATGTAAGCCCGTTACTAAATGATTTTTTTGTAACGGGCAGTGTTATGTCCGTTACAAAAAATATTTTGCCTTGTGTAGTAACACCTCTATTGTAACGTGCCTTAAATTTGTTAGTTACAAAAACAATAATTGTAACTAACAAACTTAAGGCAAGTTACAATAGAGGCGTTACAATTAATGATTTTTATACTAGTGAGTTAATCTTGTGAAGTGTGACTAAACACAAACAAACACAAAGCCCTTTGTTCTTATACTCTTGAGATCACTAGGGTGTAAGGTTATTCGTTCTCCATTGTATTTTACTAATCATTCGTGGTAACCCGGTGGTCTATAAGGGGCAAATTGAATTAGTAGGAAAGTGTATTTCCACGCATTGGAGGGTCAATCATCACTACAAAAAATGTGTTCAAGAAGGACAATTAAAATTGCCCTATTTGATACAAAATTTGTCTTCTTAGGTTATAATGACAATTTTAGTATTGCCCTCATGTTGCCCTTGTAACCCGTTGTATTAGGTTTCAAAGGCAATTTTAGATGTTTTGCCCTCTTTGATTCAATTCAAAAAGGACAAACAAAATTGCCTTCATTGATCATCAACGAAGGCAATACATTTTGCTTTCCTTGATTTAAAACACTTTATTTATTGTCAAATAGGGCACAGTTTGAAAAGTCTGAGGGGCAAAATAATCATATTGTCTTCATTGTTAATATCAACGAGTGCAAAAATAATTGCCCTTGTAGGCATCATTAAGTAAAATAATACTCATATTGCCCTCTTTAATCATGATAAGTTGCCCTCGTTGTGTGAGTTTTTTGTAGTGCATCATCATCAACCTTGCTCATAACCAACATTTCCTTCATCTGTTTTCTCTTATTCGTATAATTATTTTCCTTATAAATTAAGACTAACTGTTAAAAATTTTAAAATTAATTACTTTTAATATTTATTATTAAGTCTAAAAATCATAATATTTTGTTAGTATAAGTTCAATTTTAATAAGTCTATGATTTTATGAAAACATATTCATCAAATATTTTAATTTAATAAAAATATGAGTTTTAATATAAAAAGTTTCATAAAAAATCATGCACATATTAGAGTCTTATTATTTGAATGACCTTATATTGATTAAGGATATATTACTTGTATGTAGGGCACGTCTTCGGCAGAAGTTCTCATTTTTCGATTCAAGGTTTCTTTTCAATTAGTTAGAAGAAAGGTACGTATAGGTGGCTATATACTTTACTATAGTTTTTGCATGATTTTTATATGTTACATGATGACATTAAATAATTTATGTTCACTATAATTAAATTGGTATTATGATAATTTATGGTTTGATGAAAAAAAAAAAATATATTCGATCATTAATTTCAGTAGCCATATACTTTGTCATAAAATTTCTATATTTTGGAAATAATGTTTATGGAAATATTTGAATCATCTTATTATATTTTGACAATAATATTTTTGAATCTTCTCACATTTTGGAGAATAATATTATAGAAAAAAATTCCATGAAAATATTTGGAATAAATAATATTTTAGTTATATTTTCATATCATTTTGAAATACTGAGGAAATAAGGAATTTTGAAAAGTTACAATTATATGAGTATATTTTCTTTGTACTCAACTCTTATTATATTAAAAATATTTTTGTGACCCCACTAACTTTATAAGCTTATTTATTGTTTTGTAATCCCGCTATGTGGGTTTAGTTGATAAGACTATGGACTTTGTATGTCCTAGTCATTCCTCAAGGATAACATTTCTACATAAAGATACTAACTTGGGGAGTGTGCACACTTAGGAGAGGAATTAGGGTCTAGGAAAATTTTATTTTCGATATTTGAATATTTATATTCAATATTCAAGTTTGTAATATCTTTTTTTAAAAAAAAAAGGATTATTATGGATAAATAAATGTTGACAAGTAATTTGACTTGAGTCTTCGAAAGCATATTTGCATAATAAATTTATTTTTTACATATCTTGCACTTTTATGTAGTTAGCATATTTTGCTAACTCGTACTTTGTTTTGTTTTTTGCTTTGCCCTACATATCACTTATTGATAAGTAGATAGAGGTGTTAATCTCAAAGAGCACTTCATTTTGCATCAGGGGCATGGGCGCCATTCACTTAGACTAGGGTTTCTTTTTATTATGTTTTGAATGGAAACAATTTTATCAAATTTAATAATAAAGTTTTTTAAGTTTTCACTGCAAAAGTTTAATAGTATTTTATTATAGCCTTACGTTATCACGTGGCGGTAATACACTCAGGTCTATCTCTACGATATTTTATATGTATTATTCTGGTATTTCCGTAGAGGGAGATTTGGGGGTGTTACAATCCTGATTTGCGCGCATTAATCTATGTGTCAAAACATTGACTTCTCTAAATTTTACGGGTCATTGTAGCCAATAAGGGTCAAATTTGAGGTCGCAATTTGCAAAAAAAAATCCAATTAGCCCTGCATTCCCAATTTGCCTCAATTTGCGCACTTAACGGCGTTAACATTTAGTTAACAGTAATGACATTCTGGCCGGAAAATTCTGTTGAAAACCGTGCCCGAAAAGTCGGATGCAAAAACGTCGCCAACAACAACAACAACAACAACAACAGTTTAGTCTAATGCAACGGTTTTATGCAACAATTTAGCCTAATGCAACGGTGTTATGCAACAATTTAGCCTAATGCAACGGTTTTATGCAACAACTAGTGGTAAGCTTTGCATTAGGCTTAAATATGCAACACTTATAATGTCTAATGCAACAATTTTTATTCAACCGTTGCATTAGGGTATATATCAAACAATTAAAACCCCAACTAACCGTTACATTAGGCATTAAGGTTAAAAAAAAAACAAACCATTGCATTAGGGGTACCTAAAAAAATTTAAACATCATGTATATTGGGCGTTGCATTAGACTATAGAAAAAAAATTAAATGACAAAATTTGGCTCCATTAGAATAATTCCCAAAAATTGGCTCCAAAACCTTAAAAAAAAACTTCTCAAAAACATTACTCGTAAATTAAAAGAAAACCCAGCGGCAATTCATCTTGAAATTACTCGTTCTTCCATCTTGAAATCATTCGTTCTTCCATCTTGAAATCACTCCCTCAAAATTGGCCATTTGCAATTCATCTCGAAATCGTCAGCATATACGAATTAGAGGAAACAATTTGAAAGTTTTTCCAATAAATAATAATTACGTGTAAAGTTAATTGGAGGTTGAATGAATGGTAAGAACAAATTATATTGAGTATATATGGAATTATTTTTAGGAAAAATTCATATAAATAATCTCAACTATTGGACATCTTCCAATATTAATCCCAACTATTAGTTATTACAATATAATCCAAACATTGGGGGTTGTTTTATGATATTAGTCCATTGACTTATTTAACCTATTGTAATCGGTCATCAATTCATAAAGTATTCGTTATCTTTCCTCTTTTTTTATTTATTGTACTTGACTATACATTTCTCCCTTTTTACGAAGGAAATCGGAGCCGGTCAAAAGTTAGTATGGACTAATATCATAAAACTATCCCCTATGTTTGGATTATAGTGTAATAACCTATAGTTGGAATTAATATTGGAAGACCTCCAATAGTTGGGAATTTTTCAATATTTATATTAATAATCTTTTAATCCTATTAATTTGATGTACAATTTGATTTAGAAAACTGAACTCGGGCATTTATCAAATTACCTGCAAAGTAGATGGTTTAGATGAAAATTCGGGGTAATAAGATTTAGAAAATTACCGAAGGTTCAATCAGATTCAGAAAATTAAGGGTAAGAACTAATTTACTTGGAATCATATAAAAATTGTTGTTTCTTGCTTTTTGATAGTTTTGTTGAGAAAACATAGACAATAAAATAAGAAGATTCCCCAAAATATTGTTGTTTATTATTTTTTTGGGGGCATCTTAAAGCTTTTGTATCTTATAAAAATTTCTGAGCAGTTGTAGATTTACGTAGGGTGCGTTTGATTCATCTAATATTTTCTGATCTGATCTGGTCTGATATGATGTGATCTGAATTTTTCTGATCGTAGTTATTATAATAGTTATAATTTTTCTAATTTGATCTGGTCTGGTCTGATTTGATCTGATTTAAATTTTTTGAAAATAAGTACAGGAGTGCTTATCTAAGTTGAATCAAACGCACCCTTACTCTATTCTTATTCATTTTCTTTGATTTGATTTGATTAGTTCTAAAAAATTTATAAGGTGGTTTTAAACAAATTTTCCTATTAAGGAATATCTATCATTGGTACATAATGTGGTAGTATTTTTTATTTTTCAAGTTTATGATATTCCCAAAATAGTGCAATTGGATTGAGGAGGAGGGAAAATTTGGAGATTAAGAGGGAAAATGATTTTTTCAGTGGCAACTAATTTAGTAGTACAGAAAGCAAGATTTTATCAAAGTTAACCAAACTTAATTTTTATATTAACTTTTTTTTAACTTTTCTGTAAATTTAGCTTTTAATAATTATTTATAAAAAAGAAACTTCAACAGCTTCAATACATCACCACCACCACTGACGATCCACCCTTATTAAAACTAACGCCACCTTCTTCACTCATCATAACAACCCATTGCACACCCACGTACACCAAACACCCACACCACCGAAAAACCTCACCGCACACCCTAACAACCAGCCACGAGTAATCAACCCACAACCCACCACCGCATTTACCCACATTCGAAAACTCAATCTACCCATAACCCACGGCATCCACCCCACAATAGACAATCCCAGCCCAACATCGACCCTCGCACACCACAAACACCAGGCATCAAACTCATCGACTTCACACCAGCACTACACACAACCCATAACTAACTCAACAAACAACCCCATTCCAACAGCCCTCATCATCGACAACCACTCAAACCCCCCCCCCCACCCCACAACGCACAATCACTAGCCCTATAATTTTAGGTTATGAGTGATGAAGATGATGATAATTTCGACAAATCCGAGTTATGACGATGATGATTGATGTTGATGGTGATGCTGATTTCGACAATTGATGTCGATGGTGATGGTTGATTGATGTAGATGGTGACTGGTGTAGATGGTGACTGGTGTTGATGGTGATGGCTGCTTTCAGTAGTGATGATGAAGGTGGGTTGGTGATGATGATGATTTGAAGGTGGTGATTGATGAAGGTGGAGGAAAGAGAAAAAATGACTAGAAGATGATGAAGGGTTTTGATCTTTTATTTTTTTTTTTTTTTAAATTCTGTAAGTTTTATATTGCGACTTAACATCGAGATAATAGATAGGTTATGATGACTGATTAACTTTTGAAACTTTGTCGATATACGTACCCATGAGAAACACTAAAAAAATGAGTACACCCGAGAATAACAAAAACCACATGTATTTTTGAGAAAATCCCTTAATTAAAACAAGAAGCTTACAAACCTTAACATGTCGTTTAAGCCCTTTGACGACTGTGTCAAATCTAGGACACTCATCCATGTTATTTTTGTCAACTCCACATGCAAGCCCATAATTGATTATGATAAGATCTTTACATTTAGCAGCACCTTAGGATGCTGATATTTTTTATTCAAGGATAACTTTGGCTGTTAATGGCGGCATTAAAAAATGTTGTATATTAGCTCAGTGTTTGTATTTGTGTATTAGAGAAGTTATAATAAAGCTGTGAATTGAAGGGGGTATATATATATATATGAGTACAGACCACATGTATATTGTAAGAGCTACAGCCGGCTCCTCACTTTTTTGCTTCCCCCTCCCTTTGCCGATAATAAGCCATTTTAGACCTAGGCGTGTTGGCAATGGAAGGAAAAATGAACTAGATAGATAGAAGAAAAGATATAACGAAAGGGACATTATTAGTAGGAGTCGCCAATGAGTTTTAGGAATAAACTCATAAACCATGTATTTAGATAAAAAATATTACAAATGGGCCACGATTTAGGGACGGATCTAAATAGCGCGATTTTGCCCCTTCGATCCCATGGGGATGACTCCAAAAAATGGTCATGCAAACAAAAGTTTGAATTTGGGAGCAAGGGTACTAATACGGCGGAATACCTCATATTAGCCCGTAGGCGGCCTTAACTAGTTTTCCCTCAATTGCAAATATATATACAAGTTATAATAAAAAACAATTATTTATTTTTAAAGAAATTAGCGACAAAAAATTTCAACGATGATAAACCCGCGTTTAACAAAAAAACGCACTGAAAAATTTGCGTTGAAATAAAACTCGAGTTGACAAGTTGCGCAGTAAAAATTTAGTCGCTGATAAATCTATCAACGTATAAAATAATATTTCGCTGACTTTTGTTAATAAAAAATAAAAAAAAAACAAAAAAAAATTATTCACATATGTACAAAGAGTGTTTGGTTGGACATAAATTCGCCTAAGTATAAAGAATTAATAAAAAAAATAAACCAATTTGTAAAATATAAAAGAATTTTGAAAGAAAGAAGTATTATGGAGTATAGAGTTGTAGTAAGAAGTGAGGAGAAGAAAAACCGTCCTTCGTTTCTGAAAACCCAAGGGATTTATAGGAAAATATACCAGCGTTTTTTTTATGAAAGTTCCTAACAAATCAGCGCATAATTTCAATTAGCGCTGATAAGTCAGCGTAAAATCCGAAGACAAGCCAACGTACTCAGCGACAATTGCCAAAAAAAAGCTGATTCGCCAGCAACTCAAATCAAAATTCGCTCATTTAATTTATATACAAAATGGAAAAAATCAGCAATGAAAATCTTTTTAAGTTGGTAAATCAGCGAACTAAATTAGTTGTCACTGATGACGTAAGCGTGTATAAGGGAACAATGCTGATTTGGTCAGCAAATCCCAATTATAATCGCGGCCGAGAAAAATTATTATTTGTTAGCGTTTAAATTTTCCAAACACCATAACTTTTGATTTATAACTCAAAATGAAACATGTAATATATCGTTTTGAAGCTCTTTTAGTCTAATATGAGATTGTGATATAATTTTACATTAATTTTTTTCTGAAATATTTTTTTTGTATAGCTTAATAATGTCCAATAACACACAATTATTTAATCCTCTTGAAAAATGAGTATATATATCATCATCGAGTCTTTCCCCGGGACAGGTGACTAAATTTGGTGTCAACATATACTGTACATTAAGTATCCAAAATATTATGTTTTAGTTATAACTAACATAACACACGTACGATGCCCGTGCGATGCACGTACAACTTGAAAATATCAATATAAACTTTGTAAATATTAATGTAAAGATATGCATTATTCATTTTCTGATATAATAACTTTAACATCATATTAAAATTTTATCTTAATAAATAGCAACCTATATTAATATAGTTTTTTTTTATAATAACAAAATAGCGCACTATTCATAACATTGAATAACCCATACAAAAGTGTACAATGAGTAATCTTTATACATCATCTCCACTAACCTCCACATAGAATATTAAGTAACCATTACACATTTACACTAAATGCCTGATAATTCATATATATACTACCTATATAATAAATTTTCTAAACCCCTGTCTAAACATGAAAAATGAACGACTTAAAAAATTATAGAAGAATTTATTTTGCATATGAAATATTTAAAATATTACATAAAATAGTGAACATTATTAAAAAATGCATAAATTAACTCATTAGAAAATTATAGCGGCTTCAAGAAAAAGAGCTGAATCATGAAATTTGTGCAACATGAAATAGCAAATTAGAGTAATATAAATGAGATACTATATTTGTAACACCCCGCATTTTAGCAACAACGTTAACGGTGATAACGTCGTAAACAAGCAGTTAACAATCGATTTAACAATAGAAAATAACTAAAACTCATGGAAAAAGGTATTCGTTAATAATATTAATGAATCCCAATAGACAAAATAATAAACTAATCCAAAATACAAGTCCTATAATAGGAAATAAATATAACTACTAAAACAGGAAAGGAAAATAGGGGCCTAAACGCTCGACAAACCCATCCCGACTCTAGCCTCTATTCTGCTCACCTGCAAAATAGAATTGGGGGTCCACCATCAGTGGCGAGTAACTAGACTGTTCTACTTAGAAGTAGGTCCATATTACATAAAATAACAGGGTTAGAAGTACAGGAAACAACAACGTTCACAGGTTGCAATGAATTCAACATCAGAGTTAACAACGGAAACATATCAGTCATCTATCAACAACAATATCAACAAAATCAAGCCAACGCATACGCACAAACTATATCACGCACCATTCACAAGTGCAATAACAAGACTCCGCTCGGTCTACAACCGATAACATGACCAACAATAACAGACTTGCCCCGCTCAGTTCATCATTGATGAACCGATAGACGCTCGGTCTTCAACCGCTCGACACGACACGACTCTGACTCTCAAGAAATCACACAAAACATGCCCCACTCAGTTCATCACCGATGAACCGATAGACCCGCTCTGTTTATTACCGATAAACCGATAGACGCAGGCCCGTTCCTAGGGCAGGGCAGGTGGGGCGGCTGCCCTAGGCCCAAGTTCAATGGTTTAAGGTGAATTTTACAAAAAAAAATATTAAAAAAATAAATAAAAATACTCCAAGTGTAGTAAAACAAAAGTAGGCAACATGTCATTAAGTCAACAACTCGAATGCATGCATCAATTTGCATATCTCGAGTATAATCTTCAACTTCCTTCATTCACTAGCATAATCTTCAACTTCCTTCATTCATAATTTAATATTCTCATATATCAAGATTTTTATTATAAAATTTGTATTCAATTTCTATTTTGATTTTCAACTCCCCAATTATCGTTCTTTCAAATCTCAAATTCAATTTTCTTTTTTCCCCAAAATTGTTTCATCATCTAACGAAATCCCTAATTGAAGGATGAAGATTATCATTAACGATCATTTACAGATTCAATTTCTACATAATAATTTGTCTGTAAAAAGTCCTTTTTTCATGCCCTTCAATATTATTGCATTGTAATAGATTAATTCTAAATTATGTATTATTTTCTTCTTCCAAATCTAATAAAAATGAAGTATTGCAAATCGAAGTCTCACTTAATGCAAACTCTTAAATTTTATATTTTTAATAGTAGTTATTCAATAGGGCCCCATGTTGTGATCTCGCCCCTAGGCCTCTATATACTCAGGAACGGGGCTGGATAGACGCACGGTCTTCAACCACTCGACACTCGATCTTTAACCACTCGACACGACCCGACTCGACAAGGACACAAAAGACTCCAAACAAATCATCAAACGAGATAACTACACGCATGAAATCAATATTATAAACAAAAAAATACAAACTCGCAATTCCCACTAAAATACACGAAATCATGGCTGGTCAACGTTTCTAGCAAATTTTCATGCATTCACAAATCAAGTTCTAAGCTTTGCATAATATATCATGCGCTAAAACATCATCATCACGGGTTGAATAAGTCAACAATCGAACCAAAAACCTTGCATCATCATCAAAGGGTTATACCATGCAAATCAAGATAATCCAATAAACGATTCATGATTCATGCTTACGTTAATCTAGTTTCTTTATTTGTTCAACCAAATCATGTTCATGCGCCAATATTAACAACATATTAAGTCAACAAATACATCACAATTCTTACAACAACAATAAGAGTAAACGGTGCAATCAAGATACGAGTAAGCAATTCAAGAAACAAAAGTAAATCATTTTAACCACTCGGCTAATTCATGCAAGAAAGCAACAACAACAACATCAACCTTTCTAACCTTATCACCTTATGCAATCTAATCCTAATCCTAAGTAGAAGGTCTAGTTACCTAGTTTGACCAAACCGAAACTCATGCACTGAAATTCGCCCGAACACGAGCCACCCTCGATACCATGCATGGCCACGAGCAACACATCCATACAAGGGTTCTTGGTTCTAGTTGATGATAGGTTGAAGGTTTGATCAATCTTTGATGTTTGTTTGATTTGAAGAGGAAAGACTAGATTTTTGTGTTTTGGTGTTGAGGTTGCCGTAAAGTATGGAGAAGAAAGGAGAGGTTTTTGTTTTGGGTTTTAGTTCATATAATGATTTAATGAATAAGGAAAAAAAATGTAGGCTTTAGGGTATTTATAGGATAAGGATTACTAGTTTTTAGGTGATGGTTACTAAATAATAGGAAGGATTTTAGGAATTAGTTTAGGATTGAGATAAAGGAAAAAGAAAAAAAGGGGCCGGCTATAAAGGGACATGGGCTCGGTTTTGGGCTTGATTTCCAAATATAAAATTAAGTCTCTTGGCCCAATTAAATGTTTTAGGCTTAAAGCCTTAATTTTGTACGAAATTTTATGGCCCAAAAATTCGGGTCATTACAATCTCCCCTCCTTAAGAAAATTTCGTCCTCGAAATTTCAAAGGGAGGCACACATAAACATGTAGACAAACAAAAACGGCATAAACAATAAACGAACCTAACCCAGGTCACTAGCAAAAGTTACTCACACTACGGTTTTAGGGTTTTGTGATCTAAATTACACTCTTGATTACATAAAACAATCATCTCACAGTTTACTTGTGAAGAAGTAAAGTCAAGTTTAACCTAAAGTTATGATTACCAACTGTAACACCCCGCATTTTAGCAACGACGTTAACGGTGATAACATCGTAAATAGGCAGTTACCAATCGATTTAACAATGGAAAATAACTAAAACTCATGGAAAAAGGTATTCGTTAATAATATTAATGAATCCCAATAGACAAAATAATAAACTAATCCAAAATCCAAGTCCTATAATAAGAAATAAATCTAACTACTAAAACAGGAAAGGAAAATAGGGGCCTAGACGCTCGACAAACTCATCTCATCTATAGCCTCTATTCTGCTCACCACCAAAATAGAATTGGGGGTCCATCAGTGGCGAGTAACTAGACTGTCCTAGTTAAATGTAGGACCACATTACATAAAATAACAGGTTTGGAAATACAGGAAGCAACAACATTCACAGGTTACAATGAATTCAACATTAGAATTAGCAGCAAAAACATATCAGTCATCAATAACATATTCAACCAAATCAAGCCAACACATACGCACAAAGTGCATCACGCACAATTCACAAGTACAATAACAAGACTCCGCTCGGTCTACAACCGATAACATGACCAACAATAACAGACTTGCCCCGCTCAGTTCATCACTGATGAACTGATCGACGCCCGGTCTTCAACCGCTTGACTCGACACGACACGACTCTGACTCTCAAGCAATCACAAAAAACTTGCCCCGCTCAGTTCATCACTGAGGAACAGATAGCTAGACTCGCTCAGTTTATCACCGATAAACCGATAGACGCACGGTCTTCAACCACTCGACACTCGGTTTTTAACCGCTCGATACGATACGACTCGACAAGGACTTAAAAGACTCCAAACAAATCATCAAACGAGACAAATACACGCATGAAATCAATATTATAAACAAAAAAATACTAACTCGCAATTCCCACTAAAATACACGAAATCATGGTCAACGTTTCTAGCAAATTTTCATGCATTCACAAATCAAGTTTTAAGCATAATATATCATGTGCTAAAACATCATCATCATGGGTTGATTAAGTCAACAATCAAACCAAAAACCTTGCATCATCATCAAAGGTTACACGGTGCAAATCAAGATAATCCAATAAACGATTCAAGATTCATGCTTACGTTAATCTAGTTTCTTGCTTAGTTCAACCAAATCATGCGCCAATATTAACAACATATTAAGTCAACAAATACATCACAATTCTTGCATCAACAATAAGAGTAAACGGTGCAATGAAGATTCGAATAAGCAATTCAAGAAACAAAAGTAAATCATTTTAACCACTCAGCTAATTCACGCAAGAAAGCAACAACAACAACATCAACCTTTCTAACCTTATCATCTTATGCAATTTAATCCTAATCCTAAGTAGAAGGTCTAGATACCTAGTTTGATCAAATCGAAACTCACACACGGAAATTCGCCCGAACACGAGCCACCCTCGATACCACGCACTGCCACGAGCAACACGTCCAAACAAGGGTTCTTGGTTCTAGTTGATGATAGGTTGAAGGTGCGATCAATCTTTTATGTTTGTTTGATTTCAAGAGCAAAGACTAGATTTTTGTGTTTTGGTGTTGAGGTTGCCGTGAAGTATGGAGAAGAAAGGAGAGGTTTTTGTTTTGGGTTTTAGTTCATATAATGATTTAATGAATAAGGAAAAAAAATGTAGGCTTTAGGGTATTCATAGAATGAGGATTACTAATTTTTAGGTGATGGTTACTAAATGTTAGGAGGGATTTTTGGAATTAGTTTAGTATTGAGATAAAAGAAAAAGAACAAAGGGGCCGGCTATAAAGGGACTTGGGCTCGGTTTTGGGCTTGATTTCCAAATATAAAATTAAGTCTTTTGGCCCAATTAAATGGTTTGGGCTTAAAATCTTAATTTTCCACGAAATTTTACGACCCAAAAATTCGGGTCATTACAATATTCATATTCTACCACGGAATACAAAATATTATAATATTAAATAAAATTTTAAAAATTAAAAGACCTTTTAATTTTGGAAAAATTCATATGAATAATCCCAACTATTGGAGGTCTTCCAATATTAATATCAACTATTAGTTATTATAGTATAATCCAAACTTTGGGAGTTATTTTATGATATTAGTCCATTGACTTAGTTAACCTATTGTAATTGGTCACCAATTCAAAAATTAATCGTTATCTTTCCTCTTCCCCTATTTATTGTACTTTTTTTTTGGTAAATAGTACTATTTATTGTAGTTGACTATATCTTCCTCCCTTTCTACGAAAGAAATCGGAGTCGGTCAAAAGTTAGTATGGACTAATATCATAAAACTACCCTTATAGTTGAGATTAATATTGGAAGACTTCCAATAGTTGGGTTTATTTATATGAATTTTTCCTTTAATTTTTTTGTCTTTTCAAAAAGACCTTTTAATATATATATATATTTTTTTGCAGAAAGGGGCATCTGAACAAAAAAGTACTTTTGCTAGAAGGAATTTTTCCATTGTATTCCAACACAAAATCTAAAATTTTCTTTTCGCAAAAATCAGAAAACGATGGAAATGTTCCTTTTCACAAGATTTTCTTTGGTCTCTTTCTACAAAAAAAAAAAAATAAAAAATTATAATTTAAAAGGTCTTTTGATTCTTTTCACACATTTTTTAAAGGTATTTTCTAAAACTTCATATACACTTCATATATTTCATAAAATAGTTACGCATCTCTTTTACTTAAATAGGTGATTGAATCATATTTTAGTGTTTATCATAAACACTACAATATAATTTTAACTTATTATTGTTTAAAAATGGATTACAATTATTTTTAAATGAACAAAGTCAATAGAAGTTTTTATTTTTAATTTATACCTGTGTTTATATAAATTAATTTTTTTTAAAATAATACCGACAATCACATGTTTTTGTAAAAAGTGGAAATTAAAAAATTCTTATCTACTACCTACGTTATTCTTATTTCTCTAATAGTTTTCCACCATTTACCAATCTTCCTTTAAAAACATAGTCTGCCCCCATTTTTATGAGTAGGTAGTTCATAACTTGCTAACTCACTTTTTTATTCGCATATAAAATTCTAACAATATTGTTATCGTATTCATGGTTATGATGGTTCTAAGATTAGTGCTTGTACAATGAAATAGAATACAATTTCTTATAAAATGATGAATGTAACAAAATTTACAAGATTAATGGTATTTTTTAGTAATGTTTTCATTGATATTCAATTCAATAATTTTTATGCTTAATATAATTCAAAAATCAAGAGCAATGCATAAAAAAGAAATAAAAGGTTATTAAATTATTTCTTCAAATTATTCACTATAAAAAAAATTCGATATAGAAGCAACTGATCGAGGGAACCAAAGTTAAATTGTCAATAAAAGCCACTTTTAGCATCACATAAATAGGGTTGCCTCTAAAACCTATTGATTTTGTGTCAAGCATATTGTGTTGCCTCTAGAGAAACGTTTTAGCATCACTTGTTTTTATAGTTGTTGTTAAAGACTTATATTTAGCATCACATAAATGGTGGTTGTCTCTAAACACATTCTTTTAGCATCACATGAATTTAGTTGTCTATAAAGCCATTTTTTAGCGTCACATGAAAGTAATTTGTCTCTAAGGCCTTTTTTAGCATCATATTAAATTTGTTGTCTCTAAAACCATTTTTTTGCATCACATGAAATTAGTTGTCTCTAAAGACAATTTTTTGGCATATCATAAAATTTGTTGTTTCTAAAGCCATTTTTTTGCATTACATTAAGTAAGTTGTCTCTGAAGCTATTTTTTCAGCATCACATAAAGTAAGGTAGTTGTCAGCATCAAATAAATTCAGATATTTGACTATCCGAAAACCTAAAGTCCTAATTGAGTAAATGAAATCAAAATAAGTATAGTGCATATGTTACATCTCTCGGCCTAAACCACTCTCAGCCCATGAGCCCAAAATTAAAAAAAAAACCCTAACCTAATAAACTCTCATTCTATCTCTCTGAGGCGGCTCTCTCTATCTATGATAAAGGGATTTTCACCAAATAAAAACCCCCGTCGTAGTAAGAGTGGGGGTGTCAAACACGGGGAAAGTCCAAAGTGCATATGTTTTTTTTTTCCCCTTTATATATATATATATATATATATATATATATATATATATATATATATATATATATCCTTTTTATTTTACTTATTTAACTTCCTTACCACTTAGGGACCTAATTAGAGCTCTAATAACAATTGGTCACTTCTAAAGTTAAAATGAGAAACAATATTTTTAATAAAAGGAGATATAAAATTAATTTCGTAAAATTATTTAAAGTAATAATAAGTAAATAAATAATATAAAAATACGGGGTGTTACAATCTACCCCCCTTAAAAGAAGTTTCGCCCCGAAACTTAGGATAAAACTCAAAGGTTAAACTATGACTCTTGTTTATAAAACAACTCATTAACTTTATAAGTTAATCAACTATTGAGACTTGAAGTAATCAACCTCAACTTGTATTTCACTTTCTTATATATATAAGAGCCTTAGACAAAACAAACCACAAATGAACAAGACCACACATGAACTATCACACATAACAATAACCACAATCAAACAATAATGCACAAAATAATGCATGCATGAATAATACAAGTTAATAACATAATTAAATCCTACCCCCCCTTAAAAAGGGAGTTACGTCCTCGTAACACAAACTTACCTAGGTGAAGAGATAAGGGTACTTAAGACGCATGGCATCCTCGGCTTCCCAAGTAGCTTCCTCTGAGTTGTGATTCGACCACAATACTTTCACTATCTTTGTCTCATCTCACCGAGTCTTTCGAACTTTATGATCTAGAATTTTAACTGGAAACTCCTCATATGTCATGTTATCATCTAGCTGAAGAGACTCAGGCTGTAGCACATGTGACGGGTCACTAATGTATCTTCGGAGTTGAGATACATGAAATACATTATGTGCACGATCGACCCCAGGTGGCAAAGCCAATCTATAAGCAACTTCGCCTATCCTCTCCAAAATCTCGTACGGGCCAATGAATTTTGGGCTCAACTTACCCTTCTTCCCGAATCTCATCACTCCTTTCATAGGGGAAACTCTAAGCAACACCTTCTCTCCAACCTGAAACTCTTCATGCCGACGATGTTTATCACCATAACTCTTTTGTCTATCTTGTGCTTCTTTCATCTTCTGCTGGATGAGCTTTACTTGCTCAACAGTCTCCTGAATCATCTCTGGACCAATCACAATAGATTCACCAATATCGCTCCAACATAATGGAGTACGACATCGCCGACCATACAAGGCTTCAAATGGAGCCATCTGAATGGTAGAATGGTAGCTGTTATTGTATGAGAACTCTATCAAATCCAGCTTATCCTCCCAAGAACCTTGAAACTCTAACGCACAAGCCCGCAACATATCTTCCAATGTTTGGATAGTGCGCTCCGTCTGGCCATCTGTAGCAGGGTGAAAAGCTGTACTCATATTTAACTTAGTCCCCAACGCTTCTTGGAGCTTTTGCCAGAAGTTAGACAAGAACCTGCTATCTCTATCTGAAACAATATCACTAGGAACGCCATGAATTCTAATTACGTGCTCCCTGTAAGCAGTAGCCAATCTTTCATGCTTCCAAGTATCTTTCATGGGAACAAAATGAGCAGACTTAGTGAGACGATCAACAATAACCCAAATCACATTATTCCCCTTTGGAGTTCTTGGAAGTCCACAACTGAAATCCATAGAGATCGAATCCCATTTCCACTCGGGAACCTCTAAACGTTGAATCATTCCTTGAGGCTTTTTGTGCTCACTCTTGACCTTTTGATAAGTCAAACATCTTGAGACATACATAGCAACATCCTTCTTCATACCAGGCCACCAAAATGTTTGCTTAAGATCCTTGTACATCTTGTCGCCCCCAGGATGAACAGAATATTGGGCTGTATGAGATTTTTCTAGGATCCTCTCTTTTAATTCAGGAACATTAGGAACACAATCTCCCTTGGAACCTCACACTACCATCCTCAGCAACTATAAAATTACCAAGCTCCTTAGCTTGCTTTTCTTTCAAGAATTGATCATGCACTTGTGCTTCTTTAATCTCATCATATAGGGTGGACTGGATCGTAAGAGAATTAAGTTGGGCTCCAAGTCGTACTATCTCCACATCAAGATTTTGAAACTCTTCACGAAATCGATTTCTCGAACGCAAGGTCTGCAAATAGTGAGAGGACTTCCTACTAAGTGCATCTGCAACAACATTGGCCTTGCCCTCGTGGTATTGAATCTCCATATCATAATCTTTTATCAATTCCAACCACCTCCTCTGTCTCATGTTCAACTCTCTTTAAGTAAAAATATACTTTAGGCTTTTGTGGTTCGAATATTTCTTGAACGATGTGCCAAGAAGATAATGTCGCCAGATCTTAAGTGTGAAAACAACTGCCGCCAACTCTAGATCATGGGTCGGGTAATTCAATTCATGGTTCTTCAATTGCCTTGAAGCATAAGCAACAACCTTTTTATCTTGCATAAGCACACAACCAAGACCACTCTTTGAAGCATCTGTGAACACTTCATACTCTAAGTTTTCATCAGGTAAGGTCAATATAGGAGCTGTGGTAAGACATTCCTTTAGAACTTGGAATGCCTTCTCACATTCATCATCCCAATGATACTTAGTGTTCTTTCTCATCAATGCAGTTAATGGACGAGCTATCTTTGAGAAATCCTTTACAAATCTCCTATAATAACCAGCTAAGCCTAAGAAACTGCGAATCTCAGTCACGCTCTTTGGAGTAGGCCACTTAGAAACAGCTTGAACTTTTGCTGGATCAACAGAGACTCCCTCCTTAGAAATGATATGACCAAGAAAAGCAACTTTCTCAAGCCAGAATTCACACTTTGAAAACTTCGCATACAATTGATTCTTCCTGAGGACATGAAGAATAGTTCGGAGATGCTCTTTATGCTCACTAGCATTCTTTGAATAAATCAGTATATCATCAATGAACACAACCACAAACTTATCAAGATATGGCCGAAAAACTCTATTCATCAGGTCCATGAAAACAGCCGGAGCATTAGTCAATCCGAAGGGCATAACAATAAACTCATAGTGCCCATAGCGAGTTCGAAAGGCTGTCTTCGGAATATCATTCTCCGCAATACGAAGTTGGTGATATCCAGATCTCAGATCAATTTTAGAAAACACTCCAGCTCCCTTTAACTGATCGAACAAATCATTTATTCTTGGCAAGGGATACTTGTTTTTCACCGTGGCATTATTGAGCTCCCTGTAATCAATACATAGGCGAAGACTCCCATCCTTCTTCTTCACGAATAGAACAGGTGCACCCCATGGGGATACACTAGGTCGAATGCACCCCTTGTCAAGCAATTCTTCCAACTGAGCCTTAAGCTCTTTCATCTCAGCAGGCACCATCCTATAAGGAGGCTTAGAAATAGGTCCAGTTCAGGGCATCAAGTCAATATTGAACTCAACATCACGTTTCGGAGGCATTTCAGGAATCTCATCAGGAAAGACATCTAAAAATTCTTTGACAACTCGAACATCTTCAATATGTGGCTCTTCCTTGCTAGTATCATGAACGTGGCAAAGGTACATAGGAAATCCCTTCCTCAAGTATGATTTTAGAGTCAAAGCAGAAATGATTTTAAAAGAAGACCCTTTATAAAACTCATGGACTCCACTAGGACCAACTACAAACACTTTTTGTTTCTCACAATCAATCTTGGCTTTATACTTACTAAGCCAATCCATCCCTAGGATTACATCAAAATCATGTAAAGGAAAAGCTATCAAATCAGCTACTAGGGTGGTACTACCACACATGATGGGGACATCAGAATACAAGGTATGACAAGACACACTGACACCAGAAGGCATAGAAATATCAATCTCACAAGTTCTAGATTTTCTAAGTGCAACTTTTTCACAAGGGACTCAGACACAAAAGAATGAGAAGCACCAGAGTCGAATAGAACATAAGCATGTATCGAATGGATAGAGAAAGTACCAGTCACCACATTGCCCTTGGCGTTCACCTCAATCTGGTTCATCACGTGCATATTCCCAGAGTTCCTCTTGGCATCACCTCTATGAGCTTGAGTTCCATTGGAGGTCCCTCCACTACGATTAGAAGTCGCATTCCCTGGAGTAGAAGGTGGAGGATTGTTGGCACTATGGGGTTTCTTATCGAATTGTGCTCCATTTCTTGAACTCAACTCAGGTCGGTAACTTTTGGCGTTAGGATTTCTATGGCATTCAAAGGCACGATGCCCCTTTATACCACAATAATTACATTCCACCAAGTTACCATCACAATCTTTCCCAGGATGATTCTTTGGACAATACTTGCAATAGAACACCCTCTCAGCAGTCTTCTGGTTACGGCTTTGGGTCTGGCTTTGGGAAGTGGAATTTTGATTGTCCTTTGAGAACTGCTGACTCGAACCTCCCTTGTTGTAGCTACCCCCAGAATCACAATTTTTGAAGTTTCAGTTTCTATTGAAACCCCCTCTACCCTTGTTATGATTAGTGGAACCAGATGTGTCACCCTTGTCATTCGATGCAGCTGGAGTGGATTTTAGCTTCTTGGCAGCTAGTCTCTTATCCTCAATCCTCTCAGCATTACAAGCACGGGTATACACCTCTTTCAGTGTAACATACTCACCAGCACCCATTCTAGAATAAAGCTCAGGATCTAACTTCTCTTCAAATTTTACAGCTCTCTCTTGCTCATCAGGAACTAGCCCTTTAGCGAAGCGAGCCAACTCCTGGAATTTCACATAGAAATCATGAACGGACATGTCTCCCTGAACGAGGTCATTGAATTCCTGCCTCTTCCTTTTCCTCATATGGGCCGGAAAGAAATCATCACGGATAGCTTTCTTGAACTCGGTCCAACCAAATTCTTTCTCCTCCATGTGCTCTTCTCCTTCTTCATCCACAATAACCTTGGTGGTTAGGTTAAACTTGTTGTGAGTCCACCAGAGATCCGCATCCTCAACCAGATAATAGGAAGCAGAATCAACCTTCATATGATCAGGGACCTTGAGGGATATGAAGATCTTATCAAACTCTCTAATCCAGTTCTCCATCTTTATAGGATCTCCTTTACCATCAAATGTAGGCGGTTTCTTCTGGTAAATTGCTTTGGAAATAGCTGTAGTCTTGGTGCCAACATCATCAGGAGTAGGATTAGCAGGAGTATTGATAGCATTAGCTTGCGCTGCAGCAAGTCTCTCCATAGCTTCAGTTAAGGCTTGAGTGGATTGAGCTATTTGGCCTCATCATTCGACTCGAACTTGAGCGTTTACCATGTTTCTGTTTACACAACATCTTAATATTGCAATAGAACAAAATAAACAAAATCAGTTGTCATTGACAATCCATATATAGTTAGAAGAGAATAAAACAACAAAGATAGTTCACACATTACTAACAACTATAAGTTTCTCAAATCAACCAATTAACCAAGTTAATAATAATAAGAGGAAAACAAAAGAAAGAATGACATCAATACACAATGACTAGTTCCTTATTCCCCATATCTCAACCTCACAGCGGCTTTCACAATTTTAACAATTTTATTTACCTATTCTTATTTAAGGTCATATTAATTAAGTCTTAGTAACCTAGGCTCTGATACCAACTGTAACAACCCTGAATTTTCCGATATGAAAATAATACTTATCACCTGAAACAACAACTCAGAAAATCTCAAGGTTGTTATGCCGCAATAACTAATTATACTCACCGCAAGACTAGTGGTTCTACCTGAAAACTAATAATTAAAAGATTAATTAACTAACTATTACGGTCCAACAATATAAACTTAAAATAGTTATTACAACCCAAAGATAAATTCTAAGTATAATTAAATGACAGCGGAAGCCTTAATAAAGTCTAAAAATCCAAAAGGAATGATCGCACTCTTTAACCCGACAAGCCAAACACCATCAAGCCCCTGCACATTGATCATTGTAATATCAACCAAAGGCTGAGCAAGATTTCCTACTTTAAATAAACAAAACTAACCAATATGCAGGCAAGACATATATGAATATCTTGCAAATCCATTTCAATGCTGTACAGGGTTAAATAAACAATATAAATAAACTTTAGATCAAACCAAAATTTACTTTCGAACAGACTTGTATCAAACTTTCTTTCTTTCTAAAACTTTATATGATCAATACAATAATAATAATTTCGAAAGCTTGTGAGTAGGAAGCAACATTACTGGAAAGGTCTAGTGAGCTAGCTAGGCTCACCAGAAAAGAACACCAAAGCCCCTAGTATGCATACCCCTTACATGAGACGCTGTTAACTCAAGAAGGAAGACAATTGGCAAGAGTATTGATCAACATACCCCCGACTACTAAATATAATGGTTGAGACGAATGTTAGCTCAACATGCTTCCAACTCGGAGAATACCGCTTACCGGCAAACCCCAAACTTTAGAAATACGAAAACTCTGAAAAATTAAAAAACTTGCTTATGCTCAAAATAAATCTCAAACTAAATAATATAGAGGAACTTCCTCTTGATAAAATAAATCTCAAACTAAATGAATATAGAGGAACTCCCTCTTGATAGAATAAATCTCAAACTAGTCTCATCGAGGAACTTCCTCCGAATAATATAAATCTTCAAATTTCATAACTTCTTTCAAAATAAAACTTTAATAATAATATTTTCAATTCAAATAATCAAGCTTTATAAAAGGGTTTCACAATGTAAGTTCTCAAAACAAATCCAACAGTATCAATGAAACAAATATAAAATAACTGTACAGGTTTAGTAAGAAATCTTACCTTGTCAGCAACAAAATATAAATCAACCTCAAATGTCAAGTCAAAAAGGTTCTTCAACAAACTCGCGATCTACAACATAATAATAGTGTATAAGCCACTTGACTTACAAACTACCTATACTTGTTACACTACAAAAGTCATTATAAGTCAACTATACATCTATCCAATCTAATCGGAATTTGCTTATACATCAACCAAATATCACTAGATACTACCAACCTATAACCCAAAATTATAATAATGGTACTTGACAATTAATTCACACATCACAATCAAACACTAGTTACTACTATTCAATTAAAATCAATCTACTTATATACTAACAACACTTGTATACTAACAACACTAATATACACAACACTTATATACTTACAACACTAATATACAAACAACACTAGTATAAGTTTTATATCTAATAATAATAATATATCAACTATATATATTAAAATCACCATCAACAATGATGCCAACAACATATTAAAATAGTTTTAAGTATGATTTTCCCCAAACTTAGGGTACCACATAACATCAAGAACACTCAAACAACTATAAGAATAAACTAACAATTATACTAACTACATAAGTCAATACTTACATATAAATCAACTAAAACATGACATAATTCAATTTCCCCAATTCAATTACTCATAAACCCTAACTTAACAAACCCTCAACTAAAACAACAAATAAAACAAACAAATTTGAAACAAAACTTTAGATCACAACATACTTGAATAAGGGAGGTAAAATTACTCAAAAAAAACTAAAAATTATGCTCTTGAAATCTGATTTTTAACCCAAACCCTAGGATTCCAAACTCAATGTTATTATCTTCAATCACTAACAAAACTAGGAAGAGATGTAGTAGATGGATGAAGAATATGAGTGATTAAGATTGGAGTGGTAATCTAAAAAGATAAAGAAAATAAATTAAATAAAAAAAGAAGAAGAGATGGAACGAACCTTGCTGAGTTGCTGTAGTGTTGTGGGCTGCGGGTAGTGAGGAGTGGAAGAGCAAGCTTTAAAATGAAAGCTTAATTTGTAAAGACTTTAAGTTTAGTTCCCCTGTTTCACGTTTTTGTTTTTTTTCCCCTTTATTTATATATATCCTTTTTATTTTACTTATTTAACTTCCTTACCACTTAGGGACCTAATTAGAGCTCTAATAACTATTGGTCACTTCTAAAGTTAAAATGAGAAATAATATTTTTAGTAAAAGGAGATATAAAATTAATTTCGTAAAATTATTTAAAGTAATAATAAGTAAATAACTAATATAAAAATACGGGGTGTTACACTCGGCGAGTCATGAATCAAGTTCTTGATTAAGCTAAGCTATGACAAGGATCATATCGCCACTCAAACAAAACAATGTTGAAGGCTTGAAAGATTTGACAATTCCTCGCAAGTTAAGGGTAATGGAGTGCAAATACTACCTCTAGGGATTCAACTAGCTAGCAAAGCATCACCAATCATACCACAACCCAAGAGTTTAAGTTTCATGAACTCTAAAGCTCTAAAACCTAGCATATAAATATTTGAAAATCAACCCCAACATCTCAAACCATGTGGACCGCTAACAATTAGGAAGGAATGCATTCAAAGTCCAAGATTCTAAAACGATCAAGTCCAAACTAGAAACAAAACCAAAAATCCACTTTGCCTTGAAAAGAAAAGAAAAGAAAAAAAAAATAGTAATAAAAAAGGAATAACAAAAGAAGAAAACTATACAAAAGTGAGGAAAACAAAATCCAAGCATGAATGACTCTCAAATAAGCAATCAAGCATCAAATAAATAAATAAATCGAGGCCCAACGCCATCGATATCCAAATGTCCTCAAGGGCTTAAAATCCATAATTAAAAGCCAAACATCCTCGAACAATCATCTCCTCTTAGACCTAATCCTAGAACTAAGCAAACAAAGAAAATGAAAAGAGAAGAAAGGGGTGTTGGAATGATCTCACCAGGAACAGGAGCAGTTAAAGCAATATCTCATGTCGTGCAGCTCTATACCTAACTCAAAGAAAGATCAGTACAACACAAGAATAAAAGAAAAGAAAACAGAAAACAAGAAAAAGAAACTATCAACAATGTCAGCATAAAACACTGGCCAATCCAAATCAAGTCCGACCTAAACCTGAAAGAAGACAATCCTATGCACCCACATATAGCTACAGAAAGCAATGCGTGAAGATAAAAATAACTACCTCATCCTACACCCTATAGGCAAGTAAATACCCAATATAAACTCCCCTCCCCCAAGCTAAATGGATGCCATCTTCCCAAGCTAAACACAGCTCGTCTCGAGCGATAAAAAAGAAAACTAGATTTGTCGTGATAAGCAAACGGCTCACCAAAGGGAGTGAAAGTGGATTGCCAGTCAGGGGGAGTAGGGCGGAAGTTGTAATAGGGGTCGACTTGAGGGCCAGAAGTAGACGTGTGACGCGACCAATCGTAATTGGGGGCCGTGGGGCCAATCCCCGGAGGAGGTGGCCCACGCGGTCCCCAACCATCGGCAAAGACTAACTCAGGGACGGTAAAGGGATAAGCGGGATCAAGTCGAGAGTCACACCCGCCCGGACGATAAGGATCAAAAGGAGGGGTGCCCTGCATATCGGAGGGTGCTATGTGGGCACCCTCCCAGTAAGGGTAAGAAGGATGGGACCCAGCTGGTCCCCACCTAGGCACGGGCCCCTCCTAGGGTGGGCGGAGAGGGTAGTTAACGTAGGGAGTGATCTCACCCCTACGCACAAAAGCATCATAGACTTGTCCTCCAAAGTAGGCCGAGTCATCCTGCCGCTATTGCATCGATTGCATCATACGGTACATATCCTCAAATTGAAAGGAGGAAGAGGAGGAAGGGGATGCTCCCGGCTCATGGACAGGGGAAGTAGAAGTACGAGGGATAACCAAATACCCCCGATGTAGTATAGTGGGTGTTATCGAACACAGGGAACAATGGAGATTTAGGAATGAGCAAATTAAAATGGATGAGGATCTTGTTTTTAGGGTTGTTAGGATGAAAAATTGCAATTTCTACACTAAAACTAACAACTGGCAACAAAACTAAACTAAGCACAAAATAGCTAAAAACACAAGAAAATCAACAAATAACAAGCACTAGGGGTTATGGTTCCGGATTCACTAGACTTGGGGGACTTACTCTAAGCAATTCTATGACTAATCAACATTTTAGGGAAGAGGAACAATCTCTCTTCAATACTCAAAACTTTTCCCAAAGACAATGAGTTGGGGGGGGGGGGGGTTGATTCATCAACAAAGCCTTTCCCAAGGTCATTTGAGAACTTCACAACTCCCACCGTGGGTGCAAGACTTTTTCCTAGTTTCACCATTCAATCCCTTGACAAGGCAAAACCAATGAAATTTAGGCAAAGAAAAAATACAACAAACAACTCATAGACAAAGCATTGAAGCATTTCAATACAAGTAGACTTGATCAACATCAACTTTCAAGCTCTTTGACACCAAACTCAATAAACCCATAACATCAAATACCCATAAAATCAACGAAAACCCCCAAGTCCTTCATAAATCCTTCCCCATAAACCCTAGCAAGAAAACTACTCACTACTCATGGAGTTTGAAGTAATAACAATGGAGATTGAAACTAAATAAATCTTAAGCATGATTAAGAAGTGAAAACAAGCAGTAGAACAATCAATACTGGCATTCAATAGACAAAAACAAAAAAATGTAAAATGAGAAAGGTGAAGAAATAATACCAAAAGATTACTTTGATTAACAATGGAGAATGAATAACAATGGAGTTGAAGCTTTTTCTCTCTACAAATCTACTTTCTCTCTCTAGTTTCCTCTCTACTTCTCTCTAAAAAACATTGTCTTAAAAACTATGAATAAAAACTTGATTCATAAGAGAGAAATCTGAGTCTCGTATATATTTTTTCGCCGCAGCAATCTTGCGCGACCGCGAGAAATGAGGAAAAACGGGTGCGACTGAAGAACAGGAAAATGGAAGTGTCGCGGGTGCACTGGGCCAAAGGTCGCGGGCGCGACAGAACAGAGACGCGGGCGCGACAGAACAGAGACGCGGGCGCGATGTTGGCTGGAGGCATGCTGCTGCAGTAGATTGTCGCGGACAAATGTAGAGCCAGCGAGGGCGCACCAAAACCTCTGCCCGCGCCTTCCAAAAGCCAACCCTATCAAATTTTCAACTATAAGCTCGGGCACTCGGGAAGGGCCGGCACGCTTTTCCGAGGCATCGGGTTATGGGCCCTGGTTGCTGCTGAAATTACAAAATTGCCCCCGGGCTCTCTTAGCCTTGATTTTGGGGGTCATGGGACTGTTGTACGCATCTCGAAGCCTATTTAAGGCCTCTCACGACCCTTGTCGGCTATCGGGAACCGTACGAGAGTGCACGAGTAACCTACATGAATACACACAAGGCATAAGAGATACATAATTGCTCATTTATTGACAAAAATAGCAAGAAAACAACTTTAATCTACTTAAACTCGAAACAAACCAAACCTATGCAAAAAGGACTAAAAACTAAAGAAACTAAGTCTAAAAGGCATTGAAAATAAGCGAAAAGAGCTCGGAAAATAGGTCCAAAAATGGACCGATCACTTTCTCGCGCTTTCTGGTCGCGTTTTGCTTTATAAATTAATTAGTGTATATGCATACTTTTGAAACTCGTCTTGTAACCTGAGAGTGGAGCTCGTGAGAGCCTCTTCTCTCACATTAGTTTAGCTTTGTATTTTTTCAATCCTTTGTAATCAAACACTTTAATTTATGCAATGAATCTCTAGTTTGTTCATCCTTTTCTCCATAGATTGTTCTTCATTCTTCAAGGTACATTTATTGCTTTATTTATTTTGTTCTTTTTTTTGTTTTATGTTGTTGTATTACTTAGATTTTCATCCTTATTTTGATGTTTGTTTCATTTGGTTTTAGTTGGTTTTATGCTCTTGTTCTTGGTAGTTTAGTTGATAGATTTTGTTATTTTTCTTGTAGCTTTAGTAGTTTAGTTTATATTTTTAGGTTTTAGTTTGGTTTGTTGTTCTTAGTTTTAGGTTGAATTTATGTACTTAGTTGTAATTTTAATTATGTTTTTATTACTTAATTGCGAGAAGTTAATTTCTAGGGTTTGAGTGAAACTCCTCAAAATCCTCCATGATTATGGTTTAATTGCTTCTTGGACTTAGTTTGTGGAATTGTCGGTACCAAAGATCAGTATTGTTAAGTCTCGTGTCTAGCTAACATAAGATTCATTGAAGAATCCCCACCGAAGGACCGAAAGGTGAACGTGGGTGATGAGTTCCTTTGCCTGATTGATGGAAGAACCACGAAAGTTGGGCCTTCGATCAAGGGAAAGTTACCGGTTTTCGTGATTGTGCTTATGACTAGTTAGATGTTCCGCCACGAAAGTAGGTTTGTGTAAGTCTTCACGATCGTTACACTAGCTTGAAAGAGTAGTGTGATCTTAGAACGACCTCCCCTTATCCATAACCTAAGTCTGAGTTCGATTGATTCATAATTCATGGTGGTATGAGTTGTGGATCACTTAACCCTAGTCCCTATTATTCTTGTTTTCATATTTTAGTTCTAGTTTGTTTCGTAGTTTTCTCCTCCATTCCCAAAACTATCCATTGACCTAGCTCGTTCGACACTCATGCCTACATTAGTGCGATGGACCTTCCCCGTGTTCGACACCCCCGCTCTTACTACGACGAGGGTTTTTATTTGGTGAAAATCCCTTTATCAAATTGGCACCATTGCCGGGGAGTTTGATAGATGAGTGGAAGTGTTTAGGAGAAAATGTCAGTGAGAAAATGTGATTGAAATGGAGATTGGGATGGAGGAAGGAAGTTCCTTGAAACTTTAATGGAGGTAAGAAGGTGGAGAAGATGAAGGAGAGAGGGTTAGGTTTAGGGTTCTTCGTGGGTTTGGGTTCTTTTTTTGTTTTTCTGACGTTTGAATGAGAGTGAGGAGAGAGAAGAGATGAATTTGAACCTTAAAAAAAAGGTTCAGATCAAAAGGAGCGGCCGTGCAAGGTAAAGGAGCGACGACTCCTTTTGTTAAAAATCTTACTGCCAAAATACCTATACAAAGGAGGTCACACAAGTGAGCGGAGCGACCGTTCCTTTGTAAAACCCAGCTACTGGAGAATGGAAGAGCGAGGGGTCAGAGAGTGTGTGCAATAAGGAGCGGTCGTGCGTTTCAGGAGTGACCGCTCCTTTGAGGTCAGTAGCTACTGCCTCTTTTGATTCCGCTTTTGTGACGCCCTTGCAATAATTTTATTAAGGGTGCTCCTCCTGTAACGACCCGTAATTTAGCAGCGCTGTTTTCGGAGAAAACAACATTACAGATCATTAACTTCTAAAAACCTTTAAGATCAAATCCATAAACTGCAGCGGAAGCTCTAAACTTAATCATATTATTCATTAAAACTATTAAAGAATCGAAAATAAATAATAATCCCAAAGTCTAATAACAATACAAAATAAGGAAAGTCCACTAAAAACGTAAAACATAAGCTAGAACTAAACATCAGGGTCAACTACTAAGCTGGCTAGCTCACAATCCCAGCCCTTGCGTAACCCAATTCAATCACCACCTGTACCTGGAAAAGAATGTTGGGGGTCCACAGTCAGTGGTGAGTAATTAGATTGTTTTACTTAATCAGTAGAACACAATTAGAAACATAATCATTGGAATAAGTCAATCAAACAGACAAACCAAACATCAAGAAATCATATATAAACATAATCATCAAGTACGCAGCAGAAAACAATCATAACAATCCTCATAACCACCACCTTGTATACTAACTTACTCCGTTCTAGACTTCTTGACACCACTATTGACTCTTCTATTCTATTCAGTTCAGGTGCTAATCCGTGACCAGTCATATGCTCGTAAGGGGTCAACCACGAAGATCTACTCCCCCCAACTTTCCTTGCTCATGCCGGGTCAACCACGAAGATCTACTCCCCAAGCACTGGGATCAAGAACTGTCCCGAATCCGAAGATAGGACAGTGGCTTCGACTATACCTATGTTCATGGCACGTGTGCCACTAGATAGGCGGTCACTTCATAGTTAATCATCTTTTCAATTCAATTCTGTTCTATTCTTGATTTCCTTTTCACAATTCAATTCCTTATTGACTCAACTTCACTTCTATTCAATTCTAGCTCTTCTTAACTTGAACCAAACCTCTAAACCCAAAATAGTACCACACGACATTCTTCCTTAATAAACCAATAATCATCAATAGAAATTGCTTAAAACAAAATGAAAATTATATTTTTATCATTCAACATCACACGACATTCTTGCCCATAAATACTAAAACTTACACTTCAATTGCTCAAATACAATTAACAATAATTAGTCACATAAACATAATAATAAATCATAACATAACACTTTAATCAATAAATCATCAAACTTGTACCAAAACAAGAAAAAATCAATGCTTTTAAAACCTTAAAATACACGGCCTTCATGGTCTAACACAACATCAAGATCTTATTCAAGAAACCATCATAGAATGCCTAAATCAAAGATTCAATTCAAGATTTGCATAAAAGATTAATTAAAGATCAAGAAAATAACATAAAAATCATATTTTTCCTCAAAGAAACATTCAAATATCATCATGTCACACTCGGCATTCTTCATAACACAACCATAAATAATTCTAAATAATTCAACATCAATTCCATATGATTCTAAACCTATTCTAAACATGATCAATCCTATTCTAATAATCATATTGCTAATCTATCATATTGATTAAGTAAAGCAGATCTAATTACCTTTGAAGGGAAAAGAGAGGTTCGAATAACACCAAGGTTCACGGTTCTTTGGGTTTCTTTAAGGTTCTTGATCAATCTTTAAGGGGTTGGAACAATATAAAAGGTTTAGGAACAATTTAATGATTGATCTTGGAAGGAAAAGATAATAAAACAATTTGGTTGTTACTCCCTAGGGTTGCCGTGTGAAATAGGAAATAAATAGGAAGGATTAGAATAAAAATAGGGTTTTTAGGAAAGGGTCAAACAGATAGATTAACTAATAAAAATTGATTAAACAAATTAAATGAATTAAATAAAAAGGAAAGAGCCAAGGGGCCGTGAGTCTCTATGAATAAAAGGGGGGTTTTTATTTTGTAGTTTTTATTTGTAGTTTGGAAAAAATAAAATAAAAACAAAGGGGTGATGATCCCTAAAATCTAGTAGGGAGAATAGGTAAGCAAGGATTAGGGTTTTAGGCTTAGTTACAAAATAGATAAAGGTTTAATAATAATATTGATTAAAAGAAATAAAAGAAATTAATTAAAGAAAAGGATGAAGGAGTGGGCCGTGAGATACAAAGAACAAAGAAAATAATTGGGCTCGAGTTTTGGCAAGATGAAATTAAAGTTCGGGCCATGATCAAAATAATTAGACTGCAACAAAAAAATTAATAATTAATTAAATTATAATAAATTAAATAGTCAATTAATTATATATTTAATTAATTATGAAAAATTTAAAATATCCCGAAATTTCGGGGTATTACACCTCCTATGGAGCGGCCATGCATTAAGCTCGAGCGACCGCTCCTTTCTCTGCTTCCCAAATTTGTGCTTTTCTCTTCTCCTTTGCATTGTGATGGACAAAGGGGGACTTATCTAGATCAAAATGCTATATTTTCATCCCTTTGGCTCATCACATCATTACGGACTCCTTCTCGCATTATTCCCAAAAATGAAGTTCGCATTCATGCTCGTTATCTGCACAACATTCAAATGACATACCAAAATTAGCATAAAATGGAACTCAAAATAATAAAATAAAGGAAAAATTCATTATTTACTCTAAAAAGCAATAAACCACATGTTGCCTACCGAGAAGCGCTTTTTTAATGTCCCGAGCCTGACGAACTAGCCGGACACAGGGACTAAGATGTAACAAAACCTACATCAAAGTCATCTAGTGGAACAAACACCCGGGACTCAGTAAATAGCCCCGCAAAGCTCGTAAAAACTTATCAAACGCACTAGCACTCAACTCACTAAAAATCACATAAGCAATGATCAAATTAAGCAAAGAGAACAGTTTAAAAACCGGCATCCAATGCTTATGAGGGAGTGAGTGCCCACAGGGAGGAAAATCAAAATAAAAACTACTAAAAGAAAAATCAAATAAAAGAGAAGGAACACCTCCAAATAGCGCTGTCAGATTGGGTCAGAACTGATTTAACAGAACTGAACTAACTGAAACTAAACTGTTTTGGGTCGACCTGAAATTACCTGAAACTGAAATTGAACTGAACTGAATGAACTGATAACTGAAATGCAACTGAAAAATATCGAATTGAAATGAACTAGATTGAATTTGAAGCGAACTGAAACTGAAGTTAACTGCTAAATATCTGAAAATAACTGAACTGAACTGAAAATCGAGTATCTGAAAATAACTGAATTGAACTGAAATTGAACTGAGAAGTATATGGAATTAACTGAACTGAACTGAAAAGAATCTGAAATTAACTTAACTGAACTGAAAAGAGGATAACTGAAGCTAACTGAAACTGAATTAAAAATACGATAAATGAATCTAACTGAAACTGAACCTAACGCAAACTGAACTGAATTAACTGAAGTGAAATGAACCAAGAACCAAATGATTCATAATTGAAATACCAACTGAAACAAAATGAACTGCACTTAACTAAACTGAAATTGAACTTAAATCAACTGAACTGAAAAAGTAAGACTATTTAAAACAGTTTTGAACTAATCATAACTAAAGTGAACTTCACAAAAAATTGTTTTACATTGTTAGTTGACTAAACTCAAATGAACTGAAAAAATGTTTTAAATTATTGGTTAACTGAACTAAAATGAAATGAAAATTGTTCAAACTGTTGGTTAACTAAACCAAAATTTCAATTACAAATTTAGCTCCCCTCCCAAATGCCAATTACAAATTAACCTTCCCTCCAAAATTTCAATCAACTTTCCTTCCCAAATTTCAATTAAAATTAACCTTCCCTCCAAAATTTCAATAAAAAAATTAACTTCCCTCCAAAATTTCAATGAAAAAATTAACTTCCCTCCAAAATTTCAATGAAAAAATAACATTATCTCCCAAATTTCAATGACAAATTAACCTTCCCTCCCAAGCTTTAATGAAAAATTTAAAATTGTATCCATTCTAGTATACGACTACAATATCCTCAGACCTCAACTCTCTTACGCATATCACATATTGTACATATCACATATTATGAACTTTGTATTAGATTAAAAATAGGCTCAAATCTTATTATTGTTCTTGTTCTCAATATTGTTACTACTATTATTGTCATTATATTATTCATATATATTAGACCAATCACCATCATCATTGGTATCATCATCAATTCATTGTTGTTGTTGTTAATTGCTATCATTATTGTTATGATCGTTGTTATCGTCAATTCTGTATCACCCATCATCATCTAGACTGTCATTTACACTTAATATTAATATTCGATACACGCTTACACATTTACACCTAATATTAGTACAAGGATAAATTGATCTATATAAAAATTGAAACATAATAAATAATAACATTAACGTGCACCTTCAATAAATAAACAAATAAATTAACCCGTTGCAAGGCAAAACACTTCAACAGTTAAACCGAATACGATCCGACCATATTATTTGGGGGAAAAACGCAAGAAAACTCGGGTAAACCCATTAATATTCGATATCTACCTTGATCAAAACCGTTAAAAATGTCCTTACAAAACTGAAAATGACTATAATGTAATTGAATATAATCATTTACAATTAAATGATAATAACTGAAATCGTACGGATAGAACCGTATTTAACCAAACGTAAACTGAATACAATCGGAACCGTTATATCAACCGTTCACAATGAACTAACAACAATTAAAATTGTACGGGTAAAATGGAAGACCAACCATAGAGTTATATTCCTGAAAAAAATAACTGAAATTGAAATAAAAACTAAACTACAAATTAATTGTAACAAAATTATAATCTCAAATGTCCTGAACTAAAGCTAACCAAACAAAAAAAACTGTAACCAAAACTGAACTGAACTGTCGACATTTTGAACTGAACTGAATTGCACCCGTTTGAATTTTTAATTGATTGGTTAAACTGAATAATTAACTGAAACTGAACTGAACTGAACTGAAATATGTCCGTACAAAAACTGAACTGAACTGAAATCAAAACTAATTGAACTGAAAACGACCCAAACTGATTGGTTAAAACCAAAACTGAACTGTTGACCTGAATTGACAGTGCTACCTCCAAACACCGCACTTACCTTGGCATCTGGAAAAGAGACATTAGAGTCAAGACAAAGATGGTTCCCTCGAATGGGGGTGATATGAGCATGGATGGAAGGGCAGTGGGATGTGAATAAACAAGGTTAAATCCTCCTAAAAAGGGAATAAGAGGAGGTGGTATAACCACAACCTCCACATTAATGACCTCGTTAAATCCAATTGACTCTACTATGCGAACCTCATCCACTACAACTTCACATGACGATGTGAATGAATCATGATTTTCATCACAACATTGCCAATAAGTGTCATCGTCTATGCGAGTTTGGATGGGTTGCTCAACAATGAGGGGTGAGGGGTCGGAGTCTTGAATAAAGTCACAAACGGTGGACTCGACTTGGGGATTATGGGAAGAATCATCGAAAGTCACACCTAAACCTTGTAAAAAATCATCTAAAATATGTTCTAGTGAGTTTTGATGATCAACATCCAAGGTAAGGGTATGAGCCGCAAGATGATTAAAGCCATATTCCTCAAATAAATTCGGTTCATCACTAAAGTCATGTATTCCTTGGGTAGTGTAGGCATGATCGTCGAACACGGGTAAGGTCCATCGCACTAGTGTAGGCATGATTGTCGAACGAGTTACGTCAATGGATAGCTTTAGGAATGGTGGAGAAAACTACGGAACAAACTAGAACTAAACTATGAAAACAAGAATAATAGGGACTAGGGTTAAGAGATCCACAACTCATACCACCATGAATTGCGAATCAATCGAACTTAGACTTAGGTCATGGATAAGGGGAGGTCGTTCTAAGATCACAATACTCTTTCAAGCTAGTGTGACGACCGGGAAGACGTACACAAACCTAGTTTCATGGCGGAACATCTAACTAGTCATAAGCACAATCATGAAGACCGGTAACTTTCCCTTGATCGAAGGCCTAACTTTCGTGGTGCTTCCTTCCATCAATCGGGCAAAGGAAGTCATCACCCACGTTCACCTTTCGGTCCTTCGGTGGGGATTCTTCAATGATTCCTATGTTAGCTAGACACCAGACTCAACAATACCGAATCCTTTGGTACCAACAATACCAGAAACTAAGTCCAAGAAGCAATTAAACCACAATCATGGAGGATTTTGAGGAGTTTCACTCAAACCCTAGAAATAAACTACTTACAATTAATTAATAAAAACACAATTAAAACTATAACTAAATACATAAATTCAACCTAAAACTAAGAACAACAAACCAAAATAAAACCTAAAAATATAAACTAAACTACTAAAGTTACAAGAAAAATAACAAAATCTATCAAATAAACTACCAAGAACAAGAGCATAAAACCAACTAAAACCAAATGAAACAAACATCAAAAGAAGGATGAAAATCTAAGTAATACAACAACATAAAAAAAAAAAAACCAAAGTAAAATAAAGCATTAAATGTACCTTGAAGAATGAAGAACAATCAATGGAGAAAAGGATGTACAAACTAGAGATTCATTGCATAAATTAAAGTGTTTAATTACAAAGGATTGAAAAACTACAAAGCTAAAGTAATGTAAGAGAAGAGGCTCTCACGAGCTCCAACCTAGGGTTACAAGACAAGTTTCAAGTGTATATCTATATACTAACTAATTTACAAAGCAAAACGCGGCTAGAAAGCACGAGAAAACAGAGCTGTCAAAAGGAGCGGCCGTGCAGGAAATAGGAGCTACCGCTCCTTTAGAGGAGCGGTCGTGCAAAGACGAGGAGTGGCACTCCTTTGGTCAGGTGCTTAAATCTTCATTTAAGAGCTTGGGCGCGACCGTGCTACTAGGGGAGCGATCCCTCCTTTTTCAAAAAGCCTCTAAATGTGCCTTGGCTCAGATATCCGATGCTCCTACGACTCCTCAAAACCCGTGAAGCATAAGTTACCTACAAAAATGGGGAAAACGACCAGAAAGAAGTAACAAATAGCAAGAATACTTCAAAATAGCTGAAGCACAACTAAACTACAAAAAAGAAAAAAAAGGAGAAAATGAAATAAGAAAAGGGAAACCTAAGCTATAAAACTAACCTAAAATCTAGGAAAAACACTACAAAAATGCCGGTTATCAAACTATCAGCCTTAGGCCTTTCTTATTTCAATAATAGTTTTCCACCATATACCAATCCTCCATTAAAAACATAGCATGTCCCCATTTTTATGAGCATGTAGTTCATAACTTTCTAACTCATATTTTCATCCAAATATAAACTTCTAAAAAATATTGGTACGATATTCATTGTTATAATCGATCTAATATAATTGCTCGTATAATGAAATAGTACTACCTTCGTTTCTTATTATTTGCAACGATTTGACACTTTTCCCCTCTACTTTATGTCACATCGTTGCAAATAATATGAAACGGAGGTAGTATACAATTTCTTATAAAACGATGATTGTAATAAAATTTAAAAGATTAATGATATTTTTTTGTAATATTTTGATTGATCTTCAATTCAATAATTATTATGCTTAATATAATTTAAAAATAAGAGCAATGCATAAAAACGAAATAAAAGGTTATTAATATATTATATTTCTTCAAATTATTGTAACATATGGATAGCAATAAAAAAATTGTAGAAGTCAACGAAATATACAACAAAAAATATTGTATAAGGTGATATATTTTATTTAATATAAAATGGTTAAATTTAAGGTCACACGAAAAAAATTTGGAGTAAATTTAAACAATTTTAGAACCAACTTTAAACCGCAGTAATCGTTATCAAACTTTAGCTAGTTATTGATTTTTAACGGATAGTTCTGATAAAAGAGAATAAAATTACTTTTATACATTATGAGTATTTTTAAAAAAATATTGTATCGGTGATACATTATATTTAATATAAAATGGTTAAATTTAAGGTAACACGAACAAATTTTGGAGTAAATTTAAACAATTTTAGAACCAACTTTAAACCGCAGTAATCGCAAACTTTAGCTAGTTATTGATTTTTAAAGGATAGTTCTGATAAAAGAGAATAAAATTACTTTTATACATTATGAGTATTTTTTTTTAAAAATAGGGTTTTTCTATATAGTACCCCTGTGGTATAGCGTTTTCTACGATGTACCCCATTAAAATGGGACTTCTACATGGTGTCCCTGAGGAACTACTGTATACCACGTAGTATCCCTTATAAATTATTAATTACGTAATTAACACACTAAGCATGATTATTAGTGCACTAACCTTCATGATTAATATAAACAACTGCTAATTATTACTAATTTTTAAAAAAATTGGTAGTTTTTGTTTTTTTTTTTAATTGTATTTTTTGGTAATTCTTTGATAATAATTAGTCATAATTAGTAATAATTTACAGCAAATTAGATTAATTATGACGGTTAGTGCACTAATAATCAAGTTTAGATTGTTAATTACGTAATTAATAATTTAGAGGGGTACTAAGTGGTGAACAGTAGTTTCTTAGGGGTACTATGTAGAAGTCCCAATTTGGAGGGGTACATCGTAGAAAACGCTATACCACAGGGGCACTACATAGAAAAACCCTAAATTAAAAAATATATCTCTTATTAAAAGCAAATTTTACCGCTTAAAAATCTTATACTTGAAGTTTTAGACTATAATAATATTTCTTCTAAATGCTTCTCTTTTAGTATATTTTTATGTATAGATAAATTATGTAATAAAATTGTTCTAAATAAACATATAGCAATAATATATATTCAATTTTAGAAATTTATTTTCTCATTTTTTTCTCCAAAAATTATAGTCATACATACAAATAAAAAAATTATAATACACTAAAAATTGAAACATACGGAGTACAAAATAACTATATTAAGCTAAATCTTGTTTGATCACGACTGTTATGGAAAATAAAACTAAAATGTACAATATTTTTTGATTTTTTAAATTATTAGAATCCTCAAAAAATTGATAAGTTATTTCCCCCAAAAAAGTAGCAGAATTTTTATTATGAGAATATTTACAGGCAATAAATGTATAATGGAAAATAAATGTTGATCATAGGAATATATAGAAAATTAATATATGATCAAAACTAATATGTATAATTAAAGAATTTAGATACAAGTATTACTTATAGGAATTAAATAACATACTATAACACATTCGCGCTCATTTAATCATAAAACAATATTGCATAAACTATGGCCATTCTTCACAGTCTTAAAAATCTCTACATGGTGAGAGGTATGCTATAAATAAAGTAATATCTAGTCATAAACTACCTTCTTCGAAAATATAAAGAAAAAATAGGATTTTTTGGCATGCTTTAAATATATTTAACCAGTTTAAACATGCTATCTTCAAATATACAAGCTTTTAATTATTGTTTATATATACATTTAAAAATGTTATCTTCAAATTTTTAGAGAACCTTTTAATTATTGTTTATAAATTACATTTAAACATACTATCTACGAAAACTAGTGGAACTTAGTTGCAATAATATGAAACAAAATCATATCATATAACCTATATTATATTACAAGACAAGGTAATATCACAGTCAATTAAAATATACTAAAGTCATAGCACTGTCAATTGAAATAAAATCAAATAATTTATGCTATAGTATAAGACAAAGTGCAAACCCCATACGACCTATAAAAAAATTCACAAACTAGGAAGCGTCGCCCCATTTTTTTTGCTTTTAAATTTTGAACCACCATAATTTTCACAAGCCGAGCTCTATGAATATTTAAGAGCCGAGACTATCTTAGTGGTGTTCGGTCTCAGTTCGTTTGATAAGCACTCCTAATTGAATGTTATTCTACTTTTAATTTGCAATGTTGTGTGGGAAAAATTAGAAACAATCAACTATATATAATTTTATAAAAATTAAACTTACTTAGCAATGAATTAGGGATTCAAAAATAAAAAAAAAAATTAGGGATTCGAAAAGTTAAAATTCCATCCCTTCAAAGTTATATAATGAACTTAATCAAATACTCTCCCTATATTGCAATGAATTAAGGCAATTCATATTCATATTCGGAAACTGGCAAATTAATGAAACACTTTTGCTAATGAATAGTATAATAAAACACATAAATTAGATTGATTCGAGTTTCATTTCATATCAAAGCTATGAACACATAATAAATTAATTGCAAACTTGGTTAAAATAACAACAAAATTTACAAAATATTGTTAAATATAGTTCTGAAATTTACCCAAAAAACATTGAAAATTAAAACAAAATCTAATTACCAAAAAAAAAGAAATTAAAGACCCAAAATTGCAACATCAGAAAACATTTGAATAATTGCAGCACAAGCATAAAAAGAAGAATTAATTGAAAATTAGGGTTGTGCTTTTGTTTTGGGTCTGATGTTGCAATTTTTTGCAAAGACAGAACAAAGACATAACAAAAACAGAAACAAAACAACATCTATGCATAAAAAGAAGAATTAATTTGCAAATTAGGGTTCTTTAATTCTCAACAATTAGTCATTAATCTATGCATAAACAGAAGAAGAACAAAGACAGAACAAAAACAAAAAAGAAATACCTCGCAGGAGCAACAGGACGACACAGCAGCAACAAACGAAAATTGTGGAGGAAGGCAGCAGCAACAGGACGCACGCATCAGCAGGAGGACGACGCTGGTGGCCGATTTCAGTCATCTCAGCAGAAAATGGTGGAGCGCGCGAATTACACGGCAGTCGCGATGGTTTTCGACTTGAACTCCAGTAGCAGGAGTGACTGATGATGCACGACGAGGAAGGAAGACGGCTGATGATGCACAACGGAGGAAGGATGTGGTGGATTCGATGGAAGTGGTGGATTTGATAGAGCTTGATTAGGGTTTTGATGTTTTTTCGTTGCAGCAGTGAGATATACGAATTGAAGGAATTTGGTTTTTTTTTGCAAGTGATGATATACGAATAGGCAAGAAATTAATTACGAAGCATTAGTTTTTTTCTGCCCCGCTATTAAAATTCACGGAGCAGTTAAACTATCTGCTCCACTACAACAAAATCACGGGGCAGATACCTATTTTTTCTAAACAAAATTTTATTTTGCTATTTTCTGCTCCGTTTTTTTAAAATAGCAGAGCAGATGTGGAGTGGTAGATAGGCTTTTTTCCACTAGTGAGAATAAAAAAGATGTTTTTTTTAGGTTAAGGAAAAAGGGCGGGAAATTTTTTAATAAGAGAGCGACACATGGCAAGGTGTAGTTCTAGCTGCTTCTCTTATAGTATACTAGTCTTATGTGCACGCTATGCGTGCTTTAATGTATGAGTATCTAATATAATGTTTGTATACATTATTTACGAGCTTTTTGAAAATAATATCATAATTGTTTAATTAATTGAATAAAATTTAATTTTATCTACTACACCATATCTGATAAAATTTTCACTGTAATTAAAAGATAAAAATTTAATATGAAAAACTATATAAATATGGGTGTCCATTTTTAAAAAACTTCAAAAATATTAATTTTTGCTACTTTTATTTTTTTTCCAAATTATTAATTTTGTGGTATTTTCATTTAAAAAATAAAAAATATTTTATGGGGAATAAATAATTATTTGCTCTTCGATTGATTATACCTTATTTTTTATTGATTGATTGAATTTGATTTATATTTTAATTATCTTTATTTCATTATTAAAGGAAGATCGGTATACCCGACATCTCATCATAGCAAACCGCTCAATATGCTTGAAACATGACTTCCTCAACCGAAAAGGACTCAACTATCTATGATCGAGAGGGCTTTAAGGTTGTAATGTATGGCTAGGGATAAGGTAGGAATCAATTTGGTTTGTGGTGCTCAAACCTAAATAGTGAAGCAATAAGTACAAATGAGCATCAAATAGCAAACGAACTCCTCAAATTCGTACACATACACCAAAAACCCCCAAGCTTATTAAAAAAAAACTATATGAAAAATGAAAAATTTATACAACAAATTAATAAAAAAAAATCTTTTTCGAACTTAGGTCGGCTTTTTCTCTAATTCATACAAATTAACACATTTTCGCTTGGGCGAACTCCTTACTTCACAAATTTTTACTACAAAGCAAATACGAAAGACGACGCTCCAATTGCTTCACTACACCTAAAAGGTATAAAACAAGAAAAAGGGAATCAAGGCTTGTAAGGTGGCTAGAAGAAAAGAAGGGCCAAGCTCAAAGGGTTTCAAAGGATAAAAGTAAAGCCAACTGTTGACATATTCCTTTTAAGTTTTGATGATGAAATAAACCACAAACTTAATCATTAATAAGTGTCTTTGAGTTCTTGAAGAATTTTAGATCTTGAAGATAAAATAAAGTGTTGAAGATTCAAGCATGAAGATTCAATCATTTGAAGAAAAAAGATGGTTATTTAAGGGAAAGTTCGAATGTGAATCGAATATGTTGCTGTCATGTTTCTATAGAGAAATCAGAGAAGTTCCTAAAGAGAATTCAGCAAGGAACATGAGAAGAACTTCAAGTATTCCAACGAATCACTTGATGAAGAGAAGAGAAGCATCCATGAAGGTTGTAATATAATGTTCTAGGGTAAATGTAAGTATATTAATGCATTTAACTCTGGCTGGAACTTAGTCGTGTCTATCAGAGGAACATTGGGTCATGTTCCTAGAGAAACTAGTGTCTGGTCAGTTGGTTATAACAGTCCACACACTTTACTAAATTTTAGGATCAGTTTGAACTAATTTTTGACTGTTTTAATAAGTTTAAAGGCTCAAAATTTGGGTGAGATATGTATCCTTTATTTTAGGAACTCTTAACTAACTAGGTTGAATTTGTTATTGGTCATAGTTATTGTCCTATTTTAAAGGAATAAGTTGAGCAACTTATTCTGATTTTTATTATTAAGTTAGTGGTCAAAGTTTTTTATTTATTCTGATTTTGTTTTTATAAATTTAATTTTAAAAATCGAAAAAAGGAAAAAAAATAAAAAGCAGATTTTTATTTAATAGGTTTTTTTGTCTAGCTATTTTTCACGGATACTATTTTAAGTTTGTTGAGGCTATTAGTTAGTTTTAATTTTGATTTTTTTTAGTCAATAATTAAAGTGTTGGAGTCCTAAATAATAGGAGTTGCTTTGTTGAAATTAACGTGTAGTTAGTAATGACATAGAGTTGGTTTAGTAAGTAAAATTGTTAGTGGGGTATGGGATACATGTGTCATTTTAATTACATATTTATTAATTAAAAATTGAGTCAAAGTTAGTGGTAAGTGTGTGTTAGTGGTGTTAGTGGTGAACTTGTTTGTGGAGTAGTGTTGGTAGTTTATTAAGCTTTTTCTCCAAGCAATTACTACAACCATTCACCTATAAATCAGACATTTCATTACACACAACTAGAGCATACTTTCAGAATTACTCTGTTTAAGTTTTGTGTCAAAAGTTCCAAAGTTCCAATCCAGTTCTTTACTTGCATTTCAATATACTAGAGTTATTATTTTGAGTTGCAAGAGTGAGAAAAAGAAAAAGAGAAGTGTGAGAACTGAGAAAGTGAAAAAGAGAAGAGAGAAGAAAGAAACGTGAGAATAGAGAAGGGAGGCAAAAGAAAGAGATAGAGAACGGAGTCGTAAGTTCCTACAGGAACTCATGAGGTCCATAGAGAATTTAGGGTTGTATGAGTGTATCAGCCATATATATAAAAGTGGAGTTTTCTTCCTTGGTCCAGGAAATTTTTCTCGTTGAAATATGTCTCTTTACATTTATTTTTTCTTAAAGTTCCTTTCGTTTCTGTTTCTGTCGAAAATCTTTGCTACAAGTTCCTCACAGTAATTCACCCCCCTCTTGTCGTGTTCCTACTGGAATAACAATTGGTATCATAGATGGAACTCAGAACGTTCAAGAAACCTTGACAAGAGATCCGGCCCGTATGAACACTTGCAAGAAATTGGAAGAAGGGTACTATATAGTGTAAAATGGCAGCTTAATTGGACAGATGGTGGTTTCACAATTTTGTTACAAAAGTTGAGTAATATGTTTCCCGAAGGAAATAAGCTTCCTAAGTCTAACTATTATGCTAAGAAGCTGATGTGTCCCTTTGGCTTAGAGTATAAGAAGATACATGCTTTCCCCAATGATTGTGTGTTGTATCGAAATGACTATGAAAGCCTTAAACAGTGTCCAAAGTGTGGGGGAGGCGCGTTACCAACGTGAAGGAGCTCGGGGTTTGAATGGCCCTCCTGTCAAGGTGTTGTGGTATCTTCCCATAATACCAAGATTTAAGCGTTTGTTTTCGATAAAGAAAAATGCTAAGTATTTGAGGTGGCATGCAGATGGGAGGAAAAAAGGTGGTTTGCTTCAACATCCGGCTAATGGTCCTGAGTGGAAGACGATTACCAGACTGCATAAAACATTTGGGGATGAAGTTCGTAATTTGAGGTTAGGACTTTGCATAGATTGAATGAACCCTTTCGGCACTCTTAGTGTAATAACCCGAAATTCAGGGCCAGAAAATTTCGCGGTTAATTAATATTATTTTAATATTCTAAGTCCAAAAGGCCCGAATATTTGGACTGTTTAATCTTATATCTTTTACCTTATCTCAAATTGGGCCCAGTGACCCATTCTTTCCTTCTTTGGTTGGCTCCCACATCATGGCCAAGGGGTAATTGTTCTTTTTATTTTAATTATTTATTCTAATTAGATAATTGTTTATCTAATAATCCTAAATTAACTACTTTTACCTAGTCTCCCTGATTGTTGCAACAACTAATTAAAGTCACTCTTTTCCCCTAATATTCCTCTTGATTCACGGCCCCCCTATTATTCTTTTTATTTATTTTTCTTTTGGATTCTTATATATATTAAATAGGTAGCAAAGCTCATAACTTGTTTACCTATTTTTAATACAACTCTAAACTCTCAAAAGAACCTTAAAAAAAACTCCTTGTTTGGCCGTGTGTTTTTCGAACCATAACCAAGATCTGTTCTTGATTTTCTTCTTCCTAATTCAGGTAACTAGACTATCTTTTTTAAATCTGGTATAGTTTTCCATATAGTTAATTAGGATTAAATCAGGGAAATTGATAGAATTAGTATCATGATAGGTTAGAATATTTCGAACCATATGATGTATTGTTTATGTTATTTTTCTTGATATTTCATGAATCTTTATGAATCTTTATTAATTCTATGCCTAAAATAATTCATTTAATTGTATGATTATATTGAATAATTGCATGATAAATTGTTGAATCTTGTTCTTGGATTTTCGAGTGATGGCCGAGTATCATATGATGATTTTGTGATGATTTTTATGATATTTCTTGAATTAAAGTAATGATCTTGATTATTTAATTGTTTGATTAAAGCCTTAAATTAAAATTATTATTTTGTTCTTGTTGTTTATGAATGTCGAGTGGTTGGATGATAAAAAGGGAATTAAAAATCTGATTTTTCTTATTGAATCTTGTTAATTCTTGAATTATTATTAGTAATCTTGATTTTAATCCTTAATTTAATCATGTTATTGTAATTCTTGAATTTAATCTTGTTATTGGTTCTAACCCTTAAAATGTTGTGTGGTTCATGTATAATAAAGGATTGATTTTGATCTTGTTTTAGTCCAATTTTGATGATTTAATGATTAAAGCATGATTTTATTATTTATTATTAAGTTTATATGATTAATTATTGATAATTGTATTTGATTAAATTAAAGTGTCAATTTTGGTATTTTTGAACATGAATGTCGAGTGGTATGAAATAGGAAAAAATAGGATTTTTATCATGTTTTAAGTAATATTAATTGATGATTGATAGTTTATATGATTAATTATTTATTTAATTGATTTATTAAATTGTTTATATAATTATTTAAGGAATTGATTTGATTATTATTTTGTCATGGAAAATGTCGAGTGGCATGATTAAGGTTATGATCAATTTTAGTTTAATTTTTGGCTTATAATAATTTAGTTTGTAATTTTAGGAATTAATATGATTAAAGGAATAAAAGGAATTAATAAGATAAGTTGTAATATGAAGGAAAGTAATAATATGATGATAAGAATAAGTTATAAGATGATAAGAAGTATTGGTCTCACGATGGCCATGTCGATAAGATAAGATAAGAAACGGACGCCTGTTTGGTGATACACGGGTCACCAGATTAGGTTAAGTCGAAGCCACTGCCCTACTGCGGTCTGTGGGCAGTTCTGGATCTTAAGATGTGTAGTCGTCGAAGTAGTAGTACACGGGCTACTATTTAAGAGTTATGGCCATAGCTTAGGCTTAGTTCTTGCAAAGGAGAGCTACGGGTAGAATACACGGGTTCTTCCCGGCGCATTTTAGGAAAGTTGGGATTTACACGGGCATCCTTACGAGCTATAGTGACTGGTCCACATGGTTAAAAGAAGGATTTTGGGTAATAATATGATAAGATAAGATAAGTATTAGACGGGTAGGATATGATTACGTATGTATTAACGTATTTATATGTATGTATGTTATTTATGTATTGTATAAGTATGACTTGTTAAGCCTTCCGCTGCGTACGTCTGACAGGTATGTATCTATGTATGTATTTTGCATGTATGCGTATATGTATTTGTATGTAATTGTGTATGTATTTCAAGTGTATTTTATACGTATTTTATTAGTATTTTACACGTATTTTCATATGTATTTTTATATGTATTCCGCATGTATTTTTATACGTATTTTGTATGTATTTTTATACGTATTTTTTATGTATTTTTATACGTACTTTCCAGGCATTTTTATACGTATTTCGTATGTATATTTATACGTATCCACATGTATTTTTGTATGATTTTCTTGGTTAATTCTATGATATTATATGGTTAATGGTCCCTCATTTAAGCAGGACAGCCTAGTTACTCGCTACTGACGGTGGACCCCCCCCATTTCAGGTGATGATACAGACGCATAAGTGGGCTTACGTTTGGTTCGGGTTGTGTGCCTTGTTGAGATTTATTAGAGTGAACCCAGAGTCCATCTTATGTTGTTTTATTTCTTTATTATTTAGTTTCGCCCATCCGGTTGGGAAAAACAGTTTAATCTGTATTTTGGATTTATTTAAGGACTTTTGGGACTTTTATTTAATTATTAGATAATAAATGGAATAATGAACTTTAATATTAATAATGTTATTTAAGTTTTGTTTGGTAATGATCCATTTGTCGATTTCCTTCGTAAATCGACAGCCTATAAAAGTCGGGTCGTTACAGTTGGTACCAGAGCATAGGTTAAGACCCTAAAGTTACTTCTCCATAGGTAGCTTGAAAGATGAGTGCTTTATGTATCATGAGTGAAACATAGCCTAAAATGGAAAACCTAAGTGAGTGAAGCCATGGCTAGAAACCTGGGATAAGATATTTTATCGTTTTTCGCGTTTCCTGACGTTAGTATATGCATGTGTTCTTAATAACCTGAATCGTTTTTTTGTAGAATGTCAACTCCAGAACGCAATTCTCGCTTTAGAAGCCGAGCTTTGGAGGATGCTATCCTCACTTTAGCTCAGAAGAGTGTCCAACCTCAAAGCAGTCAGTCGTCTTTTGATCGGGTTGCACGACTCCGACTACCGGTCTATGATGGGGCAGCAGACCCAACCGTTCTCGAGAACTGGATTCGATAAATGCGGAAGTTGTTTGATGCCCTTGCATGCTCCGAGCGGGAAAGAGTTCCGATAGCGTCCTATTATCTAAGGGGCGAAGCTGACAGCTGGTGGAGTACATTACGGGCCAATTCCGAAACAGAGCTAGTGCTGAACTGGGAGGACTTCATCGAGAAGATGCAGGACCGATTTTATCCTGATGAGTTGAGATGGCAGAAGCAGGAAGAATTCCTCACGCTCACCCAAGGCAGCATGTCTGCTCAAGCTTACACGGACAAGTTTACAGAGCTTTCTCGGTTCGCTACTGCGGTCATTCCTTCTGAAGCTGAGAGAGTCAAGCGGTACATAAAGAAGATGGATCCTCGCATTCGGGTTCATGTGATCAGTAGCAGAGCAACGACCTTCCAGAAGGCGTATGAAGTAGCTCTGGAAATTCAAGCGTTGGTCTCCGAGGAAGAAACAACTAAGAAAAGGGTACCTTCGGTTCCTACTCCAGCACCAGCAAAGAAGTCTCGGTACGAGCCTACTCCGAAACCTCAGCAGAGTGCTCGACTAGCTCCAAGTCAAGGCCCGAGGATCTGTCAAGGCTGCAAGAAAGATTATCACCCGGGCAAGAGATGTGATGGGTTGCCGATCGTGTCCTTTGATTGTGGTCAAGAAGGTCACAAGTCGGTGTTCTGTCCTAAGAAACGTCCAGCAACAACAAATAGCCTAGCACCGGTGAAGAACAGGATCTTCTGCATGACTTAGGAGGAGGCAAATGCTCAGTCAGATGTGGTCACGGGTACCTTCCTTGTCCATGATATTGATGCTTATGTTTTGTTTGATACGGGTGCTACTGTGTCTTTTGTTGCTAGAAATTTTGTTGTGAAAGCTAACCTGATTGGAGAGTCTCCGGTCAAATCTGTGATAACTCTTTCTTTGGGAGAGGATTTTGCTTGTCATCGGGAATACAAAGGTGTTCCTATTGTAATCTCGGGAGTACTGTTTGAAGCTGATTTGAAGGAATTTCCGATGATCGAGTTCGATGCGATGTTGGGAATGGATTGGTTGGCCAAGTATCAAGCAGCCTTTCGATGCCAAGATCAAGCCGTTACTTTGCGTAGTCCCAACGCAAAAAGGGTAACCCATGTTGGGAAGCCCATGAGTAAAGGTGTGAAGATAGTGTCCGCAATGAAGATGCGCAGTCTGCAGCGGAAAGGTAAGACGGTGTACTTATGTCAAGTCAAAGACATGACCAAAGAAGATCAGTTAGAAGCCATTCCAATGGTTCGTGATTATGCAGACGTGTTTCCAGAAGAGTTGCCAGGGATACCATCGGAACGAGAAGTGGAATTCAACATCGATTTGGTGCCCGGAACTGCTCCAATTTCGAAGGCTCCATATCGTATGGCCCCTGCAGAGCTGAAGGAGTTGAAAACCCAGTTGCAGGATTTGATTGACAAGGGTTTCTGTAACACCCCAATAATTCTCATCAAAATTATAAATGCTATTTTCAAGAAATATTAAGAATTATTAAAGTGTTATCGCCACGTGTGGAAACGTAGCGGCTTACTTAGAATTTTCCAGCGGAAATAATATAGTGATAAATTTAAAATAAAACTAAATCTTATTACAACTAGGAACCATTAAGGCCCTGAAATTATTGAATCAACTTAAACGAAATAAATCCAACTTAATAAATAAAAATGTCTAAAATATCCCAAACTAAAATGTTGAATCGAATTTTGAAAATATTTCATAAAGTAAATATATGTCTCAGAAATACCACTCGTCACTCAAGCCTATAATCGTCCCTGAATTCCTGCACAAACTTACCTTGACCCTGAACGACTGCTCACCAATAATTGGGTCATCACAGGGTCAAGATATTAACAAGACCAAATTTGTACGGCGTCAGCAAAGCTGAGTACGGCAATTAAATAAGCATACAGATCTATTGCATATCAAAATCATGTCAAAAACATAAATGCTATGGTGAGTATTTAGTTATTATTACTTGTTAAACACATTTCTTATTGAGTAGCCCTCTAGTGCCGAAGCCAGTGTAAGCACTAGGCGAGTTGTCTATGCCTAGAAGGTGACAATGGGAGCTACCCACGTCTCAAATAAAGGAATGAGCTCAATCCGTTAATGGAACACGTGGATCCTACAGTTCCCTTAAAGTCACGAGACCTGCCGTGACCCCAACCCACATGCATGCCAATACTCCAGACGTGCACTTGCCTAGAGTTTTAATGCTTACCCGAATCTTTCACTTTAAGTGATTAGTGTCTTGAGAGTTATTACACATAACAAGCACACACATATCATAAAATCCACATAACACATGTTTTAGTTTATTGTTCAGATAAAACACACTGAACTCTTGTCTATTTAACGAGATTCCCATTAAGAACATATTTCTTAAGTGGTATCCCGAAGCTATTAAAGGGCATGAAGTATTCGGAGAATCTATTCATGCATTACCAATAAACTTGAAAGGGACAACCTGTCCATATGCAAAATAAATTGCTACTAATAAGCTTGAAAGGGACAACCTGTCCATATGCAAAATAAATTGCTCCTAATGAAGCATGAAATATTCAAAGAACCTATTCATGCAATATTCTCTTTTATAATCGGGAACATGAAATAGTCCTTCCTATTCTTTTCTTGATTGGTTTGCAAACACAAGTTATACAAACAATTACATTCACCACAAACAGTCATGTTCCACGAATTCACATATCTTGACAATCATGATAGAAATACGTAAAGTCCTAACATGATACTACGCCTGAAATCTTATCAATCACGCGTACCTCGAATAAACTTGGCGGTACTCCACCCTTTCATTTCCTTTAGAATTTGTCTATGTAATATTCCTTGCCTATAATAAATTAAAACAATAATATTAAACTTGAGTCCTAAAATATCCAGCAACTCTAACCTATCCTAAGACCTCCCGTACATTACTAGATAATAATAATAATTACTTAATTGTATGTATAAATACATTCTTTAATCCAATATTTTAAAAGAAATTTTAAAAGATAAATAATAAAGAAAATAAATGATTTTTTTTCCTTTATATATATGTATATACATATATATACATATACACATATATACATGTATGCTACCTACGGTGATGGCGACAGCAGACGGCGGCTCGGCAGCTACAGTCAGACGGCCCCGACGACACGGCTGCGGTGGCTGGTGGTGGTGTTGCGGCCGGCGGCATGCGTGAAGGAGTCTTGTTTTATTTTTGCTTTTTTTTAAACCAAACCACGAACCACCACTGAAGGATGGTCGTGGCAGGTGGTGGCTATAGTGACTAGCGTTGGTGTCGGTGGTTGAAGATGGTGGTAGTTGGGTGGTTATGGAGGTTGAAGGTTGAAGATTAGGGGTTGAAGATGAAGATTGGAACTTGATTTTGAATTTTTTTTTTCTCTTTTCTTCTTTGATTCACGGTGAGGGAGACACAGAGAGTGAAGATTTTGTTTTTTTTTTCTTTTTGCTTTTAGGCTTCTGATCTGTTTTGGCTCACCTAGGGTATATATAATGGTAAAAGCTGAAAAATTAGGGTTTTCCGTTAGGTTGGACTTGTGACAGTGGGCCTAAAGCTCTTATCAATTTCAAAAACATAATATTTATTATTATATCTTTTCCTGAACGACATCCAACCGACAATTTAAAACCTTTAGAATTATTTTAAATATGACCAATAAATTTCCGTAAGAAGTAATTTCAAATATTTTAAATATAATCATTTCCATAAAATAAAATATTTAAATTAATTTTATTAACTCCAATCCATAAAACATATAAAATATCTTTTTAGGGGTATAAGAAATTGCGTACTTATGTATAAATAAAACTGTATATAAAGGTATAAAAATACGGGGGATTACATTCTACCCCCCTTGAAGAAGTTTTGTCCTCGAAACTTTGGTTCTAGTGACTTTAAGAATCAAAGTGCTAAATAAGAATCTAAGGACTAGAGCTGCTGTAACTTAACTTGGACTTTCTCTTTCTACTACTTGCCCCAGGAAATATGCCCAAAGACACTTGAGACTTGTCTAAAAGCGAGGAAAATCTATCGTACCAAATGCAAGCATGCAAAAATGGTACTTAAAATGCTATAAAAATGCTGTAAAAAGCGCGAATTTCTATCGCATTCTACCCCCCTTAAAGAAAAAGAGTTACGCCCTCGTAACTCACCTCATTGAGCACTTCGGGGTAATTTCCTCATTTGCTTTATACTCACCTGTTTGCTAGTGAATTTTGAAATTCGTTTCACATATACAAAATTAGTCACACTCTTGATAACTAAATCACTCTTAATTATTACAATAACATCTATATGAAAATAAACTTTCAAAGATATGGATGTCTTCTTCTTATATCAACTAAAATCACATAATACGCCTCATATATAAATATAATTCAAGTGTTTCGAAATATCGAACAAATAAAGTATCTTTTGATTTCATGAGTAAAGTTATTCTATAGGGAATTGTTACCATTGCTCTCACATGCCTCAAGCAATCTTATGTACTTTAAGCTCAACTTTCCCTTTTGCCAAACAAACACATATGTCATTTGAAAATCTCTAATGCAACTCAAAATGAATCTTCCATTATTGGATCTATTCCCTATATTGGCCTAATACCTACAAAATGAAACAATATGCTCGACTTTAGTTCCTAAACTCTGTTTCACTCTTCTCCAAAATTTTGCTAAGATTTTAAGTCACTTGCTATGTTAATAATTCCTTTTCCTTTATTGTAAAAAGCTATATGGTTCTCATTTCTCGTTGTAGGCATCTCATTTGTGAAAACATACATATTTGAATTCTATTTCCATATCACAACTGTTAATGAATACACTTTATTTACGGAGACAACATCAACCATTCTTTCCCTCCTTTGACAAACTAGATATCCAAAAATGAATTAGATAACTTCATAATAAACACTTAATTAGCTCATCGCATAAACAACACACTTCTTAGTAAACAATAAATAACATGCTATTTTGTGATGCTCACATAGTTTCTCACAATCCTTAAACATATAAGACTATTTGATATACATCAAATTCTCATAGCCCAAAATGTTAAGCCATAATTCTTAGTTTCTTTGTTTCCATGACCCACATCGCTTGTTTGTTTCCTATTCCTCATCCATAGCTTGGTTTCTTACCAAAAGTATAACCCAAAGCATAATTCTTAAATAAGCGTCCAATACCCTCTTCTTCACTATATTATCATTTAATCCAATTAAAAATTTACATAGGTTATCATGTCAAACTCATCATTGTCATTTAAAATTCAACTCCTTACTCAAAAATTTCATCACCCGCTTTCAATATTGTAAATAAGCCATAATCTTTGACTATCTCTAATCCTCATGCTTCCTTCATACCTAAATGTCTTTATCAACATGTTACTTTTAGTTCTTATAGATATTGTGTATGTCACCAATCACACTATACTACAACACATTAAGATTCCCAAGCTAAAACCATCATCATTGTATTACATTGTTTGTAGTGTATCTAACCTCATATAGTTCCATAATTCATCTTTATACAATAAGTTCTATTTCTTTTACTGGTCTCACCCTAAATTAGTAACTCCTCACCACAAGCTACACCTTCAATTCACAAAATCAAAGTTGGTGCTCTATATAGTTGATTTGTCCCTCATGATGGTTGGAAAAACTCACATTGTAAATAACCATTTAAACGAATTTCGTTTGTTCTTCATAAGAAATCCCTAACAAGCCTCTGATAGAAATCAACATAACCCCAAGTCGCGTCATCTCAAACATCCTTCAAGGTATAAACCACTTGATAATAATAGGTTTAGTCTTTACTAGCTCCATCAATGTACTTTCTCTTTGAAACTAATGTCCCATAGTTGTAATTCCTTTATTTATAATTACGTCACACTAAGGTCCCAAAAATAATCGATTCTTTCAACATGACTCCCAAAACACTTCTTAATCACTCATTACACTTTTCTTTAATCCTTTAAAATTCTCTTATGCCAATAAGCTAAGATCTGTCTCCCATATATGATTAAGAATCTTCGAGCATTTTCTTCATTAAGTTCCAATAAGGGATCGCAATGGTCAGCTAGTTGATCATCTCAATGATATTGATTAACCTTATATCATCTACATTAATTCCTTAAACATCATACTCGATATTCCCCATCAATCATTCTTAATTACTTAAATTCCTCGATCCTTCGAGTCATCCCATAGTCAGTCGATCTTGGGCCGTGGATACTTAATAAATCATAGTACTGCACTATCCTCTATCTCTTTTAGCAATGTAAAGGCTCATAAATTCATTTATTCCTTCGCACTAAAATACTTGTTCTTCTCCAATTGACTATCATAACTTCTAATAAGTAATTCACAAAATTAGTCAACACTTACTCTCCTTATAGGACACTTTTAAACCTATCTATTATGGTTCGAATTAACACTTTTTAATTGTTGGTGAACTCAATAGCTTCCTTGGGCGATATTTCCTTAACCTTTATTCCCAAAAGACAATTGAGATTCATTTATGCTTAAAGCATCTTCTATCTTCCCTTTACTTCACTTTTCCCTTCTTTGTGCCAATATCCCATAGACCAAAAATAATTAATGTTCCTTTTAGAACGAACTCTCTCATCTATACTACTAAGATATCCCAAATGCTTTAATAACTTCCTAAAGTACAAATAAGAAATGAAATTCTCCAAGATTTCCCCAACGAAACTTGTGCTCTTCACACTTCGTCCTTATCGCATATATATACAACATAGATCCATTTCACAACAATTCCATGGTTTTTAATTTAAATGCTAAAGGGTCAACATAGAAACTACATCCTCTTATAACAATAGATAATCTTTTAGATAATTGGGTATGCATGCTAAATCAAACATAATTTCACATTCCTTGAAACAAACATGGATAATTCAGAAACACATGCTCCTATTCCGAACTAACTTTAACTAAAGCAAAGCTCTAGAAGATATTATATTGAAGACATTCATAAACTTATCACCTTCCTCCTTGCCCATCAAGGCCAACTCGCTCATAGTATAGGATCTTCTTCTTCCTTAGGTTCTAGTACTTCTCACTTCTTCACTCAGCAATGGTAACTTAACCCTTATATTATTTTTTTCCTTAAGAAGAAAAGAGAGACAATTATAACTTTCCTCTTAGGTATTGCACGAAATACTGAAAATTCCTTCGATGACAATTATGAACATTAACTATTGGAATTATACTATTGACAAAACTTTTGATAGCTTGATTTTTGAGGACATTAAAACTACTAAATAACATTAATACAGATCAAGTAGACACTTTATATAGAATCAACTAAGACATTCGCCCTAGTAATCATTCTAGCACATGAATACAATAAAATTGAACTTTACTCAATTCTACTTAAGGACCAAAGAAAATTATGGAAATTCTACTACTTGCATAACTAAAATAATAGGACAAACGACATAATAATCATTACTCAACGAAATATGAAAATAAGAGAGCTAATTGAAATATTCCTTGCTTAACTATTCCAAAAGTGGTTGTGCTTAAGAGAAATTCCAATCGTATATACTAAATGGCCTCAACCTTTCCTCAAGAACATTAAAAATATAATGACATAACAACTTACTATGCAAAGTACACTATCATTCTAAGACTAAATCCCCAAACACACTTGTAGTTCACCCCATTTATAGTCCAACCACAAATAGTAACACTCTATAACATCGAATCATCTCATTGTCAAAAGACTGCTTCACACTTTTTATCACCATTTTTCCATCGTTGATACTAATCTCAGCATTTTCGTCAGTAAAATCCCCTAAGACTCCACGATCACTCAAGTCAGTTCTGCCAAAATTTCGTTTTATGTGTCCCTAGATCTTACTAACTTCCTATTCCTCATTACAAATGTCCTTAACAATCAATTTGACACATAATCATCCAATTTCATTTCTTATTCATCCCCAATTATATCCTTTGTTGAAATGTTCTTACTTCTTCCTCTTATTCATTCCTGTTTTCACTTAGAGATATATAACAAATTTCATTTTGCACCAAACACTCTCTTGATTCCTCTAACTATCATCCTTATCAATATTACCCACTCCAATGATAATACTCTTGACCTAGTTACTTTTTAACAAAATGAGTCAATTTGCTACCTTGGATCCAGGGTATAGATGTGACATTTAGTTCTTCCTTTAGAATAAAAATCATGTCAAAAACTTAAATGCTATGGTGAGTAATTAGTTATTATTCCTTGTTAAACATATTTATTATTGAGTGGCCCTTTAGAGCTGAAGCTAGTGTAAGCACCAGGCGAGTTGTCTATGCCTAGAAGGTGACCATGGGAGCTACCCACGTCACAAATAAAGGAATGAGCTCAATCCTCTAATGGAACACGTGGATCCTACGGTTCCCTTAAAGTCACGAGACCTGCCGTGACCCCAACCCACATGCATGCCAATACTCCAGACATGAACTTGCCTAGAGTTTTAATGCTTACCCGAATCTTTCACTTTAAGTGATTAGTGTCTTGAGAGTTATTACACATAACAAGAACACACATATCATAAAATCCACATAACACATGTTTTAGTTTATTGTTCAAATAAACTACACTGAACTCTTGTCTATTTAACGAGATTCCCATTAAGAACATATGTCTTAAGTGGTATCCCAAAGCTATTAAAGGGCATGAAATATTCGGAGAATCTATTCATGCCTTACCAATAAACTTGAAAGGGACAACCTGTCCATATGCAAAATAAATTGCTACTAATAAGCTTGAAAGGGACAACCTGTCCATATGCAAAATAAATTGCTACTAATGAAGCATGAAATATTCAAAGAACCTATTCATGCAATATTCTCTTTTATAATCGGGAACATGAAATAGTCCTTCCTATTCTTTTCTTGATTGGTTTGCAAACACAGGTTATACAAACAATTACATTCACCACAAACAGTCATGTTCCACGAATTCACATATCTTGACAATCATGATAGAAATACGCAAAGTCCTAACATGATACTACGCCTGAAAACTTATCAATCACGCGTACCTCAAATAAACATGGCAGTACTCCACCCGTTCATTTCCTTTAGAATTCGTCTAAGTAATATTCCTCGCCTATAATAAATTAAAACAATAATATTAAACTTGAGTTCTAAAATATCCAGCAGCTCTAACCTATCCTAAGACCTCCCGTAAATTACTAGATAATAATAATTACTTAATTGTATGTATAAATACATTCTTTAATCCAATATTTTAAAAGAAATTTTAAAAGATAAATAATAAAGAAAATAAAAGATTTTTTTTCCTTTATATGTATGTATTTACGTATATATACATATACACATATATACAAGTATGCTACCTACGGTGACGGCGACAGCAGACGGCGGCTCGGCGGCTACGGTCAGACGGCCTCGACGACATGGCTGCGGTGGCTGGTTTGATCAGTGGTCTACGTCGATGATCGGCGTAGGACTTCTGGCGGCTCTGAGTGGATTGCATCTTCGATCGGACTCCGACATTTCCTGCATAGAGAGCCTCGTACGGAGCCATATCAATGCTGGAGTGATAACTGTTATTATACGAAAACTCAACCAAACAAAGCATCCTAACCCATGACTGATGATACTCTAGAGTACATGCTCGCAACATATCCTCCAGAGTCTGAATGGTCCTCTCAGTCTAGCCATCCGTCGTTTCGTGAAATGCGGTGCTAAGCTTCAACCTCGTCCCAAAGGCCTCCAGAAATGATTTCCAGAAACGAGACAAGAATCTTGGATCTCGATCAGAAACTATCTCCCTCGGAACTCCGTGAAGTCGAATGATGTCCTGGGCGTAAGCCTCTGCTAGGCGCTCCATCGACCAAGTCATCTTCATCGGTATGAATCTAGCGACTTTCGTCAACCTGTCCACAATCACCCAAATGGCATTCTTCCCATTATAAGTAGGCAGGCTAACCACAAAATCCATAGATACCGACTCAAATTTCCAGGTCAGAATCGGTAGTGGCTGCAAAGGACCTCCTGGTCGCTGATGCTCGATCTTAACCTTCTGATAGACCAAACATCGAGTTATAAACTCTATCACATCCTGCTTCATCTTAGGCCACCAGAACTGGCCCTTAAGGTCCTTGTACAACTTATTACCACCAGGATGAACAGAGTAGGGCGAGTTATGTGCCTAAGACATAATCCTGTTCCGAAGATTAGAACTGTCTGGTACGCACCATCTCCCCTAAAAACGCAGACTACCGTCGGACGAAACCTCAAAGCCAACGGCTTTTCTTTGAAGAAAAGCCTCTCGAATCCTAGTCAACTGGGTCGATCTTCTGCCCATCGCGCAATTCCTGGAAAAACTCGGGCTCGGCACTCATAGATGTTAGACGAACTCTGACGGAACCACGACTTCTACTGAAGCTCAATCGATTCTTGCAACTCAGTGCGTTAGCAACTAAGTTCGCTTTGCCTTCACAGTAATTAAGCGTCAGGTCATAGTCCTTAATCAGCTCAAGCCATCGTCGATGCCTCATGTTAAGGTCCTTCTGTGTGAATGAAGATGTACTTGAGACTCTTATGATCCGTGAATACCTTGCACGATCCACCATAGAAATTGTGCCTCCAGATCTTAAGCGCGAAAACCACAGCTGTTAGATCCAAATCGTGCGTGGGGGTAGTTACGCTCGTGCACTTTCAGCTGTCTCGATGCATAAGCAATGACCTTCGCACCCTGCATCAACACACATCCTTGGCCACTCTTGGATGCATCACTGTAGACCTCAAAATCCTCCTCATTGTTCGGAATGGTATGTCAGAATAGGAGGAAAAACCAAATTTTTGTTTCAACTGCTGAAACACTTGCTCGGATGCCTCCGTCCAAACGAATCGGATCTCTTTCTGTAGGAGACTAATCATCGGCCTAGCAATCTTGGAGAAGTCCTGGACGAATCGTCTATAGTATCCGGCCAAACCCAAAAAACTACGAACCTCCACCACATTTCTCGGGCTACTCCACTCCACTACTGCCTTAACTTTTGATGGGTCTACCTTAACGCCATCCATACTAAAAACATGACCTAGAAATGCTACTTCGCGTAGCCAAAACTTACACTTAGAGAGTTTCGCGAACCACTTATGCTTCCTCAATACCTCTAGTACTATCCGGAGATGCTCCACATGCTCAGACTCGTCTCTCGAATACACTAGGATATCGTTGATGAAAACTACAACGCACTTGTTGAGTAAGTGATGAAATGTCCGGTTCATCTGATCCATGAACGCCGCTGGGGCTTTAGTGAGTCCGAACGGCATCACCTCAAACTCGTAGTGGTTGTATCTCGTGCGGAAAGTTGTCTTTGGGACGTCTTCTTTCTTAACTGGAATCTGATGATATCTAGATCGAAGATCTATCTTTGTGAAAACTCCCGCTCCTCTCAGCTGATCGAATAGGTCCTCAATCCTAGGCAACGGGTACTTGTTCTTGATTGTTACCCGATTTAACTCTCGGTAATCTATGCATAAGCACATGCTACCGTCTTTCTTCTTCACAAAGAGCACTGGTTCTCCCCTTGGAGAAACACTCGGCCTAATGAAGCCCTCATCGATCAAATCCTGAAGTTGCATCTTCAACTCTTGCAACTCCGAAGGTGCCATCCGGTAGGGTGCCTTTGAGATCGGTGCTGTCCCGGGTGCTAAATCGATGTTAAACTCGACATCGCACTCGAGTGGAACCCCTGGTAGCTCATCAGGAAATACGTCTCTGAAATCCCTCGCTACAGGTATATCGTCCAACAGGCTACTCTCAGACATATCCCTTACATGACACAGGAAAACTGTTTCGCCCTTCTGGTGAAGCTTCTTCATCTTTAAAGCCGAAATTACCCTTACTCCTTTCTTTACAACGATACCAGAATAGGTAACTCAGTTGCCCTTCGGTCCTCAAAATGCCACTGACTGGTCTCGGCATCGTATGGTTGCTCGATACTTCGGCAGCCAGTCCATGCCAAGAATGACATCAAACTCCATCAGCGAGAACTCCTTAAGGTCGGCCGTCGCTTGCTCACCAGCAATAACGATGGATACTCCTCTGAACTCGCGCTGACAAACAAAATCCTCTCCGGAAGGGAGAGTTATAACAGAACTAACATGAGTACTACCAAGAAGGTTAGACCTCAAGATAAAGCTACTAACTACTAAAGAAACTGTAGCACCAGAATCGAATAAAACGTAAGCTAAAACACCAGAAACAAGAAACTTACCTGAGACTACGTCTGGCTGGACCTCTGCCTCAGCGTCAGTCATACAGTAGACTCTGTTCTTCACAGTATTCTTAATCGGTGCCGGTAGTTGCTTGTCTTCGATGCTCGGCTTCTTCTCAGGGCAGACTGATGCCTTATGGCCCTCCTTCCTGCAGATGAAATAAGAGATAGGCGTCCCGTCGCATCGCTTACCTGGATGGAAGTCCTTGCCGCAACCTCTGCACTTCGAACTCTCGGAACCCTTAAACGAGCTTGCGGTTTGAGGGGTACTGCTAGAAGTACTGAATCGGGGCTTCTTGAAAGGTGGTGACGTCACCGGGGTCGGGGTCCTCTTCTTGTTCTCCTCTCCCTCGATAACAGAAGCCTGGATCTCAAGTGCTACCTCGTAAGCTCGATGAAATGACTTTGCTCCACTGCTAATCACGTGAACACGAATCCTCAGATCTAGCTTCTTGATGTAGCGCTTGACCCGCTCATCCTCGGACGGAACCACAGATTTAGCGAACCTCGATAACTCGGCGAACTTATCGGTGTAGGCCTGAACCGTCATCTTACCTTGAGTTAGAGTAAGAAACTCCTCCTGCTTCTACCACTGTAACTCTTCGGGGTAGAACCTCTCTTGTACCCTAGTCACGATCTAGTCCCATGCCATCGGGGGCAAAGGCATGTGCGCATCTCTGGCCATGCTCCACCAATTGTCAACCTCTCCTCTCAAGTAGTAGGCAGCGATCTGGACCTTCTCGTGCTCCGGACAAAACGTGGCATCGAAGAGCTTCCCCATCTCGCGGATCCAGCTCTCTAAAACCGTAGGATCGGCAGTCCCATCGTAAGTTGGTGGTCGATGACAAGCGATACGATCGAACGTCGACTGCGATCTAGGCGGATGACGACTATGGTGCGCTAACGTAAGAATAGCCTCCTCGAGTGCACGTAATCGCTGTCATCCCGAATTCGACCATCGAGGCGTGGACATGCTTAAATAGCAAGACAACAAGAAGTGTTAGTCAAAAGTCCACTACTATAGTCAAGCACACAACAACAAAATAAGAGAAAAGAGTCCTATCCCGGCTTTCTACCTGACACTCTTCTCCCTTATACTTACTTATTCTTAATTGGGTTTATCACTCGGGAAATGCACAACCCACAACTCCGAGGTTTGCTCCAATTCCTAATACTTCACCTAAAGTTTATCCTTTCGGCTCTGATACCAACTGTGACGACCCGACTCGTATAAATCGGCGCGAAAGGGACCGACGAGTCGAATTGTCGAACTAACAAACAAACATACTTAAAACCTAAAATCAATACCTCAATTATATTACTAAAAATCCCAAACGTACAAATATCACAAGTTTGTACAAAACTAAAACCTCAAAAGAAACCAATACTAAAGAATTAACTCCAAACCCGTAGTTAGAGTTAGAGTATATAATCCACTAGTTGTCCAAAATCTAATGACAGAAAATAAACTAAACGAAGGAATGTAAATCGACGCTCGCCCATTCCCAAGCTAAGCATCAATATCACGATCAGAGTTACCTGAAATGCAACATATCCACCATCAGTGGCGAGTAACATAACAGTTCCACCCTAAAGTGGATACTTATGAACATACAACAAATCAGATAAACAAACAAAACAATCATATGCGAAATCAACCAAAGCTTATCCAACCTTAAACTTAACATTATCTTTGTCGCTATCATTCGCATATTAGACCGGACTATGCTCGTACGAACACATATGACTTGATCGAACTTTCTTATTATGCCGGGAATAAGAATCTTACTCCCATACCCATGAACCCATCTTACGAACCCAAATCAAAAGACGATATAACAAGTATGAACTACGCCAATACCGCGGTTAGGATAGTGACAACGTCTTAACCCAAGTCATAGAATCTTACTCTAAGGTTAGGCGTCTTATATGCAAAATCAAGCTAATCTTTATAAATTCATTACATCTTGGTTATTCTCAAGCTTACATATTACGTCTTAACTTGAGATTAACTATGCACTTTACTTTCTTTAAATTTCTTTAATCATTCTTTACCCTTTCTTTATTTTTCTTTAACTTTCTTTAACATTGACTACATAACCTAAACTTAAAGACTACATGATCATAATAAAGAAATTCAAGAAACATTACAAAATTATCAAGAACTTCAAGAAACTTCAAGAATTATCAAAAGATTATCAAGAATAAATTCTTTAGCTTAATTCATCAATACCCACAAAGATTATCAAGAATCATCATCATAATCAATACTATAATACACACATAATACACGAAAATTCCAGCAACATATTCATCAATTTTACGCTTCAAAAATCCAAATAAACTTCATGAAAATTGTACATAAACATAATTAAACATGAATCTATCATAATTAATCATAATATGCATGAGAACTAAGCAAAAACATCACATAATCATCACCCAATTACAGCCCAAATTCACGCATGATATGCGTGTAATATCACCCAACTCTATCAAACTTTTGGCTCTAATTTGATCACCTAATCTATCCTATGATCATGGTATTCAATCTAGGATGAAAAAGCATGTTACCTTAATCAAACGTGATTGCAAACGACAAAGGAACTTGCTGCCCAAAAATTCGTACCACACGGCACAACCACACGGACTCGTGCACAACAACACGGCTTGACACACGAACACGACCACCACTGCACGGACCACACGGCACGGCCAGCCACGAACCACCACACGAACACGAGCTCCCTTCGAACCACTCGAACCAAACCCAAAACCAAAACCCGAACAATCGATCTTGGTTGAAATTAATGAGAATTAACTTGTGTTTAAACACTTAAAGATCAATGGAAGAAGAATCTTTAAGTTTTGGGTTGAAAAAGATGATGAACAATTTGTGGGTGATTAAGAGCCAAAAATGGCGTGTGGAATGGGGACAAATTGGGAGTGTGTTTGAGTTTTTAATTGTGATCAAAAGATGGTTAAATGAGCAAATGATCCTTAAGCCTTACTAACACCACCTATTTATAGAGGTTGGAAAGGTGTGAACACAAAACAATTAGCAATTAAGCCAAATCATAGGGGGGGCCGGTTGGGAGTTCTTAGACATGGGCTAAAATTGCTAATGGACCACTTGCACTTAAGAAAGGTTATCATGATTAATTTTGGGCTTAACCCAAAATCAATTAATTAGCAACTTAATAATTCTAAATAATTAAAATAACATAAAATCAAATAAAATCAAATAATATAAAATAAAATAATCACACTCAAGCAACAAAATAGCCCAAATAAATTTAGACCATGCACATAATTAAATAAAAATCCAAGCAAAATATACATAAATTTGGGGCGTTACATATACTGTGGACCTTGAAGCAATTCCGAAAACTACTCTTACTTGTTTAAGTGTCATTGAGGATGATCCACTACTTTGGCATAAGCGAATGGGACATCCTAGCCTTTCTCTACTGGATAAATTGAGAACAAAGGAACTAGTTGTTGGTTTACCAAACATCAAGTTCCAATGTGATAAATTGTGTGATGCATGTGCTAAAGGCAAGCATGTTAGAAGTTCCTTTAAATGTAAAAAGCTTGTTAGCACCACAAAACCATTGGAACTTATTCACATGGATTTGTGTGCGCCCATGAGAGTCCAAAGTAGAAGTGGAGAATTGTATGTCTTAGTCATAGTTGATGATTACTCAAGATTTACTTGGACAATGTTCCTTCATAGCAAAGATGAGACTTTTGAAGAATTTATTTGCTTTACTAAGAAGATACAAAAGTCGAGTGGTTATCAACTAATACACTTACGATCTGACCATGGAACTGAATTTGAAAATCAAAAGTTTGATGTGTTTTGCAGGGAAAATGGCATGGATCATAACTTTTCCACTCCTAGGACACCACAACAAAATGGTGTTGTGGAGAGGAAAAACAGGACTTTAGAAGACATGGCAAGAACAATGCTCATTGCAAGTGGATTACCTAGGAACTTCTAGGCTCAGGCCGTTAATACGGCATGATATATAATTAATAGAATCATGTTAAGACCCATCACAAATAAAACTCCCTATGAACTAATGAAAGGAAGAAAACCTAACATTTCTCACTTGAGATCTTTTGGTTGTAAGTGCTTCGTGCAAAATAATGGTAAGAGTAACTTAGGGAAGTTTGATGTGAGAAGTGATGAATTCGTGTTCCTAGCATATAGAGTTTATAACAAGAGGACATTAAGTGTCGAGGAAAGTGTACATATTTTATTTGATGAATCTAACCCAAATGTAAATAGTGATACTAACATTTTGCAGGAACTTGAGGACTTAGAGATAGGCTTGGTTAGAAAAGATCCAGATGAAGAAGAGTTAACATCCAATAAAGAAAGAGCAAATATTCCAAAAGAACGAGCTCATGTTGAAAGACAAGAAGATCCAGTTCCTGAAGGAACTCAGGGGGAAGTTCCAGAGACTGAGAGGAACTTAGGAGAAGAGATCAGAGTTCCTGAAGAGACTGTAGAAAGACCAGTTCCAATCAGAGACTTTGAACAAAAACCTTGGAAACATCAGAAGTCCCACCCTCTTGATCTTATCATAAGTGATATAGGGAAAGGAATTCAGACCGGAACTCAGATCAGGAACTTCTGTGCCCATGGTGTGTTCCTACCCATCATTGAGCCTCGAAATCACAAAGAAGCACTTGAGGATGCAGATTGGATACTAGCCATTCATGATGAAATCAATCAGCTTGAAAGGAATAAGGTATGGCACCTTGAACCAAAGCCGGAACACCAAAAGGTAATTGGATTGAAGTGGGTGTTGAGGAACAAGCTAGATGAACATGGCACAATCGTTAGGAACAAGGCCAGGTTAGTTGTAAAAGGATACAATCAATAAGAGGGTATAGATTATGAAGAAACATTTGCTCCGGTAGCAAGGTTAGAAGCTATTAGAATTTTAATTGCTATTGCTTCTTTCATGGGTTTTAAATTATATCAAATGGATGTTAAGTGTGCTTTTTTAAATGGATTTTTAAATGAGGAAGTTTATGTGGAACAACCTCCTGGTTTTGAAAACTCTATATTACCTAACCATATCTATAAGCTTGACAAGGCTCTTTATGGATTGAAGCAAGCTCCTAGAGAATGGTATGAGAGGTGTCCAAGTTCCTTTTGGAAAATGAATTTAAAAGAGGAAAAGTTGATAAAACTTTATTTTTGAAATCCAATGGAACTGATATTCTGATTGTCCAAATCTATGTAGATGATATAATATTTGGTGCTACTAACGAATCTTTGTGTCAGGAATTTGCAGATTTAATGAGCAAGGAATTCAAGATGAGCATGATGAGTGAGTTAAATTTCTTTCTTGGTTTGCAAATAAAGCAAACTGAAAAGGGAATTTATATTCATCAACAAAAATACATAAAGGATCTCTTAGTCTTTTCTCAATTCTAAAAACAATTTGATATGGGTGTATAATGATTAAACATGGTTTAGGTTTTCTAATGTTTTCTTCTTGACATTTTCGTTTTTTTTTTCTTTCTTTTGCATCTTAGTAGTTGGGTAGTAGCTACTGTCTTTTGTCTCAGGAACATATATTTGCTATATTTTGCTAACTTCATCCATGATGCTTTTGTGATGACTATAATTGCTAGATTGCTACTTGCGTTATTTTCTTATTTTAGAGATCAGGTATTTGCCATTACTGGTTTAATGGTGATGCGATGAAAAAATGTTTATGGAATAATGATATTGATTTTGATGATGCCAAAAGGGGGAAGGAAAATTGGCAAACTAACCATAACTTAACTTGGTGTTTCATCCACATATTCTGAAAGCTTTCTCTAATGGCATAAACGGTATAAAAGATCCTATCTCTTGTGAATAATTTACTAACTCTCTTGATTCCATGTGGAGTTAAGATGTATATAACTTGATAGTAAATTTTTAATTTAGTTAGTTCTTAATTAGTTTAATTTACATTTATTTAATTAAAAATAAAAATAAAAAATATTTAGTTTAATGTTTTTATTTTTATTTTGTTATTTTATTTCATAAAGTTGAAAAATAAAACATAAATTAAAAAATCCTTTTTCAACGAGTTCGTTTGTTTTCAATTAAGTTTGCCTTGGTTTATCATCATTAAAAAGGCTGAATTTGTTGACATATTCCTTTTAAGTTTTGATGATGACATAAACCACAAACTTAATCATTAATAAGTGTCTTTGAGGTCTTGGAGAATTTTAGATCATGAAGATAAAATAAAGTGTTGAAGATTCAAGCATGAGGATTCAATCATTTGAAGAAACAAGATGGTGATTTAAGGGAAGGTTCTAATGTGAATCGAATATGTTGCTGTCAAGTTTCTACGGAGACATCAGAGAAGTTCCTAAAGAGAATTCAGCAAGGAACATGAGAAGAACTTTAAGTATTCCAAGAAATCACTTGATGAAGAGAAGAGAAGAGTAGCATGCATGAATGTTATAATATAATGTTCTAGGGTAAATGTAAGTATATTAATGCATTTGGGTCGTGTTCCTAGAGGAATTTAATCGTGTCTGTCAGAGGAACTTTGGGTCATGTTCCTAGAGGAACTAGTGTCTGGTCAGTTGGTTATAACAGTCCACACACTTTACTAAATTTTAGGATCAGTTTGAACAAAGTTTTGACTTTTTTAATAAGTTTAAAGGCTCAAAATTTGACTAAGATTATGTATGTGGCCTTTATTTTAGGAACTCTTAACTAACTAGGTTGAATTTGTTATTGGTCATAGTTATTGTCCTATTTTAAAGGAATAAGTTGAGCAACTTATTCTGATTTTTATTATTAATTTAGTGGTCAAAGTTAGTTATTTATTCTGATTTTGTTTTTATAAATTTAATTTTAAAAATCAAAAAAAGGAAAAAAAGAAAAAGTAGATTTTTATTTAATAGGTTTTTTTGTCTAGCTATTTTTCAGGGATATTATTTTAGTTTTGTTGAGGTTATTAGTTATTTTTAATTCTGATTTTTTTTAGTCAATAATTAAAGTGTTGGAGTCCTAAATAATAGGAGTTGCTTTGTTGAAATTAACATGTAGTTAGTAATGACATAGAGTTGGTTTAGTCAGTAAAATTGTTAGTGGGGTATGGGATACATGTGTCATTTTAATTACATATTTATTAATTAAAAATTGAGTCAAAGTTAGTGGTAAGTGTGTGTTAGTGGTGAACGTGTTTGTGGAGTAGTGTGGGTATTTATTAAGCTTTTTCTCCAAGCAATTACTACAACCATTCACCTATAAATACAAACATAAATCAGACTTTTCATTACACACAACTAAAGTATACTTTCAGAATTACTTTGTTTAAGTTTTGTGTCAAAAGTTCCAAAGTTCCAATCTAGTTCTTTATTTGCATTTCAATATACTAGAGTTATTATTTTGAGTTGTAAGAGTGAGAAAAAAGAAAAAGAGAAGTGTAAGAATTGAGAAAGTGAAAAAGAGAAGAGAGAAGAAAGAAAGGTGAGAATAGAGAAGAGGGGACAAAGAAAGAGATTGAGAACAAAGTCGTAAGTTCCTACAGGAACTCACAAGGTCCATAGAGAATTTAGGGTTGTATGAGTGTACAAGGCCTATATATAAAAGTGGAGTTTTTCTTCCTTGGGCAAGGAAGTTTTTCTCGTTGAAATCTGTCTCTTTACATTTAGCTTTTCTTAAAGTTCCTTTCTATTTTGTTTCTGTCGAAAATCTGTGCTACAAGTTCCTCACAACAGTTAACCCCCCCTCTTGCCGTGTTCCTACTGGAATAACACTAACACCTAGAAAAATGAAAAGAAGCAAGACGCTAAAATAAAAAAGAAAAATGGAAAATAACTAATAAATGACTGCCTCCGTCCTCCCCTATATTATCTCGGTCACAGTCTCGGAAAGTCATGAATCAAGTTCTTGATCAAGTTATACTATGACAAGGATCCTATTGCTACTCAAAACAAATGATGAAGGCTAGAAAGATTTGACAATTTTCTCACATATGAAGGGTAGTGAATTGCAAATACCCCACCTCAAGGGCTTCAACTAGCTAGCAAAGCTTTTCCAATCGTACCACAACCCAAGATATTAGGTTTCATGAACTCCAAAGTTCTGAAACCTAGCATGTAGTATTTGAAAATCAACCCCAACATTTGAAACCATTTGGACCACTAAAACTTAGGAAGGAATGCATTCAAAGTCCAAGACATTAAGAACCAAGTCCAAACTCCAAACAAAACAAAAACACACTTTGCCTTTAAAAGAAAATAAAATAAAAAGAAGAGTAGAAAGGGAAAATAGGATTAAAAACTAAACAAAAGGAAGGAAAATAAAATCAAAGCATTAATGACTCTCAATCAAGCAACCAAGCATCAAACAAATAAATAAATCGAGGCCCAACGCCATCGATATCAAAATTTCCTCAAGGTTTTAAAAGCCAAAAATTGAAAGCCAAACATCCTCGAACAATCATCTCCTCCTAAAACTAACCCTAAAACTAAGCACACAAGAAAAATAAAAGAAAGGGAGCTTGGAATGATCTCACCAACACAGGCTATAAAATAAGCATACAACCTCCGTTTTGTGCTTTAGCTCCATATATGTCCATGAGAGTTGCCTATTCATTTAACCTGTGGCATAATGAGATGTTCGATCACGTAGGATGTGTTCGTACGAGCATAGTCCGGTCTGATATGTAAATGATAGAGACAAAGATGTAGTTAAGTTTAAGTAAGTTATGATTTGTGTTCACTTGGTACTGTTATTTAAGCTTTGCTTGTCTATTCTTGTGATTATCTGTTTTGTTTGTCTGATTTGTTGTATGTTCATACGTATCCACTTTAGGGTGGGACTGTTATGTTACTCGCCACTGATGGTGGATTCATATTTTCAGGTAACTCTGATGGTGACAGTCATTCTTAGCTTTGGGATTGGGCGAGCGTCGATGTACTTATTTCTATATAGTTTCTATTTCGTCATTAGGATTAGGGCTATTATTAGTTTGTATTTTCTAACTCTGATTACAAGTTTTGGAGTTAAACCATTAGTAGTGACTTTTTGGAGGTTTAGTTATGTACATCTTGTGGTAATTGTACATTTGGGATTTTAGAAGTATAATTTGAAGTAAAAGTTTTTTATTTTAAGTATGTTTGTAGTTAGTATGACAATTCGAATCGTCGGTTCTTTCCGCAGCCGATTTATAAGAGACAAGTCGTCACACTAAGAGCCAAGACTTAGTCGAGGAGGAAAAAGAGCAGGCAATTACCCTCCTCCAGACCTTGGATGAGATGACCCATAATTTTTATGATGAGAGATGGGCTGAGATGCAGTTGGTGCTCTGCCGGGATGCCCTTATTGAGAGTTGGAAGGGAACCGAGGCAGCTTCTGATTATATTGCTGACTTGAGTCTGGAGGCCGCTGAGATTGAGGGCCAGACGGTCAAGGAGAAAATGCTCAAGGTGCTTAGCAGTTTGTGTGTTGAGAAGAAGGATGAGTTTGAGGCTGAGTATGAGCGTGTGCGTCAAGAGGATGAGGCTCAGTTTAAAAATCAACTCATGATGTAGGAACTTGAGAAGGATTTTGATTTTGTGGATCACCAAGAAGGTCACGATGAGGTTGATGATGCAGCATTTGACCGTTTGGTTGCGAGGCTTGGTGAGGCAAGTTCTGGTGATGTTGATACTGATAATGACAATGATGATGGTGTTGACCGAGAGGTGGGGGACCCCGAGAGAGAGCGTCGATCTAAGAGAAGGGCTGAGCCTTCCCCCACCAATCCTCATGCTGAGTCTCAACTTGATCCTCCTATGTTGTGATTTTTGTATATTATTGTTGATGAATATTGTAACTGTCTTTTTGTAATTAAGACTAGCTGAGGGTTGTATGTCTGCTTTTTGTAATTATAACTCTATTTAATTGATCAATGTAATGCTTGTTGCTAATTTTCTGAGTAGATGTTTTTTATAGGTAGCATTTTAGCAAAATATGTAATTTTTCATTGCTAGCTAGCATCTTAAATATTCTATGCCCCTAATTACATGTTTTGTTAAAACTTAAAGTTACTAGAAGGAAATTAGATGTAAAACTTTTTCAGGTTATCTGTGTTCTATGGTCGAGTTAGTGACCGACCTTGTTCGTTTTGTAGTCTGTAGGATCCTGGCTTGATAACCTCTTCCACTTGGTATTGTCCTTCCCAATTTGGTGTCAGCTTGCCTTCAGTGGGTCTTCTTCCAGTAGGTTCGAATTTTCTGAGTACCCAATCACCTTTTTCAATTGGCCGAGGGGACACTCTCTTGTTGAAGTACCGAGTTATCTTTTGTTTATAGGTGATGGATCTGAGTAGAGCATCATTTCTTATTTCGGGAAGAAGGTCTAGGTCTACCTTCCTCTTTTCTTCATTTTCCTTGTACTCGTAGTAGGAGATCCTTGGTGAAGGTATCCCTACTTCCACTGGAAGGACGGCTTCGGTGCCATAAACTAAGGAGAATGGAGTGTGTCCTGTTGCTTCCTTAGTAGTTGTCCGAGCTGACCAGAGAACCCTTGGGAGTTCTTCAATCCATGAACCTTTGGCCCCTTCAAGCTGGGTCTTGATTCCTTTTAGTATGATCTTGTTGGCAGCCTCGGCTTGGCCATTTATCTGAGGACGGGCCACTGACGTGAACCTTGTCTGAATGCCGAATTCGGAACAATATTCCTGAGTAGGTCCACTGTCAAATTGTCGACCATTATCCGAGATAAGCATTTGGGGAATGCCAAACCGAGTGATGATGTTTTTCCATATTAACTGCCTGACCTGCCTGTCGGTGATACTTGCAAGTGATTCGACCTCGATCCCCTTAGTGATGTAGTCTACGACCACCAAGAGAAACTTTTTCTGGGCTACCGCTGGAGGGAAAGGGCCGAGTATGTCCATACATCATTTTTCAAAGGGTAATGTCGGTGTGATAGTTGCCAAGTCTTGCGAGGGCCTTCTTGGTATATCCCCATGTAACTGACACTGTTTACATTTTTGGACGAGGGTCATGGCATCCTTTTTTATGGATGGCCAGTAGTGTCCTATCCTGAGTGCCTTGCTTGCAATGGTACGTGCTCCCTGATGGCTGCTGCATACCCCTTCATCTATTTATTGTAAGATGCTATTTCGTTCTTCGAGAGTGACATACTTCAGTAGGGGATGAGTGTACGATAGCGTGTACAATTGTTGATCGTACCAAAGTTAGTTCCGACTGAGGGCCTTAACCTGAGCTTGCTCCCTTTCCTCTGGGGGTAGCTGATGGTCTCTTAGGTAAGAGATGATGCTGGTTCTCCAGTCGATCTGTTGAGTCATGGTGTTGATGCTGAGTTCATTGATGCTGGGCTCAGGCAACACCTCCCAGGTAATAATCCAAGGGTGTGTTCCTTCGGCTGAGCAAGCATGTCTGGCAAGGGCGTCTGCCTGCGTGTTTTCTGACCTGGGGATGTGGTTGAGGATGAAGTGTTCAAACTAAGTTATGAGCGTTTTACACTTTTGTAAATGCATCTTCATAGCTTCTTCCTTTACCTCATACTCCCCGGATATTTTCCGACCACTAGTTGAGAATCCAAGACTACTTTTAGTGAAGTAGCTCCACCAACTTGACATAGCCTCATCCCAAAAATGAGTGCTTCATACTGGGATTCATTATTCGACGTTGTGAATCCAAATCTCACGGCTTACTCAATCCGTTCGCTCGTGCTTGTTTTGATGAGCAGACCAGCTCCGCTCCCTCCTTTAGTGGCTGAGCCATCAATGTACAATTCCTATGGCTGACCATTGTCCTTAGTGGATGGTCTGTTTGTGCATTCCACGATGAAGTCAGCTAAAGCCTAAGCTTTGATGGCTCGGCGAGGCTCATACTATAGGCCAAAATCTGAGAGCTGATCGTCCCAATCTGACATCCTAGTGGAGTTGTTCCTTCCTTCTATGGCCTTTTCGATGGGTTGTCCGTTTAGGACTTTGATCTGATGTGTAATACCCCGAAATTTCGGGATGTTTTAAATTTTTCATAATTAATTAAATATATAATAAATTGACTATTTAATTGATTATTATTTAATTAATTATTAATTTTATTGTAGCAGTCTAATTATTTTGATCATGGCCTGAACTTTAATTTCATCTTGCCAAAACCCGAGCCCAATTATTTCCTTTGTTCTTTGTATCTCACGGCCCACTCCTTCATCCTTTTCTTTAATTAATTTCTTTCATTTCTTTAATCAATATTATTATTAAACCTTTATCTATTTTGTAACTAAGCCTAAAACCCTAATCCTTGCTTACCTATTCTCTCTACTAGATTTTAGGGATCATCACCCCTTTGTTTTTATTTAATTTTTTCCAAACTACAAATAAAAACTACAAAATAAAAACCCCCCTTTTATTCATAGAGACTCACGGCCCCTTGGCTCTTTCCTTTTTATTTAATTCATTTAATTTGTTTAATCAATTTTTATTAGTTAATCTATCTGTTTGACCCTTTCGTAAAAACCCTATTTTTATTCCAACCCTTCCTTTTCTTGTTACTAGATTTTAGGAAGTCAAAACCCTCCCTATTATTTCCTATTTCACACGGCAACCCTAAGGAGTAACAACCAAATTGTTTTATTACTTTTTCCTTCCAAGATCAATCATTAAATTGTTCCTAAACCTTTTATATTGTTCCAACCCCTTAAAGATTGATCAAGAACATTAAAGAAACCCCAAATAAACCTCAAAATAAATCCAAGAAACCTTGAAATATTCGAACCCCATCCATAATCAAAGGTAATTAGATTTGCTTTACTTATTCAATAGGATAGGTTAGCAATATAATTGTTAGAATAGGTTTAATCATGTTTAGAATAGGCTTAAAATTGTTTAGAATTGTGTAGAATAAGTTTTGAATTAATTGTTGGCCTAGCATAGGGTATAACGTGTGATGTATATAAGTTCCCATGTTTTTTAATTGAATTATTTACTGGTTTTAATATAATTACATGCTTGTTTATGATTCATGTTAATATTAGAATAGATGAATGTAAATATTTATATGTAGAGTGTCGAGTGGTTCATGATGCAATTCGAATGCTTTCTTGATGGAAAAATATGATTTTTATGTTATTTTCTTGATCTTTAATTAATCTTTTATGCAAATCTTGAATTGAATCTTTGATTTAGGCATTCTATGATGGTTTCTTGAATAAGATCTTGATGTTGTGTTAGACCATGAAGGCCATGTATTTTAAGGTTTTAAAAGCATTGATTTTGTCTTGTTTTGGTACAACTTTGATGATTTATTGATTAAAGTGTTATGTTATGATTTATTATTATGTTTATGTGATTAATTATTGTTAATTGTATTTGAGAAATTGAAGTGTAAGTTTTGGTATTTATGGGCAAGAATGCCGTGTGATGTTGAATGATAAAAATATGATTTTTATTTTGTTTTAAGCAATTTCTGTTGATGATTATTCGTTTATTAAGGAAGAATGTCGTGTGGTACTATTTTGGGTTTAGAGTTTTGGGTCAAGTTAAGAAGAGCTAGAATTGAATAGAAGTGAAGTTGAGTCAATAAGGAATTGAATTGTGAAAAGGAAATCAAGAACAGAACAGAATTGAATTGAAAAGATGATTAACTATGAAGTGACCGCCTATCTAGTGGCACAAGTGCTATGAACATAGGTATAGTCGAAGGCACTGTCCTATCTTCGGATTCGGGACAGTTCTTTATCCCAGTGCTTGGGGAGTAGATCTTCGTGGTTGACCCGGCATGAGCAAGGAAAGTTGGGGGGAGTAGATCTTCGTGGTTGATCCCTTACGAGCATATGACTGGTCATGGATTAGCACCTAAACGGAATAGAATAGAAGAGTCAATAGCGATGTCAAGAAGTCTAGAACTGAATAAGTTAGTGTAGAAGGATTGGGGTATTATGTTGTTATGATCATTTTCTGCTACGTACTTGATGATTATGTTTATATATGATTTCTTGATGTTTGGTTTGTTTGTTTGATTGACATATTCCAATGATTATGTTTCTAATTGTGTTCTACTGATTAAGTAGAACAATCTAATTACTCACCACTGACTGTGGACCCCAAAATCCTTTTCCAGGTACAGGTGGTGATTGAATTGGGCTACGCATGGGCTGGGATTGTGATCTAGCCAGCTTAGTAGTTGACCCTGTTGATTAGTTTTAACTTATGTTATTTTGTTATTAGAGGACTATTCCTTACTCTGTAGTAATTATGGACTTTGGACTATTATTTATATTGGATTATTTATTAGTTTTATTGAATAATATGATTAAGTTTAGAGCTTCCGCTGCAGTTTATGAATTTGAACTTAAAGGTTTTTAGAAGTTAAAGATCTGTAATGTTGTTTTCCTCCGAAAATAACGCTGCTAAATTACGGGTCGTTACATGATGAGCCTGAAATTATGGCTTCAATTTCCTGCTTGCCATGACCAGTGCGAAGACCATCTTCTCGATCTGAGAGTACTTTGATTCTGCACCTTGATATGCATGGCTGATGAAGTAGACCGGGTACTGGAAATTTTCTCTTTCGTCCACTAAAACCGCGCTGAGCGCGTAGTCGGAGATAGCTAGGTAAAGGAACAACACTTCTCCAGATAAGGGAGACACTGGCTTTGGAATCTGAGAGAGGTGTTCCTTTAGCCTCTGGAAGGCTTCTTCAGCCTCGGTGCTCCAGCTGAAAGTTGCTCTCTTCAATGTTTGAAAGAAAGGCAAGCTTTTATCGGCTGACCCAGATAGGAAGCGGCCGAGTGCTGTAATGCAACCGGTCAATCTTTGCACTTCCTTGACTGTCCTTGGTGACTGCATGTCTTAAATGGCCTTGATTTTATCAGGATTGGCCTCCATGCCTCTTTCGTCTACCAAGAATCCAAGGCATTTTCCTCCTTTGACCCCAAAGAAACATTTCTTAGCATTTAGTTTCATTCTGAACTTCCTGACTGTCTCCAAAGTCTCCCTCATGTCCTGGACATGACCTGAGGACAGCTTACTTTTGATGATCATGTCATCCACGTACACTTCAACGTTTTTCCCAATCTGTTTTTCAAAGACTTTGTTGACCAAACGTTGGTTTGTGGCTCCAACATTCTTCAGACCGAAGGGCATGACATTGTAGCAGTAGACCCCTTGGTTGGTGATGAATGCTGTGTGTGGTTGGTCTTTTTCTGCCAAGTGGATTTGATGATATCCTGCGTTGGCATCCATGAAGCTGAATAGAGCATGCCCCCCCCCCCCCGTGGAATCGACTAGCTTGTCAATCTTTGGCAAAGGATAATCATCCTTGGGGCAAGATTTGTTGAGATCTGTGTAGTCCACACACATTCGCCAAGTTTTGTTGGGCTTACTGACCAGAACCATGTTAGCAACCAATCGGTGTACTTGCATTCCCGGATGAATCCGGCTTCTGGTAATTTTTTGACCTCGGCGGCTGTGGCCAATGTTCTTTCTTGGCCTTGGTGTCTGAGCTTCTGCTTCACAGGTTTGTATCCCTCTTTGATGTTCAACTCATCTTGCATTACTGAAGGACTGATCTCGGGCATTTCCTTGACTGATAAGGAAAACACGTCTCAGTATTCTCTAAGTACCGAGACTATTTGTTCTCTTTGTTTGTGGCCGAGGGCTCCTCCTACCCTGACCGTTTCTCCGTCACGCCCAATAGTTACTTTTTCATTCTCCTCTACTGGTTGTGGTCGGAAGTAACCTTTCGGAGAGTCTGTGACAAACATTTATTTCTCTGAGATATTGTCATTTGCCCCCGTCACGGCTAGCTCCTTTCGTTTTCCCCGACCTTTTGGCTCAGTTTCTTGAAGTTGTTAACATAGCATTCTCGAGCTGAATGTTGATCTCCATACAGTCTTCCGACGGATCCAGTGTCCATCTCATATTGCAAAAGTTGCTGATAGGTGGATATGGCCGCCTTGACTCGGTTGAGGAGGGGCCTTCCAAGGATGACATTGTATGGTAGAGGCACGTCTACTACTATGAAATCAACCATAAAGTTCCTTCCTTCGTCCTTCTGTCCAATCCGAATTGGGAGCTTGATTGTTTCTTTGGAGTCGGTAGTCTGACCTCCGAATCCAACCAAGGGATGATGGACTCATTTCAACTCATTAATTGGGATAACTAATTTGGTTAGGCAACCGAGTGTAATGATATTTGCTGAGCTACCACAATTGATGAGTACTCTTTTGACCAAAGAGTTGGCAATCTTCACTTCGACCACTAAGGGGTCGTCATGAGGGAACTAAGCTGAGGTATTCGTGGTATGATCGAAGACCATGGTTGGGAATGGTGGCTGCTCCTTGACAGCCATCACCAGGAATCTGAGCTGGCGAGCATGTGATTTCCTTTCTTTATTGCTACTTCCTCCGGAGGTGACACCTCCTGCAATGACACACACCATGTCCTGAGTGCACTAGTACAAAAAATCAATTTTACTGCGGGGATTTATGGCTCATTTGCTGCGGATTTAGGCCCCCTGCAAATATAGGGGAAGCAAATGAGAATTGTCACGTTTGCTGCTGTTCACAAATGCAGCAAATGAAATGATGTATTTGCTGCATAAGTTTCATATGAATGCAGCAAATAAAATTAATTTTGTTTTTAAAAAAAATACAATTATGGTAAAATTAAAAAAAATCAAAGAAATAAATTTAATGTAGAAAGAAATAAAGTAAATAAATAACTATCATAAATTAGTAAAAAGATAATTTTATTAATAATTTTGATGAACTTATACATAGAATTCAAAATTTAAAAATGAAACATATACAAGAATTCAACAAAAAAAAAATTATACAAGAATTCAAAAAAAAAACTGAAATTTAATCAACAAAATTGGACAAATGAATTGTCGCCCCCGAGACACAACCTTTTCTCGCCGCCGCCAAACACTTCCGGTCGAAGCCGTCGCCAAACACTGGCGGTGGAAAGTGCACAAGACAAGAGACGATGCTGAAACAAACCAATATGGTATTGATACAGTAAAAAATTAGAGTATAGCAATTTAAGCAAAATGAAATGGACTAGATTCACCACCTACCATTCTTACGACCCATATGAAAAGCATAACCAACAAAGCACACCCAATAAACATAACTTTGACAATAATTAATGGTGATCAAATATGAATAACCAAAAGAGCTAAGCTTAGATTGGATAGAAGCCTTAGGCTAAGCATAATTTATATCAGTCAGCAGGAGGAACCAGTAGAATTTGGACCATGTACAACTTATACTTAACTCACAAAATGAAATGTTCATTTAAGAACTATCCTTCAACAAACTCTTGTAATTGCAAGTCATTATATTTCTTAGCTACCTGCCATCCATCTTATATTTGCATAATATTTAAACCAAAATGATGAAATAATCATAATCATTAACTGAAAAAGAGTGTAAATGGGCATGTAGGTGTAGGAGTTTATAGATATGATTAGCGGAATTTCAGGAAACAATTTCCTAACATCTATAACATCAGGATCACTAATAATAATTAATATGAATCAAGTATAAAAGATAGTAATTACAACCTTTGATGCGTGCTTTCAATGTCAAGAACCGAGATCTAGAGCCTCCATTGATGCTCCTCTAATCAGTCCACAAGCACTGGATTAGATCCCACGTATGCTAGTACAGAAGAGATGGATCAATATTCACTCTCTTGCTTTTTTAGGGAAAAACCATATGAACACAATAGGCTTTAGGGTTTTTATGATTGTGTTACTATGTGTGCCAACTGATCATAATCTGTTGTCTCTCATAACCCTTAATAAGGTATTATATATACCTCATTAGTCATATCAGAGAAAACCCTAATCCTAGCATCCAGCGGGCTTTATTATTTATGCCCAATCCTGTGCTATTTTGTGTGATCTCATAGGATTAAGTTAAGTATAGTTGCGAGCCCAAAATTATGTACTCACTAATTATATTTATTCTCTAGCAAGTAAATATAATTTCCTAATTTAACTTAATTATTATCTCCATAATATAAATCCTAATTATATTTAGTAATTGCCGATAATGACTGAGGACATATTCCTTCAATCTCCCACTTGTCAGAAGGAAATAGCGCAATTATAAATTCCTTAAGTCTCTTAATGTCAAATTGACAATACTTTGGTATTCTCAATTTATGTTCCTTGATCCCTGAGTTCGAACTGCTCAAATGAAGTTCAACATTTAAACTTCTTTCGCATGGCCATGCAATTTTCCAGTTCTAGCTCATCAAGAGGCCCTGACACCATTCCTACTAATTAGGAGGACTTATTCACTCTAGTATGACCATAACTCCCACTCAATTCTTAACTCCACCTGATCATTGCTTTTATGACCTCCTTTTATGGCATGGCGTTTAACAATGTCAAGGTTATGCTAATTATTTTGTGGTCATTAAGACATACTAATGTCTAAGGAATCCACCAAATATAGATTTTCGATTCTACTTTTAAAATCTGTTAGGTCAAGTCTCAATGTATCAAACATACATCCATACAATCAATTAAACATCACTATATTTCTATAGCCCATGGAACTGCGCTATCAATTGATTATATGCTAGTCTTTAAACAAACCACTTATGTCCATTTTAGTGATTTTGACTAGGGACTTTAGATAATATGTGACTTCAGTTCACTTTATAAAGTTCCATTATCAAAAAGTTTTCAATAATTCTATTTGAAATCACAAGTTATTTGGACATTTTATTTAAAATATTGAAACTATGTTTCAAACAACAAACATTACCATATGTCTTACAATCATGGACTATATTCATGATTTAATATAATACTTCATCAAAGACATTCTTTAATGTTTTTTTTTTTATTCTTTTCGTCCTAGCATGACATTCATACTCGGATTACAATAATGGTTTGATCACTGGATATGAGACATTCTCATTCATATAAACTTTGCAAATTTTAAACTTTAAAGGAAATAACTTATATTTCCTCATACCAGGATATAATCCTGCAGTCCTTCTTAAGCACTTTAGGATGATCAAGGTATTTGAAACATTTATGTAAGTGCAATGTGATATATACAATAGATCATATTGTCAATACAAAAGGACTATATGTTTTAGCTCACCGAACGTTTACAAACGTCAAGTCTTGCTAGCATGTAACATTGAATGAGATGGAAAAATCTGTTAAAGTTTTCCAAGTTGAACTTAGTAAGAACCTTATCATTATAAGTTCTGTAAATAAAATAGGGTTTCCAAGTTGAACTTAGTGAGAAACATTATAAGTTCTGTAAATAATAAAGATTTATTTCTATGGATCTTGATTCCCGAAATAAAATCAATTTGTCGTCTAAGGTCTTTCATAAAACCATTGCAGACATATATCTTGACTAACTCAAGTTTATAAAAACAATAGTTCCATAACATGACTAACTAAAGCATGTGGAATTTATTTTCTTATGCTAAGTATGTCAACTACATACAAGATCAAAAGGACAATGCTGCTCCCATTAAACTTTTGTAAACACAAACCTTCCTCTAAAATTATTTTAGAAAACCAAACGCTTTGACTATTTTAGAAAATTGAGGATTCTAACTCCGAGATGCTTATTTTAGTCCATAAATGGATTTCTTAAGCGTGTAAATCTTTTTCTGATTTTTGGAACTTCAAAACTCTTTGGTTGTGTCACATACACATCCTCTTTCAAGAAATTATTCAAGAAATCGATTTTGATGTTCATTTTTCATATTCGGAGTTGTGACTCGTCAAAAAACATCTTCATAGATTATTGGATCCTCACATCCTGAAATGAACAATTCAATTCAAAACATATATCTATATGGAATCCATTAATTATATGATGATTGTCTTATTCATTAAGAGCTACATAGGACCATAACAACTGTTGAAAAGTTATCTCAACAATTTGAGCATTTCAGTACGAATCATATTCAAGTGGGCAAAACAAAGGTTCGCGAATGGAATGCACTTACTTCAACATATTGTTAGACACTAAGGAAAAAGGTCAAACACCGAATGTCCTTCCTTAAGTTCAGTATCAAACTTTCTTATCATAAAGACAAGATTATGTCTTTTGCCTCTAATGTAGGACTAACTACATCTATTTGTTGCTTATCTGGAACTACTCAAGATATACACTACTCCCACTTGACTTTTTGGAAACATAATCTTTTCCAGAAAGGCACAATTTTAAAGTAACAAACACTTTGTTCTTAAATCAATTGTAGAAGTTGGATCCATTGTTTCTTTGGGGTAACTTTTGAAAAAACAAATTTTGAAATTTGGTTAGCGTTATGTCCAAAAATAAACATTTTATGATAGACATATTATCCCAATTTTGTAGGAAAGACTAATTAAGAACTTTTCCTATCCATATCTCATATGGCATATATGTCTTTTGTACTATTTTGGACGAAGTCTTTGTTTATTTTTAAAATACAGCAGTTTAGAGAGCATATTCTCAGAAGTATATTGAATGATCACTAAATCTCACCGTTCATCAAACCATTTTCAGGAAAGGTTTGATTACTTCTTTCAAACATGTCATTCAGAAATGACACTTTGTTACGAAATTGATTGTGAAAGGAATCTCACAACCTTTTGTTGAGTATCAAAAAATAAAATAACAAAAAAACCTTTGCAACTACAATCTTATCGCAATGCATTTATCATTCTTGTTAATTTGATTCTCTATTTGCCTTCTCCGAAATATTCAAACATTTCAAATAATTTCAGCTTTTACTTCGTATTGTAAATATCATAATGTTTACTTGAATCGTTAGTAAAAGTGTGAGGTAGCTAAACCCTTCCTTGTATTTGAACTCATTGCAAAAACACATCTACATGTATTAGGGTCTTGAGATCATTGGCACTATCACCTTTTCTAGTAAAGGATGATTAAGTCATCTTACCCTTCAAATATAATTTACATACAACAAATGACTCGTAGTCAAATGATGTTAGAACTCCATCCAGTTGGAGCTTCTGCATGCTCATCATATATTACAAAACAGGGATGCCATTGGTAAGTGGATTAAGAATCATTTGTTTTTTATTTCTTGTGATATATTATTTTGACAAAATCAAACTATTTGACTAGTAATTAGTTTGGCAATAGATTTAAAACATTATATTCAAAAAACAACAATTTGTTCATAATTTAATATCATATATTGCAATTGAAATAATGTTTTTAGTAGAAATGAAATAACAATTATTTGATTCCAAAAATAAGCTATAAGGTAAGGAGAGATTTATTCAAAATCTCAAATCTGACATACAACATTTGTTTGTAGATTTACCTTTAGCTAGTTTTCTACCCTTTTTTTTACGCACATTCGAAGCAATGTGAGTTCAATAATATGTATGACATACATAGTGAGTGGAAATGCCAATCTTTTATAGCATAAACATCAAATAAAAAACTATATCTACTGTACTAATTGATCTTCCTAATATGTTCGGAGCATTCTATCAAAAAGGATTATTCTATTGTAGTAGAAAACACTTTGATATGTTGTCTTTTACAATATTTGGCTTTTCAGCATCAACGGATTTACAAACGACAACATTTGTCTTTTGTTCTAACTATATTGCCTCTTATTGCCATTCAAACATATCCTTCTGTAAATCCTATTTATTTTATTGAATAATTTAGTTAATACTTCTTATATTCAATAAAACGATAATGCTCAATCATATTGAGTTTATCTGTAATTTTGCAAATGGTTTTCCTCACTATTCACTTCAATAGTTCAATCCCATATTGAATCTATTATGAAATGAGAAAATGGTTTCAAAATTCAACAATTGGAATCATTGAAATCCCGACCTCTCCACTTTTCAGAATGATCAAATCTTTCTAATAACATGTGATCTTATGGTCACTGAGACCTCCCTATGGTTTTCAGAACGATCAAATCTTTCTAATGACATATGACCTTATGGTCTTGGAGATTAAGCTCACTTATTGTCTCGAGGCCATCAACCTCTCCATCCTTCCCTTTTGAAAACATTTTTCACTTCTTGGATGATGGTAAGCATTATTTTCTCAAACTTATTTGAGATCATAAACACTAATATTAAGGTAAATATTGAGTATTAAACATTTTCTAAAACAACTCTACCTTAGCTAATTTTATTAGCTTGAGAGGTTTTTAGTGCAAAATTTAAATATGGATTTCAAGAATTATTTATTTATTTTAATTATGAGAACAATTCTCAAATATAGTTCAACTTACATTAAATTTGAGAACAATTCCCAAAACTTATTAAATGATATATTAAATTATATCATGTAAAGTTTAATAATGTTTGTTAAATAATAGCCTAAGTTTGAAATAATTTAACAAGTTTAAGCTATTAACACTTTATTCGAGTAAATTTTGGCCCCATCTGAATAAAGTAATAACCAAGATCCCCTCCCACTAAAATTAAACGGACTTTGGCCTGCCTTCAATTTTTACCAGTTGAGGTAAGTTAACATTTTACTAATTGCAAACACTTTGTAATTCTTGGACAATAGGCAACAACTATGTGTTTTAAACCTATTTCTTTGCTTCAAAACCCAAAACTTTATCTTTTGATAGTTTTGTTGAATTTAACCAAACATTAACATGTAAGTTTCGAAAACCTACCCTACTCTTCCAAGAATTAAAAGTGACACCCTGCTTTGGCAGAACCTATCAAGTTATGATCGAGGGTCTCATAGGTGTTGTTTGGGAAAGCATATAAACTCAATATTACAATTCGGGACCTAAATTTGTTATAACTAATTATAATTCTTAGTAGATAATTTAACAATACTTTGCTAAATTTTATCTCATAGCTTCAAAATTCAAAACTTTGTCTTTTGATAATTTTGTTGAGTTTAAACCAAACATGAACATGTAGGTTTCCAAAAACTATGCTATTCTCCATGAATTACAGGCAACACCCTGCTTTGGCAGAAACTATTACTTCTTCTTGGTAGATAATTTAACAATACTTTGTTAAATTTTATCTCATAGCTTCAAAATTCAAAATTTTTCTTTTGATAATTTTGTTGAGTTTAAACCAAACATTAACATGTAGGTTTCAAAAAACTACGCTATTCTCCATGAATTACAAGCAACACCCTGCTTTGGCAGAAACTATTACTTATGATTCTAAGGCTTCATAGGTGTTTGTTTGGAAAAGCATATTAAAACTCAATATTATTAGTGGGGATCAAATTTATAAATGTGGTTATTAACAAGTGAACACATATAATTAATTAAACCACAAACATAAACTTATAAGCATTTAATTATAAAATAAATGCGTAATAAAGCAAAACAAATATGATCCTAGTATGGCCCATATGAATAAAATCTAATCTTCATTAACTCCATTTGAATCTTCTTGGACCACTTTCCTCAATTCTTCATGGACCTCCACTTTTGATTATTTACTATTATTATTTAAACTTAAATAATTGAAATAACATTACAAAAATACAAACAATTTGCAAATCGTATTTAATTTACAAAGAATACATCACGATGCGCAGATCGTATTTTCTATCCTATTTTGGGCCATACTAGTCATAATATGTAAATAATATCATATATTATAAACCTGCATGCATTTAAAAAATATTGCAAATAAAAGCAATAACAACTAATACCATATATTAGTATACTATTATTTCCATTCAACTAAAATTCATGTATGGAATTAATCAACATTAATTATTAATTTGCATTATTTGGAGGCGTTTAATACTCATAAAAAATATTTATTTAATTATTATTTAAACTCTTTAAACAATAACTTTATTTATTCCAAAATTAAATAAATAAAACAAACCCTAAAAAAAAAACACTTTGTTAACTTACCAAAACTTATTTTATGTATACTTTGTCCTCCTTTTTATTTTTTTTATTAAAAATAAAAAAGATAATAATAATAATAATAATAATAAACCTTTTATTAGTGGGCAATTACTAAAAAAAAATAAAATTTGTTAACTTGGTCAATTATTAACAATTAACTAAAATAAGGCCAACCACATTAGTTGGTCAAAAACAAACAATGCTTAATTATAGGAAGTTAATAATAATAATAATTTTTTTTAAATCAAAGTAGAGTAACAGTAAGGCAGTCACAACAGCAGGCCAGCAGCCACGCACGGCCACGCTGCCACCCTGCTCTGCCGCCGACAACCGCCGCACAACCACGATCCCCACCCAGAAACGCAGGCCGTCTCACTTCCGGCCTCGGAGCACCATCCAAGCCACTAGTGACGCCGGAAAATGCACGAAATCCTTCTCATAGTGTTCGAACTTTTCGAGCATGATTTGGGACAAATCGAACAACTTTTGGTCGAATTGATTCTTGAATAACATTGGCTGGGTTGTTTTCTACATTTCCCACAAACTAATTTGCAAAAAACGAAATTCAAACAATGATTTTGAAGAATTGAACAAAGTCAGGGTTCGAAAATTTCGAACCAAAACCTTGCACAATTCATTTGATTGAGGGATTAAAACAAAAAATTTTTTACATGAATTTGCAATTAAAGATGTAAGAAACAAAAGCCCCAATGTAATTTGGAAGAATATCAAGTATTAATCCTTGAATCTGTGCTCTAGAGTTCGAGTTCGAACATTTCGAATTTTTTTTTTGAATTTTCGAGTATAAAATAATTAAAATCACTATTTTAATTATACAAATTAACCCATATAATAAATCCTCCCTTAATTGAATGAAAAATAATAATTTTATCATTGAAAACATGATCATACTAAAATTATTAGAGGGCTAACTGATACCACTGTAGGAGTTTATAGATATGATTAGCGGAATTTCAGGAAACAATTTCCTAACATCTATAACATCAGGATCACTAATAATAATTAATATGACTCAAGTATAAAAGATAGTAATTACAACCTTTGGTGCGTGCTTTCAATGTCAAGAACGGAGATCTAGAGCCTCAATTGATTCTCATCTAATCACTCCACAAGCACTGGATTAGATCCCACGTATGCTAGTATGGAAGAGATGGCTCAATATTCACTCTCTTGCTTTTTTAGGGAAAAACCATATGAACACAATAGGCTTTAGGGTTTTTATGATTGTGTTACTATGTATGCCAACTGATCATAATCTGTTGTCTCTCATAACCCTAATAAGGTACTATATATACCTCATTAGTCATATCAGAGAAAACCCTAATCCTAGCATCCAACGGGCTTTATTATTTATTCCCAATCCTATGCTATTTTGTGTGACCTCATATGATTAAGTTAAGTATAGTTGTGAGCCCAAAATTATGTACTCACTAATTATATTTATTCTCTAGCAAGTAAATATAATTTCCTAATTTAACTTAATTATTATCTCCATAATATAAATCCTAATTATATTTAGTAATTGCCCATAATGACTTAGGACATATTCCTTCAGTAGGTAGCTACCTTCAGTATAGTCTTCAGCTCAAAAGACTGCAGATTGCAGAACCAGAAACAAAATCTTTAGCTCCAGCCTCAAGCCCTCAATCACCAAGTAATTCTCAATTCAAACACCCTCTTCAAGTCCATGGACAATTCTGTATACCAAATATGAGATTATGGTTTTATTTTCTAATACTAGAGTAAAAATATTCATATTGTGCATCATCCCATCATTCTATCCTAACCCATCTTTGGTAATATTAAAACAAACCTTGAACATTACAAATCTCCTTCTCAACTTTAACTTGCATCTCATAACCAACAATAGCTTTCTACTTCATCCCCTTCTCCTCTATCTCCTTCAATCTATTCTACATCTTACATAAAAATATTGATAAGTATGCAAATAATAAACCAAAATTCAAATTCATTTGATTTTTTTTTAAAAAAAATAACAAACAGAGAAAATCAAAAGGAATAAGTAATTAGAACCCTAACTAAATTGGGCTAAAAATCAGGGAAAAATCACTAACAAGAACAACAATCAACGCATATCTGGGAAAAACAAATTGAATAGGAAATAACAATGATATTAATTCAACAACGACAAACAAACAACAATTAATTTACCTCCATTTCGTAAAAAAAAAAAAAACTAGGTCTAACTTGATATTGGATTAGAGTTTGAAATATAAATTGAATTATGGAGTAAAAGATTTTAAAATAATTAAACCTTAAAATCAGGTTCGCAAGAAGTAAGAGGACAAGTCGTCGGCGGCGAGCTGATGGTGGTGATTGTTGCGAAAACACAGCAGCAACAGTCGCTAGAAGCAAGAGCTTTTGTCGGCGCAACGAGAGCGGGAGCATTGGCGGCTCAACCTGACCAGTCGACGGCAAGGCAGTGCAGTGGAGTTCATGGTCGATGGTGGAATACGTGAAAGGTGAGAATGTGGAATTCGTGAATTATTAGTGTGGGGGTCTGATTTTATGTTTATGGGGAAATGAGGGGGGAATTACAAAGTGCGCGTTTGTTTTTAAAACCTAGTTTGGATTTGCGGAGGTCTTTGTTAATGAGTGCAGCAAATATAAACATAATAAATACATTAAATATCAAATGTATTATTATTTGCTGCATATGCTTAAATCCGACGCAAATGAAGTGCGGAAAAATTTTATTTTTCTACTAGTGGTGTCACCGCTCTTGGACTTCTTTGTCTTTTTGTCCGAGTCATTGTGCAAGTAGGGATTGATCTTCCCTTCATCGGCCAACTGATCTAATGCTTTTTTCAACTCACGACATTCCTGAGTACTGTGGCCACGTCCCCTTTGCTACTCGCACCACTATTTCTTATCCCTCCGAGTGCTGGAGGTCTTCATTGGACTAGGATTTGGGAAGTTGGTCTTCCCCTTCATCTCAAGGAATATCTCATGTCTAGAAGTATTGAATCGTGAGTCATCCTTTGGGACTTTATCCTTTGTGCCTGAGTCATGTTTACCTCTTGGACTTCTTTGCGTCTCTCTTTCTTAGAGCCCTCTTTCAGATGGTTGATGTCGGAGGCATTGATGTATTTTTGTGTTCGAGCCATGGCCTCGGAGAAGGTAGAGACTTCGTCATTCAAGATGTCGAATCTGAGTCGACTGGGACGAAGCCCTGACATTAGTGCCGCAAAAGCCATATAATCCTTTAGATTGTGAATCTCTAATGACTCGGAGTTGAACCTTTTGATGTACTCGGCCAGCCCTTTGCCTTCTCCTTATTTACAAGGCATAAGGTGAATGCTTTTCCGCTTGTGTTTCTTAGCTGCCATGAAGTGCTGAGTGAATAATGACTCCAAGACTAAGAAGCTAGTAATTAGGCCCGAGGGCAAGTCATTGAACCAGCTGAGTATTGTTCCTTTGAGGGTAGTTGGGAAGAATTTGCACCATGACGATTCGTATTCGGTTTGTACCGCCATGTGGGCTGTGTAAGCTGCCTGATGGTCAGTGGGGTCAGTAGTCCCTTGGAAGGACTCAATTGGAGGCACCTTGACTTTACTCGGGTTAGATACCTCAACGATCTCCCGACTGAATGGGGTTTGGCAAGAAAGAACTACCGAGGCATCTGTTCGAGGAACATTCCTTCGGGATGTGCCGACCTCGTCCCAAGTGGTCGAGTTTGCTCGTTGGTCGCGAGAGGACCTGTGATGGGAGTGCCCTCGGATCCTTGGCTCGGGGAACTGCCCTGTTCCAAGACGATCTCGGTACCTTTGGTTATCTCGCCGAGCGCTGTCGGGCGGGAGCTCCCGTCTTTGCTCTATTTTCCGTCGAGCGTCTTGATGACGTCTGTGGTCTATGACTTCTCGAGCATCCATAGATCCGTTATGAAGCCTTCTGTTGTTGAGGAGAGTTCTTGTATCTGTTGCCCATCCAATTTCTGACCGAGTGGGAAACACAAAGCGATCATTCTTTGGCTCGGTCAACCTCTCCCAGTAGGATGGCCGAGTCTCAGGTAATTGGGACTTTTCAGTCTTTTTCCCACGGACATCTCTTGATTCTTCTAAGTCTATTACGGGCCGCGGATCAACACTCTTTATGACGGGAGTGTGACTTTGGGCAGTTCGTGCTGAGTGGCTTCGACGGGTTCCTACTGGCAGGGGCTGAGAAGGTTCGCCTCACAGCATGACTCTTGGTCTTTCCATTGGAGCTTTTCCTTTGGATGGAGCCTTGCTCTTTGATGGGGCTGAGGGCAAGCTCTCGTCACTTGGTGTGTATTGAGAATATGGCATGCAGATTTTCCTGGAGTGTCTTTGACAGCCGAGTGACGACCTGGTCAAGGTCCCTTCTTGTGACTAGTTGTTGTTCAGGAACATTCTGAGTAGGCACTCTTGGTTCCCGTTCTGTTTCTCTCTCGGGCTCAGCTTCTGAGCCACGTGGGTTTTGTTGGATCAGAGGTGTCTCTGCTGCCCTCGCATATTCCTAGTCATTTGTTTGAGGATGACCAGGGGAAGTACCTGAGCGACATGCAGCGTGAGGTTTAGTGTTGGCCATTGAGTATTGACTGACCGATGTGCTATCTCCCCACAGACGGCGCCAATCTATTTCCTCTGTCGGGAAACTTGAGATACAAAGAGGTGAGATAGGATGAGTAGGGGAGAGCCTCAGTGTATGCTGATTAGATCTCGGGGTGATGAATGGGCTGAGTTATGGATGAGCTGAGAGTTGATGCTGACTGGACTCCTTCGAACGGGCTCGGGCCTGGCTGAGTGAGTCCTGCAAAATGAACAAGGGGTGAATGACCCTGGGGGTGGACCCGGGAATTCCCCTCCGATGCTTCAGTCAGCAAAGTATTTAATGTGGAAATATATATATATATATATATATAGAGAGAGAGAGAGAGTTCCCTTTTAAGAAAGGTGGCTGCATTGGGAATTGTGTTTACCCAAAAAGCTCTTTGTGGAAAGTTGTTGGAAAAAGGGAAAAAGGAGAAGATCCCCCTCACCTGCCATAAATGGGGGTATTTATAGGTGAGGTATTTTGGGGGCTGATTGACAGGTATTTAGGGGCTGTCAATCAGCTAAGAGAGGGGGATTTGTGACACGTGGTCTTCGGATGTCCAGATGACGATACCTGTCCAAAGGGTGTTTTAGGAGATAATGGAAATCTCGGGGTATTTTGGTCATTGTGACTTTTATTGGGCTCAGGGCCCAAACACGTGCTATTTAGATCTGTCCCTAAAATCGTGTCCGATTCGTAATTTTTTGATCTAAATACATGGTTTATGAGTTTATTCCTAAAACTTATTAGCGACTCCTACTAATAATGTCCCTTTCATTATATATTTTCTTCCCTCTATCCAGTTCATTTTCCCTTCCATCGCCAACACGCCTAGGTCTAAAACAGCCTCTTGACGTCGATGAGAGGGGGAAGTAAAAACGTAGGGAGCCGGCTGTGGCTCTTACACATACATAGTCTTACAGTCTTATGCATGTAGTTAGTTTTTTCCTTCTTTTTAATTAGCCTACTGTTAATAGTTTGTTAAGGTGCTACATTATTTGCTTTAGGTTTGTTTTGTTAATGTTGTATACATTGCCTATATATAGTTTTTTTTGAAGGAAATGAAGAAGATTTATTAATTAGAGAACGAACTACAAATGTCATTCAATATATAATCGAAAATAGCATCAGGCCAGTCCTCTAGCAAAATTCTTTCACCTATGTGAAAACAAAGCAAATTTGCTAAACTATGGCCTATGCAACTGTGTTGCCTTGCCTATATATAATTAACTAAAGGCACTTGATTAATTAATTAGAATAACCTTTCTATATTTTCCTCTTACAATGAACTTTTGAAATTAGAATATTATTTTTTTTGTCAGATAAAAAATTATTGGCCACTTAAAACCATAAACCTAATTTTTTTTTGTTAGATGAAACTTTTTTCGACTTTGACTACTCCTTTCCGGCATTGACTCGTCTTTTTGCGAGATTGTACACATAAAGTGATGTCTGGCATGTCTTCAAAGAAGAAAAGGATGAAGGAGTAGGGTGAAGATCAGGAGGCAAAACATGTGAAAAGGAGCAAGAAACAAACCAATTGCAACTGGTGTGCTATCCTTGGACAGTACAAAAGACGAGTCAACTCCGAAAAACAAGGTCAAGTGTAATATTCCAAAATTTTGGGTTTGATTTTCATGTTTGATTTGGTATGTTTATTAGTTTTTGGGTTATTTTAATTTTAATTATTTAATTTTGGGTCAAGTCCAAAATTAATCATGATTAAGCATGTCCATGTGCAAGTGGACAACTTGCACAAATTGGCCCATTTCTTTCCCCCCATAACCGGCCTCCTCTCTCTCTTTTTCAATTCCCCCTTGCTACTTGCTTTGTGTTCACACCAGGAATTCATCTATCTATAAATAGATGTCCCGTGTGAACTTAAGACTCTTTGTTCATTTGATCACCCTTACTTGCACAATTCAAAATAAACACACTCCTGTCATCAAATTGTTGCAATCTCTTATCCCAAATCTTCAAGATTCAAAACCCATTGAATTGCATACTTGATTCTATTGCATAGACTTTAATAACATTGTTCAAGTTTCCGGGTTTGGGTATGTTTCGAGGTTTGGCTCGTGTTCGTGTTTGAAGGCACATGTGGCCGTGTGTTGGTGGTTGGGTTCGTGTGGCTCGCGTTTGTAGAGGGCTATGTGGGTGGTGCTCGTGGTGGTTCATGTTTGGGTCCATGTGAAACGTGGGTTTCAAAAGGGTGGTTCGTGGTGCCGTGGTGGTGGCTGTGTGTGGGTGGTCGTGGTTGTTTGTGTGGTGTTCGAAGGTGCTCTTGTGGGTTTTCGAGTGGGCCATGAATTTTGGTGCTCAGGATCGAGTTCTTGCTCGTTTTCGTTTATATTTTAACACATCGATTATCAAGGTCACTAGAATATCCCATTTAAATTTGGTTAGTCAATCACCTAGTGTAACATATGATTGAAATTGATGTCATGATTAGAATTTCGTTAATTATGTCATGAGTTACGTATGCATATTGTTTGTACTGAGAATTTCGTGTGATGAATCATAGTTGAATTTTGTCCATGATGATGATGATAAGGACCATGTGATGATGGTGGTGTTTTGGGTGATTAATCTTTGAATCTTGTTGATTTCGTTCGGATTATGTTCATATTTATGATAATTATTATTAGAATTCATGTGTGGTTTTCGATTTTATATATGTATGATTTTATTAGAATTTTCTTATGATTTTATGTATATATTTTGAGTGAATTATGTTGATTAGTGTTAATATTTGGAAAAAGTTTGGTTGTACTAGTTTCTTTTCGAGTTTTGATAGTTTTCTTGAAAATCTTAATTTAGTAATGAGTTTGTTTCGAAATCTTGATAAGTCTTCAACGTTCTTGATGATTCTATGATTTTCTTGGTAAATCTTGAAAAGGGTTCTTGATAGGTTTTGTCGTTTCTTGGTCGGTTAATTTTAAATCTTGAATTTTCGTGTTATTCTTGTTTTTTGGGGCGGAATTTTTGATTATGATTTGTCCATCTCTTTTATCGATATTAATGATCGTGTCGTTATGCTGTCGAAATGTTTTCGAAAACGGTCGCCTGACATAGTGAAACACGAGTAGCTATTTTGGGTTAAGTCGTAGCTGCTACCTTTTGTTCGATTGTAGGTTAGTTGTTGTCCTAGGATATGTTGTCATCTAGGTTAGTGAAACCGAGTAGTTAATTCAAGAGTGGTGGCCATTACTTAGTCAAAGTCAATAACCCGAAAATTTGGGCTATTTTAAATTTTTAATATTTAATTACATAAATTGTTGGCACAACTTTTTGAATCAAACTAAGCCCAAACTAAAACCGGAGCCCAAACTTTTACCTTGCATTAACCAAAATAGGGCCAAAGCCCAATCCTACCTTCCTATTCAAGCCCACACGGCTCCCCCCTTATTTGGACCAAATATTTGTTTTTTCCAAATATTTTAATTAATAGATATTAATTAAGTAAAAATCCTATTTTTAATTATACTCTACCTATTTTTTAGAAGTTCACCCAACCATCCAAGCATCTATAAAATCCCCCCTATCTCACCCAAACTCAGGGCACATACAAAACAACAACACCACAAAAACTTCCTCCACTCTCTCTCAAAATATTCTAAACACAAAAATTTAAAGATCAAGAGACCCAAAAAGGATTGAAGCAAGTTAAAGGGGAATCAAAACCAAGCTCTATTCGAGCCAAACACACGGCCAAGCCAAGAAAAAGATTCGAATTCTTGTAACTACAATTAAGGTAATTAGATGTTTTGCTTTATGGTAGAACAAGATTAATTATATAATTGTTAGAACATGTTTAAAATTGCTAAAGATTGTATTTTTGATGTTTGAATTATTATTATTGATATTAAGCAATTGAATTATTATAAGTGTGTTGTTGAATTTATGAATTTATTTCTTGATCAAATCTTGTAACTTCTTGATGAATTTTTCGTGGGAGTTTCTTTACTGGTTGATTATGAATCAAGATTTATTTCGTGGAAAAATTCGTCCTATTCTTGCTTATAATAATTTAATCTGTCAAACCGGTAAAATTGTCTAGATTTAGTTTATGAATTTATTAAAATACTTATTCAACTCGGATGGCTACGAAAATTTAGGTGAAAGTTCGAATTAGTGTTTTACAGCTTGTGCAAATTTACGTAATTTTTAGAGTTCGTTTGCTATGGCAGAAAATTCTGAAACTAATTATAGTCTAATCTGATCGGTTAGTTATAAAATCCCTTAAATTAGTAAATGATGTTATTTTTGAACGAAACTTATGCACGTTAAACCTTGAACCTAGATTTAACTGGGTAAAATCAGATTGTGTAAAATAGTGTGATTAAATTACTAAAATACTTTTGAAGTATATCATGTCAAATCTCTTGTTCAAATTATAATTATTTATGGCTTTCTTGATTTAATTTTACTAAGTGAATAAGTTCTTGAAATAAATTGTTAATCTTGATTTAATTAATTATATTTTTTAATTTTGTTTTATTGATTATTATCTATGAAGATGCCGTGAATATTGTTTATAAATAAATTTTGAATTTTTGTTTAATTATTAGATGATTGAAATCTATTTATTGAAGTATGTATTTTTATGAAGTATTTGTTTTGCTTTGTCACAACAAAAAAATGAGCCTCGGCCGACCGCCTTTTACCGACCGTCTCCGGTCGGTAGAAGGAGGTCGGTGTATATTTAGTCAGTAAAATTTTTTTACCGACCGACTCTCCGTCGGAAACAATTTACCGACCATTTACCGACTAAATAAAAAAGTAAAAAACAAATATTGGGGAGCTATGTTCCGACCGCCTGGCGGTCGGAAAATAGCTCCTACCAGCGAATTTCTTTTTGGCGCTTAATAATTTACCGACCGTGTGTCGGTCAGTATATTAATTTTCTCGATTTTTTAATTTTAATTTTTGCCATTTTCGCGGTTTTTTTCTTTTTGGATACCGACCGTTAAATTGTTATGTCTTTTTTTTTCATTTCATTAAATAACAAAAACCCTTACAAAAGAAATTAAATTATTTATTAATGAAAAACAGATTAAATATACGAAATAATATTCTATAATAATCTTTTATATTATTTATATAAATAATTCGTAATACACAATAGTGTGTAATACATATTACAGTTTCCAAAAACATAAACTATAATAAACCGAAATATAACAAACAACTACACTACGAAGGCTCCAGAACCGTCTGTGCGATCGCCGGGGTGTCGTCGGTGAATGGAAGACTGATCACCGAATTGCCTCATGAAAGCGTCCATCTGCGCCTTCATCTGCTCGAGGTACTCCACTTGCTTCTTCTGATCCTCCTCCAGACGGCGCTGATGCTCCTCCCGTTGGCGGTCTCGCTCCTCCAGACGGCGCTCTCGCTCCTCTAACTCCGTCCTCGCACGCTCGAACTCCTCCAGACGCTCGGTCATCTTTGCCAGTTGAGCGGAAACTGATGGAGAGTAGGCAGATCCAACGTGCCGCCGCAAGGTTCTCTCATAATAGAGAGAAGCTCCGTCTTTGCCGAACCCTAGAACCTCACCCTTTCGGAAGCCACCAACCGTATCAAAGAAGACCCGGTTCGGATCCGTCTCCGAGCCACTAGCCTGAGACTCCGAAAGGTTCTGGTTAAATTGTTCCTGCAAATTATGGGCGGAGTTAGTTCAAATAATTCAAAATAAAAGAGCAATAAAGTTGACATTATAAATAAAAGAACACTTGTCATTTTAGGCCATTTTAGGTGGTTTTTTTGGCAATTTCGCTCCTAACTTGTCATTTGTCTATCGATTTCTAGATTTTAAACCTTACACACATCCTATAACACAATATTATGCTTACTAGGGGCGGATCGCGTTGGTCATAATGACACAACAACATTTTAGGCAAGCACCTGTCATTTTAGGCCATTTTAGGTGAATTTTTGGCATTTTCGCTCCTAACTTGTCACTTGTCTATCGATTGCTACATTTCAAACCTTACACACGTCCTATAGCACAATATTATGCTTACTAGAGGTTGATTGCGTTGGTTATAACGACTTTACACCATTTTAGGCAAACACTTGTCATTTTAGGCCATTTTAAGTGGTTTACTTGGCACCGATCAACATAGATCATGTTTTTAAGCTTAATTCACAACTCATAACATTGATATAGACATTTTATAACTTATTTCCATGTTTTTGGGAAAGTTTAGAGGGTTTTGGAACAAAAAACAAACCAAATAGGCCATTTTTGGCTCGTTTTGGTAGTTTTCGTTCCCATCTTCTCACCAATCAACCTAATTTGTATTTTTAAGTGTCATTCATGTCCTATAATATTCACGCAAAATTTATATAACTTATTTACATGTTATTGGTAAAATTTGGAGGGTTTTGGAACAAAAAACAAACTAAATGGTAATTTTTGCATGTTTTTGGGAAAGTTTAGAGGGTTTTGGAACAAAAAAAACCAAATAGGCCACTTTTGGCTCGCTTTGGTAGTTTTCGCCTCCTCTCCAGTTTGCCTTCGCTCGAGCCGACCTTTCCTTGAATAGCTTGTCATTGAGTTTGTCCTTCATTGCCTGGTACATCTCATCACCAAGCCAATTTGATCGGTCTTTCCGCTTTGAATTGCATTTTGTCGTTGAATATGTCCTTCAGCCGTAATCCAGCCTTGGTCTCATACGCATCCCGAATAGTGCCCTCAAGCTCCAACCTCCAAGTGTACTGTTTCTGCATTAGACCAAAGACAATCAAATATGTTAATGTAAGATATTATATTTAAAAAAAAAATTTGTATCAAATTACATAATTCGTCTTACTGACCTTCCACATGTCCCACCAATGTACCTTGGTCGCCTGATCTACCTCAGTGTAGTTCTTCTAAGGCTAATGGAAATGGGACTTAATGACGTGTGTTATTGATCGAACAACAACGCCCTTGTCAAACCTTGCACACGAAACATTGTAAGATTAAACAACATATGAATACAAGTTAATTTCAATAGTCAAAACATTAAAAAATTAACAAAAAAACTCACCATAGGCCATTAGGGTCCAATTCTCGAACCCCGGCTGTAGATGTAGAAGCTTCGCCCTAATCCTTGTCGCCACCCTCAACCTGACCAGTTTTTCCCTCGGGTTCTCGCGTCGGAGTAGTCTCACGCGCAAGAGTATAGTGAGATAAAGGAGTGAGCTGAGGCAGCGATGGAGTAGGCTGAGACGCCGGAGTAGTCTCAGGCGTAGGAGTAGGCTTCGACATAGCAGCCTGAGACACAGATGGCTCAGGACGAAGAGGACGATTCCGAGGCCGAAGCTGTGGTACTGGAGGTAACGTAAACTGTGGTGGTGGAGGTAACGTAAATGTAGGCTGAGAAGGAATGGAAGGTGAAATCACCGACCGTTTCCTAGACGACTCAACACGACGATGAAGGTCACCAGGACGCAATATCGGCCTAGACCTTGTAGGATGAACTGAAGACTGAGAGGGAGAATGCTGGCGGGTCTGGGAGTTCTGACTCCGAGCCTCCGAATCCGACATGTTCCTGCATAAAGTAATGAGTAAATTATTTGCACGATTAATAGTTATGGACAGAAATCGTACCCGAATTAACTAATAATGAATATTGCCCTGATCATGCACAAGCATTAACAATCAGCGTTAATATATTTAAGAACATCGAGGGGAAACTCAATAAACTTAAATTTCCTTTAATTATTAAATTGATCTTGTTCTTCATTTCAAATTATAATAAATTACTACAATTAAATTAAATTTAAATTACATCCGAATGAAACAAACCGATGTCATCAACGTCCTCGTCATCATCATCAACCATTTCATCAATCTCATCACTTCTAAGCTCCTTTCTACTGTCATTGTCATCTTCATCAAGACTCGGAATGACCTCATCTTCGTCATCATCACCCTGAATGACCTCGTAGTCTGGGATCTCGTCCGAAGAACATAAACCTACGGGAATAAGGGATGTTTCCTCTTGTAGAACATCCGAGTCCACTGGGGCATCAACCTCTGACCTAGCTTTTGTCTTGAACACAGCCCACCTGTAACGACCCTGATTTTATAGGTATTTGTGTCATGTATTTATATGTGTTTATATGATTTTATGTATGGTTCAAATTTATTTTTGAACTATTTATTTTATTTTGTGTGAATAATTTCGTTTAAATTCGAATTATTTTATTTTGATTAATTATTATTTATTTTATTATTATTTAATTAATTAGAATTTAATTATTTAATTTTCTAATTAGTTATTTAATATTTTTGGGCTAAATCGATTTAAGCATGATTGATCATGTAATTTTTGTAAATTAGCCCAATTGATCACGAAAGCCATTAGGCCCATTTTGACCTCATGAGAACCGCCCCCCCCCCCCATATGATTAGTGGCTTAATTTGCCACTTGCTTCATGTTCACACCTTAAATTAACTCTATATATAGAGGAGTTAGTAAGGCTTAAACCTCATTTTGTCATCTTAAACACTTGCCATCAAAAGAAGCCAAACACTCTCCATTGCCATCAATCCACACGCCATTTTTGGCTATAAACACCCAAGCAATTTGTTCAACATCAATTCTAAACTTAAACTTAAAGATTCAAACTCTATTGATCTTTAAGTATAAAAACTCAATATAAACCTCTTAATTTGCATTCAAGATCATTAGTTCGGGTTTGGGTTTGGTCGTGTTCGTGTGGGTTGTTCGAGTGGTGACCGTGTTGGTGCCGTGTGGAACCCGTGCACGAGTGGTGGTTCGTGTGGTGAACCGTGCAGTAGGGCCGTGTGAAGACGGTGGTTCGTGGTGGCGGTTTGTGCAAGCCGTGGTGGTGCTCGTATAGGCCGTGGTGGTGTTCGTGCAAAGCCGTGCCAAAGACCGTGCCGTGCGTGTATGCCGTGTGGGTATGAGTTGCTGGCCTTGTAGTTGGGCCGTGTGTTTTCATTTCTGGGCAGCAAGTTTTCGTGTATTATCTTGCTTAATCTTCAATAAGGTAACATGGTTTTCCAACCTAATATGGTATACTATGTTTCATAGTATAAATTAAATGAATAGATTAGTTTATTTGAAGTTTTAACCATGTTTTCATGAATGAATTATAATCTGATTTTTGGATGGTTTTATGATGATTTTATGATTGAATATGAGGATTTTATGGTTTGAATATGTTAGTATTAAGTTTGATGTTATTCATGTTTAAGTTTGATGATTTCTGGATACTAGGAAGTTGATGAATTCATGTGTTTTATTGTTGAAGTATGCGTGTATCTTATGTAGTGTGGGATGAGTTCTTGATTCTTGAATGAGTTCTTGGTTGAAGTTCTTGAATCTTAATTGAGTTCTTGATTAAAGATCTTGAATCATAGATGAGTTCTTGATGAGTTCTTTAAGTTCTTGATGAGTTCTTTAAGGTTCTTTATGAGTTCTTGATTGAGTCTTTAAAGTTAAAGAAAGTTAAAGAAAAGGTTAAAGATTGATATAAGAAGTTGTAAGATTGTTTGGTTTACATGTTATTTCTTGAGTCAAGGCGTAAGGTGCAACTTAAGAATTAACTAAGAATGTAAACTTCGATTTAAAGTTAAAGTTAGCTTGATTTCGTTACTAGACGCCTAAAACTTAGAGTAAGATTCTATGTTTTTGGGCTAAGACGTTGCCCCTATCCTATCCGCGGTATTGGGATAGTTGGTGGTCTTACTATGTCGTCTTCGGATATGGATTTCCAGTAAGATTGGTTTCATGGGATTCGGGAGTAAGATTCTCAGTCCTGGCATAGTAGAAAGTTCGAATACGTAAGATGCGTTCGTACGTGCATAGTCCGGTCTAGTATGCGAATGATTGCGCCAAAGAAAAGATTGGTTAAAGTTAGTCGAGTTAAGCATGATTATTTGTTATGATTCTTATGTTCGATGTTTTGATTTGGTTATTTGATTTGTGCTATGTTCATGTGTATCCCCGTTAGGGTGGGACAGTTATGTTACTCGCCACTAACGGTGGACTGTTGTTTACTTTTCAGGTAATTCTGATGATGAGGTTCTTGCTTAGCTTTGGGTTGGGCGAGCGTCGTTGTTGTTATGTAGTTTTTATACTGTTGTGCTACGATTTTGATTAGTTTTGGACTATAGTTCTAGTATTTGTATTTTCTATAACTCTAACATGTATTTGGAGTTTACATATGATAGTAGTAGTAGTATGACTTTTGGGATTAGTTGTGTACAAACTTGTGGGTACTTGTACTTTTTGGTTTAGTATATTTAATCTTTTGAGGTTTGTTTTAATTTTAAGTATTTGAGTTTGTTAGATCTAACTATTCGACTCGTCGGTTTCTTCCGTGCCGGTTTAAGCGAGTCGGGTCGTCACACCACCACTGCATTTTGTCCCTCTTCAGGCTAGGATAAGGAGCATAATACACCTGACTGGATTGGTACGACACAATGAAGGGGTCGTACCACGGGAGTGTCCTAGTTTGATTGACCTCTACAAGTCTATATTTATCATGAATGTTCATGCCCTTGTCACAATCAAACCAACTGCAGTTGAACAATATCGTTTTGTACTCTGCGTCACTCCCGTGTTAAGACAATTGTAACACCTGTTCCAAGGTGCCTAAGTAGTCACCCCCTCCTTGACTCTCAACACACACCCCATAATTCATGGTTGACTTGTTCCTACCATAGCCTTGTGTGTGGAAATGGTACCCATTGACGTAGAATTGATTCCAAGTTATCACTTCTTTCGAGGGAACCATCGCGAGAGCTCGTGTGACGTCATTAGCAGACTGTGTCTGACGTACCTAGATTTGTTGAGTGAGTCATTAAATAAAATGATGGTATGTAATTAAAAAATTGGGGAATTAAGGGATTAGGGTTCCTCACTTGTGTCCTTAACCATGTTGGGTATTGGGATTCGCATTTCATTTAACACGTCCTCCCTCTTTATTTGGGGATTTGAATGCACTATGTGATCCTCAAATTGCCTATTACAGTGCGTAAGTTCGATCTTAGACAGCTAAGTCGGAATGCAATATGGTTTTGTAATCTAAGACAGTTAAACTAATAAATTTACCTTTCATAGTCATTTAATATGCCACAATTTGCGAGGATGTACAGATGGGCTCGGACGTAACACTTGTCTGTCAACCAACGTTTACTACCACTCGTTGTTGGTCGACCACAATCCTCCCTAAACAATTCAGGGACATTGACACCATGTTGGCTTTCCACAACATGATATGCATTTCTACCCAAGTCCCTCGACTTGGTATCAACCTCCGACTGATAATACTGTGAGCTGAAATTGGATATCTCCTCAGCCAGGTATGCATTGCATATAGAGCCTTCAACCCTTGCCTTGTTCCCCACTTTACGCTTCAAGTTGTTAAGGTACCTTTCAGTAAATGAAACATGAGCAATGTAAATATCACTTCATAAGAAATTAGTAAAGGGGTATAAACGATTACAATAACTCACCGTTTGAATGGGTACATCCATCTGTACTGAACAGGACCCCCAATATATGCTTCATGTGGCAAGTGTACCGGCAAGTGCTCCATAGAGTTAAAGAATGCCGGGGGAAAAAAAATTCTAACTTACGTAAGATCTCAGCAATGTTCTTATGTAGGCGGTCCATCTCACTCAACGTGATAGTGGGAACACACAAGTCACGGAAGAATTAGCTGATTTCGGTTATTGCCTTCCAAATATTAAGCGGGAGCAACTCTCTTAGGAAAACAGGCAACAACCGCTCCATAAATACATGACAATCGTGACTCTTCATTCCATGGAGCCTATTTTTTTTATCAACACATCGGCTCAAGTTCGAAGCATACCCGTCATGAAACCTCAAGTCTCGGATCCATTCACATAAAACCTTCTTCTGCTCCTGGTTAAGTGCGTAAGGTGCCTTGGGCATCTGCTCATTACCCTTACCATCATCAACGAGCTCCAACTCTCGGCGCCTACAGATACTCTTCATGTCTTTCCTCGCACTTACAGTGTCAGATGTTTCGACTTTCACGTCCATGACGGTGTAGATGACCTGCTTGAAGAAGTTCTTCCCAATATGCATGACGTCTAAGTTGTGCCGAAGCAGCAAATCCTTCCAATACGGCAGTTCCCACAAACAAGATTGCTTATCCCATCCCATTTTTTTCTTCTTCAATTGCTTCAAAGCATCAGGACCATCAGTTGCTTTCGGTAAGTCCTTCACACACTGCCACAGTTCCTCACCTGACATGATATGAGGAGGCGAGTCATTTTCAAATTTGTTCTTACAAAAAGCTGTCTTATTCTTTCGAAAGGGGTGGTCGGAATCTAAAAATTGACGATGGCAATCAAACCATGATACTTTGCCACCATGTTGTAGCCAAAAGGCCTTGCTTTTCTCCATGCAATATGGACACGCCTTTTTACCGAATGTGTTCCAACCTGACAACATACTATATGCTGGAAAGTCACTGACAGTCTACAACAAGGCTGCGCGAAGATTGAAATTTTGCTTCTTTGAGATGTCGTAAGTCAAGGATCCAACCGACCATAGATGCTTCAACTCATCAATCAAAGGTTGCATGTAGACATCCAAATTGTTCTTCGGATTTTTTGGCCTAGGGATAAGCAAGGAAAGGAAAATCAAAGGTGTTTCATGCACATGGACGGTGACATGTTGTAAGGTGTAGTTAAAATAGGCTAACAAGAGTATTGCTTTCCAAACTTCCCAAAAACGGAAAAACCATCAGTGCACAACCCAAGTCTAACATTTCGAGGCTCGGACGCAAAGTCCTTAAAGGTCCTGTCGAAGTGCTTCCAAGCTTCACTGTCACTTGAGTGAGCCATGTTCCCTTGCCCTCAACGATTTTTAGAATGCCATGTCATAGCCTCAGCAATGTTCCTAGTGGCAAACATCCTTTGCAATCGTGGTGTTATTGGGAAGTACACCAGAAAACTTACGGGAACCAAATTATCATTCGAAGTCTTATTGAACCAATTCGAGCCACAATGACGACACTTATCAAGCTTAGCATCTTCCTTCCAAAATGGCATACATCCATTCGGGTATACATGTATCTTCTCGTGAGGAAACTCTAATCCCTTGAATACCTTCATTGTGTCGTAATAGGTGCTACACTTAGTTTTTTGGGTGGTGGGGAGCGCATCGTTCACCAATGACCCAATACCATATACGCACCTGAGTGGCAAGTTGTACTCAGACTTTAAATTGATCATTCTAGAAGCCATCTCCAACACAGAGATGTTGCTACCATCATATAAAGGTTGCTCGGCTGCCTTGAGCAAGTCGAAGAACATCTTCGCTTCCGCATTTGGTTCTTCTTCAGCCGAAGTTGCCTCCTCAAGGAATGGTGGGTCCACGTTGTTCCCAAAATCATCGACAACCATTTCCCGGTAAGGATTAGGATGAGTAGGAGACGAGGTGGACCCTATACTCACCCTTTCACCATGACATAACCATTCATAGTAGTTCGGAATGAACCCCTTCTTATACAAGTGTACCTTTACGTTGGGCACATCCAAGTAATTCAAATTTTTACACCGAACACACGGACATCTTATCTTGTCCCTGTCATTAAGCTCGGGGTGCTGCTGAGAGAAGGCAACAAACTCATTCACCCCTTTGATGAACTCATCCCGAATTTTGTGGTCCTTATCGTGTATCGTGTACATCCAATCACGCTCCTTCCTTTTCATTTCGATTATGCCTATTCTAAGCCATTAACAAATATCAGTTCAAAGCATTCAAACATCCTTCAATGTCTTCACTCCTATCTTATTTTAGCCTTTCTTAATTCTTCTTAAAGCTTTCTTATGTAATGCACATGTATATATATTTAAGTCATATTTACTTCTACTTTAATTCTATTCATTCACAACAATTACAAAGATTCATAATACATCAAATAAAAAGGCAATTTTGTATTTGAAAATAAATACAACTCAACTTTCCACCAACAATCATATTTCTTGATTTATCACCACATTGAAGTTTATTATCATTATTCTATAAAACTACCATAAGCTAAAAAATTCCATAAAAATTCAATTAATTCAATAAAAATTCAATAAATTGAAAAATATAAAAAAAAATGCATCCTTCAAGCCTAATTGAGTAATTGAAGTAATAACTAATTTATATGTCCAAGTCATTTAATCACTACTCAATACTAGGGACTAAGGTTATATCAAATTATATTTTATCAAACAAAAATAAAAATAAAATCATACTAAAGTACTAAACTGAAAAAACAATTCCAATGTTCAAACTAAAATTTCCAGTGACAAACAAACAATTAAACAAACACAAATACAAATTCAATAAAAATTCAATAAATTCAATGAGAAAAACAATACATAAAAATTCAATAAAAATTCAATAAATTCAAAGTAAAACAATACATAAATAATACATACACATACATACAAATACATACACATACTTAAAAATAAATAAACAAATACACATACATAATACATACACATACATACAAATACACTTACATACAAATACATACAAATACACATACATACAAACACATACAAATACACATACATGTAATTCAATAAATTGAAAAGAAAAAAAACCCTAACCACAATCTGAGGAGGGGCGGCGAAGTGGGCAGCAGGTCGCCGGAGAAAGAAAGAGATCGAAGGAGAAAGAAAGAGAAGGAGAGAGAGAGGGCGACGGTGAGGCCGGAGAAAGAGGAGAGAGTGACGGAGGTGAGGCTGGAGAAAGAGGAGAGAGTGACGGAGGTGAAGCCGGAGAAAGAGGTTCGCTCGATGTTAGGGTTTGAGGATAGAAACAGTGAGCGTGAATGAGTGAGGAGTGAGAGAGAAAGAAGAGTGACGGTCGGAGTGAGAAGTGAGCGAGGGTGGGGGTACGACCGTTGTGTTGGCCGGAGTGAGGGTGGTGTTGGCCGGAGTGAGGCTTGTTAGCTCGGAGTGAGGAGTGAGTGAGGAATGAATTGTGAGTTGTGAGGAGTGAGATCTATTTTCGCCCCGACTAATTTGAAATACCGACCCAGCGGTCGAGAAAAACCGACCGCCTCTGTCGGTCGGTGTATCCCGACCGCTATCGACTACTAGGTCAGTCGGTAATCGATTTTCCGATCGTATGACGGTCGGAACATTTATTCCGACCGTTTTCGGTCGGGGAAGGTCGGTATTGTCCGACTAGAATATGTTCGATCGGTAAAATCGGTCGGGTGAACCATAATTTCTTGTTGTGTGTGATCATGTTGAAATTATCTTTGTTGAATTTGTGTGATGTTTTCGAGTGATTGAAGTGCTTGGTTATTAAGTAGTAGATTGTCTAAGTTGTTATTGAGTCTAGAAGTCAAAGCTAGGATGTTTGACCTAGAGTTGACTAAGTGATAAGTTGAGTTAAGTTAGAGTTAAGTTGGAAGCTTAAATAATTATTAATAACAAAATAAATAACAAAGGAACGGAAACGGAACAAGAAGATATTGTTTTGCTTCGATCTCTGGCTAGGAAAGGCTTGGTATTTATGATGGCCAATATACGTGTCGCACCTCCCTTTCCTGGGATTTCGAACATCTCAGTTCTAATTATGGTCACCCAGTGCTTTCAATTATGGTATACTCTACCGGGTTTAAGGAATTGACGGCTGGCATATACTGATAATTGGAGTTGACGAACAGTTATACCGATAATTAAGGAATTGACGGCCGATATGAGCACCAATACAAAATACAAAACAAATTAATAAGGTAATATGGTGATGATGATAAGATAATGAAAGATGATGAATTGAATGATAAAAGTAATAATAATGATAATGGAACAATGGAGTGCTATAGTTGTATGTTGAAATCGAACCAATGGAACGATGAAGTGCATTTTTCGTGCGTTGAAGTTGGACCATTGGAACGGTGGAGTGCAACTGTTGTACGTTGAAGTTGGACCAATGAAAGATAGTTAAAGGATAAATGGAACAATGGAGTGCAAAATTCGTATGTTGAAGTTGAACCAATGGAATGATGAAGCACATTTGTCTTGCGTTGAAGTTGGACCATTAGAACGATGAAGTGCGATTGTTATACGTTGAAGTTGGACCGATGAAAGATAATGAATTGAATAATGAAAGATGAGTTGTCATCATAGTCTATGGAGTCTGAAGTCTTGAGGTGACCCTAGCTAGAGAGTATGGTTTAGTTATGTTATGTGTGTTTTCCGTTGCGTTTTCTGCTTAAGTTGTGTACTTGATTGGTTTATGGTTATGATTATGTTTGTCTTGTTGTTTATCGTAAATTGGTTGTACTGTGTTCTGACCATTATATTTTTTATTGCGTTCTACGATTAAGTAGAGCATTCTAATTATTCCCCACTGACTGTGGACCCCCCATTCCCCTTTCAGGTAAAGAAGATGAATAAGCCGGGTTTTAGCGAGGGTTGGGACTCGTGAGCTCGCAAGAGTAGAAATTTAGCTACCTAATTTAGTATTATTCCTAGCCTTATGATTAACATTTATAGCTTGTAATAGTGTTTTAGTAGAATAATAAGAACCTTTGGAATATTTCTAATTTTGTTTTAATAAGATTTCTAATAATAATTGGTTAAGTGTTAGAGCTTCCTCTTTCGTTTTAAGTTTTGATCATTATAATTTCGTAGAATTGATTCGTATTGTTGTTTTCTTCGAAAACAACGTTGCTAAAATACGGGTCGTTATAATCCTTGCATTGTAGGACTACGGGGAGAACACATTGGTTTGACCTGGCATGTGTTAGGAAAGTTGGTAAACGCATTGGTTGACCAACGAGCATGGACTGTTCTGTTGATTGTTTCGATTCGATTTTGGGTTGTTCGTTTGGTTGGTTTGTTTGGTTGATTTTGATTTGAATTAGTTTTGGTTTTTCATAAATTGTTTTGGAGGAAAGGACACTAAGTGGTCGGTTCTGGTATTGCAGTTCCGGTTGCGGACACCTATTGTAACGACCCGACTTTTATAAATTGTTGATTTACGAAGGAAATCGACAATTGGATCATTACCAAACATAAATATTCTAAAGCATTGATAAATCCGAACTTTTAAACGTAAATTGAGGAAATTACTTTATTAATTATTCAACTAATGGAAAGTTTGAAATGAAATACTATCCAAAATTATTATCAAACAACTATGTAAGTAGTCTATTCCCACCAAGCTGGGTAAAGTCTAAAAAGAAATAAACTAGAAAATTAAGTAAAGTTCGGGTTTCCTCTAATAGTCTTGCAAAAACGCACAACCCGACCCATACGATAGCCCAATCAAGCTTTTGCATCTTCACCTGAAATGGGGGGGTTCCACCGTCAGTGGCGAGTAACTAGGCTGTCCCACTTAAATGTGGAACCTTAAATCATATAATATGAAGAATCAAAGCATATATCACATAACAACAAGGGTCATCATCAATATCATCATAAAATAGCAACATTAATCAGACATACGCAGCGGAAATCATATCATAACATGCATAAAATAGATTAAGTCATTCGAAAATACTATAACCATCCCGGTGATAACTTATCTGTCCATATTATTACTTGATTACCATACTTAACTCATCTTTAATAATCCATGGACCGGTCATTATAGCTCGTAAGGATGCCCGTGTACATCCCAACTTTCCTAAAATGCGCCGGGTAGAACCCGTGTATCCTACCCGTAGCTCTCCTTTGCAAGAACTAAGCCTAAGATATGGCCATAACTCCTAGATAGAAGCCCGTGTACTACTACTTAGACGACTACACATCCTAGAATCAAGAACTTCCCAGAGACCGCAATAGGGCAGTGGCTTCGACTTAACCTAATCTGGCGACCCGTGTATCGCCAAACAGGCGTCCACTTCTTAACTTATATCCTTATATTATCTTATCGCCATGGTCATCGTGAGAACAATAATCATCTTATTATCTTATCGTCTTATTCTTATTCATTAGTCAACTTTTATTCTTAACAAATCAACGTAATTCCTTATTTCCATATTATTCCTTAAATTAAATAAATCCTTAAATAATAAACTAAATTGTTATAAGATAAATTAAAGTCAAATCATCCTTACTAATGAACTTAAATTATTCGACCACTTCAAGAATAATAAACAAAAATCAATCAATTTAATTAATTACATAACTAATCCCAAATTAAATAATTAATCAAAGATAAATTCAAGAATTATCAAACAATTATTCAATTAGGCAAAACAAGATCAAAATTATTCCTTTCTTATTAATGAATACCATTCGGCCATCTCAAGAAATAAATCCAAAAAATTCATACTTTGAATATTAATCACAATTATCATAATTTAATCATTAAAACAATTAAATAAATACTAAAATCATAAAACATTAATTAATTATACAATTATAACTCAACATGGATCAAAAATTATTCCTTTTTTATCATTAACTCATTCGTCCATCAAGGTTATAACAAGATCAAGATTAGTTTTTAAGATTTTACTTAATTAAAGTGATTAAATCATAATATTTGTAACGACCCGACTTTTATAAGCTGTCGATTTACGAAGGAAATCGACAAATGGATCATTACCAAACAAAACATATTAAAACATTAATAAGTTCAAGAATTTATTTTATTAATCATTAACTAATGGAAAGATAAAATGACCAAAAGTCCAACAATAACTGCCAAATCCATTACATAAGAAATCTAGACCCATCAAGCTGGGTAAACTCTAAATAATAATAAAGCTGAAAATAGCATAAAGTCCGGGTTTCTTCTAATAAACGTGCAAAAACACACAGCCCGACCCATACGATAGCCCAGTTATTCTTCTGCATCATCACCTGAAATGGGGGGGGGTCCACCGTCAGTGGCGAGTAACTACAATGTCCCACTTAAATGTGGAACCATAAATCATATAATATCATAGAATTAACCAAGATACACACAATATACATGGATTAACGTATAAAAATACATGCATATCAGATATACGCAGCAGAAGACTTAACATATCCTACATATAATAATACATAAATGCTATAATAAATACGTAATTACGTACATAAATAACATAATAGCACATAAATAATATACCAACCCGTAGGATACTTATCTTATCGTATTATTACCTGAATCCCATCTTTTAACCATCTTCTTAAATTCATGGACCGGTCATTATAGCTCGTAAGGATGCCCGTGTACATCCCAACTTTCCTAAAATGCACTGGGAAGAACCCGTGTATTCTACCCGTAGCTCTCCTTTGCAAGAACTAAGCCTAAGCTATGGCCATAACTCCTAAATAGTAGCCCGTGTACTACTACTTAGACGACTACACATCTAAGAATCCAGAACTGCCCAGAGACCGCAGTAGGGCAGTGGCTTCGACTTAACCTAATCTGGTGACCCGTGTATCACCAAACAGGCGTCCACTTCTTATCTTATCTAATCGACATGGCAATCGTGAGACCAATAACATCTTATCATCTTATTCATATTCTTATTCTTATTATCAAGTCAATTCCTTTTCCTTATTATTTCGACTTATCTTCTTATTTCTTTTTATTCCTTTAATTATTTTAAATCCGTAAATCATTAACTGAGATTATTACAAGCCAAAAATTAAATTAAACTGATCACCCTTTTTATAGAGCCACTCGACATTTTTTAATAAAATAAATAATCAAAATCAATTCCTTTAAATAATTACACAAATAATTCAATAAATCAAATAAATCATCAAATCAATATAATAACTAACAATTATCAAATTTTATTGCCTAAAACATGATAAGAATATCATTTTTCCATCCCTGCATCATTCGAACAACATAGGTTAATTAACAAAAATTGACACTTTAAAATATTAGTCACAATATCATGAATAAATCATTAAAACCTATTAGATAAATAATAATTATAAACTAACTTTGAATTGCCAAACATTAGTCAAAACAAGATCAAAATTCACCCTTTTTAACATATTATTATTCGTCCATCATCAAATTAGATCACTCGAAAATTATGATTAAATTCCATACTTTATTATCATATTTTAATTATTAAATCAACTATATAAATTATGAATTCATAATCTAACCATTAATCATGAGAATATAACTAAACATGGATAAAAAATCAAGCCTTTATACCCCTAAAAATATTCGGCCAACATAGAATGCAACATGATCAAGATTAATTTCAAGAACGCATTATATTATAATTAAATTACTTTTAAATTAGAGATTAATTAATAAATCAAGATTAGGTATATAATTGATTAAGAAAAATCAAAACTTTAATTCCTTTTTTAATCTTGGACCACTTGACAACCTCAAGAAACCAAGAACAAAATTATGATTTTAATTCAAGACCTCAATTGGACAATTAAATAAATTATGATCATACTTTAAATCAAGAAAACATCTTAAAATCATCATAAAATTTAAGCTTGAACTTCGACATTCACACGCATGAATCAAGAATTAAATTCGAAATTAGCATGCAATTATTCTAATGAAAACATGTTAATTAAGATACTAAAATATGCATAGAACTAAATAAAAACATTAAAGATTCAAAAAGATCATGCAAACATATTAAGAAACAACAAGAACATTCATCATCAAATAGTTCGAACAACAAAGCCTATCATGATACTATTCAATCAATTTCCTAGTTTAATCATAATTACCTTGAATTAGGAAGAAAACAAGGAAGGATTTCTTGTTTGGGGTTCGAACAATACACGGCTCATTCAAGAATATTTTGTGAATTTTTGAGAATAATTTCATAGGTTAGAAGTTAAAATAATAGGTTATGAGTATTGTTCCCTATATAATTATAAAGAACAAAAGAATCAAATAAAATAAAAGGAAGGGAAAGGGGGCCGTGAAATTTGAGTAGGAATAGGGAAAGAGAGTCAACTTAGGAGACTCAGTAAGGGATTAGTAAAAAATAGGATTTTTAGAATATTTGAGATAATTATAATAATAGTTAGATATTTAGACTTAGAATTATCTAAATAATAATAATAACAAAAAGGAAAAAATGATCCTTGGCCAAATAAAGGGGAGCCCGGCCAAGGTAGGAATAATTGGGTCATTAGGCCCAATTTTAAGACAAGGAAAGGAAATAAGATTAAACAGTCCAATTAATTGGGCCTTTGGACTTAGAATATTAGAAACAATAATAATTAACAACGAAATTTTCTGGCCCAGAATTTCGGGTTATTACAATATTATTTTTAAACCATAAATTAATTAATAGATCATGATCAAGATTATAACACAAGTATAAATTAACAAGGAAGTTTGAAAATCTCATGCTTCTTGAAGTTCTTTTCTACTCGACAATTTCAAGATCAAAGGCACAATTTTGGATTTAAATCTATACTTTGGTTAGACAATTAATTAAATTATGAAACATATTTTAATCATGAAATCAACATACAAATACAATAAAAATTCATACTTTTATCATGCATATGGTTCGAAAATTTCAAATAAATTGCCAACAATAATCAAGCAAACATCCGAATTAGAACATGTAATTAATAAATAAAATTCATAGTTTAAATTATAATTATACAATTAAATTACACAAAATCGTTCAAGAACATCAAGATTCAACCCAGAACATGTTTGAAAAATCATACATAAACACTAGCATGGTGCGACAATTTCATGGCAATATTCAAGATTAAATTCTACAACTATTTTTTAATTCTAATCTAATTATATGATAAATTAATCCATACTTAAGAGTTTTAGTCTAGTTACCTTGAACTAGATGGAATTCACAAGAGAAAATCCTCTTGCTTGGCACGAAAAATACACGGCACACACTTACACAATACTTAGAGTTTTGATGGAAGTTTTGTGTTTGAGAGAAAGTTTAATTGTTAAGAACCCTTGTTCTATTTATAGAACTAAAGGAAAGCAAAGAGGAAATAATAATGTAACAATAAGGGAGGGGGCCGTGTGGTTTAGGATTAATAGGAGTGAGTTGAGGAAATGTTGGAGGTTTGCTAAGTAGTTAGAAAAAAATGAGTCTTTTTAGATTGAATAAGATAATTATAATAGAAATTGCATATTTAGATATAGAATATCTAAATAACTTTAATAACAAAAAAAAAAATTCCTTGTCCACGATTGAAGAGAGGGTCGGCCAAGGGAGGTAAATCATTGGGCCATTGGGCCCAATTTTTAAGGCAAGGGAGAAAATAAGAAAACACAGTCCAATATCTAGGTCGTTTGGATTTAGAATTATGAATTCACAATAAATAACCGCGAAATTTTCTGGCCAGGATTTCGGGTTATTACACCTATTAATTCTCTTGGTCTTGTATTTGTTTTCGTTTTCAAAAGCATGTTTTGTTGATTTTGATGAATTATTGTTTTAGTATTTTGGTTGTTTTACCTATTGTCTGGTTTATGTTGAATTTCTATCTCCGCTGCGAAGGATCATGTTGGATCATGGCTTTACTATGTTATATTGCGTGCTTGAGTTCCATGTTTGAATATGTGACTTATGTGTTATTTTCATGGCTTTACTATGTTATATTGCGTGCTTGAGTTCCATGTTTATGTGGGACAATCTAATTACTCGCCACTAATGGTGGACCTCCATTTTCAGGTGATGTTGCCAAGTAACTAGATATCTGTTTCGTCGGGTTTGGGCATGTGTGCTCATGAGGATATAGATAGTAGTAGTTGTGTATTTGTTTTATTATTTAGTTTACTTTTGGTAGCACTCTAGTTGGATGTATTGGTATGATATGGGATATAGTTGTATTAAGCATATGTTGATTTTGGAGTATTCATAATAATATGGGATTTTGTTAAAGTTTTTAGTATGTATTTGTGCTATTTTAGTGGCATTCCGGCTTCTTTTACGTCGTAGTTTTCCTTGTTAAAAGTCGGGGTGTTACATCAAGCTTTTATTTGATAAAAAAAATTAATTTGAAGGTTTTTAGTTATTGTCAAATTTTCTAAAAAAATGTTCGATCTTGCAAAAAAATAAAAATTAAAAAGGTTTCATCACACAAAAATTTCATTATAATATCATATTATATTCTCACACAAACAACTAAACTATATGCACGTGATTTAGGCATAAATTCCCTAACGATCCGTTTGGTTGTTGGTTATAGATTGTAGTAATGGTAATTGATTTAAAGTATTGTTTTATTAAGGAAGAACCTTATAATCCGTATGGAAAATATATTTTCATTCCCATGCTTGAATTATCTTCTCATTTTTCATTACCATCAATTACCATTAGGAAAAATTTATATCAATAATCCTAACTTTGGAGGTCTTCCAATATTAATCTCATCTATTAGTTATTACAATATAATCCAAACTTTGGGAGTTATCTTATGATATTAGTCCATTGACTTAGTTAACCTATTGTAATTGGTTACCAATTCAAAATTAATCGTTATCTTTCCTCCTCCCTTATTTATTGTACTTGACTATATCTTTGTAATAACCCGAAATTCTGGGCTAGAAAATTTCGTGGTTAATTGTTATTATTTTAACATTCGAAGTCCAAAAGACCCAATTATTTGGACTGTTTAATTCTTATTTCCTTTCCTTGTCTTAAAATTGGGCCAAAGACCCAATTATCCCCCTCTCTTGGCTGGCCCTCCTTATTGATTGGCTAAGGATTATTTTTGATTTTAATTAATTATTATTTAGATAATTCTAAGTCTGAATATCTATCTATTAATTTAATTATCTCAAATATTCTAAAAACCCTATTTTTAACTAACTTATTACTGAGTCTCCTAAGTTGACTCTTTTCTCCTAATCCTCCTCATAATTCACAGCCCCCTACCCCCTTCCTTTTAATTTATTTATTCTTTTTTTCTTTATAATTATATAGGGAACAATACTCATAACCTTTTATCCTAAATTCTAAACTTCTAAAATTATTCTCAAATTTCACAAAATACTCTTGAAGGGTCGTGTATAGTTCGAACCCCAAACAAGAATTTTCTCTTTGTTTCTTCCTAATTCAAGGTAACTAGACTATCCCCCTTGAATTTAGTATTAGTTTATCATATAATTAATTAGGATTAAACTAGGAATAGATTGAATTAGTATCATGTGTAGGCTATTATGTTGTTCGAACTTTTCAAGATTATTGTTCATGTTGTTCTTGATATTATTACTTAATTTTTAATGAATCTTTATTGTTTTAATTAGTTCTATGCATGATTTATCACCTTAATTTACATGTCTTGATTAGAATAATTGCATGATAATTTCGAATTTAATTCTTATTATATGCGTGTATACACTACTACAAAAAAGAGTTTTTGCAACCCCTCAAAACCGTTGCTAAAGGCCCAAACAACCGTTGCCAAAAAGCTTTTGCAACGGTTAGAGCTCGTTGCATTCTCTGGCGTTGCAAAAGGTTTTTAGCAACAGGTTTTTGACCTTTTGCAACAGGCTAAGCATGCCCGTTGCCAAAAACTAACTTTTTGCAACGGACTAAGCATACCCGTTGCCAACAACTAACTTTTTGCAACGAGCTCCTAATACCCATACTACAACTTTGTGGCAACGGGTTGACATTATCATTTGCAACATGCTTGTTGCTATAAGATAAGCTTTTGCAACGGCTTAACATCTATTATTTCAACCATTAGTAGAGAAATTGTTATTTTCGTGCTTTTTTGGCAAAATTAATCCTAATGCATAATATTTGGTAATAGACCATAAATAAGAGACAAAATATTTCTAAAATATTTAAATTGTTATCAAATTTCAGTAATTGTTACAAAATAAACTACTTCATTTGAAATAAACTATACAATATAAACTATACATATACATACATACATATATATATATATATATATATATATATATAATTACATAAAAAATATTCTTCGCCATTTATAAACCTATGCAAAAGCCTTGCTCTCCCGTTTACAATTGAAACTCATCATCCATTGAACCTGCATCATGTGAATGAAGAAATTAATAGCATAAAGGTCATGACATTGAACACAAATTTGAAGCACTTTTAAATTAATCACATCAAATTTAAAATAAATGCTTTTAACATAGCACAAATGCATAGGCTTGCTTAGGAATTACTTACCAAATCAGCAAGAGAGTAAAGTAAAAGCAAAAATAAAAATAAATAAAACATACAGGGAGCCTTCAAGTACCTAAACACTTTGCAGGTGAGGTTGTTAAATTCCAAACTACACTTTTTGGACCTCAAACAATGTATAGGTTTGGGATCAATACAGCCAAATAGATTAATGAAATGACAATCATCACAATCTTCAGTTTAATGACTTAGCTTCAAGTGAAAGGAAAAATTAGAGGGATCAATATATACTCAATATAAGGAGAAGGCTATAACAATCATCAATAGGAGGAGAGTGTTCAACTGGCAGATGTTGTATAAAAGATGAAACTATCAAAAAATAAGCAAAATTAAGAATTGAAATATAAGTAGTTGGATAACTAAACACAAGCATAGATACGTAAGAAAGAGATAGCGTCTCATACTGTGCTTTCAAAGAAACCTCTCTTTCTTCTACATCAGCAACATCTTATAGAAGAGATTCAAGTTCTACAATATTAACCTCCGAGATGATGATATGTGAGTCAGAATTAAATTCTTATAAAAAAATTATGCTTTTGAAGAATGTGATTTTTGACACACTATACAACTTATACCTCATATGGATACCTAGGTAGGTATATATGTATAACACAGTTGAATAGATCTAGGACATATCATGTTATGATTTTTTCATGTGTTGTATGCGCATTCAACTTCGTTAGCTAATCTAGCTTGAAAAATCCTTGGGCTGTAATCCAATCTTTCAAGTACATACACCACTGCTCATGAACTACTATTCAACTTACGGACTTTATGGATTGTGTTATTCAACCAAGAAGTAACTCCTATTGATGCAACTAGTCTCGCAACCAAATATGCTTACACTAAAACAAACCCAGGCCACAACTTTCATTTCTAGCAATATAATCCATCATCTATAATTTGAAACTTCAACTTCAACTTACAGAAAGTTAATCCCCTCTATTCACTACATGATAGAAGAATGAGTAGCACCCATAATAATGCTCTGCAAAACATATATATTCTTCTTTATTCCTAGATTCTCCGACCACCTTATTAACAATTATATCTCAACTAACATTAAGTTAAATTCCACATTGATTCATTCCAAATCTACTTGTATAGTTAATCAATCCCATCATAATTGATAAAGTTTTACCCAATTTCTAAAATTACTGCACAACTAATAATCTCATAAATATACCAGAAATTGACAGCAATATGTACAGAATTAATAAGAGGCCTGAAAAATGGAGCGGACACTAGGCTCACCGGAGAGTCTTTTAACACCTCGTTGATCCATGATCCTTGTAGCTCGCTCAAAATTTTCCCCGAAAAAAAAAATTGCAACCTGGTTTTATTTGAATACCCCAAATTAAGATTTACCCAATTAGAAAAAAAAAATAAAATTAATTATTAGAGAGTAAAAAGAGTGGAAGATACTAACACTCCCAGTTGATCATCACTTACTGTATTATGTGAACATCTTCCATTGTTAAATTTGAAGGATTTCCATCAAAGACAGAAGTGAAATTGGGCTACAAAATGTTAAAGGATTGAAATAAAAAGGGGAAAAAAAAGAGAATAATGCAGTAAGTGGGATTTGTTTGATTATCTAAATGGTTGGACTCAATGTTAACGTTGTTCCACACTGCCTCAACTACCATTGTAGTTGACTTCATCTTTGTTACACGAAACAGTTTTCTTCTTCCCCTGAAGCAAGAGAATTGAAATCCAAAGTCCATCTACTGAATAAAATTAATTATCGAGCGTATTAGCATAACTTCGAGCATATATTCGAGTAAAATTTCGAACAATAAACTGAATTTAAGAGCAAGAAATTCCTACATTAATAAAATTAATCTAAAGGATTTCCTTAACAACAAAAAAATCAATCTAAAGGATTTCAATTACAGATTAAATAAAAAAAAAAAAAGCAGATCAGATGAAAATTAACCCTAAGATTTTTTTGAGAAAAAAGGACTAACCTTAGTCCTGAGGCGACATAAGCAATGGAGAACGGAGAAAGTACAAAGTTCCATCGGAGAAAGTACAAAGGACCGCCGGAGAAAGTACAAAGGGCCGCCGGAGAAAGAACCAAAGCGGCACCGCAGCACTATAGAATATTGAGTGAGATCTGAGAAGTAGGAGCAGTGGAGTGAGTGAGTGTGAGATGAGGGTTTTCTCATTTGAACAGATTGGGCCTTTATTTTGATGATTTTAGGGTCAATCTTTGGCCACGGAAAAACGCTATTTTATAAATCCAACACCTTTGGCCACGGACAAATGCTATATTATAAATCTAACACCTTTGGCAACGGTTAATATATACCCCCTTGCTAAAAGTCTAAACACAATTACTCCTCATATCTATTGCAACGGTTTTTTTAAAATCGTTGCTAAAAGCCGTTGCAATAATGGAGCCGTTGCAATAGGGCGTTGCAACTACTCTTTTATCTAGTAGTGATATGTCGAACTTTTTGCATAATTTTCATGATGATTTTATGATGTTTTCTTGGTTTAAAAGTATGTTCATGATTTAATTAACAGTCTAATTGAAGTCTTGAATTAAATTCATAATTTTATTCTTGTTTTCTTGAACTTGTCGAGTGGTCCAAGACCTTAAGAAGAATTAAAGTTTCAATTTTTCATGTTCATATTAAGCCTAAATCTTGATTTAATAATTGTTTATTAATTTAAATATGATTTAAAGATTTAAGAATATGGTCTAATCAATTCTTGAAAATAAACTAATCTTGTTCTTGTTTTCCTTTCATGATGGCCGAATATTATGGAAATAAAAAGACATAATTTTTTATCCAGTTTTGGTTATAATTTTATGATTAATCGTTAGAATATGATCTTACAATTTTTATGACTGTTTTAGTAACTAAAATATGATAATTAAGTATATAAAATTTTCGAGTGCTATTATTGTTGTTGAAGGCCGAATATTATAATTATAAAAAGTGTAAATTTTGATCTTCTTTTGACTGATTAATTTATGATCTTGTATTTCAATGGTTTTTCAATGATTTTATTATTTGTTTAAGTTTAAATGGTTAAATCATGACAATGGTGATTAATATTCCAAAGTGTTAATTTTTTTGTTATCTAACCTATGAATGTCGAGTGGTGCAGGATTGGAAAGGGAGTATTTTTCTCATATTTTATGCGTTATTAGATGATGATTGTTAATTTTTATATTAATTTGATGATTTAATTGATGTATTGAATTGTTTATGTAATTATTAAGAGAATTGATTTATTTATTTTTGTTCGAAAATGTCGAGTGATATGAAAAAGGATATGATCAATTTAATTTAATTTTTGGCTTGTAATAATTTTAGGTTATGAATTAAGGATTTAATAATATTAAGGGAATAAAAAGGAAATAAGAAGATAAGTTGTAATAATAAGGAAAAGGAATTGACTTTGATAAGATGAAAAGATGATAAGATGTTATTGGTCTCACAATGGCCAAGTCGATAAGATAAGATAAGAAGTGGACGCCTGTTTGGTGATACACGGGTCATCAGATTAGGTTCAGTCGAAGCCACTGCCCTACTGCGGTCTCTGGGTAGTTTTGGATTTTAAGATGTGTAGTCGTCTAAGTAGTAGTACACGGGCTACTATTTAGGGGTTATGGCCATAGCTTAGGCTTAGTTCTTGCAAAGGAGAGCTACGGGTAGAATACACGGGTTCTCCCGGCGCATTTTAGGAAAGTTGGGATGTACACGGGCATCCTTACGAGCTATAATGACCGGTCCATAAACTTAAGAAGATGGTTAAAAGATGGATACGGGTAATAATATGATAAGTATTCTACGGGTTGTTATATTATTTGTATGCTATTATCTTACTTATGTACGTATTTATGTATTTATTATAGTATCTATGTATTTAACCATGTATTTTTAAATGTATGATATGTTAAGTCTTCCGCTGCGTATGTCTGATATGTATGTATTTTTTATACGTTTATGTATGTATTTTTATACGTTTATGTATGTATTTTTTTACGTATATTCATGTATTTTTGTACGTTTATCTTGGTTGATCCTATGATATTATATGGTTTACGGTTCCACATTTAAGTGGGACAGCCTAGTTACTTGCCACTGACGGTGGACCCCCCCCCCATTTCAGGTGATGATGAAGAAGAATAACTGGGCTATCGCATGGGTCGGGCTATGTGTTTTTGCAAGTTTATTAGAGGAAACCCGAACTTTATGCTATTTTCTATTTTATTATTATTTAGAGTTTACCCAGCTTGTTGGGTCTAGATGCTTATGTAATGGAATTGGTAGTTATTTTGGACTTTTGGACACTATATCTCTCCATTAGTTAATGATTAATAAAATAAATTCTTGAACTTAATGTTTAATATGTTTTGTTTGGTAATGATCCATTTGTCGATTTCCTTCGTAAATTGACAGCTTCTAAAAGTTGGGTCGTTACTGTTGGAACCAGAGCATAGGTTAAGACCCTAAAGTTACTTCTTCCTAAGTAGCTTGAAAGACGAGTGCTTTATGTATCACGAGTGCAACTTAGCCTAAAATGGAAAACTTAAGCGAGTGAAGCCATGGGTAGAAGCCCGGGATAGGATATTTTGTACTTTTTCGAGCTTCTTTTCTGAATTTCGTGTGTATGATATTGCTAACCGAGTCATTATTTTGTAGCATGTCGACCCCGGAACGCAACTCACAATTTAGGTGCCGAGCTTTAGAGGATGCCATCCTCACCTTAGCTCAGAGAGGCATCTAACCATCAAGCGGCCAGTCTTCGTTTGATCGAGTTGCGCGACTTCGACCTCCGGTCTACGATGGGGCAGCGGAACCAACCGTTCTTGAAAACTAGAATCGAGAAATGTGGAAGTTGTTCGATGCTCTTGCTTGTTACGAGAGTGAAAGAGTCCCGATAGCATCTTACTACTTGAGGGGCGAAGCTGATAACTGGAGGAGTGCCTTGCGGGCCAACCCCGAGACAGAACTAGTCTTGGACTGGAAATACTTCACCAAAAAGATCCAGGATCAGTTCTATCCTGATCAGCTGAGGTGGCAGAAGCAGGAAGAATTCCTTACGCTCACTCAAGGCAGCATGTCCGTTCAAGCTTACAAGGACAAGTTCACAGAGCTTTCTCGGTTCGACACTGCCGTCATTCCTTCTGAAGCCGAGAGAGTCAAGAGGTATATAAAGAAGATGGACCCTCGCATTCGGGTTCATGTGATTAGTAGCGGAGCAACAACCTTCCAGAGGGCGTATGAAGTGGCTCTGGAGATTCATGCGTCAGTCGCCGAGGAGGAAACAACAAAGAAGAGGGTGTCTTCGGTTCCAGCGCCAGCGCCAACAAAGAAGCCTCGGTTCGAGGCTACTCAGAAGCCTCAGCAGAGTGCTCGACCAGCTCCCAGTCAAGGCCTGAGAATATGTCAAGGCTGCAAGAAAGAGTATCACCCGGGCAAGAGATGTGACGGGTCACCGATCGTGTGCTTTGAATGCGGTCAAGAAGGTCACAAGTCGGTGTTCTGTCCTCAGAAGCGCCCAGCTGCAACAAGTAGTCCGGCACCGGTAAATAACAGAATCTTCTGCGTGACTCAGGAGGAGGCGGATGCTCAGCCGGATGTGGTCACGGGTACCTTCCTTGTCAATAATCTTAATGCTTATGTTTTGTTTGATACAGGTGCCACTGTGTCTTTTGTTGCAAGATCGTTTATTGTAAAAGCTAACCTGACGGGAGAGTCTCCTGTCAAATCTGTGATAACTCTACCTTCGGGAGAGGATTTTGCCTGTCATTCGGAATACAAAGATGTTCCCATTGTTATCTCGGGAGTGCAGTTTGCAGCTAATCTGAAGGACTTCCCTATGATAGAGTTCGATGTTATCTTAGGGATGGATTGCTTAGCGAAGTATCAAGCAGCTTTTCGTTGTCGTGATCAGGATATTACTTTGCGAGGACCCAACGCGAAACGGGTAACCCATGTCGGGAAGCCCATGAGCAAAGGTCTGAAGGTGGTGTCTGCAATGAAAATGCGCAACATGCAGCACAAGGGTGAAGCAGTATACCTGTGTCAAGTCAAAGACGTGACCAAAGAAGAACAGTTGGAGGCCATTCCAGTTGTTCGGGATTATGCAGACGTGTTGTGACGACCCGACTCGCTTAAACCTGCACGGAAGAAACCGACGAGTCGAATAGTCAGTTCTAACAAACTAAAATACTTAAAAAATAAAAACAAACCTCAAATTGTATATATACTAAATCCGAAAGTACAACACCCACAAGATTGTACATATCTAAACCCAAATGTCATTATTACTACTACCAACAATATTAACTCCAAATAAATGTCAGAGTTAGAAAATTACATATATCGCTACTATAGTCTATACTAGAATCGTAAAACAACTAAACATGATCTCAACAGCATCAGCACTCGCCCAACCCAAAGCTAAGCAAGAACCTCATCAGAATTACCTGAAAAATAAACAACAGTCCACCGTCAGTGGCGAGTAACATAACTGTCCCACCCTAATGGGGATACACATGATCATAGCATAAATCAAACAATCAAATCAAACATCCAAATATGCGAATCATAACAAGTAATCATGCTGACTCGACTAACTTTAACCAATAATTAACAATCTTAAACTTTGGCGCAATCATTTACATATTAGACCGGACTACGCACGTACGAACGCATCTTACGCGAACAAACTTTCTACTATGCCAGGATTGAGAATCTTACTCCCAACCCCATGAAACCCATCTTACGGGAAATCCATATCCAAAGACGACATAGTAAGACCACCAACTATCCCAATATCGCGGATAGGATAGGGGCAACGTCTTAACCCAATTCTTAGAATATTACTCTAAGATTAGGCGTCTAATAGTACAATCAAGCTAATCTTTAACTTTAATTTACATTCTTAGTTAATCTTAAGTTGCATCTTACGGCTTGACTTAAGAATAACATGTAAATCAACCAATCTTGGAACCTCAAATATCAATCTTTAACTTTCTTTATCCTTTCTTTAATTATCTTTTAACTTTCTTTAACTTTCAAGACTCGACCAAGAACTCCTAAAGAACTCAATAAGATTCAAGAACTTCAACCAAGAACTCAATCAAGATTCAAGAACTCAATCAAGAACTCATTCAAGATTCAAGAACTTGATCCCAAAATCATCATCAATACACACGCATGTTCATGACAAAATTCAACAACTTTTTCATCAACTTCCAAACATCAAAACTTCACGAAACTTGAACATGATCAACATAAAATATGAAGCCAACATACTCAATCATGAAATACATGTAATCAAGGAAAAATCATCACAAAACCATCACCCAAACCAGCCTACAATTCACGCATAAAAAAAGGTTATAAACATCAAAACGGTCTAATCTAATCACTTAATCTATACCATGAATCAAGGTATACAAACTAGGTTGAGATAGTATGTTACCTTATTCAAGATTACACAAAGTAATGCACAAAACTTGCTGCCCGGAACCCAAACCACACGGCCCAAATGCACAGGAACACGCACGGCTTCAGCACGACTTCACACGGCCTCACACGAACCACCACGGGACCACCGTGTAGCAACCACGTCTTCACATGAGCACCACTGTGCACCAACACTTCTTCACATGAGCACCACTGTGCACCAACACGTCTTCACACGCACAACCCACTCGAACAACCCACACGAACCAAGCCCGGAAAACCAACCCGAACTAGTGATCTTGATTGCAACAATTGGGTTTTAGATTGTGTTTAGGTACTTAAAGATCAATGGATGTTGAATCTTTAAGTTTGGATTGGAAATGGTGATGAACAATGATTTGGTGTTTGGAGGCCAAAAATGGCGTGTGATTGAGAGGCAAATGGAGGGAGTTTTGTGTTTAAACTTTTGATGGCAAAGGATGGAAAAATGAGCAAATGAATCCTCAAGCCTTACTACTACTTCTATTTATAGAAGTTAGTTAAGGTGTGAATGCATGGCAAGTGGCAAAATCAAGCCACTCAACATAAGGGGCCGGTTTTAGGCTTGCTAAAATGGGCCTTTTAGTGATCAATTGGGCTAATCGCACTCATGCATGACTAATCATGCTTAAATCACATTGGCCCAAAAATATTAATTAACTAATTAGAAAATTAAATAATAAAAATTCTAGAAAATTAAATAATAATAAAATAAATAATAATCAATCAAAAACAAAATAATCGAATTTAATCGAAATTATTCACATAAAATAAAATAAATAGTCCAAAATAATTTTGGACCATACAAAAAATCACATAAATATCAAATAAACAAAAGGCAAAAATACCGAAAAATCTGGGCCATTACACGTGTTTCCAGAGGAATTGCCATGAATACCACCGGAACGTGAAGTGGAGTTCAACATAGATTTGGTGCCCGGAACTGCGCCAATCTCGAAGGCTCCATATCGTTTGGCCCCTGCAGAGTTGAAGGAGTTGAACACCCAGTTGCAGGAATTGATCGACAAGGGTTTCATAAGGCCCAGTGTGTCCCCTTGGGGTGCTCCGGTATTGTTTGTCAAGAAGAAAGATGGCAGCATACGGTTGTGCATTGATTACCGGGAACTCAATAAGGTGACGATCAAGAAAAAGTATCCATTGCCCAGGATCGAGGATTTGTTTGATCAGTTGAAGGGAACCAGCGTGTTCTCCAAGATTGATCTCAGGTCGGGTTATCATCAAATTCCAGTGAAGCTGGAAGATGTACCTAAGACCGATTTTCGCACCAGATACGGGCACTACGAATTTGAGGTAATGCCGTTCGGTTTAACTAATGCTCCTGCAGTTTTCATGGACCAGATGAACCGGACTTTCCATCATCACTTGGATGTGTGTGTGGTGGTGTTCATCGACGATATTCGCATATATTCGAAGAATGAACAAGATCATACTCGACATCTGTATATGGTGCTAGACGTCTTACGAGCTCAGAAGTGGTTCGCGAAGTTGTCGAAGTGCGAATTTTGGCTCAGGGAAGTAGCCTTTCTAGGGCATGTGATCAATGCGGACGGTGTTAAGGTAGATCCAGCCAAGATAAAGACAATAGTGGAGTGGCACAGTCCTAAGAATGTGGCCGAAGTTCGGAGTTTTCTTGGCCTAGCAGGTACCTTAAAGCATTTAAGAAAGCTAAATTAGCTATTTCTACATGAATACTTACCTGTGAAATTACTGTATCAGGTTACTATCGGAGATTTGTGAAAGATTTCTCTAAGGTAGTAGCACCTATGACCAAACTATTGGACAAAGACTGCAAGTACTTGTGGACAAATCAGTGCGAAGAAGCGTTCCAGACCCTCAAGCAGAGTCTTGTATCTGCGCCAGTTCTTGCTCTGCCAAATGAAGGTGTGGGATATGAATTTTACAATGATGCGTTCAAGAAGGGTCTAGGTTGTGTTTTGATGCAAGAAGGCAAGGTGATTGCATATGCCTCGAGGCAACTCAAGGTTCATGAGCAGAACTATCCTACTCACGACTTAGAGTTGGCAGCTGTAGCGTTTGCTTTGAAAATTTGGCGACATTATCTTTATGGAGCTACTTGCAAGCTATTCACCGATCATAAGAGCTTGAAGTATATCTTCACTCAGAAGGAGCTCAACATGAGGCAGCGATGATGTCTCGAGTTGATCAAGGATTATGACCTCTCAGTTGACTATTGTGAAGGGAAGGCCAATCGGGTAGAAGATGCCCTCAGTCGTAAAGATCACCATTCATTCAATAGGATGGCGGTTTTTCCTAAGGAAATCTGTGCTGATCTTCGCAGAATGGAGATTGAGATGGTAATGTCGGGTAGTAAACGAGTCTATCTCAATGCTATGAGTGTTGAACCCAGCTTATATCAAGAGTTAGGGGAAAGTCAGAAGAAGGACCCGTAGCTCGAGAAAATTCGTGAAGCCAAACTTCAAGGCAAAGTAGAAAACTTCACGATTGAATCAGACGGCAGTATGAAGTTCCGTAACAGGTAATGGAGTTAAGAGTTTTTAGTTAAATTGTTTTCACCTAATGGATACTAAAATTTGCTTCACAACAGGTGTTGTGTGCCCCAGGAATCGAAGTTGAAAAACAAGATCATGGAAGAGGCTCACAATACTCCTTATTCGGTGCATCCAGGTGGTGGAAAACTCTACAAGGACCTAAAGGAATACTTTTGGTGTCCTAGGATGAAGCAAGAAGTCGCGGACTTCGTTGCGTGGTGTCTCACCTATCAGAAGGTCAAGATTGAGCACCAAAGACCAGGAGGACTTTTGCAGCCATTGCCGATACCCACATGGAAGTTTGATTCCATATCCATGGATTTTGTTGTAGGCTTACCTGCGATATCTACGGGTTTGGATACCGTTTGGGTGATTGTTGACCGTTTGACTAAAGTAGCCTGATTCATTCCGATGAAGGTAACTTGGTCAATGGAGAAGATGGCGGAAGCTTACTCGAGGGAGATCATACGGTTTCATGGTGTACCTAAGGATATCGTGTCTGACCGAGATCCCCAATTCTTATCACGGTTCTAAAAGTCTTTGCAGGAAGCTTTTGGGACTAAGCTTAATCTGAGTACAGCATTTCACACAGCCACAGATGGCCAGATGGAACGGACGATCCAGACGCTAGAGGATACGCTACGGGCTTGTGCGTTAGATTTCCAGCAGACTTGGGTTAAATCTTTGAGCTTGGTGGAATTTTCGTACAACAACAACTATCATGCTAGTATCAAGATGGCTCCTTATGAGGCGTTGTATGGGCGCAAGTGTCGTAGCCCTACTTGTTGGAGCGACATCAGCAATGCTTTGGTGATTGGTCCTGATCATATCAAGGACACGGTAGAGCAGATCAAGATCATCAGGGCAAGGTTGCAGGCAGCTCAGAGTCGACAGAAGTCATATGTGGATCGTCGACGGAAGCCGTTGGAATTTCAGGTGGGTGAAAAAGTTCTGTTGAAAGTGTCCCCTATGAAGGGTGTAATTCGTTTTGGCCAGAAGGGTAAGCTCAGACCCAAGTATGTCGGGCCATACGGAATTCTGGAACGGGTCGGAGTAGTTGCTTATCGTTTGGCGTTGCCTCCGGATCTATCGAAGGTTCATGATGTGTTTCACGTGTCCCAGCTACGGAAGTACGTGAATGATCCTTCCCATATTATTCCGGTGGAATCGTCCGAGATCGAGCCGAACCTGACCTTTGAAGAGAAGCCAGTAAGGATTTTGGACCGCCAAGATTGAATTTTGCGATGTAAGGTGGTACCATTAGTCAAAGTGCTCTGGCATAGCAAGAAGTTTGAAGAGGCTACGTGGGAGACGGAAGCTTCAATGAGGGATAAGTATCTAGAGCTCTTTGATGCAGGTATGCAGTCGTTGTTATTTATATTGTTATATGCTATGTACTTGTTTCAGTGCGTGTTGTTTGAGCTTCTTTAAGTAAATTTTGAGGTCGAAATTTATTTAAGGAGGGGTGACTGTAATAACCCGAAATTCTGGGCCAGAAAATTTTGTGGTTAATTATAATTATTTTAACATTCTAAGTCCAAAAGACCCAATTATTTGGACTGTTTAATTCTTATTTCCTTTCCTTGTCTTAAAATTGGGCCAAAGACACAATTATCCCCCTCTCTTATCCAGCCCTCCTTATTGATTGGCCAAGGATTATTTTTGATTTTAATTAATTATTATTTAGATAATTCTAAGTCTGAATATCTATTTATTAATTTAATTATCTCAAATATTCTAAAAACCCTATTTTTAACTAACTTATTATTGAGTCTCCTAAGTTGAATCTTTTCTCCTAATCCTCCTCATAATTCACGGCCCCCTACCCCCTTCCTTTTAATTTATTTATTCTTTTGTTCTTTATAATTATATAGGGAACAATACTCATAACCTTTTATCCTAAATTCTAAACTTCTAAAATTATTCTCAAATTTCACAAAATACTCTTGAAGGGTCGTGTATAGTTTGAACCCCAAACAAGAATTTTCTCTATGTTTCTTCCTAATTCAAGGTAACTAGACTATCCCCCTTGAATTTGGTATTAGTTTATCATATAATTAATTAGGATTAAACTAGGAATAGATTGAATTAGTATCATGTGTAGGCTATTATGTTGTTCAAACTTTTCAAGATTATTGTTCATGTTGTTCTTGATATTATTACTTAATCTTTAATGAATCTTTATTGTCTTAATTAATTCTATGCATGATTTATCACCTTAAATTACATGTCTTGATTTGAATAATTGCATGATAATTTCGAATTTAATTCTTATTATATGCGTGTATATGTCGAACTCTTTGCATAATTTTCATGATGATTTTATGATGTTTTCTTGGTTTAAAAGTATGTTCATGATTTAATTAATAGTCTAATTGAAGTCTTGAATTAAATTCATAATTTTATTCTTGTTTTCTTGAACTTGTCGAGTGGTCCAAGACCTTAAGAAGAATTAAAGTTTCAATTTTTCATGTTCATATTAAGCCTAAATCTTGATTTAATAATTGTTTATTAATTTAAAGATGATTTAAAAACTTAAGAATATGGTCTAATTAATTCTTGAAAATAAATTAATCTTGTTCTTGTTTTCCTTTCATGATAGACGAATATTATGGAAATAAAAAGACATAATTTTTGATCCAGTTTTGGTTATAATTTTATGATTAATCGTTAGAATATGATCTTACAAGTTTTATGACTGTTTTAATAACTAAAATATGATAATTAAGTATATAAAACTTTCGAGTGCTATAATTGTTGTTGAAGGCCGAATATTATAATTATAAAAAGAGTAAATTTTGATCTTGTTTTGACTGATTAATTTATGATCTTGTATTTCAATGGGTTTTCTAGGATTTTATTATTTGCTTAAGTTTAAATGGTTAAATCATGACGATTGTGATTAATATTCCAAAGTCTTAATTTTTTTGTTATCTAACCTATGAATGTCGAGTGGTGCGGGATTGGAAAGGGAGTATTTTTCTCATATTTTATGCGTTATTAGATGATGATTGTTAATTTTTATATTAATTTGATGATTTAATTGATGTATTGAATTGTTTATGTAATTATTAAGAGAATTGATTTATTTATTTATTTTGTTCGAAAATGTCGAGTGATATGAATAAGGATATGATCAATTTAATTTAATTTTTGGCTTGTAATAATTTTATTTTATGAATTAAGGATTTATTAATATTAAGGGAATAAAAAGGAAATAAGAAGATAAATTATAATAATAAGGAAAAGGAATTGACTTTGATAAGATGAAAAGATGATAAGATGTTATTGGTCTCACGATGGCCATGTCGATAAGATAAGATAAGATAAGAAGTGGACGCCTGTTTGGTGATACACGGGTCACCAGATTAGGTTAAGTCGAAGCCACTGACCTACTGCGGTCTCTGGGCAGTTCTGGATTCTAAGATATGTAGTCATCTAAGTAGTAGTACACGAGCTACTATTTAGGGGTTATGGCCATAGCTTAGGCTTAGTTCTTGCAAAGGAGAGCTACGGGTAGAATACACGGGTTCTCCCGGCGCATTTAGGAAAGTTGGGATGTACACGGGCATCCTTACGAGCTATAATGACCGGTCCATGAACTTAAGAAGATGGTTAAAAGATGGGATATGGGTAATAATATGATAAGATAAGTATTCTACGGGTTGGTATATTATTTGTGTGCTATTATGTTACTTATGTACGTATTTATGTATTTATTATAGTATCTATGTATTTAACCATGTATTTTTATATGTATGATATGTTAAGTCTTCCGCTGCGTATGTCTGATATGTATGTATTTTTTATACGTTTATTTATGTATTTTTATACGTTTATGTATGTATTTCTGTACGTATATTCATGTATTTTTGTACGTTTATCTTGGTTGATCCTATGATATTATATGGTTTACGGTTCCACATTTAAGTGGGACAACCTAGTTACTCGCCACTGACGGTGGACCCCCCTATTTTAGGTGATGATGCAGAAGGATAACTGGGCTATCGCATGGGTCGGGCTATGTGTTTTTGCAAGTTTATTAGAGGAAACCCGGACTTTATGCAATTTTCTACTTTATTATTATTTAGAGTTTAACCAGCTTGTTGGGTCTAGATTCTTATGTAATGGATTTGGTAGTTATTTTCGACTTTTGGACACTATATCTCTCCATTAGTTAATGATTAATAAAATAAATTCTTGAACTTAATAATGTTTAATACGTTTTGTTTGGTAATGATCCATTTGTCGATTTCCTTCGTAAATCGACAGCTTAGAAAAGTCGGGTCGTTACAATCTTCCTCCCTTTTTACGAAGTAAATCGGAGCCGATTAAAAGTTAGTATGGACTAATAACATAAAACTACCCTTATAGTTTGGATTATATTGTAATAACATATAGTTGGAATTACTATTGGAAGACCTCCATTAGTTGGGATTATTCATATGAATTTTTCCTTACAATTATTGGGGGTGGGGGTACGGTATTAGATGAGAATGAATATTTGTGAAGAAAACTATATAAATTGGTGTTAAAACTAGAACCACCATGGAAATGAATTTTGATTTCCTTTCCAAATAGTTATAAATTCATTTCCATTAGCACTATTTATTATAACCGGCTACCAAACGAACCGTAAATATACATATTAAAAAACGGAAGGAGTTATACTCACAAAGTTCAGCATAGAGGTCTCTATCTCCTTTTTTTTTGTTGGGAAGAGGGGGGTGGAGGAGTCAAAATCAACGTGCATTAACATCGGTAGGGTAAACACATTGTGGTGGCCATGGCAATACAAGACTACAAGACTACAAGACTACAAGAGTACGTGTACCTGGTTATTTATTTTGTTTTTGGCAAGGCTGGTTGAATTTTTGTTTTTGAAGAATGCATCCCAACTTGGCCAACTTCATCTTTGAATTTACTACATCTTCTCATTTGACACGTTTTATAAATGTACATCTTATTCAACTTTTAGCATCTTTACTTGTTTATCACCAAATTTCTGTTTGTTTCGACAGAAAACTATTTTTTAATGGTAGAATTGAAATACAAAACAAAATTAAAGAAAAATAGAAAATAAAAGCAAAAAAGAGCACTAATTCTTGAATACGGCCGGTTGTATGGTTTCTTAACCATACGGCCTGTTGTATGGTTTCTTAACCATACGGCTGAAATTACAAAGCCCAAATATTGTATGTACTGCAGCAATAAAGGCCCAAAGCAATATAAAACGCGCTCATCAATAAAGGCCCAAACAATTTAAACTCTCTGCAACAATAAAAGCCCAACCGATTTGTAAAAGACTGTTTTACTTTGATTTTTTCATCATTATTTTTTAATTTTGTCATCAATGCTTGTCACTTCTTTCTCTCTCTTACAACTTCTCTAAACCGCCATTTTTTTGTCTTTTCAGTTTCTCTCTAATACCTCCATTAGTTTCATCATTTGTGCTTGTATGGAGTATTTTTCTTTTATAATTTGAGTTGCATTTAGGTTTTTTTTCTTCGTTTTTCTACTTGAAGTTTTTTCGTACTCTGTTTTGGTTTTCTTTTGTTCGATTTTTCTTCATCTACTTTCGTTATGATACCAAAATTGAAGTGTATTCGCCGTGGTGGCGAGAAAGGCACAACTATGTTGGTAAATGTTGAATCAGGTATGCGATTGTTTGTTTTTTAAACTTTTTTAGGGGGGTTACAAAGTGTTATTTGTGGGGTTGCAAAGTGTTTTTAGGGGGTCACAAACTGTTTTTGGTGTGGTTACAAAGTGTTTTTGGTGGGATTACAAAGTGTTTTGGGGGGGTTACAAACTGTTTTTGGTGGGGTTACAAATTGTTTGGGGGGGGGGGGCTATAGAGTATTTTTGGTGGGGTTACAAAGTGTTATTTATGTGGTTACAAATTTGTTTTAATTACGATTACAAAGTGTTTTTGGTGGGGTTACAAAGTGTTTTTGGTGGGGTTACAAAGTTTTTTTAGTGTGGTTACAAAGTCTTTTTGGTAGGGGTCACAAAGTTTTTATTTGTTGTGGTTACAAAGTGTTGGGGGGGGGGGGTTATAGAGTTTTTTTGGTGGGGTTAGAAAGTGTTTTTTTGGGGGGGGTTACAAACTGTTTTTGGTGTGGATACAAAGTGTTTTTGGTGGTGTTACAAAGTGTTATTTGTGGGTTACAAAGTTATTTTAATTACGGTTACAAAATGTTTTTAGTGGGGTTACAAAGTGTTTTTGGTGGGGTTACAAAGTGTTATTTGTGGGGTTATAAAGTGTTTTTAGTGTGGTTACAAAGTCTTTTTGGTAGGGGTTACAAACTGTTTTTAGTGTGGTTACAAAGTGTTTGGGGGCGTTTATAGAGTGTTTTTGGTGGGGTTACAAAGTGTTTTGAGGGGTTACAAACTGTTTTTGGTGTGAATACAAAGTGTTTTTGGTGGGGTTACAAAGTGTTTTGGGGGGGTTACAAACTGTTTTTGGTGTGGTTACAGAGTGTTTTTAGGGGGTTACAAAGTGTTTGCGGGGAGGGGGGTTATAGAACGGCGCTATTTAATAACCTAGGGTTCTGTGCCTGCACGTGATTTTTCAAAATGCATTTTTACTACTGTGTAGTACACGCGCGCGCCGCATGGTTAATTAATTGTGCGGTCAGTCGTGTGCAAAACGCGCTGAAAAAAGAGTGGTAATGAGAGCTTAGGAGAAAGCTAAAGTAATAGATAAGGTGGAAAATATGACATACTTTAGTTAGAAAAAGAAAATTGATTTTCTTTCTTAAAAGAAAAAATTTGCACCTTTAAAAAATCATTTTCATTCCCTTACCTAACTAAACAAAGGAAAATCAAAAGATGGATAAAGGAAAATATTTTCCTACAAAATAAACGGGGGCAAGTGTTGATAAAATTTGATATGGTTATGTATGACAAATCAAATAAAGTCTATACAATTTCGTGGTTTTTTTCCCATCCCTTCAAATTTTCGAAAACAACATAATATTTGGTAATTGAAGTTTGACCTCCAGCCACTCATGGTGTATTTGCAATTCTCCTATTATGCTATAAAAAACGTTCATAGCATAATAAGTGGAATAAGGTTTAATCAATTCAATCAGATTTGATAGTGTTCAATTGTTTCTATAATCAAGGATTCAAGGCTGATCCAGTCCAATAAGATTTAATATAAAAGTTCAGATAAGGTAAGTTTTAATAAATTAAAGACAGCACAACTTTAGAATTTGTGTAGATGTTTTCGGGTATAATTTTTTCAACTCATTAACCTTGAACCTACCAACTTATTAGACCTGATTAATATTGATTATAAGAAACAAATTGCTGTGCATGTTTCCCGTTGGTATTCAAATTAAAAATACATCGCTGATGAGCAGAACAAACATTCAACCAGACATAAATTGTTTAATTTTTGAGCAGAATTGACAACCAATAATTTGATGGAGACAATAACAAATACAAATGCATTTGGTCAGGAGTAGGTAAGCAGGTGGCCTGGGTATTTCATCAATCTCACTTATATTTATTTTAACGGATTATATATATTAGATAGAGAAATTATAAATCACATTCTGATATTTGGGAATCTATCTCACTCCATAAACCGACATTTTTTTAAAAAAATTTACCCTAAATTCTAAACTCTAATTTCTCATTTGCAATCTAAGATATGATAAAATTTGGTAAGAATATAATAACAGTACACTTTGCTAAGATATGATAAAACTTTGATAAGATATGATAACTTAGCTTGAATATGCGTAATCACTTGAAAATGAGAGTGAAAGAAAGAGGTACAACTCATACAACATTTATTTATCATATCTCAGCAAAATTTTATCATATCCTCACAAAATTTTATCATATTCCTATATTGCGCCGCCATCTCACACCACTAAACGACAAAATTATTTTGTTCACAAATTAATCGTTTAGTAGTGTGAGATAATGGCGCAATATAGGATATATGATAAAATTTTGTGGGGATATGATAAAACTTTGCTGAGAAATTATAAACAAATGTTGTATGAGCCCTACCTCTTTTTTTCACTCCCATTTTCAAGTGATTATGCATATTCAAGTTATCATATGTTAGCAAAATGTTATCATATCCTTACCATATTTTATCATATCCTAGGTTGCAAATGAGAAATGAGAGTTTAGGGTTTAGGTGAATTAAAAAAAAAATTGTCGTTTAGTGGTGTGAGATGGCGGCGCATTAAAGGACATGATAAAATCTTGTAAGGATATGATAAAACTTTGCTGAGATATGATAAATAAATGTTGTATGAGCCCTACCTCTTTTTTTCACTCTCATTTTCAAGTGAATACGCATATTCAGGTTATCATATCTTAGCAAAGTATTATCATATCCTTATTCAATTTTATCTTATCCTAGATTGCGAGTGAGAAATAAGAGTTTAGGGTGATTTTTTCTTTTTAAAAAAAAAAACCTTTGTATGTGAAGTGTGATAGATTCCTACATATCACACTGTGAGCCGCCTATCAACGCTATATTAGATATTACTATATTATTAGTGTCCCCCTCTCTTACTCATTTCATGTTCTCTTACACAATTACACATGTAGTAGTGACACACAATAAATATAATGACTCACATCTCTTACTTAGGACATTAGCAATAGAGAGGTTTGTGTTGAGGTTTGTGTTTTTTTTTTAGGTTTGTTCATAAACCTCTCTATTGCTAGTAGAAGTTACTATCTTTGAGGTTTGTAGAAGTTAACCTAGATTTGTCTTCTTTTTTTTTGTGAGAGTTGATTTCTTTTTTTTTTTTTTTAACATTGGATCCAACACAAACCTTGATAGAGGTTTGTCTCGATCTATTGTTGGTAATAGGTTTGTTTGAGTTGAGTTTTAATAAATATGATGTGTCATGGGAACAAACCTCTAAGAGGTTTGTTCTATTGCTAGTGCCGTTACGGAGTATATTATTACTGTCAAAGTACAAGCTTTGGCCTAGTGATCTAATGATCTGTTTAGTTTTTTGTTATTTCGGATGAACTACTACAAGAGGGGGGGGGTGAATTGTAGTATGGAACATGATAGTCAATTTTTGCGGAAATTAAAGAACATGAAAGGAAAATAAAGAGAAACGATGCAAGAGAGATTTAGCGAGGAAACTTTCCAGGGCCCAACTGGAAATAAAACCTCGACCCACTAGGGATTTCTCTAAAACACTTCACTATAGGGCAATAAATCAATTACAACCTATAATATTCTACTGGACCCGTAAGTTCCTCTAGGAACTTACTTCTCTATTCTCTATATTCTAGTGTTCTTTTCCCTTTTCTCTTTCTCTCTTTTTCACTTTCTCTTTCTCTTTCTATTCTCTGTTCTTTTTCTCATTCTCTTTCTCTTCTCTTCTCTGTTCTCACACTTTTCTCAAATTCTCACCCCAATTACAAGAATTCTCTCAAACCCTTTACAAATTCTCCATTACAAGCTTTCACTCAAACTCCCTTCTCTATTCTTAAAATTACAGACTCTTGATAGAATAAAACTCTAATATATTGAACATAAAATCTGACTGGAACTTGGAACATAATCTGGAACATACGATAGGAACTTTGAGTGGAACCGACTCAATATGTGGGTATAAGATGGTACGTTTTAGCTCTCCACAGTATTGAAGTTTGGCTCACTTTAGAAATGGTGATTCAAACAATATTTATAAGCAAAATAGGTCGTGCTCTCCAAGAAACCACTAAATACACCACTAAACCCACTCAAAGTTCTGTCAGGAACTTGTAACTGCCCACTACATTAGCAGCCCATGTTCCCATTAACTACAGCCACGTCCCACTACTTGTTGACTCAATAAAAGCTCTGATTGTGTGTCTCAAATGTCAGAATTATATATGTGTATATATGGGTGATTGGTTATTACAATTTCTTGGAGAAAAAGCCTAATTAACCACCCCACACTTACCACTCACACGTCCACCACTCTCACACACACCACTAACTTTGACTCACTAATTAAACAACCCACTAACTTAATTTTGACCCAAAAAATCAGAAATAATAAGTTAAGTAACTTACCTAAAAAATAGCTTAATAAGAAATAAAAAACCGGTTTTGTTCTTTTTTTATTTTTCCGAATTTTTCTTTCTTTTTTTTATTTTAAAAAAATAATTTTAATAACAAAAAAATAAAACTAATAAAATAAAAAGAAATCAGAATTAAAAAGTAACCAACCTAGTCCTAAAATTAAGGAGACTAATTTGACTACTAACTAATTCAAAAACACTCACGAACTACTCCTAAAATTAGGGTACACTAATTCAGTCAGCTTTTGAACATTTTAAACAAGTTAAAACAGTCAAGGAGTTGTTTAAACCGTCCCTAAAAAGTAGCAACAGTCGTGGACCAAAATAACTAACTGACTCGACACAAGTTCCTCTAGGAACATGACCCAAAGTTCCTCTGACAGACACGACTAAGTTCCAATCAGACTTAAATGCATTAATATACTTACATTTACCCTAGAACATTACATTATAACATTCATGGATGCTTCTCTTCTCTTCATCAAGTGATTCGTTGGAATACTTGAAGTTCTTCTCATGTTCCTTGCTGAATTCTCTTCAGGAACTTCTCTGATTTCTCTGTAGAAACTTGACAGCAACATCTTTGATTCATAATTCGAACCTTCACTTGAATCACCATCTTGTTTCTTCAAATGATTGAATCTTCATGTTTGAATCTTCAATGCTTATTTATTTGCTTCAACTCAGAAGCTTCTCTTGATTTGTTCCAACTCAGGAACTTATATTGCATACATCATCAAAGATGATAGGAATCTTCTTCCTTAAGACCTATGAACTTGTTTATGCACATCTTAACACACATGTTAGTTAGATAATCATCATTTGTTCATTATCATCAAAACCATACTTAGCTCAACAATTTCCCCCTTTTTGATGATGACAAACAAATGATGCTTATCACAAATTAAATAATAAATCGATGCACATTTATTCCCCCTGAATTAAGCAAGGTAAGAACAATTAAACAAGTTATGCATGTACAACAATAAGAACATACTAGAATTTCCTTTACCACCAGGAACTCATTATCAATGAACCACACTAGGAACTTGTTACTATTAGGAACATTAGATCATTAAATCTTAGACTTGACTATTTAAACAATAAGCATCTTGCATATTCTTCCCTCTTTTGTCATTATCTAAAAGGGTATATTTCCATAGAGTTTCCTGTAATAAATTATGCATACTACAAATCTTATATGTCACTCTCACCACCATTAAGGTAAAACACTTGTTTATTCTTTAAAGCCTCAAGGTCTCAGATTTTAACTAGAATGCCACTACTCCACAAATGTCCAACTCACAATCCAAAGGGCAACTTCAAAACCAATGAAGGAACTTGACAAATAAGTAATAAAAGTCAAGAAAAAAATAGGTTTTAAAGTTAGCTTGAAGATTTGTGAACAAAAATATTAGGCTCAAAAGATATATGAAAGAAATTATTTGAAACATTTGAGTGGAGGGAACTATGATAATAAGGTGGGTATTGTGCTCTTAGTTTAGCCTTTTAATCAAGGTTCTCAACAATCATTAGAGTTTTTTTTTTTTTTTTTTTTATCCACGTACACCTCGCAATTTGCAGCCAAACATAACACATATTCGCCTAGACATATATCCACCAGGTTCCCTTCACATCAACAACCAACTTTAATAAAGATCGAACAGATTCATCAATGGAACTTGAAAAATCTTCACCTTCATACATAAGTTCCTTTGATGTTTTGTTGTTGTTCCATCCACGTTTATAAGTAATAATCTTCAAAACCATCAACCACTTTCTAGGAAAATAAAATTTTGACTACCCTTCATCTTTTTCTTTTTTTTTTTTTGTTTTTTTTTTTTTTTTTTTTTTTACTTTTATTCATTTTTTTCAACCTTTTTATTTTGAAGGGTGTCGTTACATGTAGATGTAGATTCCTAGAAATTCAAAAACAAATAGAAGATTAAACTTACTTCTCCACTTTTTAACTCCATCACCAAATATATAAATTATCTTGTTTGCTCCTTCCTCATTCCCCCTGAATTCCTTATCATTCTTCCTTTTGGAACTTATAAAAATAGTCTCAATGAATAACTTTTTTTTTTCAGAAGCATACATAGAAATGCAATAATATATATGCTTCTTATTTCCTCCACTTCTTCAATTGACACCACACCACAAGCAACATATAACATGAATTTTTGTAAAGATATTAACTAGCTCAAACATCAATCTAGTAATATTAGCCATCCTCATGCATACATCGATCTAGTTATAGAAGCTAAATCATGTGAATTTGACTTCCACTTATTTTCGATCAACAATTAGCAATATGGACAATAAGGGTAATATTACAAAGACATCAGTGAGTCATCAACAACCTTTTAATTCATGACTATGTATTAAACACAAAACTTATTGTGGTGACACATGTTCTTATATTATGCAAGATTATGCATAAAACCTTCCGTACTTCCCCCTCAATTTGTATTCACCTTTTAATGAAAACTCTTTATGCATCATCGAACCATAAAAGGACAAAATTTATTAAATTTGAGCACACGGGAAATCGAAAAGTAGAATGGGAGGATGTGAATGAAATAAGGAATTATGAGGATAAGGATAATTAAGTGATGTAAAGTGGGTTAATAAAGTTGGCTCAAGTATAGGTTTGTTCCCTCTAAGATATTAAGAAGGGTTAAATTTATGTGGGAACTTACCTATCTTGTTCCATCAAAGTTTCTTTCATTGTTCCTTTGGCAACTTAGGATTTTCATGTTTCATAGCATCCATTGTTTTATTAAGAAACCTCTAATACTCTAAGGCAAGTGAATATGTCATCTTATGACACAAAAATTAAGTGTGACATATTGACTTTAAAATGTACATAAAATACTTTAATTTAAATTTATTTTTTTAATAACCCGATTAGACAAATATTTTGGAGAAAGAATTCTTTAATGCTCAAGTCATATTTCATCAAGTCTAATCTTATTCCTTTTAACAGTCCATATGCATGAATAGGTAAAAATTAGAAAGGCAAATTGATTCATGGAAATTCACATAAAATATCATAAGATTCACCATAATAATGCTCATTACTTATGAAATTATCAAAGATACTAAATTGTGAACATGAACCACATACCTTACTGATATTTCACCACATATATTAAATTACATGACTGTTGTAATTTCGAGTTCCTGAAGTGCTTGTTCCATCCTTTTGATGCCTTAAAATCTGATGCAAACTTCCACTTTTAATTCGATTCTCATCATGAGTTCCTTGATATTGTTCCTTTCTTTGGAAGTTCATATCATGCATCATCGTTGGTCTTTCAACTTTCTCTTAATCATTGACATATATATAAACCAAGAAAGTTGTGTTCCTCCTTTATGTTCATGTATGCAACACTAAATATAAGGTTAATGAACCTTACATTGAAATTTATTAGTTGAACTAAATAAAATATTATCAATACTAATATGCACAACTAACAAATCAGTTCCTTCTAAGTAAAATGTTAGATTTGAAAGTATTTTGAAGAGGGAACTTAGAAAATTTCCTATAACATACCCAAGGAACTTGTGCTCATGGATATGAAAAGGAAATGTAGGATTTTTAAATCCTAGATAGGTTGTTCCTTATAAGCGTCCTTAATCAAGATATTATTTTAAAATAACTTTGACGTTTATTTAGTACAACCAAGATCCCATAAAGCAACAAAAATAATAATACAATTACCTTAAGGTGGGAGCAAAACTTTTTTTTTTTTATTGTATATATCCTTTGAAGCTTACCAAATTCCTTACCATTTTGCAGTGCTCAATGAACTTGTTCCTGAATACCCATATTAGTTCATGATTTTTGGTATTCTAGAAGAGGTCCAAGGTTTTACACCTTGTTCCATTCGAGCTTATTGAGTTCCTTCTGCATAAAACTTGTTAATCACAATAATAAATATATGCAAGGAATGCACAAAAGTTCTTAAGTTGAGAGCCGAATGTGAGAAATATGAACTTCTCAACTATGAGAACATAGCAGGAACTTGGTTATAGATATTGATTGTGTTTAAATTTTGCTTCACGTATTGGAACTTGATCATCATCCTCAAGTTCCTCACCATCAGATATTGTAATTTATTCTGTTGTCTTTCATAAGTGACATATTTTCATTAAAATTAAAGCATTGCTGATTCCTTAGGAACTTGGCCCATAGGAACTTGCAACTTTACAATTATTCCAACCTGTTTGCTAGGTACAAACATTAGACTAAAAATATGTTCACTGTTTGCGAAGCACATTATCATCAATTTTTAACTTTGAAAGCTTTTGATCATAACCTTGTACCTGTAAAAACATAAAACTTGTGTGGAACTAGTTCCAAGGTTAGAATTCAAAATTTAAAATATTTAAAATCAAAATGTGCTTGAATCACTCAACAAAATATATGGTGAATATAACCTAACTTACCAACCTTGCATGGAATGATTTTATCTTTTGTGTTGCCGTAAAAAGTTAAAGTTCCTCCACCATCACCCTCTAGTGAGATTAATTATATTTGACTTTCAACATGTTTGGAACACTCTTTGCCGAGATATTTGGAGTTGTTCCCCCTCACTGGGTGCTGCTAGTTCCTTTCATACTTTCTGGAATCTGTCCGAGTTCCTTTAGATTTTTAGAGCTTCATTTTCTGTTGGAACTTGTTCCTTTTCAGTAGGAACTCTGTCATGCCTTTTTTCTTTTCCTCACATATAATCATCATTCTGGTCTAGATAAGTTCCTATGGATATGTCGAACCAATCTTAAATTCATTATTATCCATGTCACGAATATATGAGGCGTTGTTCCTTCAGTCGTTATTTCCATTTTGGGTTGTATATAAATGTTTTCTGAAATTCAAAACCCAAAGAAAACTTTTGTGCAATTTCAAGATTAGTAGGTTAGTAGAAAGAGATAATATACTAAAGCGTAAAGAAGAATAAACATAAATTTCAAAAAATACTCCCTTAGAATGTTGTTCCACCTGTATAGTTCTAACATTCTTTAAGGAAAATATGGAATGAAGTTTATGTTTTGTTCATCAAAACTAGGTTCAATCAGAGTAAGAACAGGAACTTTTATAAGTCTTGATTTGTTCATGTGCCATAATCCAATATATTCTTAGTTTCATCATCAGTTCCATTGGGAACAGGTTGAGTTCCTTTTATCCATGGAACTAGTCTTTATGCAATTAGCACAAAATAATCTCACACGCTTAACCTACAAAACATTTAACTTTGATATGCAAGATTTGCACAAACTTGAAGAGATATTAATTTTATCATGAATTAAAAGTAAACAACATAACTTAAAATTAAGAGAAAAATAATCTACATCATATCATAATTAATTAAGTTTCTATGAAAAAATCATAGAGACTATTACTCAACTAGAAGTATATGATATAATACGTTGGCTTTTATTCTGACTCAAAGGAACTTACCTGTTAGTGGAACTTGTCTTAATTTTCGCATCTCAGCCTCTCATGTTCCTTCAGGATTTGCTGAGTTCCTCAACCTTGTTCCAACGGGTACTCCAGATTCTTTTATTCTCTTTTCTTGCATGATTCTAATGCTGTCTTTTAAATAAATATATTTCAATCATGATTCAAACCCTAAAAAAAATCTCTTCTGTCCTTGGACATTGGTACCCAAAATTTCGGGTCCTTTCATGTTAGTAACATTAACGAATCATTTGTTTTTCAACCAATTTTAGTGCACAAAAAAATGCTACTTGTTAGGAACAACATATATTTACTAAGAAAATATTAATCATGATTCCCATGATGCATGAAGAAATTATTCTTTGGCAAGGATTGTAATAAACGTTCATTGTACTCCCAAAGAATCAAGTTCCAAGCTGCTGGAAATTTGAGTTCCAAGTCTGTAAATAAGCATTTTCAAAAAATATTTTTCCTTGTAAGATCTCCTATAAACTGGTTATTTTCTTATAAAAAATTCAAATCATTTTGAAAATAATACGTTTGATATTCAAAGATACAAAAAATCATATTTGATAAAATCCAAAATCGATTTGAATAAAAAATAAAGTTTATAGAAATAATACATGGAGTATGATAAATTCAATGCAAATGTATAAATAGTATATGAAAGATAAAATACTGACCTTATAAGAATTTGTCTCTGAATTACATTTACCTTTCAAGAAAACATGTATTCTCGTGAGTTCCTCTGAGTAAAGCAGTTTGAGTTCCTTAACAGTGCAGGGTCGAGTTCCTGTATGTATTCATCCTTCCAGGAACTTCCTCCTCAGGGTTGCCTGAATCCTGGAGGAACTTGCTCTGATACCAATTGTTATTTCGGATGAACTACTACAAGAGGGGGGGGGTGAATTGTAGTATGGAACATGATAGTCAATTTTTGCGGAAATTAAAGAACATGAAAGGAAAATAAAGAGAAACGATGCAAGAGAGATTTAGCGAGGAAACTTTCCAGGGCCCAACTGGAAATAAAACCTCGACCCACTAGGGATTTCTCTACAACACTTCACTATAGGGCAATAAATCAATTACAACCTATAATATTCTACTGGACCCGTAAGTTCCTCTAGGAACTTACTTCTCTATTCTCTATATTCTAGTGTTCTTTTCCCTTTTCTCTTTCTCTCTTTTTCACTTTCTCTTTCTCTTTCTATTCTCTGTTCTTTTTCTCATTCTCTTTCTCTTCTCTTCTCTGTTCTCACACTTTTCTCAAATTCTCACCCCAATTACAAGAATTCTCTCAAACCCTTTACAAATTCTCCATTACAAGCTTTCACTCAAACTCTCTTCTCTATTCTTAAAATTACAGACTCTTGATAGAATAAAACTCTAATATATTGAACATAAAATCTGACTGGAACTTGGAACATAATCTGGAACATACGATAGGAACTTTGAGTGGAACCGACTCAATATGTGGGTATAAGATGGTACGTTTTAGCTCTCCACAGTATTGAAGTTTGGCTCACTTTAGAAATGGTGATTCAAACAATATTTATAAGCAAAATAGGTCGTGCTCTCCAAGAAACCACTAAATACACCACTAAACCCACTCAAAGTTCTGTCAGGAACTTGTAACTGCCCACTACATTAGCAGCCCATGTTCCCATTAACTACAGCCACGTCCCACTACTTGTTGACTCAATAAAAGCTCTGATTGTGTGTCTCAAATGTCAGAATTATATATGTGTATATATGGGTGATTGGTTATTACAATTTCTTGGAGAAAAAGCCTAATTAACCACCCCACACTTACCACTCACACGTCCACCACTCTCACACACACCACTAACTTTGACTCACTAATTAAACAACCCACTAACTTAATTTTGACCCAAAAAATCAGAAATAATAAGTTAAGTAACTTACCTAAAAAATAGCTTAATAAGAAATAAAAAACCGGTTTTGTTCTTTTTTTATTTTTCCGAATTTTTCTTTCTTTTTTTTATTTTAAAAAAATAATTTTAATAACAAAAAAATAAAACTAATAAAATAAAAAGAAATCAGAATTAAAAAGTAACCAACCTAGTCCTAAAATTAAGGAGACTAATTTGACTACTAACTAATTCAAAAACACTCACGAACTACTCCTAAAATTAGGGTACACTAATTCAGTCAGCTTTTGAACATTTTAAACAAGTTAAAACAGTCAAGGAGTTGTTTAAACCGTCCCTAAAAAGTAGCAACAGTCGTGGACCAAAATAACTAACTGACTCGACACAAGTTCCTCTAGGAACATGACCCAAAGTTCCTCTGCCAGACACGACTAAGTTCCAATCAGACTTAAATGCATTAATATACTTACATTTACCCTAGAACATTACATTATAACATTCATGGATGCTTCTCTTCTCTTCATCAAGTGATTCGTTGGAATACTTGAAGTTCTTCTCATGTTCCTTGCTGAATTCTCTTCAGGAACTTCTCTGATTTCTCTGTAGAAACTTGACAGCAACATCTTTGATTCATAATTCGAACCTTCACTTGAATCACCATCTTGTTTCTTCAAATGATTGAATCTTCATGTTTGAATCTTCAATGCTTATTTATTTGCTTCAACTCAGAAGCTTCTCTTGATTTGTTCCAACTCAGGAACTTATATTGCATACATCATCAAAGATGATAGGAATCTTCTTCCTTAAGACCTATGAACTTGTTTATGCACATCTTAACACACATGTTAGTTAGATAATCATCATTTGTTCATTATCATCAAAACCATACTTAGCTCAACATTTTTGATAATGACAGTGGCACATTTAGTACATTTTTTATCAAGATGGGGCGAAATCAATGTCACATGAAACTAATAGAACGGTAAAGAGCAAAAAATGTTAATATTGTAGCTAGTAATCCTAGCTTGAACCCTAATCAACAGAAGTATAAACATGTAATCAAACCAATTGAGTTACTATATTTTTGTTTATCTTCAATTAAATTTGACATGTATTAACCATTTTGGACTAGGCCAATGGGGAGGCCAAGGCCCCCGCCAACCCCCTTGGCTCCGCCCCTAGATAATAAATTGAAATAATATAAATGAGCTTTAAATATAATTTTACAATAATGGAATAAACCTTATAATCTCTATAAAAATATTTTTTCATTCACTATCTTGAATTTTCCTCATATAATTTTCATTATCATCCATTATTATTGTGAAGTATGATATTGGATGGGAACAATTGATATTTGTGCAATTTTTATTTTTTTTTGCTTAATGTTGTTAATTGCCTAAGAAAATTGTAAAATTTTGTTTCTAATAGAAATATCTATATAATATTAGAAATTCTTATATACATCCGGATGTATAGTATACCCAATGGTGATTTTGTATGGTACATCTTATTAGTTTAATTTCGCCCCACTAGGATCATCGGATTACCATGAAATAACTAATAAGATACAATGGAGATGTAATTCACTTTATGATCTATCAAGTGTATTCTAAACGATTTTATGATTTGGTTTGTATTTAACACTATGAAAATTAGCTAAAAATTCAAAGAGCAAGCAATGCAAATGTTGACAACAAGAAATTCTTATTCGGCCGACCGATGTGTACCGACCATTAGCGGTCGATAAATCTGTTTACCGGCCGGCAGCGGTTGGTACACGTCGGTCGGTGGAATTGTAGTCAGTATTTTTTTTACTGACTGTTAATCGGTCGGAAATTGTGTACCGACCGATTACCGACCGATTGCCGACCAAAAAAAAGGCAAAAAAATGGCCCTTTTTCCGACCGACATGCGGCCGGTATTACCGACCGTGTCCGCGGCGGTCAGTAATACCGACCGCATGTCGGTCGGAAAAAGGGTTATGACGAAATAAAAAAAAAAAAAAGAGAAACTAGCAGTTTAAATATGCACACTGGTTCCCTTTGGTTCCCAAAAAATACTCTATTTTGCTTTAAACAAATCACAATATTGTGTAGTTTAAAATTATAAAATTTCTATAAACAAATCACAATATACTATTACATATAATAAAAGAAATGAATATTTTTACATAAACAATCAATCTACCTCTTTATTCAGAATAATTCATGAAATAAATGGGAAAAAAATTATAAACATAAAAAACATGTTCTTGACCACACTTGAATCTTCAGATCTTCAAACCTACAAATAAGAGAATAAATAATATGATAAATTAGAGATGTAAACAAAAAAAAAGAAAATTCAAAATTGAAAATAAAAAACGAAAACCCTAGATCTAAAATACCCAGAAAAAACGAAAACCCTAGATCTAAAATACCCAGAAAAAAATGGAAAAACGTAGATCTAAAATGGACAAAAATGGAAAACCCAGAAAAACGATGGAAAATCCTAGATCTAAAAAATGGAAACCCAAAAAAAAATCAGGAAAGAAAAAAGAAAAAGAAAAAAAAAAGATGAATACCTTTTCGCTGGGCGTGCCTCGCCGGTGGTCACCTTTTCGCTGGGCGTGGCTCGCCGAGCAGAGAGGGGAGTAAGAGAGAAGGGATGAGGAGAGAGAGGGGATAAGGAGAGAATGATTGGAAAGAAAGAGAGTCAGGTTTGAGCCGACTTAATTTAAAAAAACAAATATTCGCTCGGCCGACCGACATAGTAGGTCGGTGTTTACTGACCGCTAAAGTAATAAAGGCAAAATATGGCACTTTTTCCGACCGACCCCCACAAATACGGTCGGCAAATACCGACCGCAACGTCGGTCGGTAAATTTTTTTTCCGATCGTGATGACGGTCGGAAAATTTTAACGACTGTTTGCGGTCGGGCACGGTCGGTATTTGCCGTCAATAATATTGTCGGTCGGTAAAATCAGTCGGCCGAACCAGATTTTGTTGTTGTGCTTTAGAGGAGATAAAATCTTTGATTTTTCTACTCTTTACAAGTGAACTACAATGGCCTATTTATAGCCACCAACAAATTAAGGATGCAATCAGTCACAACAAGGGTGTTAAAACACCATTGAAGAACTCATTAAGAACTGATTAAAGAGTATGTTAATGAGGATTAAAGTAAGGATTAAATCACCAATTAACTTACCACTCTTAACCATCAAGATTAATGCCAAATCAATGACTAATAACATCCCTCATTACCAACAAAAGCATCCAAGCACATAGAGAATCCAATGAGCGATGGAATATGAACCATTAAATAAACTAGCAGGTGACAGAGGGCCGTTGCGTGGCGCGACAGGCTACTGTCTCCGACTTCTTCGATATTTTTTTTTCTATCCTTGCGTGGCATGAGCTCAGGTCGCTCAAAACGATATGCTACTATTTCATTATTGCGTGTTCACTTAGGTCAGTTTATGTATAAATGTTCCAGCATTTTGCTCATTTTATAGTTTTTTTGTTCATTTTAAAATTTAAAATGAGCAAAATTATTTAAAATAAGTAATAAAATACCTTGTATGTGTGTAACACTACGCACATCTGGATGTATAATAGACCCGTTGACAACTAATTCTCTCAAAATTTCCTTCTATATAGTATAATAGTACTGCATGCGTAGTTTAATGTTGTGGGCTAGATTAAAAAAGCAAGTCTCGTGTCATATGGCCTGATCTAATGGTCTATCATGATAATTTTTTGCTTAAAAATACGTACCATTTTTGTTTATAAATCACAACTTTTAAGTCTAACTAGTTTTTTTTTTTAGTAAAAGCTAGGTATTCTATAGGTATGATATACTGCAGTTATTGTAGGAATGAATTTAAGGTAAAAAGCTTAAAAAATAGAATAAAAGATTAACGATTTAAAATATAAAGTTACAATTGTTTAGTTAAAAACTAGGTTAGTCTTGTGCATTGCACGGTTTAGATAATAATTTTTGGTAATGTTTTAAAGGGGTACTCATTATTCTATATGTAGAAATAATGCAGGTTTTTATTTGGATATAAAATATGAAATTATAAGCTTAAATTATTTTGTCAATATTGGAATTTGTGCAAAGATATAAATTAGCAAAAAAAATGACATCACCAATTATTTTGGAGGGAAAAATTTTAATTACAAAGTGACATGTGTATAATGGTGAATAAGCAATACATTGTTTTCGTACATAGTATAAACTAGATAATACCCGAGCAATTGCTCGATTTATTTAATTAAAGCCAGTATTTACATCTAAATTAAATTTTATTTATAAAAATTAGTAAAAAATTATTGTAGATGGAAATATTTTTTAAGTGTTTTATTTTATTTATATTAGATAATAGAGAATAAGTAATACACGAAATATGCATAAGTTTTAAATTACTTTATGCAATAATTAAAATTAGTTCACTAACTATAAATTTTGAGAGGAAAAGAGGTTTGACTAACTAAAAAACTACTTCGTATTATTTTAGATGTTTGGTAGTTAGTGGTTTGAAAAAGAGTTTTTTGATGAAAAAACTCTCCTTCAAAAAACTCGTATGAGGAACTTTTTTGAAGAACTTATAGTTATTGGGTTCTTGTTACTCCGAAACCTCTAATAGCTAACTGTTATTTGACTTCGAATATAATCAGTTTGTCAAATCACGTATCACAATCAGCTAGTCAAAGCATCTAACTCAATTAGCTAATCTCTAATAGATAACTCCCAAACATGACCTATATTGGCTTCGAATTTAGATTGATATCATGAAATTTCTTCATTTTCATAAATGTCATGTCTTCTAACTTTGACAATACAATCTTCTACATTTTTTTTAAGATTATGTATTTCATTTCTTAATAAATTCCATGTCTGATTATCCACTTATTCTATATGTTGAGAAAACTTAATAAATTTTAGAATAAATTGTATTCATCAATTTCTATTTCATTTTTTGTTAATGATAAAAATAAGTATTTCCAAATATAATACTACCACTTCTTTTTTTAAAAAAAAAATTGAGATTTTTTGTCTCCACTTTATATTAAAACGTTGCAATTAAAAATAAACGGAGGTAGTAGAAAAATAATAACAATCAAAAAACTTATTTACAAAACAATAAACATATTTAATATAATGTTTCATTCGATTAAGAAGATTTTCAAAAATTTAACATGTAAAAATAGGGCAAAACTATGATGAAGAAAACCAAGTTTAGTCGAAGAATATACAATTATTAACAAATTAAGGTTGATTAGTTTTAAAGAAAGAAAAATGACCACTTATAATAATTTTTTTTTGAAAGATAGGTAGTATAGCTTTTATTGGAAAATAAAGTAAAAGTTATTATAATTGTTTTTAGGAAAAAACTAGGAAAAATTCATATGAATAATACCAACTATTTGAGGTCTTCCAATATTAATCCCAACTATTAGTTATTACTGTATAATAAAAACTTTGGGGATTGTTTTATGATATTAGTCCATTGACTTAGTTAGCCTATTGTGACCGGTCACCTAATCAAAAAGTAATCGTTATCTTCTCTCTTCCCTTATTTATTATACTTGACTATATCATCTTCCCTTCCTACGAAGGAAATCGAAGCCAGTCAAACATTAGTATAGACTAATATCATAATACTACCCCCATAGTTTGGATTATAGTGTAATAACCTATAGTTGGGATTAATATTGGAAAACCTCAAATAGTTGGGATTATTTATATGAATTTTTCCAAAAATCTAAATGTATTGTAGAAAAAAAAAAAATGAATGTTCACCAATTAATTTTTTTCCCCAAAACACAACATTAATTGCTGATTTGTTGATTAAGGAAAAGGAAGGAGGGAAATTTGGGTGTTTGGGAAGGAAATGAGTTTTTTGAAGTGGCAAGAAATTTAGTACTCCGTAGTATAGAAAGATTATGTCATACCATGTTACATGAAAAAAGGTATAGATTAAAATTAGGAAAAAATGACAAATAATATTCTGAAGTTTGGGTCATCTTCTGTGATTATTCCTAACATTGAATAATCCACAAATATTTCGATGTTTGCCCCTTATCTTCCACCAATGTACCCATTACACCTGCTACATGCTGAACCGGTAAAAAAAGTTGTGAGGCTCCCTCATTAATTATCCTTATTATCATTAATACTAATTAACTTTAATAATCTAATTATCATTAACACTAATAATATTTATTAACCTTTAAATCATTAACACTAGTTTTTTTCTTGGTAAGTAAAGAATTATATACCAAAGGAGAAGATTATTACGTCCTACCCTAAGATCGTGACACAAAGCCACCACCAGAAAAGAATCAAAGAACTATCAGAGACATGCCTCTACTAGTCCTAATCCTCCATAAAACATGAGGACTACATTACATGCTAAATCAAAAGGACTACGTCCCTAATAAACAGTAAAACAAGCACATAATGCAACGACCCTGATTTTAGTGGTATTTCTGTCGTGTGTTTATATGTATTTATGTGATTTTATGTATGGTCCAAAATTTATTTTGGACTATTTATTTTATTTTATGTGAATAATTTCGATTAAATTCGAATTATTTTATTTTGGATTGATTATTATTTATTTTAATTATTATTTAATTAATTAGAATTTTATTATTTAATTTTCTAATTAATTATTTAATATTTTTGGGCTAAATCAATTTAAGCATGATTAATCATGCAAGCTTGTAATTAGCCCAATTAATCACCAAAAGCCCATTTTGGCCCTTTTTCAAACCCATAGCCGGCCCCCCTTTTGTAGTTGGCAAGTTTTGCCACTTGCCATGTATTCACACCTTAACTAACCTCTATATACAGGAGAGTTAGTAAGGCTTAAGAATCATTTTGCCATTTAATCACTTGCTCATCAAATCATTAGCCAAAACACCTCCCAATTGCTCTCCTAATCTCACGCCATTTTTGGCCCTCATCACTCACCAAATTTTGTTCTTCATCTTTTTAAACCCAAACTTAAAGATTCAACTTCCATTGATCTTTAAGTATCAAAACACAAACTAAACCACATAATTTGCATTCAAGATCACTAGTTCGGGTTTGGTTTTGGGCTTTATTCGTGTGGGTTGCTCGAGTGGGTGTCCGTGAGGTGGCCGTGTGGTGTCCGTGGTGGTACCGTGCAAGGGTCGTGTTGGTGCTGTGCAAGAGATGGTGGTGCAGGTGGTGCTCGTGCCGTGTTTGTGGCCGTGCAGCTGCGGTGGTGGTCGTGTGGTGTTCGAGCCAAGCCGTGTGTGCTCGTGTGCAAGACCGTGTGGGTGGTCCGTGCAGTTCGAATTCCGGGCTGCAAGATTGTGTTGATTTTGTGTGTAATCCTTAATAAGATAACATACTTTCTCAAACTAATTGGTATACTATGTTTCATAGTATAGATTAAATGATTAGATTAGACTATTTTGATGTTTTATAACCATGTTTATGTGTGTGTTATAATCTGAATTTTGGATGAGGTTTTATGATGATTTTTACTTGAATATGTATATTTTATGATTGATTATGTTAGTATTATGTTTGATGTTATTCATGTTCAAGTTTGATGAAGTTTGGATATTAGGAAGTTGATGAATTTTATTTTTGAACATGTTGATTTGGGATGAAGTTCTTGAATCTTGAATGAGTTCTTAGTTGAAGTTCTTGAATCTTGATTGAGTTCTTGATTGAAGTTCTTGAATCTTGGATGAGTTCTTTATGAGTTCTTTGAGTTCTTTATGAGTTCTTGGTGGAGTCTTTAAAGTTAAAGAAAGTTAGTAGTAATTAAAGAAAGTTAAAGAAAGGTAAAAGATTAGTGTAAGAGGTTCTAATTTTGTTGGTTTACATGTTATTTCTTGAGTCAAGGCGTAAGATGCAACTTAAGAATTAACTAAGAATGTAAACTTCGATTTAAAGTTAAGATTAGCTTGATTTCGCTACTAGACGCCTAAAACTTAGAGTAAGATTCTATGTTTTTGGGTTAAGACGTTGCCCCTATCCTATCCGCGGTATTGGGATAGTTGGTGGTCTTACTATGTTGTCTTCGGATATGGATTTCCAGTAAGATTAGTTTCATGGGATTTGGGAGTAAGATTCTCAATCCTGACATAGTAGAAAGTTCTATCGCGTAAGATGCGTTCGTACGTGCATAGTCCGGTCTAGTATGTGAATGATTGCGCCAAAGTTAAAGATTTGTTAGTTATTGGTCAAGTTAGTCGAGTCAGCATGATTAGTTGTTGTTATACGTTGTTGATAGTATGACTTGATGATTCGCATGATCTTATGTATGTTGGCATGTTTGATTTAGTTGTTTGGTTTGTGCTATGTTCATGTGTATCCCCGTTAGGGTGGGACGGTTATGTTACTCGCCACTGACGGTGGACTGTTGTTGTTTTTTTCAGGTAACTCTGATGATGAGGTCCTTGCTTAGCTTTGGGTTGGACGAGTGCCGTTATTTAGCTTTTATGTTATTGATTTACGATATTTTCTAGTTTTGGACTTTAGTTTTAGTACTTGTGTATTTTTCTAACTCTGACATATATTCGGAGTTTACGTTTGTTAGTAGTAGTTGTATGACATTTGGAGTTAGATATGTACAATCTTGTGGGTATTGTACTTTTGGTTTAGTAGATATATATACTTTTGAGGTTTTGTTTTAATTTTTAGGTATTTAAGTTGTTAGATCTGATTATTCGACTCGTCGGTTTCTTCCGCGCCGGTTTAAGCGAGTCGGGTCGTCACACATAAAGTAGAAAAAACCAGCGAAACACAACACTAAACTAGCCTAAGGACTAATTCCTTTATATATCAATACAATACAAGCTAGACTATGTAGACATAACAAAAGATGCATTATGGGACGTCCAAGCCACGAGCTTTGAAATCTACCATATTCATCCTTAGATCAATCATTCATCATCAACCAAAATAATACGCATAGTAACGCCACACTGTGAGGCATCTTCCTTGGAACTATGAAAACCATTCGGCCATTAAGCACCGAGGCAAACCATCTCCCATGAAAGAGTTGTGGTTGAGAGAGCTCAAAGGAATCCACCTGCAACAGATGGCCAATACACCCCCATATCATTGTAATAGCACCATCGCCAACTATGAACTAAAACATCAACCCATAAACTAAGTTTAGCTAATCTTCACTTGGCATTAAAGCATAGGCAACCCAACACACTCCTGTTTTGAACTTGGAAGATCAGGCCATCTTCATTCATTAGCAGTGTTTTAGTTTCACCATGAGTACAATTGCCACTTGGTATAAAGACGAGAGAGCAATACAACCAAAACTAAGACCCATAATTTTGACTGTATACCAAGTGACTACACATATTAGGAGCCTTCTAAGACTACCATGGATGAAGATATCATGGATGAAGCAATACAACCAAAACTGTAGGACTAAGAGATATGGATGAATTAATGTCGAGTTTTTCAGATCTGACGAAAATGGAGCCTTCTGCCATGGGAGTCGAAGCTCGTGGTTCGCAGGTCAAAATCTCCAATACGCAATTCACAGTGCCTGAGGTAACAGAATCGCTGCTATGGGTAAACCCTAGCTTCGAACAGCACCCCACTACCCCTGCACATCGTGCCCAAAGCTCAGATTCGAGCCTAGGGTTTGAGGTCGAACCGTACTCGCGACCCTCCCTCAGCACGGCCCTCACCATTGAATCCCTCCTTGAATCCACTTTTGAATCTCGGTCTTCCACCTTGATTCAAGAGGCATAGAGATGAAGTAGCAAAGTTAAACGTCCCCCCTTCCATGACCTACGTGTGTCGTGCACTAAACCAACGAACACCTTTAGCCATAGAAGGGGAAAACCGAATCTCCCTTGCTTTCTCTCTCTCTAAGTTTTGTTTTGAGATTCTAATTCAGTCCATTAACACTAGTTATCATTAATACTAATTGTCATTAAGACTAATAATATTTATTAACCTTTAAAACAATGTGCGCAAATCGATGTGTAAAGGGAACGCAAATCGGGGCTAACCGGGTCATTTTTGCAAATTCCGACCTCGAATCGGACCCATAAAATCATGATAGGGCTATTTTTTTTACGTACATTGATTAACACAAATCGAGGTGAACCGAGAGTGCGAATCGGGGCTAATCGAATCGGGTCGTTTTATGCAAATTCCGACCTCAAAACGGACCCCATAAGGATCAAAATGACCCGTAAAACATTCAAAAAGCTATTTTTTTACACGTAGATTATTGATGTGTGCAAATCGAGGCGTTTCTGATTCGCTTCATTCCGAAATTATTCATATTAAACCACTGTTTATTTTAGTTTGTTCAGTTTATTATTATTATTTATTGTTACGGAGTATTTTTTATTGTGTTATTTTTTAATTTTTAATTTTTTTGGAAAAGAACAAACAAAGCAAAACTAAATACCCACCCAACCTAACAGTACTTTACTAGGGTATGGGCAATAGGCAGTAGCAAGTAGCAAGTAGCAAGTGCAACTAACTACAATGCGGTGAACCTTGGTTGAACATTTAAAAAACAACAGATCAGACTTCTCACAACCTTCTTGAAATTATTAATTTTCAATTATGGCTGAGATAGATTGTAGTGGGGGAGAAGGTGGTGAAGAATGAGGTAGAATCCGTGAGTAGTCGGATCGCTGCCGTCATCAAAGTTTTTGGGACCGCAATTTTAATGAAAATTGGGCCTCGTAAAATATTACAAAAATAAGTCGAACTTTGGTTGATCTTCCATAAATAAGCCAAATTTTTGAAATTCCATAGATAAGCCAACATTTGCACCCTGTCAGCCAAATTTAGCTTAGAGGATTTTATTTATCACCGCCTCGACCCACCAAAATCGACGTCTACCACCACATTTATTCCTTACCCTTCATGGATCACCTTTTTCTTTATTTCACGGTTCATTCGTGTGGGTAAACAAAATTTTCTGACCTAAATTTGGTTGACATGGTGCAAAGGTTGGCTTATCTATGGAATTTCAAAAGCTTGGCTTATTTAGGGAACACCGGCCAAAGTTCGGCTTATTTTTGTCAAATTTTCCAAATATTAAATGAAGAAAATTTAAATATATGTCATCGATTTTATTTATTTATTTATTGAAAGTGAAAAATAAATTCATTCCTAACTATAAGAATAACATTGGAACCCTTGTAAATTTGTATCCCTATGATGTTGAATTGTTGATCTATTTGCAGACCTTATCGACCGCCCAAGGTTGGCAGAGTCTCCATATTGAGTAGTCATAATTAGGCCAGATAAGACAGCTAAACCTTCAGCTTGCAGAGTGGAGTTAGCATTGTATGTGTGTTTTTATACAACCAGTATATGTGTAGTTTTATCCAAGCTAAATAATTTGTTAGGTTTGATTTTTATAAATGATACTTGGTAAATATTATATATAATTAAATATACCTTTTGTTTTGCGTATAGCATTATATATATAAATGAGTGTTTTTATATAACCATTATATGTCAGCATTTAATATACTGAAGTTAACAATATTAATACCTTGTTTCAAAACAATATTATAAATTGATATATCTACTGCATATTTATAAAGTAAATTTGTTCCGACAAATTTCGTCTCCTTTGTGAATGGTGGTGATCCAAAGTGATGGTCACGATCGTGGCCTGCACAAATGAAATAACAGTGAGCTACCCCCGGGGTGTTCCCGGGGAAAGACCCTCCGATGCTTAAGTCAGCAAGGGGATTCAATGAAAGAGAGAGAGAGAATGTAGAGGGAGAGAGAGTCCCTACCTTTCTATGGTGTACTCATCTCCTATTTATAGCGGGTGAGTGCTGAGACATGGCGGTACCCTTGAGGGGTACACGCGTCATGCCGGCATTGGTGAATACAAATGTCGGCATCTAGTTTGTTATGCATTTGGGTGGATGCCTAGATGGCTGCCACTTGTACGGTCCTACTCATTTAGGTTAGGTAGTTTGTTAGGGCGTGGGCCCAGGTGCTTGAGTGGTGCCTTAGATGACGCCACGTTGGACACTGGGGACCACTACTCTAGATTTTCTTTGGTTCCACTCTGCCGCATGCCTGAGCCGGCACCTACCAAGTCCTTCATCTATAAGACGGCATCCTTGTCGTTAGCTGTGCATTGGCCTCGGGCCGACAGTTTTGATTCTTGTGAGCCGACACCTCTTGGTGACGGCGATTATAATCTTGTGACATATTGGCAGGGACGTTAGTTGGGTGGTCCTGCCAGTGTATCGGTAGGCCCCCATACAACTAGCCCTCCCCCCCCGGCGAAAAGTATCGGCATCGTAAGAGTGGGGATGCTTTTGAAAACTAGTCACCATAAGATGTCGGAGTAATCGCTCTGCTAGGAGTAATCTATTTCTAAGTTTCCTCCTCTGTCGTAGAATCTCGAGAAGCTTCATCATTTTTTAGGATTACCGTCGGTCTTTTTGGGCCTGCCAGCATAGTGGCAGACTCCGTGAGCGCATTCTTCGAGGTGAAGTCATATATATGGTGACTTCTGGCGGCATACCAGTAGAGGCCCATAAATCCCGCCAGGATTTTTGGGCCTGCCAGCATAGTGATAGACTCCGTGAGCTCTCCTTCGAGGTGAAGTCATATGACGACTTCTAGCGGCATACTAGCAGAGCCCATAGATACCGCCAGGCCTTCTGGGCCTGCCAGCATAGTGGCGGACTCCGTGAGCTCTGGCATCCTTCGAGGTGAAGTCATATGGTGGTGACTTCTGGCGGCATACCAACAGAGGCCCATATGTATTTTCTCTATCCAGGTCCTTCTCTCTTCTTTATTACAAGAGTAACCATCTGGGCTCTTTGTTGTCAGCTAGGTGCTTGGATTCATCATGGTGCTGGGACTTAGCTATGATAGCTAACCATCCTACCGTGTGGCTGACTATGTTATCAGTATGATGCCAGCTAAGCTTTTGGATGGTCATGGCCTTAGGTCTTAGCTGAAAAGGCTAACCATTTGGTTGTTTGGATGGAGGTACGAATGTGCTGCCAGCTAGGCATTTGGATGGCGGTGGCCTTAGGCCTTAGCTGAAAAGCTCGCCATCTAGACATTTGGCAGAAGGTATGAATGTGCTTCCAACTAGGCTTTTGGATGGCGGTGGCCTTAGGCCTTAGCTGAAAAGCTAGCCATCTAACCATTTGGCTGGAGGTACGAATGTGCTGCCAGCTAAGCTTTTGTATGGAGGCCTACCGATACACCGGCAGGACCGCCCTACTAACTTCCCTGCAAAGATGTCTAAAGATTATAACTGCCGTCACCAAGAGGTGTTGGCTCACAAGAATCAAAGTCGTTGGCCTAAGGCCTACGCACAGCTAAAGCCAAGTCTTCTCATAGATGACAGACTTGGTAGTTGCCGGCTCACGCAGGAAACAGAGTGGAACCAAAGAGAACCTAGAGGAGTGGTCCCCAGTGTCCAACGTGGCGCCGTCTAAGGCACCACTCAAGCACCTGGGCCCACGCCCTAACAAACTAATTAACCCAAATGAGTAGGACCGTACAAGTGGCAGCCATCTAGGCATCCACCAAAATGCATAACAAACTAGATGCCGGCATTTGTATTCACCAATGCCGGCATGACACGTGAACCCCTCAAGGGTACCGCCATCTCTCAGCACTCACCCCCTATAAATAGGAGATGAGTGCACCATATAAAGGTAGGGATTCTCTCTCCCTCGACACACTCTCTCTCTCTCTCTTGGATTGAATCCCCCTGCTGACTTTAGCATCGGAGGGTCTTTCCCGAGGAACACCCCGGGGGTAGCTCACCGTATGTTCATTTGTGTAGGCCACGGTCGTGACCATCACTTTGGATCATTACCATTCGCGGAGGAGACCAAATTTGTCGGAACAATTGGCGCCGTCTGTGGGGAACTTACAAAAAGTTCATCCAAAAAAATCTAAGAAACACATTCTGATATAATTTCAATAAACTAACTCTGAAGTGGCGACACAAAACGATCCAAGTAGAGAATGCATCCCCAACAATGAAAAGACTATCACTAGAAACATCAAGAAGAAGACGATCATCAATAATGGTGAAGAGTGTCACATTCCACCTGAAATAATAGGAGAAGAAATCCTTAGTTAATTATCATCTGTTAAAGATTTGCTAGTATTTCGAAGTGTTTGCAAATCATGAAAAACTCTAATAAACAGTGGTAACTTCAGGGAGAAGCATTTTCAATTCAAACTGCAAAATCAAGCCTTCTCATATATGGCATAAAATTGTTTGTGGAGATTCTGAAACAATTTGCCCCTGAACAACTGGGTTCAATTTTCCCCTGGACAATCTAAAAAGATATGGGTTCAATGAAACCGCTATCTAAAAAGATTAGGTTTTCAATGAAATTGCTATCTAAAAAGATATAGGTTCAATGAAACCGCTATCTAAAAAATAATGGTTTCAATAAAACTATTATTTAAAAAGATATGGGTTCAATGAAACCGCTATCTAAAAAGATAAGGGTTCATTGAAACCAATAAATCTAAAAAGATATGAGTTCAATGAAACCGCTCTCTAAAAAGGTATGGGTTCAATGAAACCGCTATCTAAAAACATAAGGGTTAAATGAAATCGCTATCTAGAAAGAGGCAGGGAGAGAGTCTAAGGGATTTCATAGCCCGATTCACTACCGAGGCCGTCAACATCCCTAAAATACTAGAAGAGTTAGCCGTCCTGGCACTGGTATCGAGTTTGCGTGACGTTCCATTCCGCTAGTACCTGGCATATTGAGCAAGGCTAATAAGTACATCAAGGCATAAGGATTCTTCTGGGTGAGGGTTGGCACCTCGACAGACCAAAAGGATTAGGAAGATAGCTGTAAAAAACGATGTACAAGAGGGAAAGCTCCTTTTGAAAGATAGGAATACAACACTAGGTCGGCCTCCGAGATAGAAAGAGGTCGACCAAATGTGAGTTGCTCAAGGGAGGACATGTAAAATTTTACATAAAAGTGTATGTACAGGGAAAAGACGATCAAGGTAACCATTAACCTGATCGGTCTCCCGGCACTAAATAGAAGGTCACCAAAGCGACTTTCATTATATTCACAAATTATACATTGGTGAGAAATTTCTTATCGTGAGAAATGTGAGAAGAGAAAAATAAATCAACTATGAACGAGAGGTACATTGTCCACCAACTATAGGTACATTCCCCATACACTATAAATACATTGAGTAAGAATACATTGACTTTATACCATAGAAACATTGACTCTAAACTATAGAGGGGGTAAAGAGGGAAAATCAAATTTAATCTTAGCCATTTATTTGCTGATCAAAGGGTTGTGATTGTTTCTCACCCTTCTCACCAAAACTACATTTCTCACATGAGCCTACATCTATATATATATATGATTAGGATCTTGTGAGAAGAACTTGTTTAGGTGAGAAGGGTTTGTATGTGAGAAAACATTTGCACCATTGACAATTTTAGATCTAAGGGTTGATGTTTGATCCTTGTTTTTTGTTAGTAAGGGCAAATTGGTAATCTAATTTGATTATTATATTTCTATCTTTTTGTTAAAAAAAAAACTGTTTTTTTTGTTTTTAAAAAATTATGTTACTTTTTTTAATGAAAAAAATCATATATTTTATTTTTTAAAAAAACCTCTGTTTTAATTTTTTTTTAAAATATGGTTTTTTTTAAAAAAATAATAAATTATGTTACGTTTTTCATGATTTATTTTAATTTTTTTTTTATATATATTTTTTTATCTAAAATTCTACTCCATGTTTTTTTGTTCGAAAGTACGTCTTAATATGTTCAAAATTTTATGAGTCGGATCTAAAAAATTTAAGCCATATTCAAAATTTTATAAGTTTTGTTCTAATTTTTATACATCATGTTCTAAATTTAAAAAATCATGTTTGAAAGTCATCATATTCTAATGTGTATGTGTGCTGAAAATATAAAAAATAATATTAAAAACAGCCAGATGGTTAGTTATTTCAACTAAGGCCTAAGGCCACCGCCATCCAGAAGCTTAGCTGGCATCATACTGATAACATCGTGAGCCACACGGTCAGATGGTTAGCTATCATAGCTAAGTCCCAGCACCATGATGAATCCAAGGACCTAGCTGACAACCAAGAGCCCAGATAGTTAGCTCTTGTAAGAAAGAAGAGATAAGGACCCACATAGCAAAAATACATATGGGCCTCTATTGGTATGCCGCCAGAAGTCACCATATGACTTCACCTCGAAGGACGCCAGAGCTCACGGAATCCGCCACTATACTAGCAGGCCCAGAAGGCCTGGCAGGATTGATGGACTTCTGCTGGTATGCCGCCATAAGCTAAGTCAACATATGACTTCACCTCTAAGGAGAGCTCACGGATTCTGCCACTATGCTGGAAGGCCCAAAAATCCTGGCGGGATTTACGGGCATTTGCTGGTATGCCGCCAGAAGTCACTACATGACTTCACCTCGAAGGATGCCAGAGCTCACGGAGTCTGCCACTATGTTGGCAGGCCCAAAAAGACCGCCGACAATCCTAAAAAAGGATGAAGCTGCTCGAGATTCTACGGAAGAGGAGGAAACTTAGAAAAAAATTACTCCTAGAAGAGCTATTACTCCGACATCTTGTGGTGACTTGTTTTCAAAAGCATCCCCACTCTTTCGGTGCCGATACTTTTCGGGGGGCTAGTTGTATGGAGGCCTACAGATACACAGGCGGGACCGCCCTACTAACGTCCCTGCCAAGATGTCTAAAGATTATAACCGCTGTCACCAAGAGGTGTCGGCTCACAAGGATCAAAGCCACCGGCCCGAGGCCATTGCACAGCTAACGCCAATGATATCGTCTCATAGATGACAGACTTGATAGTTTCCAGCTCAGGCAGGCAGCGGAGTGGAATCAAAGAGAATCTAGAGCAGTGGTCCCCAGTGTACAACGTGGCACCATCTAAGGCAGCACTCAAGGACTTGGGCCAATGCCCTAACAAAATAACTAACCCAAATGTGTAGGACCGTACAAGTGGCAGCCATCTAGGCATCCACCAAAATGCATAACAAACTAGATGTCGGCATTTGTATTCACCGCCATCACTCATCACTCACCCCCTATAAATAGGAGATGAGTGCACCATACAATGGTAGAGACTCTCTCTCCCTCTATAATCTCTCTCTCTCTCTTGGATTGAATCCCCTTACTGACTTAAGCATCGGAGGGTCTTTCTCCGGAAAGACCCCGGGGGTAGCTCATCGTTTGTTCATTTGTGCAGGCCACGGTTGTGACCTTCACTTTGGATCACCACCGTTCACGGAGGAGACAAAATTTGTCGGAACAAAATTCAATGTCTACTGCATATTTATTTAAAAAAATAGTTGGAAAAAATTGAATCATGAACATTTTATTGTTATCATTACCCATAAGCCCATAAATATATAGTTTTGTATCTGAGCAATAAATAAATTGATGTAGTTACAACATATATATTATAAAAAAAAGCCATGAATATTTTGGTCAAAAATAAAAATTAAATGTCTTTTTTCCGGCTGGTGAAGAAGAGATAATCTAGGTTGTATTTCTTTATTACTTAGATACTAAACTATATATTTATGGCTAATGATGATAATAAATTTAATGGTTCAATTTTTTTCGGCTTAATTGAAAATTTAAATTTTAAGTGAATATTTAAGGTTTAAAAGTAGCATAAAAGTGTCTAAAAATTACTTCCTCGGTTTTTTTTTAAAATTTACTCACATCACTTTTCACATTTGCCGAGATAAAACTTTGAAGAATAATATCTTTAATTATGTGTTTGTAAAAATTATAAAAACTATATATTAAAAAACTACATGTTGAAACAAATCCAACGAGACCCCACATGACCCCAAAGTCAAAATGAGTAAACTAAAAAAACGGAGGTAGTATCATGTGTCCAATAAATATATATACACATGAACACGGTCTTAATACTTATTTAAATGTGTCTCATATGTCAAGAACTTCAACATGTGTTAAATACTATGGATGGTATAGGGTTGGGTTAGATCGGGGGAAGAATCACTCATATATCAGTCACTGGCTTTCACCCACTCCACTTGCATCCATCCATCATCTTCTTTACCCATCACCTGAATCCAGACATCCATTACCCATGGGTGGTTAGAATGTGGAGAATGTTGGTATATATAATTATGAAATTAAAATAAAGAAAAATGTTAAACATGCCATAAGCGGATATATAAGAAACTAAATAAGGAAATATTTGACATTAACTAAGCGATTAATTACAACGATCAACATGTCCTATTTCATTTTTTTGTAATGTATTTTAATGCTTAAACATATACTTATATCATAATCCTAAAATAAATACTAGAACTAGAATAATATTTGATTTGAAACTAATAATTATTTAATAATAGTTAGACATTATGATTTAGATATGTATATATATATGGGTGGTGTGGATGTTAAATGAGCGATGGATAAAAATGTTCTATTGGCATCCGACTCGCGTCCATCACTATTAGAGCACTCTTAAAGATGAAAAAAAAAGATTTGTCAAAACAAACCATTTTATTCTTTCCTTAACAATGAAAAAAAATATATTTTGCGATGAATGTTTGTAGAATAGTTTGCCTAGGCGATTTTTGGGGCAAAATTGTTCGTGGTACACGTCAGCAAAGGGAAGGGAAGATCCCAGTGGTATACCCGAACTTTTTGGAAATCCCACTGGTATACCCGAGTTTTTTTTAATCCCAGAGGTGTACCTAATGTTAAACATAATTCCCAAAAGTAACCTTTTTGTTTAAAAATTGTTAAAAACACTAACTATGATTAATAAATTGAAAAAAAAAAATAAAGAAAAAACATCCACAAATTGGGGGCAATCGGATCATTTTTTGTAAAATCCGACCTCAAATCGGAACCCTTAAGGATAAAAATGACCCGTAAAACCTAAAGCAGACTATTTTTTTCACATAAATTAATGCGCGCAAAACGAGGCGAATCGGGAACGCAAATTGGGGGACAACTGGATCATTTTTTGCAAAATCCGACCTCAAATCGAACCCTATATGGGTAAAAATGACCTGTAAAACCTTCGGCGAACTATTTTTTCACGTAGATCAATGCGCACAAAACGTGGCGAATTGGGAACGCAAAGTGGGGGCATTCAAATCATTTTTTGCAAAATCCGACCTCAAATCCGATCTCGTAAGGAAAAAAATGACCCGTAAAACCATGAGCGGACTATTTTTTTCACGTAGATCAATGTGCGCTAATCGATGCAAATCAGAAACGCAAAGTGGGGGCAATCGGATCATTTTTTTCAAAAACCCATTAATTTAATATATTACTTGGTTTAATTTTTATTTTTTTTAAAAAGAAAATTAAAAATATTGTTAACCAAAGTTAAATCTAACCTTAAAATAGGTATATTCCAATACATTTAACGGAATATACCTTCTAAATGTAACGGATGGGAATTAGACGTAAATTTAGGTATACCACTGGGATTAAAATAAACTCGGGTATACCAGTGGGATTTCGAAAAAACTCGGGTATACCACTAGGAATTTCCCATAATTATTTAATAATAGTTAGACATTATGATTTCGATATGTATATATATGGGTGGTGTGGATGTTAAATGAGCGATGGATTAAAATGTTCTACTCGCATCCGACTCGCGTCCATCACTATTAGAGCACTCTTAAAGATGAAAAAAAAAGATTTGTCAAAACAAACCATTTAATTCTTTCCTTAACAATGAAAAAAAAAAAATATTTTGCGATGAATGTTTGTAGAATAGTTTGCCTAGGCGATTTTTGGGGCAAAATTATTCGTGGTACACGTCAGCAAAGGGAAGGGAAGATTCTACCAGCAAAACAAGCCAAAACGACGCGTTTTGGTTCTGCTCCAGCCAAAACGACGTCGTTTTGGCTTGTTTTCAGCCAAAAAAATGTAAATTGCGCGGGCCACGTGTTCGTTGCAAAATGCAACACGTGACCTTTTTTCAGCCATATTTAAAATATCAATTGTTTTAAACTTTGTGGATTAAAATTTAACACACATATTATTTTTTTAAAAAAATTCACCAAAATTCATAATTTTTCCGCCTCTACAAATAGGCACCTATATTGCCATATTTTATTCAACTAAAAAATTTAACCTTTTTCCATACAACTGTTTTCCAAAAAAAAATCCAAGTATTGTGCTTTGTTCTATACCCTAAACCCCCAAAATCAACAAAATACAGTGCAAAATCAATAAAATTTCCCAAAAAATTTATCACAAGTGTTATGGGCCCACCAACGGGGTGGGCCCAAGATAAACGGACCCAAACCCTATGCCCAGTTCTGCCAGGGTTAAGAATACATCAGTTGTTCTAGGACGAATAATATGACGCCACGTGTCATGGGCCAGGCCCACACGTTAACACAGTTGACTCAGAAAACCCTAACCGGATAATCTACGCATATATAAGGATCAGTCCAATCACTTTTCAAGTACGTAATATTAAACACGCAAACTCACAATACACTGACTCCTTACTCCCGATATCTGACTTAAGCATCGGAGGGTGTTCCTGGGTTCCACCCCCCAGGTTAGCAACCTCTGACTGTTTTGTAGGGCTCAACCCTACCAAGTAGCACACGGAGTTAACATCAACACATCAGAGAGCATTGACTTTTCATCAGAAGTTCCAGAATGGGAACAGATTGGTGTCGTCTGTGGGGATAAGGACAAAAAACATGGCTAACACCAGAGCAAGGACGACTCGATCTAATCAGCCTAGTGAAAATCCCTGAAAATCACCTAACCAGCGAGATGCACATGCCACTGATGACAATTCATCAAATCGGGCGAGTGACCGTCATCGACGGGGCAACCCTGATCAGGTAGTCACTCGAAAAGATTTCAAAGATATCATAATAGCGATGAAAGACAGATTCCAGAAGAGTCTGCAAGAGTTAAGAGACAACATTCCTATGCTGGTTGAGAAACAGAGGCCTCCTACCCAAACAACTACTCCCAAGAGGGACCCTATCCCTAACCGGGAGAATAGGGCACGCTCACAGAGAGGATCCCAGCCTGGGGATACTCTAGAGGTTATCAACTCCCGGCGTGACGACGCTCGAAATATCATTGAGTCACATCGAGCAAGATCTGTTTCGGATGTGAGAGAGATCATTGAAAGTCGAAGGCAAGAGACCCAAGGCCAACCCAGGGGGTCACCAGAAAGGTCTCATCGTACCACAGCACGAAATCAAAGGTCGGTCGTTGTCCCTAACCGGGAAGAGGATGGCACCAGACGATCCCCAGTGGTCGATCGAGGGCAACCAACAGGAACGCTTACTTACAAAACACCTTTCAGCCAGAAAATTCTACATACAGTCGACTCGAGGAAGGTCAAGGCGCCACATATTGAGCCTTTCTCAGGGACTACTGACCCATCTGATCACATCGCTGCCTACAAGGCTCAGATGGCGGTACAAACTGGTTGTGAAGCAAGTTGGTGCTGCTACTTTCCAACCACTTTGAAAGGTCTGGCCTTGACCTGGTTCACAGAATTCCCGTCAGGTCTCATCAGTAGCTTCGCCGTCCTAGAAGCTATGTTCCTAAGTCACTTCGTAGCTGGAAAGAAACAAAGGAAGACAAGCATTCACCTTATGGCTTGCCAGCAAGAGGAACATGAATTGTTGGGGGACTACATCAGCGTTTCAACACTGAGCTCCTTCAAATACCTAATGTTGAAGACTCAATGGCCTATGCAGCATTGATGTCTGGGTTAAAGCGTAGCAAATTTAAGTTTTCCTTACTGGAAAATGAAGTATCCTCGTATACTGAGGCGATGGATAGAGCACGAAAGTAAGTTCAAGCATCAGACATGAACAACCCTGTTGAGAAGTCTGAAAGAAAGATAGCAAGAGGAAAGAGTCTTATCGAGGGGGAGGTCCTAACCGGACATCTGACTCAAAGAAGGACACTCATGATGGTGGAATAGATCCCAGGTACAACACCAACAGGCGAGATATTTTCTTGGATATTAAAAATCAGGAAATTCTCCCTAAACCAACACCTGTTCGAACATCCGCTAACAGGAGGTACCCTAAGCTATGGTGCGAGTATCATCATGAATGTGGCCACACCACGAAGGATTGCAGAGAACTGAAGAAGGAACTTGACAAGCTAGAGGACCAAGGTAAACTTAATTCTTATCTGTCAAAAGAAAATGGGGCTAAAAAACAGAAGCGCGGCCATAGCTACGAAACTGATGGATTGATCAATGTCATTGCTGGAGGACATTCGTTAGAAGCGCCATCTAACAAGGCCTTGAAAAGAGATCTCAGGAACTCCACTTTTCAGATAGCCGAGGGTACCGTCGAGCAACCTCTACCTTGTCCCACAATGGTGCTCAACGCATCCTCACTTCGACCTACCTGCTTTCCTCAAAATGACCATCTCGTGGTCGAGGTTAAAGTAGCAAACTCCAGGGTCAAGAGGGTACTTGTGGATAGTGGAAGTTCAGCTGATGTGATGACCTTGGGATGTTTAAAGCAATTAAAGTATGGTGAGGCGGCTCTAACCCCGCTCGAGAGACCCTTATTTGGTTTTAGGGGTCGACCAGTGTTCCCATCAGGCATAATCAAATTTCCTGTCCGCATTGGTGAGAACGGTGAAGGTCGCACATTAACTGTTACATTCATAGTCGTGGACATCAAACTTCCCTACAACATTATCCTAGGTAAACCTTTGCTGAACAAGATCAAAGCTGCAATCTCTACGTACCAACTCTTGCTTCAATATGAAACTAATAATGGGGATGTTGGGAAGCTGTATGGTGATCAAAGGTCAGCAAAGCAGTGCTATATTAAAGCATCAAAACTACTTCCCCCCAGGTCGAGGTAGGAGACAAGAGGAAGGAACCGGTCGAATGTTCAGAAGCAGTATTCTTAGCTGTGGAAGCCAAGCATTATGCCAGACCAAAGCCCATCGAGGGGCATGAGGAGTTTCCCATCGATGACAATCCTGAGCATATAGTAAAGATTGGCATTGACATGGACCCCAACATCAAAGAGTCAATTACACAGTTGCTAAAAGAATTTCGAGATGTTTTTGCTTTCGATGTCTCAGAGATGCCAGGTATTGATCCTTCATTCATGTGTCATGAGCTCAACATCCGTAAAGGATTCAAAGGGGTCAAACAGAAGTTGAGATGCCAGAGCGATGAAAGAAACAAGGCAGCTGCAGCAAAGGTAAAGAAATTCCTGGAACATGGGCTCATCAAGGAGTGCCAATACTCCGATTGGCTGTCCAACGTTGTCTTGGTCAAGATGCCTAATGGAACTTGGAGAATGTGTGTGGATTTACTGACCTAAATAAAGCATGCCCAAAGGATGATTACCCACTTCCAAAGATTGATAGCTTGGTCGACTCTACAGCTGGACATGCAATGTTTAGTTTCATGGATGCCAATGCTGGCTACCATCAAATACCCATGGCTGAAAAAGATCAAGCACATATTGCGTTCATCTCTAATCAAGGAGTTTATTGCTATTGAGTCATGCCTTTTGGACTCAAGAATGCTGGTGCCACTTATCAGAAGTTGGTGAATACAATCTTTGCTGGGCAGATTGGTCGAAATGTTGAAGTCTATGTTGATGATATGATCATTAAGATCAAACAAGTGGCTGACCATCCCAAGGATGTTAGGGAAACTTTATTAACATTGAGAAAATTTGGTATGAAGCTGAACCCAAGAAGTGTATTTTTGGAGTTAAAGGGGGCAAATGTCTAGGATTCTTAGTCGATGAAAGGGGCATTGAGGCAAACCCTGATAAAATTCAAGCCATCATCAACATGCAATCTCCAAGGTCAGTCAAGGAGGTGCAACGACTCACTGGTTGCATGGTAGCTTTAGGTCGATTTTTGTCTCGTTCTGCAGACAAAAGCCTTGCCTTTTTTCAAGTTCTGAAATGAGCTACTTTCAAGTTGGACGAGGAAGCAGAAAAGGCATTTGTGCAGCTAAAGGAGTACCTCGCCGGTATCCCTAAGCTAGTTTCACCCTTGCCGGGGGAAACGTTGTACATTTACTTGGCTATATCTGAATATGCCTTGAGTGCAGTGCTAGTAGCAGAAAGGGAAAAGCATCAGCATCCGGTTTACTTCATCAGTCATGCGTTTCGAGGGGCAGAGTCCAGGTATACAGAAACTGAGAAGATGATCTATGCCTTGGTAATGGCTAGTCGAAAATCGAGGCCTTATTTTCAAGCTCATCCCATAAGAGTCCTAACCGGACAACCAATAAGGAAGATCATCGAGGGTAAGAATCATTCGAACCGCATAACTGAATGGGCAAACCAGCTGTCAGACTTTGGGCTGGAGTATGAACCTCGTCGACTATCAAAGCTCAGGCTTTGGCTGATTTCATTGTGGAATGCACCAATAGGCCAAGCCCTTCTGATCCAGACAATTCTAAGGTCTGGGAGCTATCCACTGATGGACCTTCTTCTCAAAGTGGAGGAGGAGCAGGTATACTAATCAAGACTGATAATGGAGATCGACTAGAGTATGCAATCAAATTCAGTTTTGTAGCCTCAAATAATGAAGCAGAGTATTAAGCTTTGATTTTGGGAATACAAATGTGCCTTACTGCTAGGGCAAAAAGAGTCAAGACCAAGGCTGACTCAGAGTTAGTCGTAGGGCAATTCAAAGGATATTTTGAAGCAAAATAAGATAGCATGAAGATGTATCTCCAGAAACTTTGAACCGTTGCCAGGAAATTGGAGTTTTTTGACATTCAACATGTACCTCGATCTGGAAATCAACAAGTTGATGCTCTATCGAGGTTAGCAAGTTTTGCAGAAGGAGAAGAGCCACGACTTATTCAGTGACAGGTCTTACGGGAGCCAAGAATCAATGAGTCTGTGGTTCACACTTTGGCTCGAGGAAAAACTTGGAAGGATGCCATCATCCAATCTCTTAAACAAGGGGCTCTTCCCATGGATGAAAAGGAGGCTGAAGAAATTAAAAGAAAATCCAGGTGGTTTACCTTACATGATGGGGAACTGTACAAGCTATCTTACACACATCCACTCATAAAATGTGTGACCCCAGAAGAAGGGGATTATATTCTAAGAAAGATTCATGAAGGAAGTTGTAGCAATCATCAAGGAGCACGAACGATCGCGGGCAAAGCTCTTCGATCTGGATACTACTGGCCTACTCTAAAGGAAGATGCTATCGAGCTTGTAAAGAAGTGCTTGCAATGCCAAAATCATGCTGCCATTCCTAGGCAGCCATCAAGTGCACTAACAATGGTTCAAGCAGTGCTACCTTTCGATAGATGGGGAATGGACCTACTTGGACCTTTTCCTTCAGCTGTATGGCAAAAGAGGTTCCTTATTGTTGGAATTGATTACTTCACCAAGTGGGTCAAGGTTGAGCCTCTATCGAGGATTACTGATAAACAGATACAAGAATTCATTTGGAGGAACATAATTACCAGGTTTGGAATCCCAAGAATGCTGGTGTCAGACAATTGAAGACAATTTGAAAGTGGCCCAACAATAGCTTATTGTGCTTAATTTGATATCCAAACAAGGTTTACATCTGTGGCTAGGCGTCAATCTAATGGGCAAGCTGAAGCAGCCAATAAGGTCATTCTTCAGGGTATCAAAAAGAAGATAGAGGTAGTCAAGGGATCTTGGATCGATGAACTTCCAGGTATACTATGGTCAACTAGAACAAAACTCAAGGAAGCCACTAGTCATACTCCATTCTCCCTTGTGTATGGAAGTGAAGTTGTGTTACCTGTCGAGGTAGGGATACCCTCACCAAGAATCACCTTCTATGATTACAATCAGAATGAGGAAGAAAAGGTCATCAACCTAGACTTTTTGCCAGAAACAAGGGGAAACGCTCTACTCAAGTCCATTGTCTACAAGCAAAAGATGACAAGGTGTTTCAATCGTAAAGTGTCACCTCGAACAATTTCAGTTGGAGATTGGGTGATGAGAAAGGTCGAGGATACAGGATAGGCTGCTCTTCGAGGAAAGCTTGGTCCCAACTCGGAAGGTCCCTATCAAGTTAAGGAGATGATAAGGCCAAGCACATTCAGGCTTGTCAATCAGGATGGAAAACCCTTACCTCGACCATAGCAAACAGATCATCTAAAGAAGTTTTATGCTTAAATTTTTTACCCTTACCGGGTTAGTTAAGTCCTAGAATAAGAAACCCTTGCAGGGAATGATGTTTTCTTTATGCTTTAAGATATTAACCCTTACCGGGTCGAGTGTTAAGTTTGTTTGCTTGCTTTAATAAAAACCCTAACAGGGTCGAGTTTATTCATTGTCTTATAAAGCCCTAACAGGGTCGAGTCTAATGTTGGTTGCTACTTTTTATTCTTTACTTAATAAAATAAAGCCCTAATAGGGTCGAGTTCTTTGATGCTATATTCTGCTTTTTGATTCAACCCTAACCGGGATTAGCATGATGTTTGATATTGTTAATTAGTAAATTGCTAAAGCAGACGATTGAGTAATAAAAGCAATAAATAAAGCATAAACAACGAAATACACTTAATCAAAAAACAAAAGGTTGTTTTTCATTCATATTCAGGAATTGTTACAACCTATGCTAAGTACAAAAAAAGGGAAAAAAAAGAAAAAGAGAGGAAAAATTTAAGTACAAAAGAAAAGAAACTAAGTACAAAGGAAATAAAATGCAAAGAAAGCTAAAGCTAGATCTCAATGTTCAGTTCCTCTAGGAACTGATCAGAAGAAGGCTGGTCTCCCTGCTGCTGCTGCTGTTGCTCGTTGCCTTGGCCATGCTCACCACCCTTACCATCCTAAATCGAGCTGGAGGAGGTAGAAGAGGAATCAAGGTTGGTCACCACATGTAACACCCCGCATTTTACCAACGACGTTAACGGTGATAACGTCGTAACAGGCAGTTACCAATCGATTTATAATATAGAAATATAACTAAAACTCATGGAAATAATATTTATTATTATTATTAATGAATTCCCAAATACAAAAGGTTAAACAAAACCAAAATCCAGTCCTAAAAACTAGAAATAAAAACTAGCTGTAAAAGCAGGAAAAGGAAACAGGGGCCTAGACGCTCGACTAACTCATCTTAACTCTAGCCTCTATCTTGCTTACCTGCAAAATAGAATTGGGGGTCCACCATCAGTGGCGAGTAACTAGACTGCCCTACTTAGAAGTAGGACCACATTACATACAATAATAGGGTTAGAAACACAGGAAACAACACGTTCACATGTTACAAAATAATCAACATCAAAGTTAGCAGCGGAAACATAACAATCACCAAATAACATATTCAAAGATTACCACGCTTACTCATCAATACGATAATCAACATTATTAGACACCAAGGATATTTTCGACACGACCGAAGTCGATACAACAAACAAGTCTCCGACACGGCGCAAGGCCAATAACAACAAACAAGTCCCCGACACGGCGCGAGGCCGATAACAACAAACAAGCAACGACACTGCGCCAGGCCAATCACAACAAAAAAAGTCCCCGACACGGCGCAAGGCCGATAACAACAAACAGGTCCCCGACACGGCGCAAGGCCGATAACAACAAACAAAGTCCCCAACACGGCTCAAGGCCGATAATAACAAACAAAGTCCCCGACACGATTCATCACAGATGAACCGATACACTCACGGTCTCCAACCACTCGACGCAAGGTCTTTAACCGCTCGACACGACACGACTCGACAAGACTCAAAGACACCAAACAACAATAATAATGCCACTCATCACGCAAATTGATATCATCATGCTATCAAATACACAAATACAAGAATCATAACACGATTTGATTAACAATACAAAATAAATACACGTATAAAAATATTAAAAACATATAAACTTGATTCTTTCATAAGAATTTAGAGATTCATTTGGTCAAAGCTTTAATTTTAATGATAATAGCATGCTATTACTATAAACAATTCCTTTGTTGTATTACACTTAAATCATGTTGTATTACACTTAAATCATGCGACATCATCATCAATATTTTAAGTCAGTCAACCAAAACACTAAACTTGAATCAATTACAAAAGATCAAACGGTGCAAGGCTATGGAATGACTTATCACAAAAACTTATACTTGCTACACATAGTACACGCATATAATCAAGAATGCAAGGATCACTTTACAAGATTACAAAATCACAACATCAAGGTAACTTGCAAGATTTCATCACAACTAAATAACAAAGCAAGAATCAAGATCAAGCCTAATACTATCATCAACCTCATACGCATAATCCAAGAAAACAAAAATAAGGTATGAAAATCAATGTAAGCATAAATTTTATGATTTCTGTAATGAAATCGTAAATCACAAGATCTAGACTAAACATGATTCAACCAACATAATGCAAAAACAATAAAATTAATTAGTATGACTAACCTTGATCCATGATGATAAATAATTGAAAGATAACAAGTGATTTTCGTCCCTTTAGCCTTCCCTTCTATGGTTCTTTGATGAATAAGAACTTTTGTGTAAGTTATGTTATAATTTCATTAACCTCTATATAAACATACATATACATATATATATATATATATATATAAGGATAAGTGCAAACTCATGAAAGGTTGTAACCTTTCATAAGTGTCTTTTCATGTAAGGTTGTAACCCTTCATAAGTGTCTTTTCATGTAAGGTTGTAACCCTTCATAAGTGTCTTTTCAAGTAAACACCTTTAATATCATATATATATATATATATGTACAAAGAGATTAAACACAAAATACTTACTAGCATTATTAGGCAAGGGACGAGGGAACACCAATACTCCCGGATTTTAAAGTCATTAATTGAAACCGATTCATCACTGTGTCACCGTTTATATTAAAATCTAATAATATAATATAGACTTAGTCCTTTTATAATTAAACCTAAAACACATAGGCCACATTTAATATTTATGTAATAAATAATTCTTACATTCTCCCACTTGGCCTTTGTGTCTTCTTGATGGCTCAATAAACTGTAAATGCGCACTTTGATTAAGTCTATTAAACCTTAATTAAATTAGAATTGATCGGATCATGGCGGTCACATGTCATTGAGCGACACGATTCCTTCCATGTATCACAAACCAATTGAAATTCAACACAAATTTAATTTCATATGTCAAGATCCATTACATGTTATCTAATAACAATGAATGTATACATCAACCATAATGATAACACAATATTTAGGCAGAAACACAACTATTAGCGAATTCTAAATGTTATTTTCATAATGAGCAAACTTCATTAAAATTGCAAGGCTTTATCTACTACACCCATATGTTCTACATGGCCAATGAACACCTTGGGTGGAAGACCTTTCATCAACGGATCTGCTATCATCATGTCCGTTCCAATATGCTCAAAAAACACTCTACGTTTCTGCACTTCTTCTTTAACTGACAAAAACTTCATCTCCATGTGTTTAGTACTCTTAGAGTACTTGTCATTTTTAGAGAAGAAGACGGCTGCGGAATTATCACAATAAATTCTCAATGGTCTCTCTATGCTATCAACAATACCAAGTCCCGAGATAAAATTTCGCATCCACAATGCATGATTCGTAGCCTCAAAGCATGCCACGAATTCGGCTTCCATGGTGGAAGTAGCAAGGACAGACTGCTTTGCACTCTTCCAAGATACTGCTCCCTTGGCTAATAGAAACAGATATCCAAAAGTAGACTTCCTACTATCAACACATCCACCATATTCCGAATCTGAATATCCAACAACTTCAAGATGATCAGATCTTCTATACATAAGCATGAGCTCTTTGGTGCCTTGCAAGTACCTAAGAACCTTCTTTGCCGCTTTCCAGTGGTCCAATCCAGGATTACTTTGATACCGACCTAGCATTCCAATAGCAAAGCTGATATCGGGTCGAGTACAAGTTTGAACATAATTCAAACTTCCAACCACTGAAGCATATGGAATTCTTTCCATCTCCTTACGTTCCAATTCATTTTTCGGACATTGCATCTTACTGAACTTATCTCCTTTCTGAATTGGAACCAAACCTGCGGAGCATTTTTCCATTCTATATCTCTCCAAAATCTTATTGATATAACCTTTCTGAGACATTCCTAACCATCCTTGTGATCGATTTCGATAAATTTCTATTCCAATCACATAGGAAGCCTCACCCATATCTTTCATTTCAAAGTTTTTATAGAGATACTTCTTTACATCATGTAACATACCTATGTCATTTGCAGCAAGCAAAATATCATCAACATATAAGACTAAAATCACAAACTTGCTCCCACTGATTTTAATATAGATACATTTATCAACAATAACTTCCACAAACCCGTAAGATGTGATAGTATTGTTGAACTTTAAATACCATTGTCTGGAAGCTTGCTTTAGTCCATATATTGACTTCCTCAACTTACACACCATGTGTTCTTTTCCTGTGGCCAAAAACCCTTCAGGTTGGTCCATATACACTTCCTCCTCTAATTCACCATTCAAAAAGGCAGTCTTTACATCCATTTGGTGAAGCTCGAGGTCATAATGAGCCACTAAAGCTAAAACAATTCTTAAGGAATCTTTCTTTGACACGGGAGAAAAATTCTCCTTGTAGTCAACACCATCCTTTTGAGTGAAACCTTTAGCAACAAGTCTGGCCTTAAATCGTTCAATGTTACCTTTAGAGTCTCGTTTGGTCTTGAAAACCCATTTGGACCCAACTGTCTTACAACCCTTAGGCAAATCTACTAGATCCCAGACATTATTATCACCCATAGATTTTATTTCCTCCTTCATGGCAATCAACCATTTATCAGAATTGTTACTTTCCATGGCCTTTCTGAATGATATCGGGTCTTCATTAATGCTCAAGTCACATTCATTTTCAACTGCATAAATCACGTAATCATCTGAAATAGCAGGTCTCCTTTCTCTTATTGACCTCCTCAAAGGTTCACGTGATTCATCGTTCTCTCTTTGAATAGTGACAGGTTCATCTTGCACATTTTCACTTTGTGGGTTTTGGACATCATTATGTTGTTCCATTGTGTCATATGGATATGATGCAACAATTGGCACAACAGCTTTAGAAGAAATATCAGGCGGTGAATCACTTTCAACCTGAATCTCTTATGTCCACATTTCGTGGTTCACCACTCCCACTAGTTTGACCATTTTCAATGAACCTAGCATTACCCGTCTCTACGATTCTTGTACTATGGTTAGGACAATAAAATATGTACCCCTTTGACTTTTCAGGATAGCCAATGAAAGACCCACTTATTGTCCTTGGATCAAGTTTCTTTTCATTTGGATTATACAACCTTACTTCTGCTTGACAACCCCAAACACGTATATGCCTTAAACTAGGTTTCCTACCCGTCCACAGTTCATAAGGAGTCTTAGAAACCGCCTTACTAGGAACCCGATTAAGTAAATACGTTGCAGTCTTTAAAGCATATATCCATAATGAAACAGGTAAAGAACAATTATTTACCATACTCCTAACCATTTCCATCAAAGTACGATTCCTCCTCTCAGCCACGCCATTCTGCTGAGGTGTATTGGGCATTGTGTACTGTGCACAAATGCCTCTACTTTCAAGGAATTTTGCAAATGGACCTGGACATTGTCCACTTTCATTATATTTTCCATAGTATTCACCACCTCTATCAGATCTTACTACCTTTACTTTCCTATCTAATTGTCTCTCAACCTCATTAATGAACACCTCTAGGACATTTACTGATTGAGACTTCTCATGCAGTAGATAGATATATCCATATCGTGAGTAATCATCAATAAAAGTGATGAAATACTTTTCTCCATTCCAAGAAGGAACATCAAATGGACCACATATGTCGGTGTGAATCAATTCAAGAAGTTGAGTACTTCTCATGGCTGGTTTCTTTACTATGTGTTTAGTTTGCTTTCCTTTAATGCAATCTACACACACATCTAGATCACTAAAATCCAATTGAGGGATAATTCTATCATTTACTAACCTCATTAGCCTTTCTTTGGAAATGTGACCTAACCTTTGATGCCACAAGAAAGCAGATTTATCATTACATGCACGACGTTTAATGCCTTGACTTTCAACATTAAATAAGGATCCAGAGAATTTACTATCAATGTTAAACTTATAAAGTGAATCAATCAAAGTACCACAACCATACAAATAGTTATGCCTATATAATGAAAATCCACCACTACCAAACATAACATTAAAGCCTAATATGTCCAATTTACTAACAGAAACAAGATTTCTAGCACAATCGGGAACATAAAGACATCTTTCAAGATCTAAATTACAACCAGTAATTAAGATCAATCTATATGTTCCGATCCCTTCTATACGTGCCTTCATCCTATTTCCCATGAACAAGTATTGCTCAGTTCCTTTTATGGGTTGGATCGTACTGAATCCCTGTTTAATACAAGACACATGAGTAGTAGCACCAGAATCTAACCACCAAGTATTGTTAGGCACTTCTATAAGATTCGATTCAAAAGAAACATAGCTATGATGCATACCTTTCTTCTCGAACCAAGCCTTTCTTTTCGGACAATCCTTCTTGAAGTGCCCCGATTTCTTGCAAAAGAAACACTTCTTCTCCTTTCGGATCTTGCCTTTCGGCCCTTTCACGAAAGTTTTGTCCTTGTACTTGCCCTTTTTACCTGGTTTGGCTTTGCTACTGCTGGCACCATCATGAGATACAAGATGAACTGCTTGATCCTTCATCTTCTTTAATCTACCCTCCTCCTGAACCAACATAGCCTTCAATTCCTGAAAGTTCCACTTATCCTTAATGGTGTTATAGTTCACCTGGAACTGGCCAAACTCGGGAGGTAGAGAGTTCATGATGAATTGGACCAAGAATGTGTCATTTATATCCATCCCCATGCTCTTTAACTTTGCTGCCAAGTTAGACATGTGAGTTACATGATCATGGATAGGCTGAGACCAGACAAACTTTTTTGTAGTCAACTGACTCATTAGGCTGCCTACAATTGACTTATCAGCTAAATCCGATTGAGAACACTCCTTAATTTGTTGCATGAATTCCTTTGCATTCTCTGTCTTTGGCATCGATGGTTTAATACTTTCAGCCATCGTCATCCTCATAAGGTTCAAACTCAGCGGATTAGATCGCTCCCATGCCTCATAAAGAGACTTTTCTGCATCGGAGCTTTTCTCTGTGATGGCTGGGGGCTGCTCATCCATTTGAATTGCAAGGTCCAAAGACATTATACCCAGTGTGAACCGGATTTGTTCAGACCAATCATCATAATTCAGCCCATTGAATTTCATGACAGAGTTAGCGAATGCATATAAACTTGATGAAGCTGCAAACAATAATACATACTTACCTATAACTGCTTTGAAAAATTCATAATACATGCATCTAAGTAACCTTTGGGCAATACTTAAATACATGAAATATCATTGATGCTAAAAATTACAAACTTTAATAATTAGTCATAAAATACATATGTAAAATAAGTATGCTATCTTTGGATATACACACTATTTAACAAAGTATTAATTCCTAATCCTTTACATATTATTAACCATATTCAATGATCCACCTTTGGGTGATCTCCTAGAATATAATTAATAAAATCAATTGATCAATCATAAAAGTATATCATGTCAATTATAGCATCTCTATAATCATGATCAATTGAAATATTATTTGTTATTCAAATGTCTAAATATCAATACATGTAACTAGGCCACTTTGGTGACTAACAAGTTATTGTATCCTAATAAAGACATTGAATGATAATAATCTTTCATGGACAAGAGACCAAACTGTTATTATGTATCTAACTTAAGTCTTGTTATATTATACATATGAATTGCATAAAATTGACACAATCATAATGAACATACTTTAAATTTTTTTTTTTTAATTCATAAAATTGACACCTTTCGTCAACTAGTTTATATGCATTTGCAAAATTCCTTAATGCATTCATCAAAAACAAGATAACTACACCACAATATTGAATAACCATATGGAACTACTTCACATATCAAAGTCACCGCCAAGATAATAAGGAAAATATTACTTGATTCACATGATTACTCTTAATAAATTAATGCAAATCAATTCATAAAGAAACGTAAGATAATCTTTGCATATGGACGAAACCATATCATCAAGTTCAGTAACATATACTACGGTCAACGGTGAATAACACACCATAATTAACAAGAACTTTTACCGAGTGGTGAATCATGATAGTCATAACCCGCTCTGATACCAAATGTAAGCATAAATTTTATGATTTCTTTAATGAAATCGTAAATCACAAGATCTAGACTAAACATGATTCAACCAACATAATGCAAAAACAATAAAATTAATTAGTATGACTAACCTTGATCCATGATGATAAATAATTGAAAGATAACAAGTGATTTTCGTCCCTTTAGCCTTCCCTTCTATGGTTCTTTGATGAATAAGAACTTTTGTGTAAGTTATGTTATAATTTCGTTAACCTCTATACAAACATACATATACATATATATATATAAGGATAAGTGCAAACTCATGAAAGGTTGTAACCTTTCATAAGTGTCTTTTCATGTAAGGTTGTAACCCTTCATAAGTGTCTTTTCATGTAAGGTTGTAACCCTTCATAAGTATTTTTTCAAGTAAGCACCTTTAATATCATATATATATATATATGTACAAAGAGATTAAACAAAAAATACTTACTAGCATTATTAGGCAAGGGACGAGGGAACACCAATACTCCCGGATTTTAAAGTCATTAATTGAAACCGATTCATCACGGTGTCACCGTTTATATTAAAATCTAATAATATAATATAGACTTAGTCCTTTTATAATTAAACCTAAAACACATAGGCCACATTTAATATTTATGTAATAAATAATTCTTACAAATCAAGTATTGTTCATCATAAATTCACGCATAAGCAAGGTAAAAGCAATTCAAGAACTCAATAGCAATTAACAACATCTAATGCTTATTATTCTATGGAATCCAATCCTAATCCTAATCCTAAGTAGAAGAATATAGTTACCTAAATCAAATAAGCAAAGTTCGAACAATTCCCCGATTCACACTCATACCGTCACCGTCGTTCGCCCAAGCAAGCAATACGCCTCAAGGTTGGTGATAAAGATTGATGGAACTTGTTTGGTTGAAAGTTTTTGATGGTGTTTATGATGAGAAGGAAAAAGAAACACCTTGGTTTTGTTTTTCTTTGGAGGTTGCCGTGAGAAGAAAAGGGAGGGTGCCGTGAGAAGAAAAGGGAGGTTTTGCTTTGGAATTTTAATCATATAATGAATAAGGAAAAAAATGGGTTTTTAGGAGTATTTGTAGAGCATGATTATTAAATAATATGATAGGTTTAAGGTAAAGCAAATTAAAGGAGAGGGTCGGTCATAAGGGGTTGGGCAAGGTTTGGGCTAAATCAATTAAATAAAAAATTGAGTTTTTGTGTGACGACCCGACTCTTATAAATCGGCTGCGGAAGGAACCGACTAATCGAATTGTCATACTAACAACAAACATACTTTAAACCAAAAACCAAACTTCAAATTATACAACTAAAAATCCCAAATGTACAATTACCACAAGTTTGTACATAACTAAAACCTCAAAAAGTCAATACTAAAGAATTAACTCCAAAACTGTAGTTAGAGTTAGAGTATACAAACTACAACCGATCCGAATACTAATAACGGAAAATAAAATACATAAGAGAAAGTACAACGACGCTCGCCCAATCCCAAAGCTAAGCATCATCGTCACCATCAGAGTTACCTGAAAATATAAATCCACTATCAGTGGCGAGTAACATAACAGTTCCACCCTAAAGTGGATACATCTGAACATAAAACAGATCAGACAAACAAAACAGACGATCACACAAATAAACAAGAAAAGCTTAAATAACAGTGCCAAGAAATAAGAATAACAACTCACTTAAACTTTACAATATCTTTATCGCTATCATTTACATATCAGACCGGACTATGCTCGTACGAACACATCTTACGTGATCGAACTTCTTATTATGCCAGGGATGAGAATCTTACTCCCATACCCATGAACCCATCTTACGGACCCATATCATAAAGATGACACAACAAGTATAAACTACCCCAATACCGCGGTTAGGATAGTGTCAGCGTCTTAACCCAAGTCTTAGAATCTTACTCTAAGATTAGGCGTCTCATATGCAAATTCAAGCTAATCTTTATAATTCATTATATCTTGGTTATTCTCAAGCCTACATCTTACGTCTTTACTTGAGTATAACTATGTACACTACTTTCTTTGAACTTCTTTAATCATTCTTTAGACTTTCTTTAACTTTCTTGACCGAACTCAACTATGGCTACATAATCTATACTTAAAGACTAAATAACCATAATCAAGAAAATCAAGATTCATCATAAAACAATCAAGAAACATCAACCATCATTAATTACACATCAAGTATACATTATTGAACACATTCTTTAACTTAAATCATCAATTATCAATTCAAGATTCACATAAAACCCATCAAGATTATCAAGAACACCATCATATTCAACACCAAAACACACGCATAAAACTATGAACATTCAAGCATAAACTCTTCCTTGATTCATCATACAACATGCAATCTTGGATACTTTCCATGATCAAAATCAATCATAACATATCATAGAATAATAATCATCAATCATAAGCATGAAAACAAAGCAAAAACATCACAAAATCAACTCCCAAAACTGCCCAGAAATCACGCATGAAATGGGTTAGATTCACTCAAATTCATCAAACTTTTTGGTCTAATTTGGTCACCAAATCTATCCTATGATCATGGTATTCAAACTAGGATGAAAGAGCATGTTACCTTGACAAAACTTAATTGCAAAAGATAACAAAACTTGCTGCCCAAAACCTTGCTCTACACGGCCCAACCACACGAATCACAGCCACGAATCAACACACGGCCACCACGAGGACCACCGTGCTGCAACACTCGAATGCACCCCCACGCAAGGCACCACGCACAACTACCGCACACGAGCACCACCAGCCATGAACCACCGTGCACCACCACGAACCACACGAGTAAACCACGAACCCGACGAACACGATCACCCAAACACGAACCAAATCGGAACTAAACCCGAACAAGAGATCTTGAATGATATTAATGAGAATTTAACTTGATTATGATACTTAAAAATCAATGGTGAATGAATCTTTAAGTTTTAGGTTTGAAAAGTTGATGAACAAAAGTGGGATTGAATGCCAAAAATGGCGTGTGGAATGGATTAAAAATGGAGAGTGTGTTTAAGTTATTAATTTGTGAGCAAAGGTGATAAAATGAGCAAATGATCCTAATGCCTTACTAACACCTCTTATTTATAGAAGTTAGTTAGGTGTGAACATAAAACAAGTGGCAATTACACCATAAAAGGAGAGACTGGGCCGGTTGGGGCACAAAGGATTGGGCTAAAATATTGTTAATGGGCCACTTGCACTTAAGCATGGTTAATCATGATTAATTTTGGACTTGACCCAAAATTAATTAATTAGAAAATTAATAATTCTAAATAATAAAAATAAAAATAAAATAAAATAATCACACTCAAGCAACAAAAATAGCCCAAATAAATTTAGACCATGCACAAAATTAAATATGAATTCAAGCAAAACTATGAAAGCAAATATAACACAAATCCGGGGCGTTACACTTTGGGCCCAAATCATATGATTCGGACTTAAAGACTTAATTTTACAAGAAATTTTACGGCCCAAAAATCCGGGTCGTTACACCACATCTCTTTTTTCTTCAGGGGCAACCTCGACCTTGGGTTCCTTCTCATTCTCTTCAGGAACGACCTCTTGCTCCTTAGCCTCGTCCTCCAGTTCCATAGACTTGTACCTGGATTCAAAGGAAGCCCATAACCCAGGATGCAACTCCTCCAAGACTCTCCTCGCCCTCCCCAAAGTGTCATATATGTGGATACCAGCACCCTCAGCAGCTCCATTCAGGCGAAGGCCGGTCTTGTAGTTCTCCCCGGCCTCAAAGTCTAGCTATCTGTTGACAATGGCCTCTTCCTCATTCTTCATGGCCTCAACGGCCTTATTGCGGGCCTTTTGAGCTTTCTTTAGGCTCTTCTTGGCCGCCTCCAGATCTTCCAGGGCTTTGTTCTTAGCTCGGTTAACCGAGGACACGTTGGGAGATGGCATTGGTGAGTTTCGTTTCAAGATTACTGATGGAGGTGTTGGTTGTGGCAAGGTCAATTTGAGCCGTCTTCAGCTCGTCTCCCAAAGAATTCAGTTGGGAGTTGGCAGTCTCTAGGGATTTTTTGGTGGTGGCATGCTCATTTTGTTCCTTGGCCAAGTCAGCCTTAGCCTTTTCAGCATCAGCAGAGGAGTGTGTTGAACCATATTTGATTTGAATGATGACAAACCAGTCCTCTATACTTGATGACTATAAATAATTGTATATGAACAGGTTGAATCAAGTGAGGATTCATCAAGGCAATCATGAAGGCTTTGAGATACTTGAAGATCAGAAGCCAAGAGCTTGGAGCCTTTTTGTTTTTATATTTCTAGGATCTTCATGTAAAATAGGCTTAGGAAAATATTCTTATTGTTTTTAAGTAAAGAGCAAAATGACCTTAAGTTTACATCCAGTAAAGAGAACAGCCCAAGAACAAGCTAAGAATAGGCACAGAACAGGCTTGGAACAGTTCCCTTTACCAGACGTAAACTTAGTAGTACTGAGACCACTGTGGGAACAGACCTCAGTATTACGCACGTGATCCGTACAGATTTTCGAGTTCAAAAATCATTTTGAAAATTATTTGAAAAAATTTGGATCACTTGTACTTTGGAAATCTGCCAAATTGATTTGCAAAATCAGCTCATTAAATGCAATGTACTTTGTTTGGACTTTAGTGTATATCTCTCTTCCCATAGTGGAAAGTGACAAATTCTGAAACAAGAACACTGCACTAGTGTCAGCTGAAGTGGTTTGCACAATTTAGGCAAGTCTCCAAACACACTTCTAGGGCACGGTTTTCCTTGTCTATATAAACTATCTTTGCAAGAAACCCTAGAAGACTTTTGCTCTCCAAAGAAAACCAAGTAATATTTTCTGAGAGTCTATCCTTAGTCCAAAACTATCTCCATATCCATCTTTAAGAGAAAAAATTACGGAGATTTAAGTTTGTAACATTTGAACCACTTAGAGGGAAGTGGTTGGGGAGTGTTCTCTGAACACTGAGTGAACTGTTAGAGTTAACAGTTGGGGAATTAAGTGTTACATAGTTGTAGCATTTGATTGAGTGTGTAACCTTGTTATTATTCTGAGTTGATTAATAATATTGGTGAGAGAGTGGAGGACGTAGGCTTGTTTAGAAGCCGAACCTCGTTAAATCCTTGTGTTCTTACTCTTTGCTTACTGTTCTCTCGTTGTTCTCACAAAAGCATAAACAAAACTTGAAAACGATAGAAAAAACACACATACTCAATTCAACCCCCCCCCCCTTCTTGAGTATACATTGAACTAACAATTGGTATCAGAGCCTAACTTCTCAAAAGGTTAACTACCTAGAGGAGCAAGAAGATGTCTACTCAAGAATCAAACAGTTCAAGACTCCCTAAGTTCAATGGCACTAACTACTCTTGGTGGAAAAATTGCATGAAAAATCTTATCATTGGGATAGATTATGAGTGCTGGATGATTGTTAAAAATGGACCCACGTCCATCCACAAGAAGAGTCAGGAAGGGCTCATGGTTCCAAAGACAGAAGAAGAGTACACAAGTGAAGACTACAAGAAGCTGGAGAAAAATGCAAAGGCAATGTCACTTGTCCAACAAGGAATTGCAGAATGTGAGGTAAATCGAATTCTAGCTTGTTCTTCTGCAAAGGAAATATGGGATACACTAGAGCTTGCATATGAAGGCAACTCTGAGGTGAGAAGGTCAAAAATTGACATGCTTATGTCAAAATATGAAGTCTTTGAAATGACTAGAGATGAAAATATAAAGGACATGTTTACAAGGTTCATGACCATTGTAAATGAACTAAAGTCATTGGGAAAGACCTTCTCAAGTGAAGAGTTGGTGAGGAAGATGTTGAGAAGCTTATCAGGGAAGTGGATGCCCAAGGTTACAGCCATACAAGAAGCAAAGGATCTGTCCTCACTATCTCTAGAACAACTTATTGGTTCCTTGATGACTCATGAGATGTTGGTAGATTCAAAGGCCGAATCTAGCTCAAAAAACAAGGAAATGGTCCTCAAAGCAGAGGAATCTGAGGATGATGAAGATGATATAAGTCTCATGGCCAGAAGGTTTGAAAAATACCTTAGGACAAAGTCCAAAGGTAAGTTTGTAAAAGGAAGGAACAGTTCTGGACAGTTCAGGAAAACCAGTTCCAATGCTGGTTGCTTTAAATGTGGGGAAATGGGGCACAGAATCAAGGAGTGTCCAACATGGAAGAATCCCAAAGGAAATCCTGGAGTCCAGAGCGAGAAGAAGGCTTTCAAAAGAGCTATGTTGGCTGCAGTGTGGGGTGATTCCGATTCAGAAAATGAGGAAGATGAAGAAGAAGCAAATCTTTGTCTGACTGCTTTCACATGCACAGACCAGTCTGAGGACTGTTCGCAAGAAGAAGAAATTCTCTGTCTCATGGCTGGTGGAAGCACTTCAGATGACAACCAGGTATGTTTTAATGATTTAAAGGCAAATATGCATAATCTAGATAGAGATGAACTGCTTGACTATCTTGAATTCACTATTGATCAATGCATTAGTGTTGGGTCTGCTTATCAGAACAACAAAAAGAAATTAAAAGAAACAGTTCGAGAGTATGAAATATGTGGTGCTAGATCTGCTGAACTTGAGTTTATTTGTGAAGAACTCAAAGAAAAAATTTCTGAACTTGAAATAACAGCAGATCAGCATAAAATGGAACTTGAGACATTAAACTCCAAACCAGTTCCTAAAGAGGATGAACTTTTTGAAAAAATTGAAAAGGGGTTTAATGAGCTCAAAAAATTTATCACACATAATTCAACCCTTGAAATGCTAAAAGACACATGTACCTTGAGTAAATCTGATGTCATACTTGCATATGACCATTTAATTGAAAAACTTGAAGATTTACACAAGGAACATAGTGAGCTCAAGAGTTCTGAAGAGACTGGTTCTCCCACTGCCTTTGATGAGGTTTTGGATGTTTTACATGATGAATGCATAGCCAAGATATGTGATCTTGAGGCTGAACTCATCTTGCTAAAACAAGAAAATACCAAGAAGACCAGTGACGAACCAGATCCCTCCCTGGTCTCAAGACTACAAGATGAACTTCAAAAGACTAGAATTGATTTAAAATCTTTTGAGAAACAAAATGAAGTTCAACTTAAGAGACTTGAGAACAAGGAAAATGAGCTAACAGATTGTATGAACCAATTGAACAAAATGTTAAATGCTCAGAAAACCCTAAACATCCTCACATCCCAACCTGGAAATTCTCAAAGGTTTGGTTTAGGGTATTCTGGATCTAGTTCTACAACTGTTCTTGGCAGAGACAACACATGGTTGAATGAATTTAAGAAAGGCAAGTATATATTTGCAAAGGATATGCATGTTTGTACCTATTGTGGTAAAAGTGGTCATGTTGCTAACAAATGTTTCACCAAAAAGAAACATGACAAGAAAAATAAAAACTACACCCAACAAGTGTGGGTTAGGAAGGTCAAGGTTGAAAATGTTTCAAAGAACAAGGAACCCAAGCTGGTCTGGGTTCCTAAAACTAACCTTTAATTTGCTTGTGCAGGTACGAGTGAAAGGAAAGCCATATTGGTATTTGGACAGTGGTTGCTCAAGACACATGTCCGGGGATAAAGAACAATTCCTTTCACTCACTGCATTCGAGGGAGGGCACGTGACATTTGGTGACAATAGCAAAGGACTTATCAAAGGAGTAGGTAAGGTTGGTAAGTCACTCTCCCAAGCAATTGACAATGTTTACTATGCAGAAGGTTTGAAACATAACCTTTTGAGCATATCTCAACTATGTGACAAGGGAAATAAAGTGAATTTTGAATCAAACACTTGTCACATAGTGAACTCTAAGACAGGGGAACTGGTCTGTGAAGGAACAAGGCATAACAATGTGTATACTACATACTTAAATCAACTTCCACAGAACAGTGCCCTCTGCCTTAGTGTTGTAGAGGATGACCAATGGCTTTGGCATAAAAGATTAGGACATGTTAGCTTCACTTTGCTCAACAAGTTGAGAACACAAGAATTGGTATTAGGTTTACCTAACATCAAATATGTGGCAGACCAGCTCTGCCAAGAGTGTGCAAAGTGCAAGCATGTAAGATCATCTTTTAAACCAAAGAAAGTGGTTAGTTCATCTAGACCATTTGAACTTGTACACATGGATTTATGTGGACCTATGCGTGTACAAAGTAGAAATGGTTTTAGTTATGTATTTGTCTTAGTTGATGATTACTCTCGTTTCACTTGGACCATATTCTTGAATTACAAAGATGAAACTTTTGATGAATTTGAAATACTAGTGAAACAAGTCCAGAACAAGATCAATCATCAGTTAGCATCCATCAGATCTGATCATGGGTCAGAATTTGATAATGCTAGCTTCATAACCTATTGTATGGAGCATGGTGTTTCTCACAACTTCTCAGCCCCCAGAACTCCACAACAAAATGGAGTTGTTGAAAGAAAGAATCGCACTCTAGAAGAAATGGCTAGAACCATGCTTTTAGAGAGTGGTCTGTCCAAGAAATTTTGGGCTGATGCTGTGAGTACATCCTGCTACATACTCAATAGGGTTATGCTAAGACCAATACTAAGAAAAACACCTTATGAACTTCTAAGGGGTCGAAAACCAAACATTGAACACTTAAGGATATTTGGTTGTAAGTGTTTTGTACACAACAATGGTAAGACCAGTTTGGACAAGTTCGACCCCAGGAGTGATGAAGCTGTGTTTATAGGGTATTCTCCTCATAGCAAGGAATATAAAGTTTTCAACAAAAGAACCTTGTGTGTTGAAGAGAGTATCCATGTATTGTTTGATGAAACTAACATGTTCAACAAGCCTGTGCAGGTAGATGATGATGAAGGCTTTAATATTGGAATGACAAATTTCACTGGAGCTGAACCAGAGAACACTGCTGAACCAGACCCTCAAACTCCTCCTAAAAACAACAATGAGTCTGGTGCAGCAGAGGGAAATGCTAAACAGGTTGTTGAACTTAGTGACTCTCCTGCCCATCCATCTGAAGATGAAGTGGGAGAGAACACTGAAGAAACTGGTCCACCCTCTCAAAATGAAAATGAAATAGGGGGAACCAGTACAGACATTGGTTCTAACTTAGGTGACTTAAATATTGTAAGAAAGAGTATGTTTAAGCAAAGAAGCTCTCATCCTTCTGATCAAATCATTAGTGATTTATCAAAAGGAGTCCAAACTAGAAATTCTGTTTGGAAGAACTTCTGTGCTTACTTCTCCTTCTTATCTCACATAGAACCAACTGACTATAAAATTGCTCTAACTGATCCTGATTGGATCTTGGCCATGCAAGATGAGTTGAACCAGTTTGAAAGAAATCAGGTTTGGCATCTTGAACCAAGAACCAATGAGATGTCAGTTATTGGAACCAAATGGGTCTTCAGAAACAAAATGGATGACTCAGGTACTATAGTCAGAAACAAGGCCAGGCTAGTGGTTCAAGGGTTTAACCAACAAGAGGGAATAGACTATGATGAAACCTTTTCTCCAGTAGCCAGGCTTGAGGCAATAAGAATTTTGATTGCATTTGCTGCTCACATGAACTTTAAACTCTTTCAAATGGATGTTAAAACTGCTTTTCTAAATGGTTATTTGAAAGAAGATGTGTATGTGGAACAGCCCCCTGGATTTGAGGATAGAGTTTGTCCAGATCATGTCTACAAATTAGACAAAGCTCTTTATGGCCTCAAACAAGCCCCTCGTGCTTGGTATGAGAGACTCTCTAGCTTTCTTATTGAAAACCATTATGAGAGAGGTTCAGTGGACAAAACTCTATTCTTAAAGAAAAGGGGAACAGATCTGTTAGTGGTCCAGGTATATGTTGATGATATTTTGTTTGGGGCTACTAATTCTGTTTTGTGTGATGAGTTTGCAGACCTAATGAAAAGTGAATTTGAGATGAGTATGATGGGAGAACTTGGTTTCTTCCTAGGGCTTCAAATCAGGCAAGTGGATGATGGAATCATGATCCACCAACAGAAGTATCTCAAGGAGCTCCTCAAGAGATATGGTCTGCAAGATAGTAAGTCCTATGACACACCTATCCCTACCTCTTCTAAACTGAGCCTAGATGAGAAAGGAAAGGATGTTGAGGATAAGCTATACAGAGGTATGATTGGCTCACTTCTCTACTTAACAGCTAGTAGACCAGACATAGTGTTCTCAGTTGGGTTGTGTGCAAGATTTCAAAGCAACCTAAAAGAGTCTCATCTAAAAGCTGTTAAGAGAATTTTTAGGTATCTAAGTGGTACAGAGGACTTGTGCTTATGGTATCCAAAGGGAAGCAATTTTGATCTTTTAGGATACACTGATGCTGATTATGCTGGTTTTAGTGTGGACAGGAAGAGCACTTCAGGAATGGCTCACTTCTTAGGTTCTTGTCTCATTTCATGGGGATCTAAGAAACAAAATTCAGTGGCTCTATCCACAGCTGAATCAGAGTACATAGCTGCTGCTTTGTGCTGTGCTCAATTGCTTTGGATAAAGACACAACTCAAGGATTTTGGGGTCTGTTCCGGAAGTGTTCCCATATTGTGTGATAACACCAGTGCTATAAACATTTCAAAAAATCCTGTCCAGCACTCTAAAACCAAACATATTGAAATCAGACATCATTTTCTCAGAGACAATGTTGAAAAAGGAAATGTGAATCTTGAATTTTGCAGATCTGAAGAACAATTGGCTGATATTTTCACTAAACCCCTGAGCAGGGAAGTGTTTGTCAAACTCCGCACATTACTTGGTATGGTAAGGATTAGATCCTAGTTCCTTAGGACTTATCTTTCCCTTTTTGGGTATGTTTGACTTTTTGATCATTAGTGTAAATAAGCAGGGCTGGTTAACTCTTAAATGTCATTGATGCAAGTGGTCTCAAAATTCTTATGTTGATGTTGTTCCAATGTGTGGTATCTCTAAGTTGCCTAATTGGAAATTGCATTAAAGTGGTTAATTTATACAGATCAGCGTCAGACCATCGTAAGACCAGTTCCCTACATCGGTTATATCAGTTACTGCTGAATTCTCGATTTTGAAATTGAGGAGTTAAGTGTTCTGACACATGACCGTTGTGAACAGTGTAGAAGTTACTTCTACTTTATCTGTTCGAATAACTGCCGGTTTTCTCCATTTTAATTCACTCTTTCACATTGATTTCTCTCTAACTGTCTCTTTCTCTCAAAAGTAATTCTCTCTCTCAAACCCTAAGCACCATCATCAAAATCCTCCTTGAGAATTCAAATTCGGCTTCTTTCTCTCTCCTTCACCAACTCTGAAAATCAAATCAACATGGGAAGAAAGAAGAACAAAGCTTCAAAGAAGAAAAGCAGAGGATTAAGTCAGTCTCCTAGCTTCACACCTTCTAAGATCGAGAAGGAACCAGGTACTGTTGTGGTTACTGAACACCACAAAGAAAAACAAGAGCAGCAAAGGGTTGAGGATCAAACCACTGAGGAAATAGTAGTTGAATCAAAGGATGCATGTCAGTCCAAAGAAAATCAACTCCACCACCAAGCCCTAAATCATCACCACCACCTTCTCCACAAAAATTACCACCACCTCAACCTCAGAAAACACCATCACCATCTAAGAAATCACCCTCTCCATCACCCAAACAACACTCGTCACAGCCTACAAAATCTTCACCTCCACTAAAACCACCATCTCCCACAAAAGCCAAAACTCCTCCCCCACAGTCACCACTAAAATTCACAACTCCACCATCATCTCCACCACAAAAAGAAACAACCCCATTACCCTCTCCACCATCAGAAAATTCACCCACATCATCACCACAGACCACACAGAAACCAGTGCCAAGCACTGAAGAGAAGGAAGTTGAAAAGGAAGAAGTGGAAAAGAAGGATGATGACACCAATGTTCAGGACATGGATGTAGAGATCACCGGTGTTGTACAAGGTGAGGAACAAGGAAAAAGAACCAGGCCCTTGAGGACAAGGGTCTGTAAGGAAGAAATCAAGAAGGAACCTGCTGAAGTGGTTTCTGAAGAGAAGAGGGATGAAAAGAAGAAAAGGGTGAAAAGTGTTGCCAAGAAGGGCAAAGCCTCTGAGAGCCCCAAGCCTGCAACCAAACTGCCAGCAGAAAAGAAGAGGAAAGCTGCCACTGCCTCTGACAAAACTCCTGCCAAGAAGAAAGGTAAGACCACTTCTGAACCACTGTATGAACTAAGTGGTAGGGGTGTTCTATTTGGTTTTTCATGTCCCATGTCTTGGATGAGTCAACCATTTTTAGAGGAGTTTAAGGAGGCCATAGAGTACCAGGGCTGGGAAGGGCTGTTTGATAAGAGGCTAAATGTTTTTGAAACTTGTGTTGAAGAATTTTACTCCAAGTTGGGGAAGTTAGAGAAAGGGAAGGTCTGGAGTGAGGTCGAGGGGGTCGACATCACTCTTTCAAAAAGGAGTCTAGGGGAGGTATTGGGTGTACCAAGGGGTGGATTCTGTGATTATTCCAAGGACAACTGGCCAACTATTCCTGAGGTCAGTACAGAACACATACAGACCACTCTCTTTACTGGTTCTCCAACTGATGGTGCTGGCATGTTATTGGTCAATTAAGAGAACCAGTAATGAGACTGTTCCATACAGTTGCTTCTAAGATAGTACTCCCCAGGGCTCAGGGCAGAATGGATGTTAGGAAGATGGATGCTGTGATTATTTACTGTCTATATGAAAAGATTAAGTTAAGTCTCCCTGGTCTGATGCTAGCTCACATGGTTAGCATTTTGGAAAGGTCCAACCACTCCCTACCATATGGAGCCTGGCTTACTTTGGTTTTCCAAAGTAGAAAGGTCCATCTGAAAGGTGAGGTCAAGAAAATGTCTGTCCTCTCCAACCAGATTCTAGGTCAGAAGGGGATGACCTTTGAGGGAGGCATGCTCAAAATGAGGGATGAAGACAGGGTCACAGGGGCCAAAAGGACAAGCAGTTCCAGGTCCGAGGAAGCTACTGAATCACTGTCCAAACAGGTGCAGACACATGGGGAATTACTGCAACAGATGATGGCTAGTGTCAATGCTTTGTGCACTTCTCTGGATGGCTCTATAAAGAACATAACAGCACGACTGGACTCCCATGAAGAAAAGCTTGCCTCCTCTTCCAGCTTCAAGCCCAAGACCACCAAGAGACCAGTTCCCATCATAACCCAAGTCAAGAAGAAGCAGCAGGAGCAGAGTGAAGAAGATGAGAATGAGGTTTCCACTGAGGATTCTGATGATGATACTGACTCCACTTCTTCTTAGCCTACCCCCTTCCCTACTAACATTGATCTCAAACTCTCTTTTCTCTGGTTTTTCTGAACAATTACTCTAGTTTCTCTGAACACTTGCTACCCTTGCTATCTGACCATTTCTGCTGAAAGATTTCCTTGCAGAATGGTCCTGGTCTGTATATTTTATTAGCTTCTGTGTGCACTTGAACAATTTGGGATTGTGAGTTGCAGGTACTCACATGTGGGACAGCATCTCTAGAATGCTATGTTAATATTATGCTTGTATTTGACTTTACTTGTTGCCTTCTCCTAATTTTGTGCTATGATTGTTTTTGTCATTTGATGATGCCAAAAGGGGGAATAGGACAGGTGAAGTTCCTAGTATCAATTGTAGCAACATGGACAAGGTTCAGACCTTGTTAAGAGATGGCCCAGCCTTTTGCCTAGGAGTATCTTGAATTCAGATCAAGTGCTCCTACCCATCCCAACTGGAAGAAAATTCTTCCAAGTGAAATTGAAATTTCTCTTGCTACAATTGATAATTGATAAGTCTTGCAGGTTACAGGTTTAATGCTGAAACTCAATAATAAATTGAGTAATGTGATGAGTGACTGATCATTGTTATCAGTCCAATTGTGCTTTAGTCTGCTGCATTTTTCCTATTCTCTGGGATTATGAATCTGACTACAGGCACAGTGCAAGACCAGTTCCTCTGAACAGTTATTTTATTTTGAAATAACTGGATACTGTTCTCAGGGGGAACTTCATGGTTTGTCATCATCAAATAGGGGGAAATTGTTGAACCATATTTGATTTGAATGATGACAAACCAGTCCTCTATACTTGATGACTATAAATAATTGTATATGAACAGGTTGAATCAAGTGAGGATTCATCAAGGCAATCATGAAGGCCTTGAGATACTTGAAGATCAGAAGCCAAGAGCTTGGAGCCTTTTTGTTTTTATATTTCTAGGATCTTCATGTAAAATAGGCTTAGGAAAATATTCTTATTGTTTTTAAGTAAAGAGCAAAATGACCTTAAGTTTACATCCAGTAAAGAGAACAGCCCAAGAACAAGCTAAGAATAGGCACAGAACAGGCTTGGAACAGTTCCCTTTACCAGACGTAAACTTAGTAGTACTGAGACCACTGTGGGAACAGACCTCAGTATTACGCACGTGATCCGTACAGATTTTCGAGTTCAAAAATCATTTTGAAAATTATTTGAAAAAATTTGGATCACTTGTACTTTGGAAATCTGCCAAATTGATTTGCAAAATCAGCTCATTAAATGCAATGTACTTTGTTTGGACTTTAGTGTATATCTCTCTTCCCATAGTGGAAAGTGACAAAGTCTGAAACAAGAACACTGCACTAGTGTCAGCTGAAGTGGTTTGCACAATTTAGGCAAGTCTCCAAACACACTTCTAGGGCACGGTTTTCCTTGTCTATATAAACTATCTTTGCAAGAAACCCTAGAAGACTTTTGCTCTCCAAAGAAAACCAAGTAATATTTTCTGAGAGTCTATCCTTAGTCCAAAACTATCTCCATATCCATCTTTAAGAGAAAAAATTACGGAGATTTAAGTTTGTAACATTTGAACCACTTAGAGGGAAGTGGTTGGGGAGTGTTCTCTGAACACTGAGTGAACTGTTAGAGTTAACAGTTGGGGAATTAAGTGTTACATAGTTGTAGCATTTGATTGAGTGTGTAACCTTGTTATTATTCTGAGTTGATTAATAATATTGGTGAGAGAGTGGAGGACGTAGGCTTGTTTAGAAGCCGAACCTCGTTAAATCCTTGTGTTCTTACTCTTTGCTTACTGTTCTCTCGTTGTTCTCACAAAAGCATAAACAAAACTTGAAAACGATAGAAAAAACACACATACTCAATTCAACCCCCCCCCTTCTTGAGTATACATTGAACTAACAGAGTGGCCCTGGCCCTGGACCTCATACATGAATCTGGATGCAGCATGCATCCGGATTGACATCTGCAAAGAAGACACAAGTTAGGAAAATTCAAATCAAAACAAGCCTAAAGGGGCAAAGAATGAGACAACACTTTACCTCCAACCAGGCCTCGTGGAGATCATCGAAGGCTTCTTCCTTCTTTACACTTCTTATAAACTCTTCATCAGAAGAAGAGTAAATGGCTTTAAAAGCCTTGTTTAAGCGACGATTACGCTCTTTCTGGGTCAACGAACCGAAAGAACGGTCGCTCCCAGCAGGTTCTACCGTTGTGGAAGATCTAATGACCTTCCCAGCAGCAACTAATGCAGCCTCAACATCTGCATCTTTGGTGAAGAGCCCCTCTTCAGATTGGGGTGGTTGGGGCTCCTCCACCATCTTCTGATTCTTCTTAACATCCTTTTACTCTTCAGCAAAAGGGTTACCCTCCCTAGCCCTCTTCGGTCGAGGAGCCCCACTTGTTGAAACTTTCTTTTTTTTTTAGGGTCCTATCGAGTTGTAAAGCAGGTTAGAGAGGGAAACATCATCGAACAAAAGAAAGGGGGCAACATAGAAATAAAATAGCATACCTGCGGGGGCTGTAGGATAGGTTCTTTCTTTTCCTCGACCATGTTCTTTATAACAATGGCCTTAATTCCAGCAGCTGTCATCCTTGAAGCCATTTTTGGGTCAATCTTTGAACGAGCAACGGCTGTAGGAAGGAAAAGAGTTAATACATTAGCGGCAATCAAGAAATAAAAAAGTTAGGTTAGTGGTTAGTTGCCCCTACCCTCTGGATAAGATAGGTTCAACCCCATAGTGGACAAGAAGTAATCACTTTTTAAGTTTGGTTCATCCTCAACCACTACCCTTTGGCACTTGATGGTTCAGGAGAAAGTTTGGTTCATCCTCAACCACTTGGGGAATTCCCCAACCCCCATTACAGAAGACAAAGAAGAATTCATGCCTAAGTCCTTCTTGGTTGGTGGGTAGGCTATCTACAAATCTATAACCCCTACGAACTTGGAAGCTATATATACCAGCCTTTCCCATGGTCCGTGCTACGGCTTTCTACTAATTTTACAAGATTTCGCCAAATGCGAAGAGCGGGAATGATCCTTAACATCGTACAGATGCCAATGAATGAGTTAATTGAGGCCCAGGAGTTAGGCACCAACGAGGTTAAAGAAAGGTTATATGCACAAAGGAGTTGTTCTACAAAGCTATGTAAAGGAAACCTAAGACCCCTAACCATGGCCAATATATACACGGCCACGCATCCATCAGGGGGAGAATAAACAGTTTGAAGGTTTATTGGTCGAACTACAACAAAAGGCTCTTTAATATAGTATTGGGCAGCAAAGGAAGGCAAGTCTTGCTTAAGGCGATGGTTAAAAGATGGGGCGATGAACAAATATTTAGGACCCTTCTCAGTGGGAACCTTGGGGTACACTATGCTTTCTAATTCCTCCTGACCGGAGGTGGATGGACCCTCAAGATTCATAACTTTAACAATACCTACACGTTTTTCATATACAGAATGGTAGATGTTAGGGTGTGCTACAGATGGTTCCCAAGGATAGGGGGTTTCTACCTCTTCTCCCCCAAACATTGACTCATCTGAGTCAGAATGGATGGGGATGGCATTAGGGATGTTTTGGGATTCAATCCCTTCATCACCCTCGACCCGAAGCACCCCCGTGCACTCAAGCGGTAGAAGGGGTGGAGTACTTGACATGTCCAATACCTAGGTTATTGAAAACCAACTAAGGAAAAGAAAAAGGTACTCGATAGGACAAGGACTCAATTTATTCAAATAAAAACGAAGGAAAGATTGTTACCTTGACAGGAGGGGACTACTTCGAGTTTTCCTAGACACAACTGAGAGAAGACCTTCGAGGAGAATAGAGAACTCTAGAGAGAGAAAATTTCTTGAGTGAGAGAGTGATTATGAGAAAATGATTAAGGGGTTGAATATATTGGAGGTAAATAATATGAAACGGTTTTTACCTCATTATTGTAAAAAAACCCTTAAAACGACATTAGAAGGTGAACAGTGTACAAAGTCACGTTGACTTTTGGTAAAACCTCTCCACCTCACCAGGTGACATAAGCCCTATTCAACATAGGCATCCATTAAGGGAGATGGAATGGCTGGACAGGCACTCAATGTCCATGGGACTCATTAGCCCATTGGCTTTGTAAAGCTCCTTAGGCTAACGATTAAGCCCTATTCAACATAGGCACCCATCAAGGCAGATGGGAGGCTGGACAGGTATCAACCACGTCATGGAGCTCATTAGCCGCTAAGACTCAGTTGATCATCTTAGGCCAAAGCCCCACTCAATGTGGGCATCCATCAAAGGAGATGGACAATCAAAGCACGTATTCCCCAAATACCTCCATCATACTTGAGGTAGAAGGGGGACCCTCGAGGTTATCAGGACAACCTTGTCCTCACACCTCTATCACGATCGAGTTAAGGAAGACCCTCCAGGTCATTAGGAAGGCCTTGCCTTACAACATTTATCACAGTAGCCCTCGAGGTAAAAAGTACCAACCCTGTCATGGGGTTCATTAGCCCCTAAGGCTTGGTTGATTACCTCAAGCCAAAGCCCCATTCAACATGGGCACCTACTATGGAAGGTGGGATAAATCAAAGCATTTACTTCTCAAGTATCTGCATCAGAGTCGAGGTGGAGAGGACGACCCTCGAAGTTATCAGGAAGGCCTATCCTCCTGCCTCCCTCATAGTCGAGGTAGAAAGACCCTCAAGTTCTTTGAGGAAATCACCAACCTCCACCCCCGCCGCGACTAAGGTAACTACAGTCGCGGAGTGCTTGAATGATACAAACACTTAGAATTTTTCATAAAAGAACATATGAAAGAGTTCTTAACGGTCGCGGAAATAAAGAAAGGTGTAACACTTAGAAAAATTTCAACACAAAGCTCACATAAGGAAGCTCTTCACGGTTACGGGGGACATAATCACGATCGCGGAATGGCACTACCTGAACCACCTCGTTGGTCATCCAAAGGAACATCTCAAAGTTACATGTGCCTCTTTCATAGTTGAGGTAAGGGAAGACCCTCGAGGTCCTCAAGGAGACTTCATCTTTCTACATCTATCACAGTCGAGGTAAAGGTGAACTTCATGGTTAGCAGGGTTCTTCATGGTCGCGGAAAATTGAAATACAGCAACACTTAACAATTTCTCATTAAAATTCATAAAAGAGTTCTTCATGGTCGAGGTGAGGACCTCTATGGTCGAGGTATTCATTCTTGAGTTAAAGGCAAGGATGGCCCATGTTAAAGCAAGGACATACTGAATTGAGGTAAATACTTCATGGTCAAGGCAACAACACTCGAGGTCACGTTGGCTTCCTCAGGCCAAGGTTTTTTCCAAAGTAAGAGACCCCCCACGATCAAGGTGGCTCCTCATTGGTCGAGGGAAACACGAAACTTCACCTGGTCGAGGTAAAAGTCCCCATGGTCGAGGTGCCTCATCATCGAGGTAGAGGATCCCATGATTAAGATGAGTTCAATTAAGATTGTTCAAGTGTGCCCATGAACCCTCAGCACGATCGAGGCAAACGAGCAACGGTCGAGGGACTACCCAGGTCGAGGAGCGGGCCAACTAGTTGATGGCCATATTGATCAAGACAAATCCTAATGGGTGAAGACGCCACCATGATCGTGGTAAACAGCACTTACTGTCGAGGTAAAGACCATCAAGGACAAACGTTAAACCATTGCAAAAACTCTCTAAGACATGCCTTGCGGTCGAGAAGTATCTTCACGGTCGAGGGAGGTCGACCATGGTCGAGGAGCCCATACGATCGAGGTCTACCCCTTCGAGGTGATGCTAAAGGGCATCCTAAAGAAACCTACAGGGTCGAGCTACCTTCGAGGCAACATGATAAGGGGATACCCCACGGTAGAGGGCCCCTCCATTACGGTCGAGGGTCCCCTCGATTGAGGTAACAACCCTCAAGTGGTTGCCATCGAGGTACCCAAAGTGATCGAGGTAGCTCCCGTGCTTCATGCTTGTTGCCCCGTTTTCCGAGGAATTTCGCTCAGCATCCAACGTCCAAGGTTTTCCCGTTCCACGCCAAGCGTGGGGCTAATTATTCCGGGCCCCCGGCCCAAGATAAACGGACCCAAACCCTAGGCCCAGTTCTGCCAGGGTTAAGAATACATCAGATGTTCTAGGACGAATAATATGACGCCACGGGTCATGGGCCAGGCCCACACGTCAACACAGTTGACTCAGCAAAACCCTAATCGGGTAATCTACGCCTATATAAGGATCAGTCCAATCACTTTTCAGGTACGCAATATTAAACACGCAAACTCACAATACACTGACTCCTTACGCCCGATATCTGACTTAAGCATTGGAGGGACGTTCCTGGGTTCCACCCCCCAGGTTAGCAACCTTTGACTGTTTTATAGGGCTCAACCCTACCAAGGAGCACACGGAGTCAACATCAACACATCAAAGAGCATTGACTTTTCATCTGAAGTTCCAGAACGGGAACAACAAGTATTTAAATTTTTATTTAATTAATTTCGTTAATTGTAACCAATTCCACATTAGTATTTTGCAAATATTTAATTATATTAAGGTAATCGGAACTACTTAATTAAATTACGTTAATCATAATTATAATTACAATTGATAGTGCTAATCATAATTATTTACATATTGCATTGAATTACATTTTGTAAATAAAAAGATGGGGTAGGGTAAAAAGTTGATGAACCTTTTTTATTTGATTCATGAATAAGAAGAGAAATTGAAAATGGTTTGGTTTGGTGATGTGGATGAGAGAGAAAATGTGATAGTGACCCATGAACCTTTTATTTTGGTTCATGGCTAATGGTACTTTTACATCCACCACCCGCTTTTAACCTCTTGTATTAGATTTTTTACCCATTTATTATATCCACCGGATATTTCCATCGTTGTTAGATAGGCATGCAAACTACTCCATCCGTCCCAAATTATTTGATGCTGTGTTTGGATTCAATTAGAAATGATTGATTTGAGCCAAGTTACATGTTTAACTAGTAAAAAATTTAGAATTGGATTTGACTCAATTCCCAACCCAAATGCTTAACAAGCAAATGTTGTGTATTTCAAATACTTAACAAAACCATGTCATTTCAAATTCTAAAACAACTCAAACAAATAATTGTCATTTGAATTGTAACATTTCAATTTCAAAAATTGTATTCATCAATTTGAAATTAATTCCACATATCCAAACATTCCTTTTTATAGTTTATAAGCCTCACACATATTTTACATTTTTACTCTCATTTTTGTCATTTATACCCTCTTTAAGCAATCTCTTTCATTTAAGTATCTTAAATAATAATGGATCACACATTAAAATTAATTTCCACAAAAAATTATGGTAAAATGAAATGTAGTATATAAAACGTGACGGACGGAGTAGGAGTTCATTCGAGTTATCCATCCCAAAAGAGAGGGATCCGTGATCGGATACGTTTATACAAAAATGACCTAATTTAAGCAGAAATCTGTAGCCAAGTGGCTCAAGTGCGCCTCACGAAGACAATGACAAATTGACAATTGATGTTTATTGGAGGAGGCAAATTTCTGTGTAATTTATTGACAATTTTATCAACTAAATTTCATTATTACTTATATCACATATATACAAACTATATATAGCTGTCCAAACGGTGTTGCTTTTTTTTTTTTTTTTTTGAGGGGCCCAATATTCTTTTTACATATATGGTCCCCAAAGAACGTGCCAAGAACAAGAATATTAACGCACTTTAATGCAAAAATTGATCCAACTAATTATTTGTATGTTATGCTCAAACATACATTAATGAAAAGGATTTAGAGAATTTTCCAAAAAGAAAAGCAATTCAAAATTGGTTGTCTATCTTAGCTTTGCTGAGCCGCCTACAACTAATCATTTAATTAAAGACCTAATACAAACTTTGAATGTTTAATATTGGTAAATTAATAGTTTACAACCGTAAGAGTGCGTTTGGTATGGCGTAAAATACTTTCACTAAGGCTCCGTTTACTAGAGCGTAAAATGTTTTCCTTGAAAATAGTTTTCCCATTTTACATAGTTTACTTTGGATGAAAAATAAAATGTAAAATTTGGAGTGAAAACTCATTTTACACCATAGTGCAAACATTTTCCTCCAAATTTGAGAGTAAAACGTATTTTCCGTGCAAGTAAACATTGGAAAATTTCTACGAAAATGAGTTTTCCAACGTAAAATGTTTTTCATAGAAAATCATTTTACATGGAAAACGTTTTACACCCAAGTAAACGGACCCTTAAAATTATTTTCCTTATTTTACATTGTTTGGTTGAACTGAAAATTGAAACGGAAAAGGTATAGTGTAAAATGGTTTTATACCATAGTTGAAAACCTTTTCTTCTAAAAATCAAAGAAAAACTGTTTTCCATTCTCTATTCTCATAACTCATTTACCATTCAAGCAAACAACGGAAAATTCTTTTAAAGATGAGTTTTCCATTGTAAAATGATTTTCATAAAAAATCATTTTACATTGAAAATGTTTTACGCCCTACCAAACGGACCATAAGTGTTGTATAAGTATTAAAATTAAAAAAAAAATTGTAAATTTATGTCAAAAAAACACGTAAATTAGTGTAATTAATAAATAATTATTGCTCGTCTATTTTTTAGCTACTTATAATAAAATCATAAGGACGGTAAGTATCATTTTTCCTAATAAATTAAAGTATCACTGAGATACTATAACACACCACATGTTAGTTAGCATGATTGATGATTTGTTGTCTTATGACGTTACTTACCAGCTACTACTATTACTACACACTCCTTTATTGTTCTATATATATCATTGTATGTTCCCTATGATTGTTACTACAACACAACTTTGTAGCTTCTTGAAAATTTTCTAATTAGGAAGCTTCAAATATGAAAATGGGTTATGCTAATATGGTAATGATAATGATATTAGGAATAATTGCGGTTATGGGCTTTGCTGAGGCACAATTAATGGCTAATTACTATGCTCATAGTTGTCCAAGAGCTGAGGAGATTGTGCAAGGATATGTGCATAAACACATCCCAAATGCTCCTTCATTGTCTGCTCCTCTTCTTCGAATGCAGTTTCATGATTGCTTCGTTAGGGTTAGTTTCTTCTTTCTCTTTAATTTATGAAATTATTATTTGTCATTTTACTGTAGTTTTTATATGCACAATACAATACAATACCAATCATTATCATATATTAATTCTATATCTTTTGTCTAGCTAGCTACGTGTTTGTTAAAATTTTGTGTCAATAACTTTAATTTTATTGATATTTATGTACTCTATGTATGAGTATGTTACATTGTAATATGGAATCTTTTAATTTCTAGTTTTTTTTTTATTATTATATTGTAGGTGTGCTCTTGGAAATATGAACTAATTTAACCCTAATTTTATATTTTTTTGGGTTATGACAATGATTAGGGATGTGATGCATCGGTACTTTTAAACAAAACCAGAGCAGGAAACAATGATACTGAAAAGCTTGCTAACCCAAACCAAACACTAAGAGGCTTTGACTTCATTGATGGCGTTAAGGCTTTACTAGAGGCTGAATGTCCCGGAGTAGTTTCATGTGCTGATATCATCGCATTGGTGGCTAGAGATGCTGTTGCACTCATTGTAAGTACATATTTTACACACATGAAGTAAATGCATATTATTATTATTATTATCAAGTATCCTGTCAACCGTCTCAGAACCATAAGTTCAATTTTCAGCTAACATTATTGTTTTTAAGACGGTAATTTTCAAATCCTTGTCAAGCAGTATGACAAGAGATTTTGTATATTGTTATTACCGGTCACATATGTGTGACAATATAAACTTACCAAAAAAAAATTAAAATTCAGTGTTACTTTAAATTTCTAAATTGCAATATATATATATATATATGGTACAAAACTCAAACATAAAACATTAACATTATTTGATACATGTAATAATGTTATATAGGGCGGTCCATGGTGGCCGGTGACAACCGGTCGACGCGATGGGTTCATCTCAAACACCACAGAGGCAAACCAAGACATCCCACCACCAACTAGCAACTTCACCTCACTTCAGTCCAGCTTTGCTAGTAAAGGTCTTGATTTAAAAGACTTGGTGTTGCTTTCTGGTAAGCATCAATACCAATAATTGAGCATATCTTACTGTCTTAAGTTAATTATTGCTTCTTTTAGTAGGTGTAAATAATGTAACTATAATTTTTTGTCCACTCTTTAGACTGTAAAGTATAGTATGCCTTTTCATCTGTAGTCTAGAGTAAATATAAAGGGTTTTCCAAAAACACTACTTTATCCTTTATCTTTAAAATGCAACCGCTAGCTTGATTACCTTTCATGTTTGCCAATACACATTTATGCGGTTTTTAATTGACTGTTTATAAAAGAATTGTGTGCAAATATATGTTATTTATATGAATATGATAAGATTTTTGGGTGACTCCATTTTAGAAATGATTAAAAAAATACATGATTATGTCACTGTTTTTTTGGACTAAATTATTCTGAACTAAACTAATTTTATTGGATTGTACTAAATAGAATACTAGACTTAGAAGGATATACTTGAACTGAACTGATCAATTAAAATTTTAAATATTAAGTCTAAAAAAACAGATTATGGATAATTAAGAAAAAGAGATTATACGTTATACATTATGAATTTATGATATACAATACGTATAATCAAATATTAACTGCGTAAGCTTCGCTAGAAGAGCGCTACAAAGTAGTTTTTTTTTATTATATATTTATGTGAAAGTATTGGGTCAGACGGTCTGACCAGACAATCTGGTCAGACGGCTGACCCATACAACCTACTTAGAATAGTGTAAAACTTCGGGATGTTATAACTTTGCGCTCGGATGTCGGAACGGGGCATATAATATATCGAAATTGATCGATTTTTTGAGACGAACGCAGCTGCAAATTTTCGGAGGGGATTTGGCCACCGGAAATCTCCAAACAAGGCCTCTAAAGGCCTCAAAATGCAAAAAAAGTATCCAGGTTATATTTTGTCCATGTTCGTTATAAAATGTGTCCAAGTTTTACAATATGTGTCCACATTAAACAATATGTGTCCATGTTTACAAATGTTTCCAGGTTAACAATATGTATCCAGGTTTGTCCAAGTGTGTTCATATTTGTTCAGATTTGTCCATGTTTGTCTAGACTTTTCCAGGTTTGTGTACATATGTCCAGGTTTGTCCACATTTGTCCAGGTTTGTCAACATTAGTCCAGGTTTGTCCAGGTATGTCCAGATTTATCCAGATTTGTACATGTTTATCAACATTAGTCCAGGTTTGTCCATATTTGTCCAGGTTTGTCTACATTTGTCCAGGTTTGTCCAAGTTTGTCCAGTTTTGTTCAGGTTTGTCCACATTTGTCCATGTTAAACTAACAATATGTGTCCAGGTTTAACAATATGTGTCCAGGTTTAACAATATGTATCCAGGTCCAACATTATGTTATCAGGTTTAACTTTATGTCCAAGTTTAACATTCTGTGTCCAGGCTCAATAATATGTGTCCAGGTTCAACCATATGTGTCCAGGTTCAATAATATGTGTCCAGGTTCAACCATATGTGTCCAGGTTCAATAATATGCCCAGGTTTACAAATATGTTTCCAGGGTTACAAATTTGTTTCCAGGTTTACAAATATGTAACCAGGTCTACCAATATATGTCCAGGTTTAACAACATGTGTCCAGGTTAAACACATATGAGTCCAGATTCAACCATATGTGTCCAGGTCTAGGTGACTGGTCTGACAAAAATGCTAATGTCAGACCAGTCTGACACAATACCTTCTCTATATTTATATATATCAATATCAATTAATTTGATTGATGTGTTGAGGCAACTTGCCCAAAAAGACAATTCCTTGCTTGCTAGTCAGACCAACCCCGGCCCCAAAGGCCCAACCAATTATGCTTTAAATAAAACAATCAATATTAGGAAAAATTGTAAAGAATAAGCGAATCATTGGACGACCTTTTATAATTAAGTTAACCTTTTAAAAATTCAAAATTAAGTTAAACTTCTAAAAATCCAGAACTAAATTAACATAATTACCATTTAAGGCAAAAATAGGTTAAATAATTATTTACTTTATTTAATTAGTTACCTGCTGTTTCAGGTTAGTGTTATTATTTAAAACAAAAATACGGTGAATTTTTATAAAACAATGATCTAAAACCAAAGAAAATAACATGTTAAATAATCAATAAACCTATTTTTGGCTTAATTAAATGGTAACATGGTTAACTTAATTCTGGATTTTCAAAAAGTTAGCTTAATTGTGGAAGATCGGCCAAAGGTTACCTTAATGTTGACAATTTTTACTTGATATTATTACATGTCAAACTTATTTTTACTTAACTGTTCTTTTCAGGTGCTCACACCATAGGAATATCGATTTGTCAGTCATTTACTGAACGGTTGTACAACTTTTCGGGGCGTGGGTTCGGCCAAGACCCGTCGCTCGATAGCGAATACGCGGCGAACCTCAAGGCAAGAAAATGCAAAACACCTACGGACAACACAACTATAGTAGAAATGGACCCTGGAAGTCGCAAAACATTTGATCTAAGCTACTACAAACATCTCTTGAAAAGACGTGGTCTATTCCAATCTGATTCAGCCTTAACCAAATCTCCAATCACTCTTTCTTACGTCAAACAACTTTTGGATGGTCCATTACAAGTCTTTTTTGATGAATTTGGTAAATCCATGGTTAAAATGGGTCAAGTTGAGGTGCTTACCGGGTCAGCTGGTGAAGTAAGGAAGAATTGTGCTTGTGTTAATTAATTAATTAGTGTGTCACGTAACAACATTGTACACATTATTTATGTACATCACATTATTGTGTTGCTTTTTTAAATTAAAAAAAAATTGTTTTTATTGGTTTTAATTTTTTGTATTAATCTTGTTTGAAGTTTTCTTAGGGTTAGTTGGGTTTTGTGGAAGTGATTTTGATGTTTATCATCTATTTCGGAATAATTGAAGGAGCAATTGTAGTGCTCTCTGGTGTGGCTTTTATGGCATTTATCTTTTGGGAGATAGCAAGGGTTTCGAATAATTTGTAAATTAAGATGTAAAATGTACTCTTTGTTTTGAAATAGTGAGATATATGTATGGTCTTTAATGAGAAAAAATTGGATTATACTTAGAGCTCGTTTACTTTAGCTGAACTGAACTGAAGTGAGCTGAGTTGAAATGAACTGAATACAACTGAAAGTAATATTTTATAAGAGAAGGAAATTGAGAGCTGAAATGAAATGAAATGAATGAACTGAGCTGAGCTGAGCTGAACTGAACTGAATTGAATTTAACTAAGCTGAACTAAACTGAACTGAATTTAAGCTGAAGTCCTTAATAATGTTATTTTGTGTATTTCATCTGTCTATAACAGGAAAACTTGCAACAATAATATTTTAGATTATTTGCTTTTAATAATCCAACCTTTCGAGTTTTAGAAACTAATAATCCAACCTTTGGATTATCAGGAAATAATCCAACCTTTGCATTAAAATCCAACCAATAAACCCGAACCCCTCATTTTTTAGTTTTAGCAGTTTTATAGGTAAGTAAATATAAGTCTTTTAATGTATAGTTGATTAAAAAAACCAAGAAAATCATACATCAACATATAACTAACCTCTTATTTTCCAGTTTAGTTCATTGGTTGCTAGAAATCAAAAGGTTGGATTATTGTATGTATTTAGGGTGCAAAGATTGGATTATTCCCTAATAATCCAAAGATTGGATTATTGCTTACTAAAACTCAAAAGGTTGGATTATTAAAAGCAAATTTTCCTAATATTTTTACATTGTTCACATTTAGGGGGTGTTTGGGAGTTAGCGGTTTGAGGCAAAAAGAGAGGTTTGACCAACTCAAAAGGCTATTTTTGGGTGTTTTGTAGTTAGAGGTTCGGAAGAGAGTTTTGAGGTGAAAAAACTCTTTTTCAAAAAGCTCATATGAGGAGCTTTTTGGAATAGCTTATAGCTTTTTAGTTCTTTTTACTCTTAAACATCTAACAGCTATCCACTATTTACCAACCACTTTTATACAAACAGCTAATGTAATCAGTTAGTCAAATCAGCTATCACAATCAGCTAGTCAAAACAGTTAACTCAATCAGCTAACCTCTAACAGCTATCAGCTAACTCCCAAATATGGCCATAAATAAGAGGATAAGTATTATCATTAATTAGATTCAAAACGTCACCTAAGAAGCGTAGCCATATTGTGGAAGAATTTGACCACAACAGTACAGGATTGAATTTGTAAGAGTAATAAAAGAAAGTTGATTACTTGAAATTGAGCAAAGGCAAAATATTCATAATTTCCACCACGCAAGACATCGGGTCCTTGAAGCTTAGATCACTAAATTTCTAAAGGCCAATCCACAAAGCCTTAACTTCATTGTGGAATGGGGACGATGTGTAGACTTTCTAAGCCTCTTGTGGTAGGATTGGAGATTTGTTAACAGGTGCAAATAAGATATTATTTAGGGCGTCCATTAACTACGAGATCGGAGTCGAAAAAATTTGGTCTACCCATCAGGTTGATTATCCACAACTAATAAAATGTTGTGGTTAATGTTAGTAGTGGAATCCAACTTATAAGTTTAATAATAATAGGAAAATTTTTCTAAAACTATCAAATAAATGATAATACTTATAAGTTTAATAAACATTTGAAAAATACTACCAAATAAAACAAAATTGTTATGAAACTAAGTAAAACAATCAATTTCGATCTTGTAGCACTACCACTTGTCGTGTTTTTTCCATTTTTATGATGTTATGAACCTCACTATTGATCTCCATCTATTTTTTTTCTCCGTAAATGCTCGATTTCCCTCTATCTCGATCTAACTTTATATGATTTTTTCTTTTAATATATATCAGACTTTTGACCTTTAAAATGAATCAAAATTCCCACATTTTTCTTCAATCCAACTTTCTTTAATCTACTTTTTTCCCCGGAAGTTTGAGTATGCTTAGCAATGGAGGGAAATCAAATAGTTTTAGGAAAAAAAATTAGAGAGAAATACAAATTGATGGGCCATAACATCAAAAAAATGAATAAAACACGAAAAGTGATAGTGCCACCAGTCGAAATTGATTTATTAAGTAGTTTCATAACAATTTTTTTAGTCGATAGTAATTTTCAAAAGCGACATTTATTTTGTAGTTTTAGACAAATTAACCTTAATAATATTTTAATATCCCTAATAATAATGGGTAAATTACCCATCGAATATCCAATTTGAGTGTTCATAAAAAAGTTAAACCTGAAGAATTGGTCGGTACCTAATGAAATAAATGAAGAGACATAAATGTAGGTGTATAGTTTGAATATCTTTGACAATTAATTGTCGTCCCCATTTATAATGTAGAAATATCAATTGGTCAAGTGGGGCTTCGCGGTCCTCACTAGCTAAAAATCTTAAATTGGGTACATGCATTTTGGCTCTTAATAATTACTGTATGATCTTATCTCTTATCGATAGACCTGCAATCGGACAGTTCAAAGAAGATTTGGATTGGACTATTTTAGACCAATTTAATTTTAGACAACTTTTAAATCAGACAATTTCAGATTTGGGCCTGATAGGGTTCACTGTATTATTCGTGTCGGATCAGATTTCAAATTGAGATTTTGGGCCAAATTTGATCAAGATCATTACTTCAGTCCGTATTGTTTCGAACCAAGTGATTTTGGGTCAGCTCGATGATAGTGGTGATAAAATTTTATGACTATAGTTTATATTTTGATTTAACAATTATACGTAAATAATATTTATATGTATGCAATTAGCATAATCGTTGCACTTTTGAATCGTCGTTTAATTTATTTTTCATCCGCATATAGTTTCATTAGAAGTGGAAACTAAACATTGACCCAAATTTATTGTTAAGGAAATTATTCTAAAATTGTTTTTTTTTTTTTTTATCGTTTGAGTTCGAATCGATCGGGTTACTTTCGGATTAGTTGAAATCGGATTAGTTTGGATTGCCTATCGAATCGAAATTTATCAGGTCTCTGAATGGGTATTTTGAATCGAGTTTCAGATCTTGGGTCAACTTTGGGAAGTCTACTTATCAGTAGTTAACTAACAAACTACATGACTACATTGATGCCCCCGTACACACGTGAGTACTAATAGAACGATACTTACATGATGTACAATAATTTAACTCTAAAAAAAATTAGTATAAAGTTTAATGAACATTATTTAAATTTTAAAATTAGATCAAATGAACACTCCTCATAAAGTTAATAAACAAGTATTTATTGTGAGCTATATTTTATTGCTAGTACCTTCTCTAGGTGCTCACTTATGTATCTTTTGTTAGAAAATTGATGTGTGGGAACGTGGATATAACCCTCCAAGACATGTAGGATATTCATTCTATGTGATCCTAAGAGTGAATCCTTAAAGACTTTGTGTTTTTAGACTGTGTTTGCACACTTTAAAAAGTCTACAAGAAGTTTCTAAGTGCAAGCAAGTTGTATAAAATGTGAGATGATTTATGATTTTCTCACACAATTAACTTGTGAAGAAGCATGTCAATTCATAGCCAAGAACATGAGAAGAAGTCAACCAAACACGAGCCTTTAATCACCATTAAACCCATCATAAAATTCTGATTAAATCCTTATTCGTTTTAATTAGTTTATGTAACTCACGAATTGATTCAACAAATTAACACCCTTATTCAATTAGAAATAATATGATAATAATGACATTTAGACATAAAATAATCAAATTTAATGATAAAAGAATCCAAGGCAAATCATCCTGGAGCAAATCTCGGACCGCGAGCAGAATCGTGGGGTGCGACGAGACCCTGCCTCGTTTTTCAACTTTTCCTTATTTTTTCTTACTTTGTCCATTAGGTCAAGACCATTTATGCATAAATGTTCCAATATCTTATATGTGTAGTGGGTAAATGTTGGAAAGCAAACACTAGAAGGGGGGGGGGGGGGGGGGTGGGGACATGTTCCCATCAATTTATTTTATTTTTTTAAATAATGTGCAATTTTTTTTTTTTAAACATGTGCTAATTTTTATATTTGGTCCCCTTTAAAATATAAGACTTGTTAGTTGGCCCTCTCTAAATTAAAATCACGGTTTTGTCTCTAGTAATTTTAGGGCTTGTTTACATTAGTTGAATAGAGCTGAACTGAACTGAATTGAACTGAACTGAATTGAACTGAACTGAACTGAACTGAACTGAACTGAACTGTACTGAACTAAATAGAAGTGTATTAATTGAACTAAATAGAGATGAACTGAACTGAACTAAATAGAGATGAACTGAACTGAACTGAACTGAATTGAACTGAACTGAACTGAACTGAACTGAATATAATCTGAAGTAAACAAGCCCTTAGTGATACTAATTCTTGAATCGAACTATTTTTCATCTGACTTAACTTAGGCCTCGTTCTTTTGGACATCTACTCGCTTCATTTCATTTTTGTAACACCGTCGTTTATTCAAACGGAGGATTCCAGCGGAAGATTGACAATTTGACGGTAGTGCCACTAAATACTAAGTCAAGACAACATCAAAGTCAATTGAGCATGAAACTTCAAAATAATTAAGTGAACTATCATAACTGGATAAGTTCATAGTTTAGGAAAACAAACAAAAGAAAATCAAGCCTTCCTAAGTCCAACTGAGTCTTAATAATCCACAATGGCCCTAGTGTATGCCAAGCCTCACACTCCCAGCCCATACCACTAAAATTCAACAATCAGTCTGCATTTGAAAAATGATGACAACTCCACTGTTAGGGGTGAATAACTAGCAGTTCTCCCCAAAACATAGGAACCACGAGCATAGAATCACTTAACGAGAATCCAATTCAATGTTATTAAACAACCGAAATAACCACTCTGATCAACTGAAGACCAACCAATCACTTACAAAAATTGCACACATCGCCGACCTGCAGAACCAGTTTAGCTTAACACATATGCCACGAATCGACGATCTAAACATACAAGATGACAAAAATATTAGAATGGCAAGAAGGCAAGGGTTACAAATAAGAAATAAACAAGGGAAATATAAATAAAAATTCTTTTAGAACCAACGTAACACTCATAGATGTGATTGTAGATGAAACGATCGCCAATGGTAGCCCGTAGTACTACTTCCTAAGGTTTGTCAGAAAACCCTCAGTCAATCCCGCAGTTGACTGGTCTAAGATTGGCAAATCTCCCTGTGTCGGATAGATGCCCAAAATATGGTCTTACACTTCCTAACCTCCGGACAACAATAATTAACCCATGTATATAATCTACTTGTATCCCGCAATCCAAGTAGTTGGCAAAATCTAACCATTGAGTCTCGCAGCCCAATGAATCAAACTCACAATCACAAACAAATTTAGAAATGGGGCTAAATATAGATGACAATTTTCCCAAAGAATTCAACATACAAATGTCATTATCGACATCATACCTGCAACATTTGCCCCATAAACATGGAGAAAAAACAACTTCCATAATCACCCAATAATCACCACACATCCATATTTAATCAAAATTAATTCCAAATAAAATTCCAATTAGCCAAAAATATATAACGAAAAATGTGCGCTAAATAGCTTAAGCAAGATAATTACTAAAACACCCTTTTTTAATCAGATTTGCACTAAACAATTAATATCAATTAGCGACCACTAAAACAACAATTAGGAGTCAAAGCCCAATAATTACACATCATTTTAAGCCCAAAATATTTGTTGTCCAGAATATATTGACATGAGAAAAACCATTCAAACATATCCAGAGATCCACCAAAAATAGTGAAACCTGCACAATTAATTTTATACTTCACCAAGATCATAACCAAGTGTAACACAAGCCTAAAATAAAAAATTGAAACATTCGTTACCCCTGATGAAGCCACACGACCAACAACTATATTCCAGAAAATTTATTTGCACAAATTACCCAAAAGCTATACAACAATCCTTTTATTCCAAGTTTAATAATTTTACAATTATGCACAAACATAACCTTAAATTATACAAATTTAACCATGGAATTTTGTATAATTAAGGATTAATTTCACATGGTAATAACACATAAAATTGCCAGAAATTCGCCCCATTTTGGGCTCATAAATTCCTAAAATTCTTCTTACAATTAATCAATTTATAAATTATTAACATAAAAATACCCTTTATTTTACACATATGAACCACGAAAATCGCCCTAATATGGCCAAATAAGAACACGAAAATTTCATAAATAACAACATAAAAATAATTCCCAAAACAATTACCATAATTAATCAATTAAACATGAAGTTGCAAAATAATTATTCTACGATATTCCTACCATAATTAATCAATTAAAAAACCCTAAAAATATAGCCATACCACACGTAAATTCAGAGCAAAACCAAGTAGAAAAATCGTGCAAATAATCGATTTTAGGCATAATAAATTACAACTCGATCTAGTTCGTTTTATCAACTTTCATACTCATTTTAAACCCAAATCCCATCATTCTAAATTATTCGATTACTAGTTTAAAGGGTAGTGTTAGTTACCTTAAAAATGAGTTAAAAGAAACGCACAAAATAGCCCCAACGATGCTCCAAACACCACCAAAAATATGCCCAAAACTTAGCCAAAAAATTTAGAGTGTTTAGAGTGGATTAAAGAGTAGAATAAACTGCACAAAATAATCGATTTTAGGCATAATAAATTACAACTCGATCTAGTTCGTTTTATCAACTTTCATACTCATTTTAAACCCAAATCCCATCATTCTAAATTATATGATTACTAGTTTAAAGGTTAGTGTTAGTTACCTTGAAAAATGAGTGAAAAGAAACACACAAAATAGCCCCAAAGATGCTCCAAACACCACCAAAAATATGCCCAACACTTGGCCAAAAATTTTAAAGTGTTTAGAGTGGATTAAAGAGTAGAATAAACTGCACAAAATAGCCCCTAAACCCCCTATGTAGCTGGCTATGAGGGAGAGAAAGGGAGAGGAAGAGAGAGTTTCGGGTGATTGGGCTCATGATTATGCATTAAGGACGACGTTACAAAAGCCGTGCAAGCCAAGAGTTTAGCCGCAACAAAAGCCCCTCATTTTCCCCTTGCCTTGGCCGACCATGATGATGTATAAGCTACACATTTTGGTCGGTCCAAACATCCTCATAACACGTGCTCAAAACCACTAATTTCATAAGTGACAACAAATAATACAAGATATTTCATTAACACATACACTTATATATATATATACACACACACACACGTAGGGTTGGGTTCCGGTGAGAAGACTGGTTATGGTGAGAAGGTGAAAAATATACAAGTACATTATGAAATTATTGCATGTACATCAGACGAGCACAACAAATACATCAAATAAACCCTTGAGGTACAATGGATAATAGGTCATTGTGTATACATTCAAGGATAACTAAAACTACATTGCATTATCCTATAGATACATTAATTTTTTTGATACATCAACAAATATTATCCATTAATTATTGACCATATCAAATGGTGAAGATGTAACTATCAACCAAACTAAATAGTAAAAAACATCATATGTTTGTGTGAGCAAAAAATATAATAATTTAATCGTTTCTTATTGATCACAAAATGCTTCTTCAAACAGTAGTATTGAATAAGAAGATGATGAAAACTTATAATAATATTATAATGATGGTTGATTATTATATTCAACTAACAAAGCAAAAAGCAAAAAATTAATAAACTGTATCGAAGTTTTTTTTTCTTGAAAGATTACTGCATTTGAAGTTTGCCGAGATGAAATGCATGCACTTGATGCACCTAAAAGATGCTTAATTAGGAATAGAAGAGGAGGCAATACAAAAACTCCAAGAAGCTAACCATGGAGTGAATCTTGTGATTCCGATCTTTCGGTTTTTAGATTTCAAGAAATACCGCTAATACTACCTGTCAAATTGGCAACTTAAATGGTGGGAATTCATCAATTTCAACACACTCACCAAATCAGGTATATTGCTATTCTTCTTGTAATGCTTGGTTTTGAATTGTTTTATTTTTTAAGATTAAATGAAATGAGCTAGTAAATCTGCTATTTAGAGTTTGTGTGCTTGATAATAACCTTATTCATCAATTTTGAATCTTAAAGTTTGTATGCTTGATAATAACCTACTTTATTAATTTTTCACTTGAGTAATTATTAATATACGTTAAATATTTTGATATAGGTACAAAGTGAAGCTAACACATCTCAAAGGCCTGATGGAGAGGCATTCGAGCGTGCCATAAATGAAGAATGCCTTAATATAGTTATTTTTTGTAGGTTATGAACATACACATTAGCGGCGCATGGTTTTGTGGGTGTGGGTCGGTAGTTGCGGGCGGTGTGAGGGTGGTCATGGGTTAGTATTTTGTGGTGGGTGGTGTGAGGGTGGTTTGTAGTGAGTTAGATTTTTTTAGTGGTGGGTAGGTGAAGATGGGGGTAGGTATGATGGTGGATGGGTGAAGATGGTGAAGAGGGAAATGAAGGAATGATGATTCCCTTGGATGAGGGTGGGAATGGTGGTAGAGGGAAATAGGGGAATGAAGGGGGGTAAAGGGAATGATTAATATAGTCTAACAAACATAAGCAAAGGGAATTGGGGTTGTTAATTCCCTTTTCTTTTACCTAAACCCCCAACCAAACAGTCCCTTAATTCTTTCCGGGGAGGACACCTTAGGGATAAGGCAAATTAAGACGTGACAAACGTCTAAGGGAACCTTCTTTTGGTTGTACCAATTATTAGAAGTAACGTGGTGACCTACAATATCCCAAAGGTGTTGGAAGAAGATGGTGTGGAAATCATCAGGGCTTGACACCTTAAGGGGGCGCATGAACAAATAGCGTCATGGATTTCGGATGTGGTGGGGGTTGTCATAAATGTGAAGTGTTTGGCGTATTGTTGATAATTATCGGGGAAACCTCATGGCTTGAGGAGTACAAGTCTGTCAGAAAAAATGACGATATGATTGTGAATAAGGCTCGGTTCAGAATTGTTATCCTCCGCATCATTTTTAAGTGAATGGATTTTGTTCGAATTTCTTCTAATGAGGATATTTTTATGGAAAAAAGGCTATTCGTTTTGCCAAATTTAATGCGGTTGTTATTGTATTTCGTATGCTAAAAGGTTTCTTCTTGGTCAAGCAAGTTTAAAATTTCCACTTGTAAAATTCCTTCAAGGTCCATGTGAGTTTTTGAAAAAGGGAAAATGGTGAAGGTATTCTTGGATCCCTTCAAAGCAAGCTATGGCTCTATATTTCCTCCGAGACAGGTTGCCAAATACGTTCTTATTCCAAGAGGTATGATTGTGCAAGAGATGGTAAGCGTGTCATTTAGATTTGGACAATTTCCCGGCCAGAAAGTTTTAATGGTTTTTTTAAAAGAAGGATGGTTTCTCCACATTGGTTCTAATTTTAAAGTTTTATTTCCTATGAATCGGGGTGATATAATCAAGGTTCACAAGAATAGGGCAATGGTCACAAGTGATAGGAGATAACTGCGAAATTTTGGTTTCCATATAAGCATGAACTCACTCCGCATTAACAAACCCTCTATCAAGCCTTCGGAGAATATAATGTCTCTTCCTCATGTTGGTCCATATTAATTAGGTTCATTAAACATAAATTCCATAAGTTGGCAAGCATGCATTGTTTCATTAAATAGATTGATTCTATGTTGTTGGATTGGTCTACCCCTAAATTTTTCATTTGTATTAGCTAATTCATTAAAATCCCCAACATAAGCCAGGGAATGTTAACTGAACATGCCATATATTTAAAATTGTCCCATAATAATTTTCTCAACTGCAACCTAGGACTAAAACAAATACTTGAAAAATAATAACTTTTTAAATTGTGACAAACAACAACCAAATTGTGGATTCCTTGAGCATTTTCTCCTAGGATGTATGTGCACTTTGACTAGTGGACTTACAAAGGAGAAATATGCCTCCAATAAATCCTTGAGGCTGAACTAAGTACCAAGCATATAGTGGGTAATCCTTGATTAAATCTAGAGTATGCTCAAGAGAGACGTGAGTCTCAACCAGAACATCAATATAGGGGTCATGGGTTCTAAGAAGTTCATTGAAATTATACCTAAATATTGGCCTTGCAATCCCCCTTGAGTTCCAGTAGATAATATTTATTCAAATTGGAAGTAGTGAGAGTTCCTCATTCTCTCCTGCATCTCGTCCTCCATGTTCTCCCACCATCGGATCTTATTCCCCGTCTCGGGGTCCGTGAATCTTTCCGAAAGCAGCCATGCTACCATTTCAGATTGTCGAAGGCCATTTCTTCCGCTTACCTCTTCCCAATTGGCTGAGATCCCCACTTGCTTGAGTGGAATTTAGATTTTGAGGAGGAAGAATGCATTGGTGTTGCTCATGGATTGTCCTCTGCATTGGTGTTGCTCATGGATTGTCCTCATGGAATGTCCTATTCGTGCGATGAGTCACCAATGGGGTAACAGCACTGTCGGGTCTCCAACAATGGCCAATTTTCTAAAGTAACTCTTATTCCTCGTTCTCGGTTCCTACGACATTCTTCATTAGCCACGTCAGGAATATCCTTATCACTTTTAGAAAATGGGCCACGTCTTGAAGTTGAGAGAGATGGACTGGGCTGAAGAGTTGACTTTTGGTAGTCATCAGAATTTGTGGAAAATTGATTCTCCACTTTGGGGTTCAGGAGGAGACTCATGATATCAATAATATTAAGTTGGAGCATCTCCTTCTTAAAAAATAGTTTTTAAAAAAAAAAAATAATAAATCAGGAAAAAAACTTAACAATTTTTTTTTTAAAAAAAAAAACAGATTTTTTTAAACAAAATTATAAAAAAGCAGATTTATTAAAAAAAATAAATAAATATATGATTTTAAAAAAAAGCGTAACAAATTTTATTTTTTTTTAAAAAAAGATTTTTTTAACAAAAAATTAGAAATATATAAATCAAATTAAATTACCAATTTGCCCTTATTAAGAAAACTAAAGATCAAACATTAACCCTTAGATCTAAAATTGTCACCAGTGCAGATGTTTTCTCACATGAAAGCCTTTCTCACCTAAAGCACCCTTTCTCACACAATCCTCTTCCTATATATATATATATATATATATATATATATATATATATATATATATATAGGAAGAGGATCAACTAAAACGTTTTCAACCTAAAAACCCCTACATTAGACACTTCTAAGGGTACATGTGTGATTACTAATGGCAATCTTTGTAAATATTAGTAACTTTCGCTAAAAATCATTTGTACCCCTTTAAACATCTAATGTACCTCTGCGACTGCTAATGTACCCCTTTAAACCATTTTTTGTCTGATTTTCAACCATCTTTTGGTTTTTAGCCAATCCTTGTAGAAAATTTCTATGGGGAACTCGATCAAGTAGATACACCCAAATAGGATAATTGGTTATTTTGTTTTGTTGAAGGTTTAAACCCATAGCTTCCCATTGATTAGCCCAACCCAAAGGTGGAATCCATTATTAATTTAATATTCCATGGGTCTCCAGAGAAAACCAAGTTTTTCTCATCATGCATGGTCCTTAGCTAGCTTGCATTGCAGCTGAGGATATAGTACCCCTTGCTTTCCAATACTAATGAGAGTAGTATTTTCCCTCCATTATCATAATAATTTTGTAAGTTCAAATTGAATATATTCTCTGGAGAATGTTCTTCCAAGACCCTTAATTAATAATGACAATATATAGCACAATGCCATGGTTAGAGAAGGTTATTGTACGAGGGCCTAAATAAAAGACGATGATGGATGGGGTTGTTGTTGGCCAGGGTTTCATGGTGTTCATTGTACGAGTTGATGATGATTAGTGTTGGTTTTATATTCTATCACGCACAAAAACAAAATTGTTATAACAAATGCGACAAAAATATATAGTAAAGATTAATAAGAACAAATAATGATTTGAAATGGTTTATCAATCATTGGCAGACCCACACTTGAACATGGCATGTTCGGCAAAAAAAATCAGGAAAAAATGCAATATACATTATAGAGTGTAACCACTAAACAAGAATAATGTTTAACTCAGTTGGTGGAAGCATATGTGTGCCCATTAAATAAAAAGCCCCTAGTCAAGGGTTCAATTCTCCTTACAACCAATTTGTTTCTACTGGTCCACCACGCCACTACCGGTCCACAACCTAGCAGCTAGCGGTTATGTTCTTTTTTTATGTGAATGTTTTTTATTTTTTAATATCCTATTTTACAAAATTTAATTAAATAATCATTAATGTGTGAATTCATCAATTGTCAATGTTTTAATCTTTGTGAATTAAAATGTGATTTGTTTAATAATTTTGTGAATTGAATTGTTAGGGTCAATTAGTTTGTGAATTGAATTGTTAGGATGAATTAGTTTGTGAATTGAAATATTAAATTGTTATTTCTTAGTGAATTTTGGGATAGTTATTTTGTTAGTCAATTTACTGAATTATATATTTATATTTTGTTATTGTTATGTTTTTTTTTTTTTTTGTGAATTGATCGAATTGTTAGAAATTAGTTTGTGATTGAATATTGAATTGTTAGCCAATTAGGTTATTGAATAGTGATTCATATTTTTTTAATTAATAGGATACGGCAAGTTCAATTTATTTACAGCTTTGTCATTTTAGATGTTTGTTAATCATCTAACTTTGAAGAATTGGTAATTTTCGCGATATTTTAGTAATATGCACCCAAATTGTAATTTTATTATGGTATTTTAGCCATTAAGTATGTACTCGAATTTATTATAATTATGTACCCGATTTTTTTGTTAACAAATATAATATCTAAATTGTCCCCCCATCGTCAAATTCCTAGGTCTGCCACTGTCACCAACAATGTGTTGGCTACATCCACCAGCAGAGGAGAGACTAATAATATTGGTGAAGAATATTCACAATACAAAATTATGCTATAATTAAATTAGGGAGTTACGTAAAAAAATAAATAAATTAGGGAGTATAAATAGAATTTTAGAAAAACCTAATACTATTAGCCCTACAAAAGCTCAAAACAGAAAATCCAAAGTCTAATTACAATAATCCGAAAAACTTTGGGCCGTTCCCCCTAATTCACACCAGGGCGCGTCACCCTTGGACCCCGACTCGCTCACCACCGTTTTGGTTAGATTTTAGAACGATGACATAAAACATATTCAAGGCATATTACTACACAAATGTAGCAACTAAATTATCGGATATCTGACATGAAATATCCGAAATTTTTACCATAAAAATTGTCTGATTTTTTTGGATCGGATCATTTTAAATAGCCCTAATGATAGCATGTAATTCGTTTATGTTTAATTCGGCCCCGCCTTGTTTTAGCACTTGTGCTAACTCGAGCGATCCAATGTCGTTTTTAAAGAATCAAATTATTTCAGTGTATTAATCTTTTAGGTTTGAGCTTTTCAGAAATATTTTTTTGAGAGTTTCAGAAAATAATATTGATGCCAGTTAATTAGTAGTTAAGGGGATGCGATACCCACGGCCAAGAGCTAGGATCAAATCACGTCTACATTAACTATATTTGTAGCCCCTTATGCATCAGAAAATATTATAATAACTTGCAATTAAATTCTAATAATGTTACAATAAAAGGTAGACTGAACCACAAAAAGTTACATTTTCACATACTGAAGAGTATTACAGAACAATCCTTATGGACTCAACTATAAATTTAATTTCACAAGATTCTTATTACACGTTGTTCTGCACCGCCAACGTGGCAAGCCCAAGAATAACACAAAAGTCATAATAAAATTAGGGCTAGGTAAATCATTAGATAGACATCCCCAAGTAAAAAGACGACACGTGTCACGGACCGAGTCCACATATCAGCTTTGACCGATTTATTAAAAACCCTAACTGAGTGATATATGCCTATAAAAGGACCGCTCAGATCAATTTGTCATGTATCTTATTCATAATTCTCTAACTCCATACTTTTGACTAATTTTCTCTCGAAGCAACGGAGTGGCATTCTCAGGTTCCAACCCGGAAGAGCAACATTTCCTTGTTTTGCAAGTTAAACCCCAAAGAAGAACATCATAGAGACTAGAGGTGGGCAAATTCGGGTACCTGGATTTTCGAGTACCTGAAAACCAGTGGTCGCAAATTTTTTTGACCCGGATTCGATCCGGATAATCCGGGTACCCGAAAATTCGGTTCCGGAAACCGGGTATCCGGATCCGGTTTTTTTTCCTTATACAACTTTTTTTTTTAAAAAACTGTTTTTTAATTTAAAAAATATATATTTTTGTAGGAAAAATTAGAAATAACCCCCAAACTTTCTCACAATTTTAGCAATTACCCCCTTTGAATTTATTTTTTTAATTTAACCCCCAAACTTTCCCCTCCGTTATCCAAATCACTTCCAAATTATAATATTCCATTAAATTTAACGGAATATTACCTTTGATTTCTTAATTAACAACTCCAAAACATATTATTACACTGACATGATTTATTAATACACTAACATAGTTTATTAATACACTAACATGGTTTATTAATACACTAACATAATTAACACAATGTTCATCTTCTTTCGCTCTCCTCTTGCCACCACCACCACCATCACCTTCATTTTCTTTCTCTCTCCTCTTGCCACCCCTTGCCACCATCACCACCACCGTTACCTTCATTTTCTTTCTCTCTCCTTTGATCACCCCCTGCCATCACCAACACTATGACCTCCATTTTCTTTCTGCTAACTTCTTTTTCAATCGTAGGCGATTCATTATCCTCAATAATTATGTGTTTCTTCGTCATTATTACAACTTAGATAAATTCAAATAGTTTTGAGAAAATAATTGGAACCATCCACCACCAATTCAACCCACCCCACTACCAATTCGAACTACCCCACCACCAATTCGACCCACCCCAAATCAATTTGACCCTTTGTGGTTGAAGAGAGAGGGTAATATGGGTGTTTTAGGAAGGTCAGATGAGCGAGAAAGAAGTTGAATTGGAAGAGGAGGGTGATGAAGTGGCGGTGGTTGTTGTGGTCGTCAAAAGAGAGAGAAATGGTGGTGGTAGTGGTTTGGGATGATGAAATGAAGAAGATCATGATAAAGGAATGATTAGGGAGAAAGAAGATGGTTTAATTAGTAAAAAATGGGTTCCACCGTTAGATTATAACAGATTTTGGTGATTTGGATAACGGAGGGGAAAGTTTGGGGTTAAATTCAAAAAATAAATTTAAAGAGGGTAATTGCTAAAAACATGAAAAAGTTTGGGGGTTATTTCTAATTTTTCCATTTTTGTATAAATAACAGTTTACTTTTTGTTATAAAAAAATGTTTTTTTTTTTAAAAAAAAAACTGTTTTTTTTTCAAATTTTTCAATAAAAAACAATTTTTTTAAAAAAACTGTTTTTTTTTTAAATTATAAAAAACAGTATGTATAATAATAAAAAATTATTTAAAATAAAAATAAAAAACAGTTTTTTAATAATAAAAAATTATTTTTAAAAAATTAAAATTGGATACCGGGTACCCGGTTTTAAAAATCCCGACCCGGATTCGACCCGGTACCCGGTTTGTAAAAACCGGATCGGGTACCCGCTTTTTTGGGAAAAAAAAAACCAGGTACCGGATCGGAAACCGGATACGGGTTTTTTTGCTTGCCCCTAACAGAAACAACCTAAACACATTAAACACAATACATCTTTATTGTACTTATTTAGAAGTTCCAGATCAAGAACACACCTTTTAGGTACAAAGTTGTTCTAAAAATCATGTGAAAGTGAGTTTAATTTTGAAAATTAGAACCTAATTTTGTGAAAATTCTAGTGTAGTATTATGACTACCGATTATCGTAGTGGATGGTTAGGATTGTATGATTTTTTATTTATTATTCATTCCTAAATCTAATTTAAAATCATTTTTTTACGGAATTGAAAATCTTTTTAAAAATACTTTAATTAGATTTTTTTTATTTTAAGAAAATACTTTTTTATTTTTCCTAAAATCAAATTTTATTCTTCAAAAATAAAAAATTCTTTTCCTAAAATAAGTAATCTAATTAAAGTATTTTAAAAAGAATTTTAAATTAGATTTAGAAATTAAAAATAAATTAAAAATCGTGCGATCCTATCCATCCACTACTATAGTCAGTAGTTATAACACTACACTAGAATCATCTCTTTCAATTTTAAAGTATATTGAAATTTCTCTTGAATGTTATTTGTGATTGTGATTCTAGCAAGATTTTGAAATGAAAGTTGGGTCTTTAATCAATGACCTAAGATAAATTCTGTAGGCAGATACAAAGAAAAATCTATGAAACCAAGTCATATGATTAATGCTTGCCCATATGCATGTTGTACTTGTATATTGTAATTTTTATAAGATTATAAGACGCATGGACATATTTAAATATACTAAAGACCTAGTACAGTCTTGGTCTTTTTGACTAGTCATAAATTTAAAACAGCTAAAAATAATACAGAGCCCAATAATCCATAAATCCTTGAATCTTGATTACAATTTCAAAATTACATTATACTGTTCTATATATTATGATATTTAAAATTATGTTAAATATTAAACTATCAACGTGACTATTTTTTTTCCAAAAAAAGTTGGACCATCGTGAATTCTTATCCCAACAATTTACTACCTTCATTTTTTTTTTTTCTTTCTAACAAACACTTTTACACACTTTTTGAGCAGTAACTTTAAGGAATGTAAACGGATAAATTAATTTTTAAAAATTTAACACCTGTAATTTCTAATCTATTTCTTGTGTTTAAATCATGTTAATTAATTTGTACGTTTATACTCTTAAATCTCTTCCTTAAAATGCGTGTAAAACAGTTTGTTGCAAGTAAAAAAAAAACGGAACAACTATGGTTGTTATCTAACCTTGGCGATTGGAATTGTGAGACTCGATTCTTTGTGTAATCATGCACACCAATGGAATAGGCAAATAATTTGTTTGAGGGGACTATTAACATGACTATTGCTTTCACATAAATAAAAATAAAATGATAAATGTAACCCTAAGTGTTGTAAATAACTATGAAACTAAAAGTGAAAATATTAACTATAAGCAATTAAGCATTAATTAAATCAAATTATGCATGATTTTGGCATGATTCTACTTTTACCGTCCAAAACAAATAAAATACTTATTTAGAATCCTAAGGCTCTATATATATAGCATTAACCATAAATAAATTATTTTAAAATAAGGTGCATATAAATAAACAAAAAAAAAATTATTTATAAAAGTGCAGTTGATCATTTGGTCAATACTCAATTGTCTAGTTATTTACTATGCAATCTATATTAACCTTAATCCAAAAGATTGTCAAAAAAAACTTTAATCCAACCGACTTTTATTAAGCACGAACAGTCACCTTTATTTATTCAACAAGCTTTTTTTTCAGTTGACTTACAAATACTGCTTTGAGTTAATATCATAAATAGATTTGAGTTGATAAAATATTGAAACGTAGAAGATGAACAAAGACCTAAACAAAAAGGAAGTCAACATTGAAAGAAACTTTACAGAAAAAAAAAATCGCCGTTGCCGGGGATCGAACCCGGGTCACCCGCGTGACAGGCGGGAATACTTACCACTATACTACAACGACCTTATTATTAATTTTGGCGAACTATTGTTTTTTAAAGAAAATGATCAAATATTGGGAACAACAGATTATTATATTTCAAAAGGCCCAACCAATATATATCGTGGTCTTCATCAGGAATGACAATGTGTTGGGTTTGGGCCGGGTCCTTTATTTTATATAGACTCAAAATAATTGGGGCTAGAAATTTTAGGCCCAAATCCACTGGGTCCAACCATCTCGCCCATCTGCGAGTTCTTAATGGGGCTAAGATTTGTCTTTTAATTTTAAGCCATTAATCATAATTTTGTATCTACTAAATTAGTTTGTCTTATTTTAGCTACATACAATCAATATAATTTATTATTTCTACCAAAATAGAATAAGGCATAAAATGCGTTAAAGTAGTCAAATGAAAAAAGGGTTATGATATATACAGGCCTAAGGGCTACTTATAAGAAGCAAAATAAGATGAAAAAAAATTAAAAATTAAGCATTTATTACATTTAATTTTGTGTAGTTTTATGATAAATTTATAAATACGGACTAAGTAAATTAAAGACTACCCTGCTTAAAAAGGTGAGCTACCATTTTTAGAAAGATTTAATGTGTTATAGCCCTTAAAAATACTTTTAAAAAAACGTATGAAGCTGAAGATTATAAAATTCGAAATAGAAAAAATTAATAATTACAGGATAAATGATGCTACATTAAAACTTAAAAATTTAGGACATGTTTAATAATCCCATGTTTTGGTGGTCCGCTCAATATAATCTCACATTTAATTTATTCCAAAATAATCCCACCTTTATGTATCAGTTACTTAAAATAATCCCACCATTAATATATTCTTCTCAAAATGGACCTGATTTTGGGTGACAAAACCTATTTTATACAGATGTTGTATAAATGTGGGATTATTTTGAAATAAATTAAATTAAAGGTAAAATTATTTTGAGCAGACCACCAAAAGGTGGAATTATTAAATTTCATTTTTCCTATTTTTTTTCTTTATTTATTTAATGTAAATGAGTCCATGCATCAGGTCTAAGTCTCACATATTTGAAACCAAACCCAGAGAAGACACATACTTGCCTAGATCCAGATCCAACCAGACACATTGTGTATAAAATAAAGGAATATTTGATTTTAATAATCCAACCTTTTAGCCATTTGCAAATAATAATCCAACCTTTTGATTATTCCTGAATAATCCAACCTTTGTACTAAATTTCATAGAGTGACTAAAACAAAATTTTAGGTGTGATATTGGGGCTAATTTAAGTGTTGTTTGTGTCTATAGGTAAGTGGTCAACAACGTTAGCGCTAAACTACCCAAACACTTCTTAAACCAACCCCAAAACGACATCAAAAATTTGATTTTGGTTCACTCTATGAAATTTGGTACAAAGGTTGGATTATTTAAGAATAATCAAAAGGTTGGATTATTATTTGCGAATGGCTAAAAGGTTGGATTATTAAAATCAAATATTCCTAAAATAAAACTCAGACCCAAACCCTTATAAATGGGTCAGGTCCTAGCGGGTCTAGGTAAGGTCCAAGACCCATCATCATCTCGACTCTTCATGACTTATTCATCCACTTTTGCACTCAATTTTTTTTCCTTTTACATTTCGGGAGTAGCCCACTTAAATTTCGTTTGGTAAAGTGTAAAAACGTTTTCCCAGAAAACGGTTTTTCCATCTTACATTGTTTGGTTTGGAGTAAAATATTATAATGTAAAACTTGGGGTGACAAACCATTTTCCACCTTATTGAAACATTTCCGCCCAGATGGGAAGGAAAACATTTTACATAATAATTGAAACATTTTTCATTCAACCAAACAATAAAAAGATCTTTAAAAAGGAAAATCATTTTACATGTAACCTAATAACGGAAAACCTTCATGAAAATACATTTTTCAACGTAAAATGTTTACCATGGAAGATTAATTCCATTTGAAAACATTTTACACCCTACCAAATGGACACAAAAAGTATTATTTTTCTTTACATGATATGGTAGATTGAGACTCATTAACCACCCTGATATCAACTAGGGATTTGAGAAGAAGATTTGACATTGGTGAATAAAAAACCTCAGCCCATCGAGAACTACAAGAGCCCCGAAGCCTCGATCACTAAAAACATATTGTAGCAAAAGAAAATGAAGCGACTAAAATTATGATTTGTAGAATTCAAGAGTTATATTTTTATTCTATAGTGATGTTTTTTCGTAAGATAAGAGCATTTGCAATGGTGGAGAGCCTCATTGTGGGACCCTATTTCTCTCTCCTTTCATCCTCTTTCCACCTCTATTTCTACTTATTTGAGTCACTAACTTAAGTCACCCTTTTTTTATTCACAACTAGTATATTGGCCCGGCGATACCCGAACTGGTTGCTAAAAATAAATGTGTTTTACTCTGTATTTCTTATAAAAGTTATGGTCAAATAAAATTTTGATATATATTTTTGAACTATCTCATCATTTATTATACTTTATTTTTAAATTTTTATATAAATCTCTGGTAAAATTTGTTCCTCATCAGATAAAACAACGTCACAAATTGATATAATTTTAATAGTCTTCTCCATTACATACACATTATCATATAATACTTGTCAACAAATATAATATAGTTTATTTTATTTTATATTCAAAAATTTGTGTAAATAATATAGAGAAGTGATAGTGCTTGTAGTGTTGAAAATTGAGGTTTCAAATTCAATTACTCATAAGAACCTTAATTAATTTCTATTATTTTATTCATTAACCATGCATTTTAATTACTCACAGTAAAGGATGTGATGATGACATGTGGCACACTCCTTGCAAAGGAGCGCTTTTTAATAATATTTTATAGATTATTTTATTCATTAACCATGCATTTTAATTACTCACAGTAAAGGATGTGATGATGACATGTGGCGCACTCCTTGCAAAGGAGCGCTTTTTAATAATATTTTATAGATGGTACATGAGCCTCCCCATCACTTTCTCTCTCCTATTTTTTCTCTTACCCCACCCCATATTCTCACTCCTATTTTTTAATATTCATTTAATTTATTTGTGAAAATGATGATATAATTATTGTAGTAATAATATTTAATTTTAAGTTTATAGTTAATTTTTTTATATGTGATATTTTAATTCGGGATTTTATTTTTTCAATGCATGTAATTAAGTTTTGTTCGCTATTAATCTATCATTAATTTGACACTAACATATTAATTAAAAACTTGAATTACAATGACAGAAATTTAAACGATATTAAAGTAGAATCATACATAATTAAAAATACACGATAACAATAATTTCATAAAGCAATCACTATTCAATCTTCAATGGTTTCAAAAATGATGCCATACATGCTCGACCAAGTCTTTTTTAACTCTAAGTGTGCCTCCCTACCTCGAACATTTCTTCTATTATCCATATAACCATTTAAATTAAGGCCATTTAATCGTCTAGTGCGCACGATTAATGTTTAATTTGGAAAACATCTCTATTAGATGGTTCGTCTTCGTCTTCATGTTCGTCTACCATGAACTCAGATGGATCTTGATAATTTTGATATATATCATGCTCATCTTCAACAAATCATATTCTGTATGATAATACATGCTATAATAATTTTCCATAATATTCCCGTAGTCCATGCGAGAGCAGGTTAATGTATTATTGCAAATCGATCTTGTAACACTCCAAATGCAAACTCAACATCTTTTCTTACCCCTTCTTGATGTTGGGTGAAAAGTCTTTGCTTTGCGGTTTGGGGAAGTCTTAATCAGCCCCGTTTCTGAGAATTTAGGGGCCTAAGGGCGAAAGAGAAAAATGGGCCTCAATTTTTTTTTCCGAAGTTGGAGTATGCAAAGAAAAAACAAACAATAATACATATATATGTATATGTTAATTTTTATTAAGATTGCAAACACTTAAACCTATCAACAATATTCACAAAACGATTCAATAAAAATTAGAACTTTTCTATCTATAAGACTATCATAAAAATTACTTTACATCATAGTATCAAAATTTAATGGCATAATTCAATAATTTTTTTTTTCCAGAAATTAAGACAAAAAAGCAATAATTAATCATATCATATATAAGTATAAAGACAAAAAAAATTAAAATTACAAATTATAGCATAAAAAGAAACGCAATTCATAAAACTGTAAGTCTACTCAACAAATGATTTACATGTGAATTGAAAACATTTTCTAACCTTCTTTTGCAATTGAAACCATCAACGATGATGATGAATAAGAGAAGAGAATAGAAACAAACTAGAACACATCTTTTAAATTCCAATGGATATTGATGATATTGATATATTGAGATGGAAATAACAATTGAATGAGCATAATTTATAGGAAAACATACTCTAAATCCCGTTGTAATTGTAATGTTTGAGTACATCTTGAATTGAAGATTTTTTTGGAAGATTGATTAGGTAGGAGATTGAAATCAGTAAAAAAAAATATATTGAAAAAAGGGTTTATAATTATTTTGTGGTCATTTCCACAAAAAAGTTGTATGAATTTAGGGATTAATTGGATAAGAATTGGAAAGGTTTTGAATTGCTTAGAAAATGAAGGCAAGAATTGGAATTTGAAAAATAAGCGTGTAATTGGGAAGAACTGAAGAATTGGAATTCTTTTTTAAAAAAATTTTGTTGGGTTAAGTAGCCCAAATTAAACTTCTAATTTTCCATATTGGGCCCTGGGCGATAGCCCTGTTTGCCTTCCCCCAAATACGGGCCTGCTTATTGGGGGAATGAATGTTGACCATTTTGGATATATGCCATCCGTTAGGGAGTATGCCAAATTATATGTTATCCATTAACAACATAACTAACCTCTGGAGCTCTACCTTCGTATATATCATCAAATACAGCCGAATTTTGAAGGAGATTTATATCATTACAAGAACCAGGTGTCCCAAAAAATGCATGCCATATCCACAAATAATAAGAATCTATGTCCTCCAAGATAATTGTAGCTGTTTTACTTCTTCATTGGAACATACCTTTCCATGCACGAGGACAATTTTTCCACTCCTAGTGCATACAATCGATGGTCCCTATCATGCCATGAATAAATAAGGAGAGGACTAACACTTCTATGCTACAGACTTTCCCAAAGATATGATAATTAATGCAGAAATAAATAAGTAAATGTGCAAAAGATAATAATAACTCAATTAGCTGCTAATCATGATTTGATTAAGGTTAATTGACAATTACAAGTTATGTGTTGTCAAATCAGCCAATATTGGGATCTGTGTTACAATCATTGCATTAATACCTTTATACAAGAGTCTTTTCATATCCCAAGGTAAACTTTCAATGTGGGATTGCTATACATATATACATAGTTCAATAAGTGAAGTTTTGCCTATCTTCAATTCTGAAATCCAAGTTGCCACGTGTCTGAATAGGGTGGTGCCACGTGGCCCTTTTATATCTTGCCATGTGAACCAGTGGAACCTTGCCTACGTGGACCTTTACCCAAAGATTCAGTTGGGCCTCCAGGGGCCTTTTGGATGACTTATGATGGGCTAACCAGTCTTGGGCTATCGTTTGGGTCTTCTTAGATCCTCTCATTTGTTGGGCCTTATTTAGGCAAATAGGCCCTTATTTTTGGTAGTAACATTTGCCCCTAAAAAAGAGAAAGATTAGCATAATTTTTCCCTTTTTGAACAGTTTCTTTTTGATTAGGATTCCTAACCTGCTTCTGGAGGGAATATAAGGTAAGTTTCGGATTTTGAAATGATTGGGGGTCTATAAATACCCCCTAATCATTTTCCAAAATCATTTCCCAAATCTTAGAGAGACGTTAGAGAGAGATCCTCTGGGTGAAAACTTCAAAACTTCGAACCTTTCTGTGGATTTTGGATTGAACTTCAGGATTGCAGCAAGAACTAAGTTGAATCTTTGAAGAACCTTGGTTTGATCCGAAGTTGTTATTTGTAGGAACCCTTTCAACCTTTCTTAACCCGAGTCGTCAATTCTTCAATCAGGTATTCGTTTCTTCCTCCTTCCCTTTCTTTGTGTTTTATCTTTTGCATTCGGCCTTCTAGTTCCAATAGTATGGCCGAGTCATCGAGTAGAAAGGAATCCAGGGTATCCGGACACGTCTTCTCATGGACGAGCTCTAAGACCCATTCTCTGAATATTCCTCCCTTTGTACCTATGCAAGGTACTATGGCGAGGTTGAAGCAGAAAATGCGATACAACCCTTCTCCGGAGGATTCGGTTGGGATATCCAACCAGGAAGAATATAAGGAAGGGGCGACCGGTCCAGGACTTGAGAGTTCTGAGCGGCCAGAGGTTGAAATAGCTGAGTCCAAATTGGACGAGGAGGAGAGACCCGATGTCCCTGGGTCATCTAGAAAGAGGGCGGACAAATTTTATGACCCGAGCATGTGTGGAATGCTAAAGGTCTGCCATGACCTATATGCTTCTAACTTGCTCCATACAAGGGCTGCCTTCATTCATTGTGAAGGTTTTGAGATTATCGTGCCAGAACTTGAGGCGACTGTGAGGGCATTGCCTAAGAATGCTTTCCCAGTTTATGAGGTTGTGTTTGAGCTTGGGCTCCGTTTCCCTCTTCATCCCTTCATACTGGAGGTACTAGAGGGATATGAGCTCGGCATCTGGCAGCTCACTCCCAACTCCTGGGCGAATATATTTGGTTACATGGCCACCTGTAAACTGAAGGGTTATCGGATGTCCTTCGGCATTTTTTCCCATATGCACCATTTGAACAAAGCTGAAAACAGCTGTGATGCCTGGTATATCCTTAGCACCCGGCCTACCTACCAGATGACCGTTTCAAAAAATAACAAGTGGAGGAACTGGAGGAATAGGTTCCTTTACGTAACAACTGATGACGAGGATCTTGCCGAGAGGCTGAATCGTATGAACACCGACCCCTATCTTTGTGGTCGTGACGTTGATTTGCCCCCAACCCATTATGAGGACGACGTGGTACTCAAAGGAGACAACTTTAAAACAAGAGTTGTTTATACAACTGGAAAAAAATGCCAGTTCCCGGTGCTTTGGGTGTCGGATTGGACATTTTTTAAGGAAAATAACTTCATGTCCGCAGCTGGCCTGAGCCAGGCTATTGATAGAGGTAGGTTTTACTTATTTGTTTTCCTGTGTTTTATCTTGCTTTTTTTCTAACTCTCTTTATATATATATATATTTTTTAGAGAGAGCTATGTCGAAGCTTACTAAAGAGAAAACAGGAGAGGCCACAAGCGACGACTACCTCCACGAACTGTACCATGCCAAGTCTAAGGCTTGGTCAGAGAGGAAGGAAGAAGCAAAGGTATATATTTACATATCCTCTTCTCTCTATCTTTTTTTTTTTTTTTTTTTTGCCGAGTAGGTCGTTTTTTCTTTGTGGTTTGCAATACCCTCACTCGCCCCATATCCATTTCATTCGACAGTTATATGGGCCGAGGAGACCGTTTTTCGGAAATTGTTTGCAGCAGCCCCCCTCGGCTCTTTTGGTGGCCGGGAGGGGGTGTTGTGAATCATTTCAAAACATTGCCCCACTCGGCCACTGCGTGTGCCAAGGGGGATTTACAGGGTAGGTTGTTTGCAGCATCCCCCCTCGGCTCTTTTGGAGGCCGAGAGGGGGTGTTGTGAACAACTTCAAATTATTACCCCACTCGGCCATTACATGTGACGAGGGGGTCTTGCATAGTAGGTTGTTTGCAACAGCCCCCCTCGGCACTTTTGGAGGCCGAGGGAGGGTGTTGTGAACAACTTCAAAATATTGCCCCACTCGGACACTATGTGTGACGAGGGGGTCTTACATGATAGGTTGTTTGCAGCATCCCCCCTCGGCTCTTTTGGAGGCCGAGAGGGGGTGTTGTGAATAACTTCAAAATATTTCCCCACTCGGCCACTATGTGTGACGAGGGGGTCTTACATGGTACATTGTTTACAGCAGCCCCCCTCGGCTCTTTTAGAGGCTGAGAGGGGGTGTTGTGAACAACTTCAAAATATTGCCCCACTCGGCCACTATGTGTGACGATGGGGTTGTTGCTGGTCTTGGAAAATTTGGCTAATGTGTGCAACTTTGGCAGGCAAGTGGTACCTCATTGATAGGAGGGATTTTCTTACCAAATAAAAAAACCCCCGTCGTAGTATGAGTGGGGGTGTCGAACACGGGGAAGGTACTTCGCACTAGCCTAGGCGTGAGCGTCGAACAAGCTAGGTCAATGGATGGTTGCGAGAGGCAGAGAGAACTAACTAAAACTACACTAAGGAAACAAGAATAAAAGGGACTAGGGTAAGAGATCCACAACTCATACCACCATGAATTATGAATCAATCGAAACTTAGACTTAGGTCGTGGATAAGGGGAGGTCGTTCTATGATCGTACCACTCTTTCGAGCTAGTACGATGACCGGAAAGACATATACAACTCACTTTCGTGCAGCGATACATCTAACAAGTCCTAAGCACAAAATCACGAAGACCGGTAACTTTCCCTTGATCGAAGGCCCAACTTTCGTGGTGCTTCCATCAATCGGGCAAAGGAAGTCATCACCCACGTTCACCTTTCGGTCCTTCGGTGGGGATTCTTCAATGAATCCTATGCTAGCTAAACACAAGAATCAACATAACCGACTCCTAAGGTACCGACATTATCACAACCAAAAGCCAAGAAACAACTAAACCACAATCATGGAGGAATTGAGAAGTTTCACCCAAACCCTAGAAATTAACTACTCAAAATTATTTAATAAATTCATAATTAAAACTAAAACTAAATACACAAACTAAACCTAAAATCTAAGAGCAAAGAAAATTAACAACTAAAACATAGAAAAACTATGAACATTACATAAACACCAAAAACTACCAATTAAACAATATAAACAACTAAATCAACAACAAAATCAAGCATAAACAACTAAATTAAAACAACAAATAACAACATAAACAACAAGAACTAGCAAAATAAGTACATAAAACAAGTAAGAAAGCAAGTAAAGAAAGCAATAAAAAACAAGTAAAGAGAAGCATGAAAGTACCTTGAAGAGGAGAACAAGAACAAGAAGGAGAAAAACTAAATTACTTGCATAAATCAAGAACAAAATGTAAATTACAAGAATAAATGAAGAAGAAAGCTTAAAATCTAACCTAACCCTAACTTTGAGCCTCTAACCTCAGCTGTGTAAGAAATGGGAAAAGGGGGGTATTTATACAACCCCCCAAAAATCCGAGCAAAAACAGAAGAAAAGTAATAAAAATATCGCAGAAAAGCACTTCAGCGGGCGCTGAGGAGAAGACAGCGGGCGCTGGAGGGGTCTCAGCGGGCGCTGGAGCCAAAAAATGAGCTACTGACTATTCTGGCCAGTTCAGCGGGCGCTGAGCAGGTCTCAGCGGGCGCTGGAAACGGCTCAGCGGCCGCGGGAAAGCCAGAACAGTCAGTTTTAGAAACGTCATAACTCCTTCATTTCTTATCATAATTTAGCTTATGACCAGGCGTTTCGAAGCTATCGGAACGAGCTTTAACCTCCAACTTGAATCACCTTAAAATGATAAGTATGTAAAACGTTATGGCCTTTCAAAGTTGACCAATGCTCCAAAAGTGGTGATTGTCATTTTGGCTTTATTGCGGCACACTTCTCAAAGCTTCTCGGGACCTCTCACGACCCTTGTCGGCTTTCAAGAATTGATCGAAAACATGCAAAACACCTAAATGAATGAACGCAACGCATAAGTAACGCGAAAGAGCTCAATTATTAGCAAAAACGACAAGAAAAGACATTATTCAAAGAAAACGCAACTAAAACCTAAACTAAGCTAAAAAGGCCTAAAACTAATAAAACTAAGCCTAAAAGAAAATGAAAACAAGTGAAAAGAGCCCGGGAAATATGTCCTAAAATGGACCTATCAAACTCCCCCAAGCTTGCCTTTTGCTTGTCCTCAAGCAAAAACAACATGCAAAACTGAAAAATAAATCCTAACTCACTTTCGTAGGAATCACGGTTGCTTTTAGCAAAAGCAACAAGCCATGTAAACCTCTATGTCGCCAAAGAGGACGAGTGTGCTCTCGTAAGGGTTTCCCAAGAGTTTAACCCATAACTCTTTCAAAAATAAATCAAGGCAAAGGTTCACAAGAAACAAAAGAAAAGAAAAACAAAAATAAAGGAAAATAAAAAGAAAACCAAACAAAACAAAAACAACTAGCTGGACTTGTTAAAGGATCGAGGATCAATGAATGCGAACCTTTCTAAGCACTAACGGAAAACATGCTCAAAGATGTCAAGGGTGGATAATCAAATAAAACATGCTAGATTGGAGAACTAGAGAGGAACATTCCCCTTTCGCTCAACAACCAAGCATCCACATGGTAAGCTAGTGTCGTCTCCACCCATAAAGGTAGCTTCTCATAACTCCACGAAGGAGTCGGAAAAACAAAAAGGAGAAACAATTTAGGCTACCCGACATCTCATCATAGCAAACCGCTAAATATGCTTGAAACATGACTTCCTCAACCGAAAAGGACTCAACTATCTAGGATCGAGAGGGCTTTAGGGTTGTAATGTAAGGCTAAGGATAGGGTAGGAATCAACTTGGCTTTTGGTGCTCAAACCTAAATAGTGAAGCAATAAGTGCAAATGAGCATCAAATAGCAAACGAACTCCTCAAATTTGCACACATACACTAAAAACCCCCAAGCTTATTCAAAAAACTAAATGAAAAAAAAGAAAAAATATACAACAAAATTTTTTTTTCTTCAACTACTCCTCCCCCCAAGCTTGAATGACACAATGTCCTCATTGTGAAAGGGAAGGAATAATTACTTTTTTATATATATATATGTTTTTTTTTTTTTTTTTTTTTTTTTTTTTTTTTTTGATGACCTTGCCTTTTTCAACTTAGGCCGGCTTTTGCTGCAATTCAAACAAATCGACACACTTTCGCTTGGCGAACTCCTTACTTCCACAAGTTTTCAATACAAAATAAAAACAAACCGAAAATCTCCAATTGCTTCACTACACCTAAAAGGTATAAAACAAAACAAAGGGGATGCAAGGCTGGTAATGTGGCTTAGATGAAAGAAAAGGCCAAGTTCAAGGGGATCCAAATGGTGAATGAGAAGCAAGAACCTAAGAAATTGAAAAGAAGCAAGATGATAAAACAAAAAGGAAAATGCAAAAGGAAAAAGGAAAATAACTAAGAAATGAATGCCTCTGTCCTCCCCTAGAGTAGCTCGGTCACAGTCTCGGAAAGTCATGAATCAAGTTCTTGATCAAGTTATACTATGACAAGGATCCTATTGCCACTCAAACAAAATGATGAAGGCTAGAAAGATTTGACAATTTTCTCACATATGAAGGGTAGTGAATTGCAAATACTACCTCAAGGGCTTCAACTAGCTAGCAAAGCTTTGCCAATCGTACCACAAGCCAAGACATTAGGTTTCATGAACTCCAAAGTTCTGAAACCTAGCATGCAGTATTTGAAAATCAACCCCAACATCTCAAACCATGTGGACCACTAACACTTAGGAAGGAATGCATTCCAAGTCCAAGAAATTAAGAACCAAGTCCAAACTACAAACAAAACAAAAACACACTTTGCCTTGATAAGAAAATAAAAGAAAAAGAAGATGAAAAAGGAAAAATAGAAATAAAAACACAAAAAAAGGAAGGAAAATAAAATCAAGCATGAATGACTCTCAATCAAGCAACCAAGCATCAAACAAATAAATAAATCGAGGCCCAACGCCATCGATATCCAAATGTCCTCAAGGGCTTAAAAGCCAAAAATTGAAAGCCAAACATCCTCGAACAATCATCTCCTCCTAAAACTAATCCTACAACTAAGCACACAAGAAAAATAAAAGAAAGGGAATTTGGAATGATCTCACCAAAACAGGCTATAAAGTAAGCATGCAACCTCCGTTTTGCGCTTTAGTACCATACATGTCCATGAGAGTTGCTTATTCATTTAACCTGCAAAAAAGAAAGAAAAGAAACCAAACTCCAAAAAAAACAAAATAATTACAAATAAAAGAAAAAGGAAAAAGAAAAAGACTCGGGTTGCCTCCCGAGAAGAGCTTGTTTTAACGTCTTAAGCTTGACAAAGGAGCTGGACACAGGGACTAAGACATAGAAGAAAAACTATGTCAAAGTCAACCAGCGGGGACAACCACCCGGGGCTCAGTAAATAGCCCCGCAAAGCTCTCAAGAGCTTGTCAAACACACTGGCACTCAACTCACTAAAAACCACATAAGCGATAGATAAATTAAGCAAAGAAAACGGTTTAAACACCGGCATCCTATGCTTACGTGGGAGTGAGTGCCCACAGGGAGGTAAATTAAAATAAAAACTACAAAAAGAAAAATCAAATAAAGTAGGGGAAACACCTCCATACACCTCACTTTCCTTGGTTTCTGGAAGAGAAACATGGGAGTCAAGACAAGAGATGATGCCCTCGGATGGAGGTGATATGAGTATGAATGGAAGTGGGGTGGGATGTGAATAGATGAGGTTAAATCCTCCTAAAAAGGGAATAAGAGAATGTGGTATAACCACATCCTCCACATTAATAATGACCTCGTCAACTTCACTCGACTCAAATAATAAGAAGGCCTCATCCAATATGACATCACATGACGAGACGGAAGGGTCATGATTTTCATCATGACATTACAATGAAACATCAGCGTCTATGTGAGTCTGGATGGGTTCTACAACAACGAGAGGAGGGGGATCAAAATCATAACTAAAGTCGCAAACAACAGGCTCGGCTTGAAGATTATGCGATGAATCATCGGAATTCACACTACCACCTTGTAAAAACTCATCAAGAGCATGCTCTTGCGAGTATTGATGATCAACATCCAAGGTAGGGGTATGAACCGGAAGATGATTGAAGCCATATTCCACAAACAAGTTCGGCTCGTTACTAAAGTCATGTATCCCTTGGGTAGTCATATCCCACTCATAGGTTTCCTTAGCTAGACACTCGAATAAGAGCCAAGCTCTATCCAAGTCTAAAGCTAAGAAATCGCCATAAGAAAGAAATTCTACCAAATTTTTCATCTCATAGTTCAATCCCTCATACATTATATTACAAATATCCCACTTATCAAAATTATGGTCAGGAGGAAGAGAGCTTCCAATCCTGTCATAATACATCCAAAACGGTTCATGCTCATATTGGGGATCGATCAAAGGAGTGGCCATAAGGCCCAAATATTCACAAAAATAAAGTAAAAGAAAGACCTAGAACCATTCTACTCAACCTAAGCTAATGGCATTGCCTTCCCCGGCAACGGTGCCAATTTGATAGGAGGGATTTTCTTACCAAATAAAAAAACCCCCGTCATAGTATGAGTGGGGGTGTCGAACACGGGGAAGGTACTTCGCACTAGCCTAGGCGTGAGCGTCGAACAAGCTAGGTCAATGGATGGTTGCGAGAGGCAGAGAGAACTAACTAAAACTACACTAAGGAAACAAGAATAAAAGGGACTAGGGTAAGAGACCCACAACTCATACCACCATGAATTATGAATCAATCGAAACTTAGACTTAGGTCGTGGATAAGGGGAGGTCGTTCTATGATCGTACCACTCTTTCGAGCTAGTACGATGACCGGAAAGACATATACAACTCACTTTCGTGCAGCGACACATCTAACAAGTCCTAAGCACAAAATCACGAAGACCGGTAACTTTCCCTTGATCGAAGGCCCAACTTTCGTGGTGCTTCCATCAATCGGGCAAAGGAAGTCATCACCCACGTTCACCTTTCGGTCCTTCGGTGGGGATTCTTCAATGAATCCTATGCTAGCTAAACACAAGACTCAACATAACCGAATCCTAAGGTACCTACATTATCACAACCAAAAGCCAAGAAACAACTAAACCACAATCATGGAGGAATTGAGAAGTTTCACCCAAACCCTAGAAATTAACTACTCAAAATTATTTAATAAATTCATAATTAAAACTAAAACTAAATACACAAACTAAACCTAAAATCTAAGAGCAAAGAAAATTAACAACTAAAACATAGAAAAACTATGAACATTACATAAACACCAAAAACTACCAATTAAACAATATAAACAACTAAATCAACAACAAAATCAAGCATAAACAACTAAATTAAAACAACAAATAACAACATAAACAACAAGAACTAGCAAAATAAGTACATAAAACAAGTAAGAAAGCAAGTAAAGAAAGCAATAAAAAACAAGTAAAGAGAAGCATGAAAGTACCTTGAAGAGGAGAACAAGAACAAGAAGGAGAAAAACTAAATTACTTGCATAAGTCAAGAACAAAATGTAAATTACAAGAATAAATGAAGAAGAAAGCTTAAAATCTAACCTAACCCTAACTTTGAGCCTCTAACCTCAGCTGTGTAAGAAATGGGAAAAGGGGGGTATTTATACAACCCCCCAAAAATCCGAGCAAAAACAGAAGAAAAGTAATAAAAATATCGCAGAAAAGCACTTCAGCGGGCGCTGAGGAGAAGACAGCGGGCGCTGGAGGGGTCTCAGCGGGCGCTGGAGCCAAAAAATGAGCTACTGACTATTCTGGCCAGTTCAGCGGGCGCTGGAGATCTCAGCGGGCGCTGAGCAGGTCTCAGCGGGCGCTGGAAACGGCTCAGCGGCCGCGGGAAAGCCAGAACAGTCAGTTTTAGAAACGTCATAACTCCTTCATTTCTTATCATAATTTAGCTTATGACCAGGCGTTTCGAAGCTATCGGAACGAGCTTTAACCTCCAACTTGAATCACCTTAAAATGATAAGTATGTAAAACGTTATGGCCTTTCAAAGTTGACCAATGCTCCAAAAGTGGTGATTGTCATTTTGGCTTTATTGCGGCACACTTCTCAAAGCTTCTCGGGACCTCTCACGACCCTTGTCGGCTTTCAAGAATTGATCGAAAACATGCAAAACACCTACATGAATGAACGCAACGCATAAGTAACGCGAAAGAGCTCAATTATTAGCAAAAACGACAAGAAAAGACATTATTCAAAGAAAACGCAACTAAAACCTAAACTAAGCTAAAAAGGCCTAAAACTAATAAAACTAAGCCTAAAAGAAAATGAAAACAAGTGAAAAGAGCCCGGGAAATATGTCCTAAAATGGACCTATCACTCATCAAAGGGGACCAAGAGGAAGGGTGTCAGGACTTCTGGCACCAAAAAGAAGGCTAAGACTCCCCTGCTTCCTGCTGATAAAGGGAAGCAGGAGATGACTCCTGAGGAGCTCAAGGAGTTGGAGACCAAGTGTACCCCCATTCTGGGGAAGGGACCGATAGTTTCCATGTCGGTTTATCAACCAGGGGTTACTGAGACCCCCGGCATTATGGCTCCGCCAGATGTCTTAGCCGACCTTTCTCAATCGGTTTCTAAGAATATCCCGCCATCCATCAGGGACTTGGTGAACAAAATGGAAGGTAAATACTACCCTCACCGTGTTAGGACCCTGCGGTTTGTGTCAGGTAAAACTATCTCATCTTCACCTTCTCATCCAGACTCAATAGTGTTTCCCATTTCTGACCCTTCAGGAGGGCCTACTAATGAAGAGGCCGAGAGCTTGCCTGGCGGCTCTTATCTTCCCGGCTACTCCTGGAAGGAGAAGCTAAAGATTGTCCGAGGGATGCTCAAGGGAGCTCCCAAGGAGGTAGCCCACAACATAAAGGGCTTTCATGATGGGCACATCATGCCCATTTTATACAACTTGGCCGAGGTATGCTTTAAGTGCTTTGTTGTAGTTTTTTATCGTTGAGTTAGCTTTTGTTCGAAGCTAATATTCTTATTTCAGGCCATGTTGAGACTGGATGGCGCCAGACAGTGGCGCACTGCCATGGTAAACGAGGTTAAACAGTCTAGGGTCGAGGTTAGTGAAACAAAAGATGCTGCTATGTTCACTACACTTCGACAAGACCAACTAACTGGTGCTTCTATGGAATCACAGGCCGACACCATCGTCAGCCTCAAGGCCGAGTGTGCCAACCACCTGGTCAAGATCAAAACCCTCATCGCCGTGCGCGATGATTTGAAGAAGGAGAAGGAGCAGGTGGAGAAGCAGGCCGAGAAGGCAAGCTCTTCTGCCAAAGCGGCCCTTGAAGCGGCCGAGGATCAGGTCACCCTGCTCCAGACTAGAAAGAAGGAGCTGGAGGAAGAAGTTTCCTCCTTCAAAAAGGGGTTGGTACAAAAGATCTTGGAGGCCGAGCAAGCCTACAAGGAAAAAGTGGCCGAGGCCTGGGAAGTGGCCTACGCCGGCTCGTCTTTTAACCATCTCAGTCGTGCCATAGACTGGGTGGATATGAAGAGCTTGGCCGAGCAAGCTGGTCGCCCCCCTCCTCCATACCCGTCTGATACTGAAGACGAAGGAGGAGAGGAGGAGGAAGACAACGGGGGCCAAGACAATGACGATGATGGTGCTGAGGCCTGATGAGATTAGTTTAGCTTTTATTTAGTTTTTAGTTCCTATAGGCGGTTGGTCCGCCATACTTTGTAATAGTTTAAGCTTATCATGAATAAAACGAGTCTTTATTTTCATCATCTCTCGACTTTTGAAATTATTTCAGCACTTTGAATTTACTTTTTAGTAGTATATTATGCCCCTGAGCAATGCAATCGGTTTATAAATTCTGAGTGATTGCTCGGCAATTTATCTTGGCAATTGTTCTTTGCCAAATAAGTTGGGGGGCAATCAATCAGATACCTGATTACCTTTAAATCGAGTGTATTGCTCAATGTGACCTTTACACATTTTAGGGCTCGTCCCATCCTGGTTGGGTTATCATTTGACTTGGGAATCAATTATAAAATTGCCAAGATCACATTGAGTTCAAGCAACTTCCGGCACCGACTAAGTCTCCAATGAAGAATCGAGTCTAGTGTACGATTGAGGCGGAAGCAGAGGTCCAGCTAGTTGTAGTCGCAGTTTCCCTATTAGTTCGTTTATAACTCTCCCTTCTGGAGAAGATTTTGTTTGCCAGCACGAGTTCCGAGGGTTGCCTATCGTTTAGCTGGAGAGCAAGCGACGACCGATTTGAAGGAATTTCCACTGATGGAGTTCGATGTCGTTATTGGCATGGACTGGCTGTCGAGGTATCGAGCGATCATTCGTTGCCGAGATCAGTTAGTGACATCCCGAAGACCGCTTTTCGTACGAGATACGACCAGTACGAGTTTTGAGGTGATGCCCTTCGGTCTCGCTAATGCATTATCCGTGTTCATGGATCAGATGAACCGGACTTTTCATCACTTACTCGGTAAGTGCGTCGTAGTCTTCCTCGACAATATCTTAGTCTATTCGAGAGATGAGTCTGAGCATGCGGATCATCTCCAGATGGTACTTGAGATATTGCGTAGTAATAAGTGGTTTGCGAAACTCTCCAAGTGTGAGTTCTGGGTTCTCGAAGTAGCATTTCTGGGTCACGTAATCAGTAAAGAAGGCATTAAGGTAGACCCGGCGTAAGTTAAGGCTGTAGTTGAATGGAGTAGCCCGAATAAGGTGGCGGAGGTTCGTAGTTTTCTGGGTTTGGCCGGATACTATCGATGATTCGTCCAGGACTTCTCCAAGATTGCTAGGCCGATGACTAGTCTCCTACAGAAGGAGATCCGATTCGTTTGGACGGAGGCTTACGAGCAAGTGTTTTAGCAGCTGAAACAGAGATTAGTCTCTGCTCCTATTCTTACCCTTCCGAACGATGAGGAGGATTTCGTGGTCTATAGTGATGCGTCTAAGAGTCGTCTAGGTTGTGTGCTAATGCAAAGTGGGAAGGTCATCGCTTATGCATCGAGGTAGCCGAAAGTGCACGAGCGTAACTATTCCACTCCTGACTTAGAGATAGTAGCTGTAGTTTTCACGCTTAAGATCTGAAGGCACTATCTCTATGGTGGTTCGTGTGAGGTATTCACGAATCATAAAAGTCTCAAGTACATCTTCACTCAGGAAGACCTCAATATGAGGCCGAGATGATGGCTTGAGCTTATTAAGGACTTCGACCTGACGCTTAATTTTTGCGAAGGCAAGGCGAACTTAATCGCTAACGCATTGAGTCGCAAGAATCGATTGAGCTTCAGTAGGAGTCGTTTTTCCGTCAGGGTTCGTCTGACTTCTTTGAGTGCCGAGCCCGGAGTTTCGTGGTGAGCAGTCTCTTTTGGTTTAAAATTTCGGGACGAAATTTATTTAAGGAGGGGAGATTGTAACGCCCCAGATTTTGGGCTATTTTCTTTGTATTTGTTTTTATCTTGTGCATGGTCTAAATTTGTTTAGACTATTTTTATTGCTTAAATGTGACTATTTTATGGTATGGGTTATTATTCCTTTTATTTTATTTTATTTTATTTTAATTAATTAGAATTTTATTTTATAATTTTCTAGTTAATTAGTTGAGTTTGGGCCAAGTGCGGATTTAAACATGATAAGTCATGCTTAAGTGCAATTAGCCCAAATGAACTTAGAAGCCCATTTGTGTTAAAGCCCAACCGGCCCCTCTCTCTCTTGATTAGTGGCTTGGTTTTGCCACTTGCCTTTCATTCACACCTTAACCACTTCTATAAATAGAAGGGTTTGTAAGGCTTTAGAACTCATTTGCTCATTTGCCATCAAAGTTTAAAGACTCTCTCCTTCATTCACCCCATTCCACACGCCATTTTTGGCTAAGTAATCCCCCTTCTTTGTTCATCATCTTTTTAAGCCTAAATTTAAAGATTCATCCTCCATTTGATCTTTAAGTGACTAAAACACAAATAGCCTTCATTGCCTTGATCAAGATCATCTGTTTGGGTTTGGTTTCGGGTTTTGGGTGTTCGTGGGGTTCACGTAGGTGGCCGTGTGGTGGTTCGAATATGGACATGAAGTGTGGTCGTGGTCGTGGGGCAGCCGTGCAACGAAGCCGTGATGATGGTTGTGCCGTGCATTGAAGCTGTGCATGTTCAAGAAGGTGCATCGTGTTGTGCGTGACTTTGAGTTCGTATGGGACGAATCCTGGCAGCAGTTTTTCTTTGTTTAAACACCCAATTTTCATAAGGTAACATACTTTTTCATCCTATCTTGTATACTATGATTCATAGGGTAGATTAGATGATTAAATTTGACCGGAAGTTGATGAAATTCATCCTTTGTCATGCGTGTATTTGGGCTGTAATTTAGTGTTGATTTCGTGATGTTTTTGTATAGTTTTCATACATTCGATGATTAGTTATGATAGTTTCGTGTTTAACCATGTTTATGTACAATTTCCATGAAGTTTGGATGAATAGAATTGATGAATATATTGATGAAGATTGCCTATGTTATGCATGTAATTGATGATGAATATGAGATTGAGTTCTTGAATCTTTGTTGAGTTCTTTATGAGTTCTTTATGAGTTCTTTATTGATCTTGATTATGTTATGATGAGTCTAGGATTGTTTTATCATGATTATGTAGTCTTAAGTGTAGATTATATAGTCTTGGTTAAAGAAAGTTAAAATAAGTTTTATGAAAGTTAAGATAAGATTAAAGAAGTTAGATGAGGTTCAAAGAAAGTTAAGAAAAGTTAAAGAAATGCTTAAGTTTGATTATAAAGTGGTAATGTTTATGGTTAGACTCAAGAAAAGGCAAAGAAAAGGCAATCTTGAGGATAACTTCTTTTGTTTACATGTTAGTCTTAAGTCAAGGCGTAAGATGCAACTTAAGATTAACTAAGAATGTAATCGAAAGATAAAAGATTAATGATAAAAGATTAAAGATTAAAGATTAGCTTGATTTTACTATTAGACGCCTAACCTTAGAGTAAGATTCTAAGGCTTGGGTTAAGATGCTGCCCCTATCCTGTCCGCGGTACTGAGATAGTTGGTGATCTTACTATGTCGTCTTCGGATATGGATTTCCAGTAAGATTGGTTTCATGGGGTTGGGAGTAAGATTCTCAATCCTGGCATAGTAGAAAGTTTGTTCGCGTAAGATGCGTTCGTACGTGCATATTCCGGTCTGATATGTAAATGATTGTGCCAAAGTTTAAGTAAAGATAGGTTTAAAGTCGAGTATTGGGAGTTGGTCGAGTTTTGGGGTGATATTGTTGATGTCGTTATTATTAACGTTATCATAGTTAGTTATTGTTGGTTTGATATGTTGTTTTACATGACCGTGTGTTGTATGTCTGATTTGGTGATTTCATGTATTCTATGATCATGTGTATCCACATTAGGGTGGGACAGCTATGTTACTCGCCATTGACTGTGGATTGTTATGAATTTTTCAGGTAACTCTGATGATGTTGGTGTTGCTTAGCATTGGGTTGGGCGAGTGCCGTTATTGCCTAGATTTTATATTGTTATGTTTCGATGTTTTCTAGTTATATACTCTAGAAGTAGTACTCATATACTTTACTATAACTCTGACATGTATTTGGAGTTATGTATGTTAGTAGTAGTAGTTTGACTTTTGGGATTAGTTGTGTACAATCTTGTGGGTAATTGTACTTTTGGTTTAGTAAATATAATCATTTTATGGTTTGCTTTTAAATTTTAAGTGTTTTAGTTTTTTAGTTCTGACTATTCGACTCGTCGGTTTCTTCTCTGCTGGTTTAAGCGAGTCGGGTTGTCACATGAAGCAAGTGGCAAAACTTTGCCACATGACAAGGGGGGGCCGACCAAGCTAAGGAAATGGGCCAAATTGGGCTTTCGATAAATAATTGGGCTAATTGCACTCTTGCATGTTCAATCATGCCTAAACCGATTTGGCCCAAAAATATTAATTAACTAATTAGAAAATTAAATAATAAAAATTCTAATTAATTAAATAATAATAAAATAAATAATAAACAATAATTCATCGAATAAATCAAATCAAAATAAGCAATAATTGATAAATAATAGTCCAAATAAATTCGGACCATACATAAAAATCACATAAATACTAAAATAAATCGACGACAGAAATATTGAAAAATCTGGGTCGTTACAACCTCCCCTCCTTAAAGAAATTTCGTCCCGAAATTTAAAGCAAATGAGATTGTTCACCCTCAAACAGCTCCGGGTACTTCTGCCTCATGGACGCCTTTGTCTCCCAAGTCGCCTCCTCATGGTGTTGATTTCTCCACAACACCTTGACGAGCTGGACTTGCTTACGCCGGAGGGTCCTCACTTCCCGATCCAAGATCTGAACCGGTCACTCCTCGAAATTCCACTGGGATGATGTGGGTAGGATCATGGACATATTTCCTTAGCTAGGAAACATGGAACAAATCGTGAACATTAGATAGACTAGGTGGTAATGCCAACCGATATGCCACCTCCCCAACTCGTTCCAGTATCTCGTAAGGTCCCACGAATTTCGGTCGAAACTTACCCTTTTGACCAAAGCGTGCCACTCCTTTGAATGGTGAAACCTTAAGCAAGACTTTGTCACCTACCTCGAAAGCCAGTGGTCTACGTCGATTATCGGCGTAGGATTTCTGACGACTCTGAGCGGCCTGCATCTTAGACCGAATGACTCGGACCTTCTCTATGGTATCTCGTACCATCTCAGGTCCTACAGCCACAGTATCACTGATATCATTCCAACAAATCGGACTCCGACATTTCCTACCATACAGGGCCTCGTACGGATCCATATCGATGCTGGAGTGATAGCTATTATTATAGGAGAACTCCACCAAACAGAGCATACGTACCCAAGACTGATGGTACTCCAGAGTACATGCTCGCAACATATCCTCCAGAGTTTGGATGGTCCTCTCAGTCTGACCATCTGTCGCCGCGTGAAATGCGGTGCTCAGCTTCAACTTCGTCCCAAAGGCTGCCTGAACTGATTTCCAGAAACGAGACAGAAATCTCGGATCCCGATCAGAAACGATCTCCCTCGGAACTCCGTGAAGTCGGATAATATCCTGGGTATAAGCCTCTGCCAGGCGCTCCATAGACCAGGTCATCTTCATCGGTATGAATCTAGCAACCTTGGTCAACCTATCCACTATTACCCAAATGGCATTCATACCATTACAGGTAGGTAGGCTAACCACGAAATCCATAGATACTGAATCAAATTTCCAGGTCAGAATCGGTAGTGGCTGCAAAAGACCTCCAGGTTAGATCCGGCTCTACCCAACTTTTTCTAGTTCACTCCAACATTCCCCACTTGTCCGACTGTTGCTGAGCAGTTTTTGAATATCAAACGGACCTCCCCATAAGGTAATTTTAATGTGGCCGATTTCCCCTCTTTTGCAATCAGTTTCGCTACAGCACCCGCTGCTCTAGCTAATTGTCCACCCTTTCCAAGTGTAATTTCTATGTTATGTATGGTCGTGCCTAAGGGCATATCTCTGATGCTCGATCTTAACCTTCTGACACACTAAACATCGAGCTACGAACTCTGCTACATCCCTCTTCATTTTAGGCCACTAGAATTGGCCCTTAAGGTCCTGGTACAGCTTGTTACCTCCAGGATAAATAGAGTAGGGCGAGTTATGTGCCTCAGACAAAATTATGTTCCTTAGATCAGAACTTTCCGGTACACACCACCTCCCTCGAAATCGCAGACTACCATCGGAAGGGATCTCGAAACCTACGGCTTTTCCTTGCCGTAAAGCCTCTCGAATCCTAGCCAACTACGGATCTGCTAACCCTCGCGCAATTCCTGAAGTAATTCAGGCTCAGCACTCATAGATGTCAGACGAAATCTGACAGAACTACGGATTCTACTGAAGCTCAATCGATTCTTGCGACTCAGTGCGCCAGCGACTAAGTTCGCCTTGCCCTCGCAATAGTTAAGCGTCAGGTCGTAGTCCTTAATAATCTCAAGCCATCATCTCTGCCTCATATTGAGGTCTTTCTGAGTAAAGATGTACTTGAGACTCTTATGATCCGTGAATACTCTACACGAACCACCATAGAGATAGTGCCTCCAAATCTTAAGCGCAAACACCACAGTTGCTAGCTCCAAGTCATGCGTGGAATAGTTACGCTCGTGCACCTTCAGCTGCCTCGATGCGTAAGCGATGACCTTCCCGCCTTGCATTAGCACACATCCTAGGCCACTCTTAGACGCATCACTATAGACCTCGAAATCATCCTCATCGTTCAGAAGGGTAAGAATAGGAGCAGAGACTAATCTCTGTTTCAACGGCTGGAATGCTTGGTCGCAAGCCTCCGTCCAAACGAATCGGATCTCCTTCTGTAGGAGACTAGTCATCGGCCTAGCAATCTTGGAGAAGTCCTGGATGAATCGTCGATAGTATCCGGCCAATCCCAGAAAACTACGAACCTCCGCCACATTTCTCGAGCTACTCCTTCAGATCGGTCGTCGCTTGCTCCCCAGCTATCACGATAGGCACTCCTCAGAACTCGCGCTGACAAATAAAATCCTCTCCTGACGGGAGAATTATAACTGAACTAACAGAAAAGCTGCCATGAAGATTAGACCTCGAGGCAAAACTACTAGCCACAAAAGAGACAGTAGCACCAGAATCGAATAATACAAGTGCTAAAACACCAGAAACAAGAAATCTACCTAAGACAACGTCGGGCTGAACCTCGGCCTCTGCCTCAGTCATACAGTAGACTCGGTTCTTCACCGGAGTCTTAGTCGGTGCTGGAAGCTGCTTGATCTCGGTGTTTGGCTTCCTCTCGGGGCAAACTGACGCCTTATGGCCTTCCTTCCTGCAGATAAAACAAGCTATGGGCAAACAAAAACGTTGTGTAGATGGACTCTTAGTAAAAATATATGCAATCTGAAGTTGAATAGGAACATATTTCATAACTAGGTCTCCATGTGTCATTCTTTCACAAACAAAATGATAGTCAACATTAATATGTTTACTATGATCATGTGTAGAAACCTAAATGTGTCTCCCCAATGTAGAAACTAATGATGAATGTATCATATTGCCATAACGTCCAACTAAGGTGAATTGATGATGAAAATGCATAATACACCTCAAATAATTTCCTAAACCATGGTTGAATTGCTTTGGAAGTGTTTATTAGGTTTCGCGGTGATTAAGGGATTTATTCATATTTTTTTACCAATTTAAGGAATTTTTCATATTTTTCCATCCATTTTTCCATGTTTTATATTCATAAAAAAATAAAAAAAATGTCATTTTGCATCATAAAATATTTTTTAAAATCATAATTTTTTTTTTATAATTTATTCATATTTTTCTATATGTTTTTATCATATTTTAGAGCTTTTTATAGTTTTTTAGGATTTTTGCATGCTTAGTGGCATTTTCGTCATTTTCGAATGTTGAAAATAGTTCCGCAAAGCATATTAGTGTTTTTAATAATTTTTTTAATAATTTTTCTATAATTTTTTAGAGCTTCTGGAGGTTTCTAGAACATCCCGGAGCGTTTCGAGCATTCAAGAACATTCTGGAACATTCTAGAACATTCCGAGACATCCCGGAGAATCCCGGGACACCCCAGAATATTCCGGAATATCAAAAGATTACAGAATATTTCCGTAATCAAATAAAAATCGGATAATAATCCCGGAAATCACGCGCAAAATCAAGCAAAATCGACCCCGGATCAAGACAAGACCTGCGCCTAGACGCATGTCTCATATCATGACCTGCGTCTTGACGCAGGACACAAATACTGACCTGTGTCTTGGCGTAGGTCATGTTACAAGACCTGCGTCTAGGCGCAGGTCTGATGTCCCTCCAGGTCCTTCGTTGCTCCTTCTGGCCTATAAATACACGTCCTTCTCTTGCATTGCATACTTCAATCCTAAACATTCATATCACATCAAACACCTCTCAACACTCATCTATACATATCACAAATCATCAACTCAATAAACTTCAAGCAAAACATTTGTATTCATCATAAACTATCCCTTGGTTGTTTTAAAGGCATTACAAGGTACTATTTCCTGAAATCTCTACCGTTATAAACTTTTATTATTTTGTTTTAATTTCATTATTTGACTCATTAAATGGTGATTAAAATGGAGATAAGTGATGATAACGGATAAATTCATAACAGATAATGAAATTTCTTGTTGAACATACATATGAATGTTCAACACGTTAATCTATTTTTTCATAATTCTTCACAACATTCATAACGATTTGATCATCATTTTAATCGCCATTTATAATCGATTTTTAATTATTTCATTAGTTTTTAATATGATCTAAACATATGCATTGTGATTAAAGATTCACTATGTGTTATAACAAGATCGTACATAAAATTTAATTTCGTAATCAATTCATATGCATTTGTTTTAATTTTGTATTTTTTATTTTGAATCTCTTTTATTATGTGTTTTTTTAACATTCAGAGATTTTATTTCATATTTTTTTCATCATGTGATTTATTTTATTTATTATTTTTAGGATTTAATACGGATTTAATCTAAAGTGGTCACAATAATTAGTCCTAATTTGCAAATAATTCAAACCCGCCTAGGAATATGCGCTTTTAGGATATAATCTGAGATATCTTTGTATTCGGGAGTAATAATAATACGACCACAAAAAGAGACCTAGTAGAGACCACTTATAGGCAGGCGAGCCCAATGCAAAATTGGCTCGTAACCTGTCCCCGAACCCATACTCTGGTGCACGACCATATTGGGCTAATTGCTCCCGACATTGGTATTTCTTCGGTGTCCGTGGACCGTATAAAATGCACGGTGGCGACTCCTACTAGACCACAATCACATGTGGTGTTAACGAGCATTCAAAAAAACTCTGGAGACGTAGACGGCCAGAAACGACCCCTACATCATGTTGCACTAGATTGACAGCAAGATAGGTAGCCGAAACATTGTCACAAAATAGCTGGACAGGAGTGCGAATGATAAACCCAAGTTCAGCAAGCATAGTTCGAAGATGCAAAGTGTCGGAAATTGTGTGGGCTACCACTCTATATTCAGCTTCCGTGGAAGATTTAGACATAGTAGGTTGCTTCTTAAATCGCCAGGAAATCAGATTATCACCAAAGAAGACAGCATAGCTAGTTGTAGAACGATAACTATCGGGACAATCGGCCTAGTCTGCATCTGAGTAAGAAATCATGACATCATAAATTTTGGATGGGAGAAGCCACAAACCATGATTTGCAGTGCCAATTAAGTACCTGAAAATACGCTTAACAATGGCAAGATGAGTTGTACGAGGAGCATGTACAAAATGAGAAACTAGATTTACGGCATATGTAAGATCAGGTCTAGTCCTAGTCAAGTATTGTAAACCACCTACCATACTACGGTACTCAGGCGAATCTGCAAGCAAATCACCATCAGTGACAGAGAGTGTCGTTCTAGAGGGGAGTGGAGTACGTACGGGCTGTGCAGTATGCATGTGAAATTTATGTACCAAATAATGTGTATATTTTTGTTAATTTAAGAAAATATCCTTAGGAGTACGTAAAACCTGAATGCCAAGAAAATAATAAAGATCTCCTAAGTCCTTCATAGCAAACTGTGCAGCAAGTAAGGAAATACACAGATGAACTAAGTCTGAGGAATTGCCTGTAAGGACAATATCATATACATAGAGAAGAAGAAACAAACTATCCTTGCCAAGACTAAAGATAAAAAGAAAGGTTTCAGCTTGACTACAGAAGAAGCCATGTCGTAAAAGGAAACTGCTAAACCTATTAAACCAAGCCCGGGGAACTTGTTAAAGACCTTAAAGTTCTTTACGGAGACGACAAACATGATTAGGATAATTAGGATGGGCAAAACCAGGAGGTTGTTTCATATAAACTTCCTCTGTGAGAAAACCATGTAAAAAGGCATTTTTAAACATCTGGTTGACAAAGGACCCAACCATAAGAAAGAGCAATAGATAAAACAAGACGAATGGTCGTTGGTTTAACAACAGGGCTGAAAGTTTCATCAAAATCAAATCCTTCCTGTTGATTATTCCCTTGAGCAACCAATCATGCCTTTTTCCGCTCAACACTCCCATCTGAATTATATTTTTTTTTATAAACTCATTTGGACCCCACCACATTTTTTCGCTTTATCATATGGAACCAAATCCCATTTATTATTTGAAATCATTGCATTAACTCTTCGGCCATTGCAGCTCTCCATTCAGAATCCTTGTTTGCTTTAGAGCAACATGTAGGATCGGGAGGATTGAAAATTGGACTTAAGGAGACAAAGTCAGGAAAACTTTTGTGTTTTAAAATACCATGCTTAGACCGAGTTTGCATTCGAGGAGATAGTGGTGGATGGGATATTTCTGGTGATGGGTTAGTGGGAGATGAGGAAATGGATAAAGGGGCAGAATTAGAAGTAGCATTGTCAAGATGTGGAGTAGATAGAGAAGAAGATGAATTAACAGTAGTGGAAGTGATGATGTCATGGTTAGATGGCGGTGAAGGTTGTGGGTCACAGGGGGAAAAGGTGGGTGGGGTAGGCTGTATAGGAAAGGATATTGACTATAATGGTGACCCAAATCATGACAGAGTTGGACTCCAAGACTCAAGTAGAGAGGAAGAAACATCCTTAGACCCCTGATAGGAGGGATTTTCTCACCAAATAAAAACCCCCGTCGTAGTATGAGTGGGGGTGTCGAACACGGGGAAGGTACTTCGCACTAGTCTAGGCATGAGCGTTGAGCAAGCTAGGTCAATGGATGGTCGCGAGAGGCGGTTAGAACTACGGGAATTAACTAAAACTACACTATGAAAATAAGAATAAAAGGGACTAGGGTAAGAGATCCACAACTCATACCACCATGAATTGTGAGTCAATCGAACATAGACTTAGGTCATGGATAAGGGGAGGTCGTTCTAAGATCGCACTACTCTTTCGAGCTAGTACGATGGCCAGGAAGACATACACAACCCACTTTCGTGCGGCGACACATCTAACAAGCCTTAAGCACGAAATCACGAAGACCGGTAACTTTCCCTTGATCGGGCAAAGGAAGTCATCACCCACGTTCACCTTTCGGTCCTTCGGTGGGGATTCTTCAATGAATCCTATGTTAGCTAGACACAAGAATCAACATTACCGAATCCTAAGGTACCGACATTATCACAACCGAAGCCAAGAAACAACTAAACCACAATCATGGAGGATTTGAAAAGTTTCACTCAAACTCTAGAAATTAACTACTCAAAATTATTTAATAAAAACATAATTAAAACTAAAACTAAAAACATAATTAAACCTAAAACTATGAACAAAACAAATGAAACTAAAAACCTAAGAAAATAAGAACACTACTAGTAAAACAACTATCAACTAAACTACCAACAAATCAAACAACAAAAACAAACAACAACAACAACAATAACAAACTAAAACTATAAGGAATAAGTACATAAAGAAATAAAAAGCAAGTAAAAGAAAGCTATGAAAGTACCTTGAAGAGGAGAACAAGAAGATGAAGAAAAACTAAATTACTTGCATAAATTAAAGTGCTTGATTACAAAAGAAAACAAGATCTAGAACTAAGCTAAGGTGAGACAAGAGAGGCTCTCAAAGCCCTCCAATCTGAGGCTACAAACGGTTCAAAAGGGTATATATACACTAGTAATTTACAAAGCAAAAACACGGCCAGAAAACGCGAGAAAACAGAGCTGCCAAAAGGAGCGGCCGTGCAAGAATGAGGAGCGATAGCTCCTTTATAGGAGCGGCCCTGCAAAGAAGAGGAGTGACCGCTCCTTTTGGTCTGGTGCTTAATTCTTCATTTCAGAGCTTGGGCGCGACCGTGCTACTAGGGGAGAGACCCCTCCTTTTACAAAAAGCCTCTAAATGTGTCTTGGCTCAGATATCCGATGCTCGAACGACTCGTCGAATTCCGTGAAGTATGAGTTACCTACAAAAATGAGGAAAACGACCAAAAAGGAGTAGCACATAGCAAGAAATACTGCAAAATAGCTGAAGCACAACTAAACTACAAAAAGGAAATTAAAATGATAAAATGAAATAAGAAAAGGGAAAACTATGCTATAAACTAACCGAAAAGCTAAGAAAAACACTAATAAAAAGTCGGTTATCAAACTCCCCCAAACTAAAACGTTGCTTGTCCCCATGCAGCTACTGCGCGAAGAGTTCAGCAAATCCCTCAGGAGAGGAATTCTACAAGGGACTAAGGACTCCTATTACAGTCTTAAGACGCACAAATCCCAATGCTAGGAACTAACTAAACTAAGGACTGAAACCTTTCACACATTAGAACCTTAAAGGACTACGAGGTATCCAAGCCTAAACAACCTAACAACCGTCAAACACCCTTGAATAATCTCAGACATAAGTCGGTGGCGGGAAAAATACTCCGTGAGGGAGTCATGAAGAACAAAGGAAAGGACACTCATGTCTCGCCGGAGTTAGCGTCTCTCGAAATTTGACAGGTGACGCCGCATACCAAAGATGAGACCTTTCGAGAACATGAAATCAATAGGGCTTAAGGTCATAGTATCTTACATACAAGGTCCGAAACTACAAATAACTACCGACCGACCGTTAGGATAATTTACAATAGGACACTGGTCGGCTAAGAAAACTACTATCTCCTTCTCTAATTATGTACATTTTTTGCTCTTTTTTTTAACATTTTTTTTTGAAGAAAATAAAAAAGAAAAACAAGCGTATAAACAATTAGAACTAAAAACATGACATAAAAACATAAATAATTAATAATTAATTTTTTTTTTATAAAGGAGTTACAATACTCGAATAATTACACTATTACAAAATTTACAAGGACCGAAAATAAACTCGATGCTATGACGTAAGATGGTGCCTAAATCATGTTCCAAGTCTCGAAAGGGCGGTAGCAATTCACAAGTCAAAAATCAGAGCCAAAAGAAACAGATAAACTAAAACCGACGAGGGATACAATGCGACGCTCAGAAATGAATAACCCTAAAAGGGTCTAATTAAGGTAGGAGCTCGAAACCTCACCTAGGTTCAAAAACCACCGACTCAGCGTCAACTAAACAAGGGACAACCTCGTACCACAAACCGACTTGGATACACATCTAGTCCTAAAGGGTTCTCCTAAAAGGGAAAAGCATTCTATCCTAAGAGTTAGTAAAAAGCATTGAAAATTGTGCGAACTCGAGACTCTAAAGGAAAGAAAAGTCCCTATAAGGATTACCCTAGTTTCGTCATCGGGAGACGACTAAACCTAGAAAAATAAAAGGGAAAAAGAAAATAAACTACAAAAATAAGCTATATGCAAAAATGGAGAAAAATAAAAGGAAATAAACTACAAAAAGAAACTAAAGAAAATAAGAAATGAAAAATAAACTACGAAAATAAACTAGAATGCAAAGCATTAAAATGCATTTGGATTTTCAAAACGGGAGCAAAGAAACCACAGAGGCACACTACACCTAAAAGGAAACAACCAATCAAGAACAGCTGCACAACATAAGAACACCTACTGGACTGACTAGAAGATCACCAGAAAAATGAGCACTAGGCTACCCCCCCAAAACTCCCCCCAAACTAAGCAAGAAAGCACCAAGTGACCTAAGGGAACATCCCCCCAAAATAATGTGGAGCATTGTCCCAGTGCTCCCGCATACGTCGGTCCAAATCCTCACGTACCCGGATATCCTCCTCGGAAGGATGGAAGTTAAAGGTCAAATCCACACCGTCGGGCGTGTCAATAGGGTCACTAACGTGAGGTGGGAGAGTGTAATCAGGCCTGTTCGGATACATGCCTATCTCGAAAGGTCGCTCAGCAAAGGGCTCCCAACCGCCATGGTAATCAGGGAGCCAACCATCCTCAGGCATCGTGGGGTCCCCATTAGGGTTACAAGCACTGGGGATGCGATAATCAAAGGATGGGTGGTCCCGCGGTGGGAAGTAAGGGTAGGTGGGTTGTCTATCATTCTACCCTGGTGGGGGTCCTTGCTGAGGAGGTCTAAATGGGTAATTAAGGTAAGGGGAAAAATCGCCACGGCTCACGTGAACGTGATAGAGCTGGGCGTTCATCAAGTCATGTGTAGCTCGGTCACTCTCGATCTGATCGAGGCGTGAGCTAATATGTCCAAACCCCTGAGCCAAATTGGTTCGCGTAGCTTGCCTGCCCTCGATGTGATCGAGGCACGAGTTAAGCTGCGCGAAAGCATGTGAAAGATCAAATTGGGAGGAGCAAGAAGCTTCTCCCTGCTCAAAGGTGAGTCCAGTCGAGGGCCGCTCGGGAACCGCGTCCCGTCGGCCTCGCACGTGCTCTCTACGAGAAGCGCGCTCAGTCCGTACAGCATGGGAGGGGAAAGTCTCAGCAATGATGCGACTGTCCTCCTCCGAGAGGGGCTTAGGTGAAATGAGCCAAGGACGATTCCGAGTAATATCGGAAGCGTTCCGGCTCGGCAAATAAGAATGATGGGTCCCTCCCACCATCCAGCTATAACGACGCTCCTGCTCAAGAACTCGTATGAAACACGAGTTCGTGAGGTACTCGTCATCGAGAAGGTAGTGTGAACCAGCTCTCTCAAAACGAGTGAAGTAGCGATCGTGGCCTAGGGCGCGGGCTATAACAGTGACTAGGCCCCCTAGCTGGATGGCGCCTGTACAGTGGCGCTCCTTTCGTAACTCACAACATCTCTCTATAAAGAACCATCCGGTATTAATCCGGGCGGTTGGATCCTCCAAAGGGTAGGCGGCGAGGTATAGCATCTTTAGCTCTTTTGCGTTGATTTTACTCAAATCAGCTTTTGAATAAACCAAAAAACAAATGAGCCTATGAAAAATGCGGATGGCGGGATGTTGGAATTCCGAGGCATAACACTCTCGGCTCACAAAATGAGCGCCCGCTCCAGACATAGTCCGCCACACCGCAGTAGGGTTAAATCCCTCGATTTCGCCTAAGTTAAAAATAGAGTTCTGAGGATCACAGTGAAATATCTCGTTTAAACGAGTCAGAGAGATTTTGTGTGATTTATTGTACAACTGAAATTGAATGTTGTACTCAGGAAATTCGTCGTGCGACGAGGTGCGTTCATAGTGCAATGACGACGCGGACAATGTTTACAAATGTGTACTCCGGGGGTAAATCCAAAAATTCGCCCCAACCAAAGTTGGTGGCGAGCACCCCTAAAAATCTAGCAATGCTAGGGTCATAGAATCGGGTGGGGTGGATCTTCCGAGACGCAAGTGTCTCAAATTGGGCCCGGAAGCCTTATGTGCGGATAGGAGGTGGAACGGGATCGTTCTCACGCTCGACATCAGGATTGGTCGGGCCTGAGCCACGCTGCCGTTTTTTAGGGGCCATGGGTAGGGAATCAAACAACCAAAAGCAATTAAAACTGTGTCGCAAATAATATGTCGCTATTAAACGACAACAACAAAAGTCCAACAACAGTCCTAAGGTCAATCTAGCAGCTTCAAACCTACCCAGTCAATGACTAAGGGGCCTAACTCCAATTGCCCCAAAGCCACACAAAAACAAACAAATCAATGAAAATCAAGGAACAAAGTGTCACCTAAAATTCAATAATTAAATTCAAACAAAAAATCCAAACAATAATCCAACCAACAAGGATATTAAACAATTAAATCAAAATTCAACCAACAAATTCATACAAATAAAGTCCAAATACAAGAAATGAACCAAAAATATGCTTGAAAATGAAAAGGGTTGAAGATTTTATACCAAATGGAGTATGAAAATACCCCTTACTACCTCCTTGAAGTGAAGAATTGTAATGAGACAAATTGTGTTGCTTGTTTGTGCTAAAATTCCACAAATTCGAACCCCCAAACCACTTTGTTATAGAAGGTCACGAGTAAAAAAAAAATTCAGATCGAAAGGAGCGGCCGTGCAAGGTAAAGGAGCGACCGCTCCTTTTCTTAAATTAGCTACTGACCTTACGACCCGTCCAAAGGAGCGGCCGTGCATGTGCAAGGAGCGACCGCTCCTTTTGTAAAAAGTGCTACTGGAATTTGTAATCTGTCCAAAGGAGCGGCCGTGCATGTGCAAGGAGCGACCGCTCCTTTTGGATTTTCAGCTACTGGAAATTTGTACACACGAGGAGGAGCTATGTTATGAAAATGGGCGCGCCCGTGCGTATCCAAGGAGCGACTGCTCCTTTGAGTTCAGTAGCTACTGCCTCTTTTTGTTCCACTGTTTCACGCCCTTGCAACTTGTTCATTGAGGGCGCTCCTCTAAAGGAGCGGTCGTGCATCATAGAGGAGCGACCGCTCCTTTCTTCTGCTTCAAATTTTTGGCTTTGCTCTTTTTCCTTTGCATTCCAATGACCAAAGGGAAGTTGGTCTAGATCGAATGCCTCTGATTTCACCCCTTTGGTTCATCACATTGCCACTACCTCTTGCTCATACTCGTTCCAAAAATGAAGCTCGCATTCATGTTCGTTATCTGCACAACATTCAAATGACATACCAAAACGAGCATAAAATGGAACTCAAAAATAATAAAATAAAAGCAAAAATCATTATTTACTCTAAAAAGCAATAAATCACAGGTTGCCTCCCGAGAAGCGCTTGTTTAACGTCCCGAGCCTGACGAACTAGTCGGACACAGGGACTAAGATGTAACAACACTTACATCAAAGTCATCCAGCGGAACAAACACGCGGGGCTCAATAAATAACACCGCAAAGTTCGTAAAAGCTTATCAAACGCACTAGCACTCAACTCACTAAAAACCACATAAGCAATGATCAAATAAAGCAAAGGGGACGGTTTGAAAACCGGCATCCAATGCTTATGTGGGAGTGAGTGCCCACAGGGAGGTAAATCAAAATAAAAACTACTAAAAGAAAAATTAAATATAGTAGGGGGAACACCTCCATACACCTCACTTGCCTTGGTTCTTGGAGGAGAAACATGGGAGTCAAGACAAGAGATGATGCCCTCGGATGGAGGTGATATGAGCACGGATGGAAGTGGAGTGGGATGTGAATAGACGAGGTTAAATCCTCCTACAAAGGGAATAAGAGAATGTGGTATAACCACATCCTCCACATTAACTACCTCGTCGGTTTCACTCGACTCTGCTATGAGGGCCTCATCCTCTATAACATCACATGACGATATGAAAGTGTCATGATTCTCATCACAACATTGCCAATAAATGCCATCGTCTATGCAAGTCGGGATGGTGTGCTCGACTATGAGGGGTGAGGGATCGAATTCATGACTAAGGTCATCATCGAAGGGCTCACCTAGGGGAATATGAGGTGAATCAACTATGTTCATGCCAAGACCTTGTAAATACTCATCAAGAACATGATTAAGCGAACTCGATTCATGTGAAAAATGATGAGAAAAATCAAAGGTAGTGGCATGAGGTGATGGTTGATTAAAACCATATTCCTCAAGTGCACTCGACTCATGACTATAATCATGTATTCCTTGGCTAGTTATATCCCATTCATAGGTGTCCTTAGCGAGACACTCGAATAAGAGCCAAGCTTTATCCAAGTCGAGAGCTAAGAAGTCGCCATGAGATAGGTATTTTATCCAATTTTTCGTCTCATAGTTCAAACCCTCATACAACATATTGCATATATCCCACTTACCAAGATTATGATTAGGCGGAAGAGAGCTTCCGATCCTGTCATAATACACCCAAAACAATTCATGCTCATATTGGGGATCGATCAAAGGAGTGGCCATAAGGCCCAAATATTCACAAAAATAAAGAAAAATAAAGGCCTAGAACCATTCTACTCAACCTAAACTAATGGCATTGCCTTCCCCGGCAACGGCGCCAATTTGATAGGAGGGATTTTCTCACCAAATAAAAACCCCCGTCGTAGTATGAGTGGGGGTGTCGAACACGGGGAAGGTACTTCGCACTAGTCTAGGCATGAGCGTTGAACAAGGTAGGTCAATGGATGGTCGCGAGAGGCGGTTAGAACTATGGGAATTAACTAAAATTACACTATGAAAACAAGAATAAAAGGGACTAGGGTAAGAGATCCACAACTCATACCACCATGAATTGTGAGTCAATCGAACTTAGACTTAGGTCATGGATAAGGGGAGGTCGTTCTAAGATCGCACTACTCTTTCGAGCTAGTACGATGGCCGGGAAGACATACACAACCCACTTTCGTGCAGCGACACATCTAACAAGCCTTAAGCACGAAATCACGAAGACCGATAACTTTCCCTTGATCGAAGGCCCAACTTTCGTGGTGCTTCCATCAATCGGGCAAAGGAAGTCATCACCCACGTTCACCTTTCGGTCCTTCGGTGGGGATTCTTCAATGAATCCTATGTTAGCTAGACACAAGAATCAACATTACTGAATCCTAAGGTACCGACATTATCACAACCGAAGCCAAGAAACAACTAAACTCAAACTCTAGAAATTAACTACCCAAAATTATTTAATAAAAACATAATTAAAACTAAAACTAAAAACATAATTAAACCTAAAACTATGAACAAAACAAATGAAACTAAAAACCTAAGAAAATAAGAACACTTCTAGTAAAACAACTATCAACTAAACTACCAACAAATCAAACAACAAAAACAAACAACAACAACAACAATCACAAACTAAAACTATAAGGAATAAGTACATAAAGCAATAAAAAGCAAGTAAAAGAAAGCTATGAAAGTACCTTGAAGAGGAGAACAAGAAGAAGATGAAGAAAAACTAAATTACTTGCATAAATTAAAGTGCTTAATTACAAAAGAAAACAAGATCTAGAACTAAGCTAAGGTGAGACAAGAGAGGCTCTCAAAGCCCTCCAATCTGAGGCTACAAACGGTTCAAAAGGGTATATATACACTAGTAATTTACAAAGCAAAAACACGGCCAGAAAACGCGAGAAAACAGAGCTGCCAAAAGGAGCGGTCGTGCAATCATGACGAGCGACCGCTCCTTTATTGGAGCGGCCGTGCAAAGAAGAGGAGCTACCGCTCCTTTGGTCGGGTGCTTAATTCTTCATTTCAGAGCTTGGGCGCGACCGTGCTACTAGGGGAGCGACCCCTCAGCTCCTTTTGCAAAAAGCCTCTAAATGTGTCTTGGCTCAAATATCCGATGCTCGAACGACTCGTCGAATTCCGTGAAGTATGAGTTACCTACAAAAATGTGGAAAACGACCAAAAAGGAGTAGCACATAGCAAGAAATACTGCAAAATAGCCGAAGCACAACTAAACTACAAAAAGGAAATAAAGATGACAAAATGAAATAAGAAAAGGGAAAACTAAGCTATAAACTAACCTAAAAGCTAAGAAAAACACTAACAAAAGTCGGTTATCAACCCCACAATTGTCGAATAAGGAAATTGAGACTCATGAAATGTTACATGACGACTTATATATACTCTACATGTTTTAGGATCTAGACACCTGTAAACCTTATAATGTGTTGCATAACCAAGGTAAACACATCTAAGTGATCGAGGAGACAATTTGTTGGATGGTGTGGCCCGAAAATTAGGAAAGCATTCACACCCAAAAACTCGCATAAAAGAATAATTAGGAGATTTAGAAAATAATTTCTCATATGGAGATAAACCATGCAAATATGGAGTGGGCAATCTATTTATTATGTACGTGGCGGTATAGACAGAATCAACCCAATGTGAAGTAGGCATATGGGCTCGAATAAGCATGGTGCGTGCAAGTTCAACGATATGACCATGTTTACGCTCTGCCACACCATTTTGTGCTTGTGTATTAGGGCACGATTTGCGAAAATGCACCCCTATATTCCAAAATTCTTTTGAATATAATTTGTTATCAAATTCACGTCCTCCATCACTTTTAAAATACTGAATTTTTGTGTCAAATAAATTTTCAACAAGAGAACGAAAACATGCAAATAAGTTATATAATGTTTGAATGAATATTATAGGACATGAATGACACTTAAAAATACAAATTAGGTTGATCGATGCGAAGTTGGGAATGAAAACGCCCAAAACGAGCCAAAAATGGCCTATTTAATTTCGTTTTATTCCAAAACCCTCTAAACTTTCCCAAAAACATGCAAATAAGCGATATAATGTCTATAATAATGTTATGAGTTGTGAATTAACCTTTAAAACATGATCTATGTTGATCGGTGCGAAGTTGGGAATGAAAACACCAAAACGAGTCAAAAATGGCATATTTAGTTTGTTTTTGTTCCAAAACCCTCTAAACTTTCCCGAAAACATGCAAATAAGTGATAGAATGTCTATGACAATGTTATGAGTTGTGAATTAACCTTTAAAACACGATCTACGTTGATAGGTGCGAAGTTGGGAATGAAAACACCAAAACGAGCCACAAATGGCCTATTTAGTTTTTTTTTTTCCAAAACCCTCTAAACTTTCCCAAAAACATGCAAATAAGTTATATAAAGTTTGAATGAATATTATAGGACATGAATGACACTTAAAAATACAAATGAGGTTGATCGATGCGAAGTTGGGAATGAAAACACCCAAAACGAGCCAAAAATGGCCTATTTAGTTTGGTTTTGTTCCAAAACCCTCTAAATTTTCCCAAGAACATGCAAATAAGCGATATAATGTCTATAATAATGTTATGAGTTGTGAATTAACCTTTCAAACATGATCTACGTTGATCGGTGCGAAGTTGGGAATGACAACACCAAAACGAGTCAAAAATGGCATATTTAGTTTGTTTTTGTTCCAAAACCCTCTAAACTTTACCGAAAACATGCAAATAAGTGATAGAATGTCTATGATAATATTATGAGTTGTGATTTAACCTTTAAAACATGATCTACGTTGATAGGTGCGAAGTTGGGAATGAAAACACCAAAACGAGCCAAAAATGGCCTATTTAGTTTTTTTTTGTTCCAAAACCCTCTAAACTTTCCCAAAAACATGCAAATAAGTTATATAAAGTTTGAATGAATATTATGGGACCTGAATGACACTTAAAAATACAAATTAGGTTGATCGATGCAAGGATGGGAATGAAAACACCCAATACGAGCCAAAAATGGCCTATTTAGTTTGGTTTTGTTCCAAAACCCTCTAAACTTTCCCAAAAACATGCAAATAAGTGATATAATGTCTATAATAATGTTATGAGTTACAAATTAACCTTTAAAACATTATCTACGTTGATAGGTGCGATCTTGGGAATGAAAACACCAAAACGAGCCAAAATATCCTATTTAGTTTGTTTTTGTTCCAAAACCCTCTAAACTTTCCCAAAAACATGCTAATAAGTTATATAAAGTTTGAATGAAAATTATAGGACATGAATGACTCTTAAAAATACAAATGACGTTGATCGATGCGAAGTTGGGAATGAAAACACCCAAAACGAGCCAAAAATGGCCTATTTAGTTTGGTTTTGTTCCAAAACCCTCTAAACTTTCCCTAAAACATGCAAATAAGTGATATAATGTCTATAATAATGTTATGAGTTGTGAATTAACCTTTAAAACATGATCTACATTGATCGGTGCGAAGTTGGGAATGAAAACACCAAAACGAGCCAAAAATGGCCTATTTAGTTTGTTTTTGTTCCAAAACCCTCTAAACTTTCCCGAAAACATGCAAAAAAGTGATAGAATGTCTATAATAATTTTATGAGTTGTGAATTAACCTTTAAAACACGATCAACGTTGATAGGTGCGAACTTGGGAATGAAAACACCAAAACGAGCCAAAAAATGGCCTATTTAGTTTGTTTTTCTTCCAAAACCCTCTAAACATTCCTGAAAACATGCAAATAAGTTATATAATGTTTGAATGAATATTATAGGACATGAATGACACTTGAAAATACAAATTAGGTTGATCGATGCGACGTTGGGAATGAAAACACCCAAATCGAGCCAAAAATGGCATATTTAGTTTGGTTTTTGTTCCAAAACCCTCTAACCCTTCCCAAAAACATGCAAATAAGTGATATAATGTCTATAATAATGTTATGAGTTGTGAATTAACCTTTAAAACATGATCTACGTTGATCGGTGCGATGTTGGGAATGAAAACACCAAAACGAGCCAAAAATGGCCTATTTAGTTTGGTTTTGATCCAAAACCCTCTAAACTTTCCCGAAAAGATGCAAAAAAGTGATAGAATGTTTATAATAATTTTATGAGTTGTGAATTAACCTTTAAAACACGATCAACGTTGATAGGTGCGAAGATGGGAATGAAAACACCAAAACGAGCCAAAAATGGCCTATTTAGTTTGTTTTTGTTCCAAAACCCTATAAACTTTCCCAAAAACATACAAATAAGTTATATAATGTTTGAATGAATATTATAGGACATGAATGACACTTAAAAATACAAATTAGGTCGATCGATGCGAAGTTGGGAATGAAAACGCCCAAAACGAGCCAAAAATGGCCTATTTAATTTGGTTTTGTTCCAAAACCCTCTAAACTTTCCCAAGAACATGCAAATAAGCGATATAATTTCTATAATAATGTTATGAGTTGTGAACTAACCTTTAAAACATGATCTACGTTGATCGGTGCGATGTTGGGAATGACAACACCAAAACGAGTCAAAAATGGCATATTTAGTTTGTTTTTGTTCCAAAACCCTCTAAACTTTCCCGAAAACATGCAAATAAGTGATAGAATGTATATGATAATGTTATGAGTTTTGAATTAACCTTTAAGACAAGATCTACGTTGATAGGTGCGAAGTTGGGAGTGAAAACACCAAAACGAGCCAAAAATGGCCTATTTAGTTTGTTTTTGTTCCAAAACCCTCTAAACTTTCCCGAAAACATGCAAATAAGTTATATAAAGTTTGAATGAATATTATGGGACATGAATGACACTTAAAAATACAAATGACGTTGATCAATGCGAAGTTGGGAATGAAAACACCCAAAACGAGCCAAAAATGGCCTATTTAGTTTGTTTTTCTTCCAAAACCCTCTAAACTTTCCTGAAAACATGCAAATAAGTTATATAATTTTTGAATGAATATTATAGGACATGAATGACACTTGAAAATACAAATTAGGTTGATCGATGCGAAGTTGGGAATGAAAACACCCAAAACGAGCCAAAAATGGCCTATTTAGTTTGGTTTTTGTTCCAAAACCCTCTAACCCTTCCCAAAAACATGCAAATAAGTGATATAATGTCTATAATAATGTTATGAGTTGTGAATTAACCTTTAAAACATGATCTACGTTGATCGGTGTGATGTTGGGAATGAAAACACCAAAACGAGCCAAAAATGGCCTATTTAGTTTGGTTTTGATCCAAAACCCTCTAAACTTTCCCGAAAAGATGCAAAAAAGTGATAGAATGTCTATAATAATTTTATGAGTTGTGAATTAACCTTTAAAACACGATCAACGTTGATAGGTGCGAAGATGGGAATGAAAACACCAAAACGAGCCAAAAATGGCCTATTTAGTTTGTTTTTGTTCCAAAACCCTATAAACTTTCCCAAAAACATACAAATAAGTTATATAATGTTTGAATGAATATTATAGGACATGAATGACACTTAAAAATACAAATTAGGTCGATCGATGCGAAGTTGGGAATGAAAACGCCCAAAACGAGCCAAAAATGGCCTATTTAATTTGGTTTTGTTCCAAAACCCTCTAAACTTTCCCAAGAACATGCAAATAAGCGATATAATTTCTATAATAATGTTATGAGTTGTGAACTAACCTTTAAAACATGATCTACGTTGATCGGTGCGATGTTGGGAATGACAACACCAAAACGAGTCAAAAATGGCATATTTAGTTTGTTTTTGTTCCAAAACCCTCTAAACTTTCCCGAAAACATGCAAATAAGTGATAGAATGTATATGATAATGTTATGAGTTTTGAATTAACCTTTAAGACAAGATCTACGTTGATAGGTGCGAAGTTGGGAGTGAAAACACCAAAACGAGCCAAAAATGCCCTATTTAGTTTGTTTTTGTTCCAAAACCCTCTAAACTTTCCCGAAAACATGCAAATAAGTTATATAAAGTTTGAATGAATATTATGGGACATGAATGACACTTAAAAATACAAATGACGTTGATCAATGCGAAGTTGGGAATGAAAACACCCAAAACGAGCCAAAAATGGCCTATTTAGTTTGGTTTTGTTCCAAAACCCTCTAAAATTTCCCTAAAACATGCAAATAAGTGATATAATGTCTATAATAATGTTATGAGTTGTGAATTAACTTTTAAAACATGATCTACGTTGATCGGTGCGAAGTTGGGAATGAAAACACCAAAACGAGCCAAAAATGGCCTATTTAGTTTGTTTTTGTTCCAAAACCCTCTAAACTTTCCCGAAAACATGCAAAAAAGTGATAGAATGTCTATAATAATTTTATGAGTTGTGAATTAACCTTTAAAACACGATCAACGTTGATAGGTGCGAAGTTGGGAATGAAAACACCAAAACGAGCCAAAAATGGCCTATTTAGTTTGTTTTTATTCCAAAACCCTCTAAACTTTCCCGAAAACATGCAAATAAGTTATATAATGTTTGAATGAATATTATAGGACATGAATGACACATAAAAATACAAATTAGGTTGATCAATGCGAAGTTGGGAATGAAAACACGCAAAACGAGCCAAAAATGGCCTATTTAGTTTGGTTTTGATCCAAAACCCTCTAAACTTTCCCAAAAACATGCAAATAAGTGATATAATGTCTATAATAATGTTATGAGTTGTGGATTAACCTTTAAAACATGATCTGCGTTGATCGGTGCGATGTTGGGAATGAAAACACCAAAACGAGCCAAAAATGGCCTATTTAGTTTGTTTTTGTTCCATAACCCTCTAAACATTCCCAAAAACATGCAAATAAGTTATATAAAGTTTGAATGAATATTATAGGACATGAATGACACTTAAAAATACAAATTAGGTTGATCGATGCGAGGTTGGGAATGAAAACACCCAAAACGAGCCAAAAATGGCCTATTTAGTTTGGTTTTTGTTCCAAAACCCTCTAACCCTTCCCAAAAACATGCAAATAAGCGATATAATGTCTATAATAATGTTATGAGTTGTAAATTAACCTTTAAAACATGATCTACGTTGATCGGTGCGAAGTTGGGAATGAAAACACCAAAACGAGTCAAAAATGGCCTATTTAGTTTGTTTTTGTTCTAAAACCCTCTAAACTTTCCCAAAAACATGCAAATAAGTGATAGAATGTCTATGACAATGTTATGAGTTGTGAATTAACCTTTAAAACACGATCTACGTTGATAGGTGCGAAGTTGGGAATAAAAACACCAAAACGAGCCAAAAATGGCCTATTTAGTTTGTTTTTGTTTCAAAACCCTCTAAACGTTCCCAAAAACATGCAAATAAGTTATATAAAATTTGAATGAATATTATAGGACATGAATGACACTTAAAAATACAAATGAGGTTTATCGATGCGAAGTTGGGTATGAAAACACCCAAAACGAGCCAAAAATGACCTATTTAGTTTGGTTTTGTTCCAAAACCATCTAAACTTTCCCAAGAATATGCAAATAACTGATATAATGTCTATAATAATATTATGAGTTGTGAATTCATCTTTATAACATGATCTACGTTGATTGGTGCGAAGTTGGGAATGAAAACACCAAAACGAGTCAAAAATGGCCTATTTAGTTTGTTTTTGTTCTAAAACCCTCTAAAATTTCCCAAAAACAAGCAAATAAGTGATATAATGTCTATAATAATGTTATGAGTTATGAATTAACCTTTAAAACATGATCTACGTTGATCGGTGCGAAGTTGGGAATGAAAACACCAAAACGAGCCAAAAATGGCCTATTTAGTTTTTTTTTGTTCCAAAACCCTCTAAACTTTCCCAAAAACATGCAACTAAGTTATATAAAGTTTGAATGTCTATTATAGGACATGAATGACACTTAAAAATACAAATTAGGTTGATCGATGCGAAGTTGGGAATGAAAACACCCAAAACGAGCCAAAAATGGCCTATTTAGTTTGGTTTTTGTTCCAAAACCCTCTAAACTTTCCCAAAAACATGCAAATAAGCGATATAATGTCTATAATAATGTTATGAGTTGTGAATTAACCTTTAAAACATGATCTACGTTGATCGGTGCGAAGTTGGGAATGAAAACACCAAAACGAGCCAAAAATGGCCTATTTAGTTTGGTTTTGTTCCAAAACCATCTATACTTTCCGAAAAACATGCAAATAAGTGATACAATGTCTATAATAATGTTATGAGTTGTGAATTAACCTTTAAAACATGATCTACATTGATAGGTGTGAAGTTGGGAATGAAAACACCAAAACGAGCCAAAAATGGCCTATTTAGTTTGTTTTTGTTCCAAAACCCTCTAAACTTTCCCAAAACCATGCAAATAAGTTATATAAAGTTTGAATGAATATTATAGGACATGAATTACACTTAAAAACACAAATTAGGTTGATCGATGCGAAGTTGGGAATGAAAACACCCAAAACGAACCAAAAATGGCCTATGTAGTTTGGTTTTGTTCCAAAACCCTCTAAACTTTCCCAAAAACATGCACATAAGTGATATAATGTCTATAATAATGTTATGAGTTGTGAATTAACCTTTAAAACATGATCTACGTTGATCGGTGCGAAGTTGGGAATGAAAACACCAAAACGAGCCAAAAATGGCCTATTTAGTTTGTTTTTGTTCCAAAACCCTCTAAACTTTCCCGAAAACATGCAAATAAGTGATAGAATGTATATAATAATGTTATGAGTTGTGAATTAACCTTTAAAACATGATCTACGTTGATAGGTGCGAAGTTGGAAATGAAAACACCAAAACGAGCCAAAATTGGCCTATTTAGCTTGTTTTTGTTCCAAAACCCTCCAAACTTTCCCAAAAACATGCAAATAAGTTATATAAAATTTGAATGAATATTTTAGGATATGAATGAAACTTAAAAATACAAATTAGGTTGATCGATGCGAAGTTGGGAATGAAAACACCCAAAACGAGCCAAAAATGGCCAATTTAGTTTGGTTTTGTTCCAAAACCCTCTAAACTTTCCCAAAAAAATTCAAATAAGTGATATAATGTCTATAATAATGTTATGAGTTGTGAATTAACCTTTAAAACATGATCTACGTTGATCGGTGCGAAATTGGGAATGAAAACACCAAAACGAGCCAAAAATGGCCTATTTAGTTTGTTTTTGTTCCAAAACCTCTAAACTTTCCCGAAAACATGCAAATAAGTGATAGAATGTCTGTAATAATGTTATGAGTTTTGAATTAACCCTTAAAACATGATCTACGTTGATAGGTGCGAAGTTGGGAATAAAAACACCAAAAAGAGCCAAAAATGGCCTATTTAGTTTGTTTTTGTTCCAAAACCCTCTAAACTTTCCCAAAAACATGGAAATAAGTTATATAAAGTTTGAATGAATATTATAGGACATGAATGACACTTAAAAATACAAATTAGGTTGATCGATTCGAAGTTGGAAATGAAAACACCCAAAACGAGCCAAAAATGGCCTATTTAGTTTGGTTTTGTTCCAAAACCCTCTAAAATTTCCCAAAAACATGAAAATAAGTGATATAATGTCTATAATAATGTTATGATTTGTGAATTAACCTTTAAAACATTATCTACGTTGATCGGTGCGAAGTTGGGAATGAAAACACCAAAACGAACCAAAAATGGCCTATTTAGTTTGTTTTTGTTCCAAAACCCTCCAAACTTTCCTGAAAACATGAAAATAAGTTATACAAAGTTGGAATGAATATTATAGGACATGAATGACACTTAAAAATACAAATTAGGTTGATCGACGCGAAGCTGGGAATGAAAACACCCAAAACGAGCCAAAAATGGCCTATTTAGTTTGGTTTTGTTCCAAAACCCTCTAAACTTTCCCAAAAACATGCAAATAAGTGATATAATGTCTATAATAATGTTATGAGTTGTGAATTAACCTTTAAAACATGATCTACGTTGATTGGTGCGATGTTGGGAATGAAAACACCAAAACGAGCCAAAAATGGCCTATTTAGTTTGTTTTTGTTCCAAAAACCTCTAAACTTTCCCGAAAACATGCAAATAAGTGATAGAATGCCTAAAATAATGTTATGAGTTGTGAATTAACTTTTAAAACATGATCTACGTTGATCGGTGCGAAGTTGGGAATGAAAACACCAAAACGAGCCAAAAATGGCCTATTTAGTTTGTTTTTGTTCCAAAACCCTCTAAACTTTCCCAAAAACATGCAAATAAGTTATATAAAGTTTGAATGAATATTATAGGACATGAATTACACTTAAAAACACAAATTAGGTTGATCGATGCGAAGTTGGGACTGAAAACACCCAAAACGAGCCAAAAATGGCCTATGTAGTTTGGTTTTGTTCCAAAACCCTCTAAACTTTCCCAAAAAAATGCAAATAAGTGATATAATGTCTATAATAATGTTATGAGTTGTGAATTAACCTTTAAAACATGATCTACGTTGATCGGTGCGAAGTTGGGAATGAAAACACCAAAACGAGCCAAACATGGCCTATTTAGTTTGTTTTTGTTCCAAAACCCTCTAAACTTTCCCGAAAACATGCAAATAAGTGATAGAATGTATATAATAATGTTATGAGTTGTGAATTAACCATTAAAACATGATCTACGTTGATAGGTGCGAAGTTGGAAATGAAAACACCAAAACGAGCCAAAATTGGCCTATTTAGCTTGTTTTTGTTCCAAAACCCTCCAAACTTTCCTGAAAACATGAAAATAAGTTATATAAAATTTGAATGAATATTTTAGGATATGAATGAAACTTAAAAATACAAATTAGGTTGATCGATGCGAAGTTGGGAATGAAAACACCCAAAACGAGCCAAAAATGGCCAATTTAGTTTGGTTTTGTTCCAAAACCCTCTAAACTTTCCCAAAAACATTCAAATAAGTGATATAATGTCTATAAAAATGTTATGAGTTGTGAATTAACCTTTAAAACATGATCTACGTTGATTGGTGCGAAGTTGGGAATGAAAACACCAAAATGAGTCAAAAATGGCCTATTTAGTTTGTTTTTGTTCTAAAACCCTCTAAACTTTCCCGAAAACAAGCAAATAAGTGATATAATTTCTATAATAATGTTATGAGTTATGAATTAACCTTTAAAACATGATCTACGTTGATCGGTGCGAAGTTGGGAATGAAAACACCAAAACGAGCCAAAAATGGCCTATTTAGTTTGTTTTTGTTCCAAAACCATCTATACTTTCCGAAAAACATGCAAATAAGTGATACAATGTCTATAATAATGTTATGAGTTGTGAATTAACCTTTAAAACATGATCTACATTGATAGGTGTGAAGTTGGGAATGAAAACACCAAAACGAGCCAAAAATGGCCTATTTAGTTTGTTTTTGTTCCAAAACCCTCTAAACTTTCCCAAAACCATGCAAATAAGTTATATAAAGTTTGAATGAATATTATAGGACATGAATTACACTTAAAAACACAAATTAGGTTGATCGATGCGAAGTTGGGAATGAAAACACCCAAAACGAACCAAAAATGGCCTATGTAGTTTGGTTTTGTTCCAAAACCCTCTAAACTTTCCCAAAAACATGCACATAAGTGATATAATGTCTATAATAATGTTATGAGTTGTGAATTAACCTTTAAAACATGATCTACGTTGATCGGTGCGAAGTTGGGAATGAAAACACCCAAAACGAACCAAAAATGGCCTATGTAGTTTGGTTTTGTTCCAAAACCCTCTAAACTTTCCCAAAAACATGCACATAAGTGATATAATGTCTATAATAATGTTATGAGTTGTGAATTAACCTTTAAAACATGATCTACGTTGATCGGTGCAAAGTTGGGAATGAAAACACCAAAACGAGCCAAAAATGGCCTATTTAGTTTGTTTTTGTTCCAAAACCCTCTAAACTTTCCCGAAAACATGCAAATAAGTGATAGAATGTATATAATAATGTTATGAGTTGTGAATTAACCTTTAAAACATGATCTACGTTGATAGGTGCGAAGTTGGAAATGAAAACACCAAAACGAGCCAAAATTGGCCTATTTAGCTTGTTTTTGTTCCAAAACCCTCCAAACTTTCCCAAAAACATGCAAATAAGTTATATAAAATTTGAATGAATATTTTAGGATATGAATGAAACTTAAAAATACAAATTAGGTTGATCGATGCGAAGTTGGGAATGAAAACACCCAAAACGAGCCAAAAATGGCCAATTTAGTTTGGTTTTGTTCCAAAACCCTCTAAACTTTCCCAAAAAAATTCAAATAAGTGATATAATGTCTATAATAATGTTATGAGTTGTGAATTAACCTTTAAAACATGATCTACGTTGATCGGTGCGAAATTGGGAATGAAAACACCAAAACGAGCCAAAAATGGCCTATTTAGTTTGTTTTTGTTCCAAAACCTCTAAACTTTCCCGAAAACATGCAAATAAGTGATAGAATGTCTGTAATAATGTTATGAGTTTTGAATTAACCCTTAAAACATGATCTACGTTGATAGGTGCGAAGTTGGGAATAAAAACACCAAAAAGAGCCAAAAATGGCCTATTTAGTTTGTTTTTGTTCCAAAACCCTCTAAACTTTCCCAAAAACATGGAAATAAGTTATATAAAGTTTGAATGAATATTATAGGACATGAATGACACTTAAAAATACAAATTAGGTTGATCGATTCGAAGTTGGAAATGAAAACACCCAAAACGAGCCAAAAATGGCCTATTTAGTTTGGTTTTGTTCCAAAACCCTCTAAAATTTCCCAAAAACATGCAAATAAGTGATATAATGTCTATAATAATGTTATGATTTGTGAATTAACCTTTAAAACATTATCTACGTTGATCGGTATGAAGTTGGGAATGAAAACACCAAAACGAACCAAAAATGGCCTATTTAGTTTGTTTTTGTTCCAAAACCCTCCAAACTTTCCTGAAAACATGAAAATAAGTTATATAAAGTTGGAATGAATATTATAGGACATGAATGACACTTAAAAATACAAATTAGGTTGATCGACGCGAAGCTGGGAATGAAAACACCCAAAACGAGCCAAAAATGGCCTATTTAGTTTGGTTTTGTTCCAAAACCCTCTAAACTTTCCCAAAAACATGCAAATAAGTGATATAATGTCTATAATAATGTTATGAGTTGTGAATTAACCTTTAAAACATGATCTACGTTGATTGGTGCGATGTTGGGAATGAAAACACCAAAACGAGCCAAAAATGGCCTATTTAGTTTGTTTTTGTTCCAAAAACCTCTAAACTTTCCCGAAAACATGCAAATAAGTGATAGAATGCCTAAAATAATGTTATGAGTTGTGAATTAACTTTTAAAACATGATCTACGTTGATCGGTGCGAAGTTGGGAATGAAAACACCAAAACGTGCCAAAAATGGCCTATTTAGTTTGTTTTTGTTCCAAAACCCTCTAAACTTTCCCAAAAACATGCAAATAAGTTATATAAAGTTTGAATGAATATTATAGGACATGAATTACACTTAAAAACACAAATTAGGTTGATCGATGCGAAGTTGGGACTGAAAACACCCAAAACGAGCCAAAAATGGCCTATGTAGTTTGGTTTTGTTCCAAAACCCTCTAAACTTTCCCAAAAAAATGCAAATAAGTGATATAATGTCTATAATAATGTTATGAGTTGTGAATTAACCTTTAAAACATGATCTACGTTGATCGGTGCGAAGTTGGGAATGAAAACACCAAAACGAGCCAAACATGGCCTATTTAGTTTGTTTTTGTTCCAAAACCCTCTAAACTTTCCCGAAAACATGCAAATAAGTGATAGAATGTATATAATAATGTTATGAGTTGTGAATTAACCATTAAAACATGATCTACGTTGATAGGTGCGAAGTTGGAAATGAAAACACCAAAACGAGCCAAAATTGGCCTATTTAGCTTGTTTTTGTTCCAAAACCCTCCAAACTTTCCTGAAAACATGAAAATAAGTTATATAAAATTTGAATGAATATTTTAGGATATGAATGAAACTTAAAAATACAAATTAGGTTGATCGATGCGAAGTTGGGAATGAAAACACCCAAAACGAGCCAAAAATGGCCAATTTAGTTTGGTTTTGTTCCAAAACCCTCTAAACTTTCCCAAAAACATTCAAATAAGTGATATAATGTCTATAAAAATGTTATGAGTTGTGAATTAACCTTTAAAACATGATCTACGATGATCGGTGCGAAATTGGGAATGAAAACACCAAAAAGAGCCAAAAATGGCCTATTTAGTTTGTTTTTGTTCCAAAACCTCTAAACTTTCCCGAAAACATGCAAATAAGTGATAGAATGTCTGTAATAATGTTATGAGTTTTGAATTAACCCTTAAAACATGATCTACGTTGATAGGTGCGAAGTTGGGAATAAAAACACCAAAACGAGCCAAAAATGGCCTATTTAGTTTGTTTTTGTTCCAAAACCCTCTAAACTTTCCCAAAAACATGGAAATAAGTTATATAAAGTTTGAATGAATATTATAGGACATGAATGACACTTAAAAATACAAATTAGGTTGATCGATTCGAAGTTGGAAATGAAAACACCCAAAACGAGCCAAAAATGGCCTATTTAGTTTGGTTTTGTTCCAAAACCCTCTAAACTTTCCCAAAAACATGCAAATAAGTGATATAATGTCTATAATAATGTCATGATTTGTGAATTAACCTTTAAAACATGATCTACGTTGATCGGTGCGAAGTTGGGAATGAAAACACCAAAACGAGCCAAAAATGGCCTATTTAGTTTGTTTTTGTTCCAAAACCCTCCAAAATTTCCTGAAAACATGAAAATAAGTTATATAAAGTTTGAATGAATATTATAGGACATGAATGACACTTAAAAATACAAATTTGGTTGATCGACGCGAAGCTGGGAATGAAAACACCCAAAACGAGCCAAAAATGGCCTATTTAGTTTGGTTTTGTTCCAAAACCCTCTAAACTTTCCCAAAAACATGCAAATAAGTGATATAATGTCTATAATAATGTTATGAGTTGTGAATTAACCTTTAAAACATGATCTACGTTGATCGGTGCGAAGTTGGGAATGAAAACACCAAAACGAGCCAAAAATGGCCTATTTAGTTTGTTTTTGTTCCAAAAACCTCTAAACTTTCCCGAAAACATGCAAATAAGTGATAGAATGCCTATAATAATGTTATGAGTTGTGAATTAACTTTTAAAACATGATCTACGTTGATAGGTGCGAAGTTGGGTATGAAAACACCAAAACGAGCCAAAAATGGCCTATTTAGTTTGTTTTTGTTCCAAAACCCTCTAAACTTTCCCAAAAACATGCAAAAAGTTATATAAAGTTTGAATGAATATTATAGGACATGAATGACACTTAAAAATACAAATTAGGTTGATCGATGCGAAGTTGGGAATGAAAACACCCAAAACGAACCAAAAATGGCATATTTAGTTTGGTTTTGTTCCAAACTAAATAGTCTAAAATGAGAAGTGTTCTTTTATTCATAATGTCAACTTTATTGTTCTTTTATTTTGAATTGTTTGAACTAACTCCGTCCATAATTTGCAAGAACAATATAACCATAACCTTTCGGAGTCTCAGGCTAGTGGCTCGGAGATGGATCCCAACCAGGTCTTCTTTGATACGGTTGGTGGCTTCCGGAAGCGCGAGGTTCTAGGGTTCGTCAAAGACGGAGCTTCTCTCTATTATGAGAGAACCTCGCGGCGGCACGTTGGATCTGCCTACTCTCCATCAGTTTCCGCTCAACTGGCAAAGATAACCGAACGTTTGGAGGAGTCCGAGCGTGCGAGGACGAAGTTAGAGGAGCGAGAGCGCCGTCTGGAGGAGCGAGACCGCCAACGGGAGGAGCATCAGCGTCGTCTGGAGGAGGATCAAAAGAAGCAAGCGGAGTACATCGAGCAGATGAAGGCGCAAATGGACGCTTTCATGAGGCAATTCAGCGATCAGTCTTCCATTCACCGACGACCCCCCGACGATCGCACAGACAGTTCTGGCGGTTCTGGAGCCTTCGTAGTGTAGTTGTTTGTTATATTTCGGTTTATTATAGTTTACGTTTTTGGAAACTGTAATATGTATTACAAATTTTTATGTATTACGAATTATTTATATAAATAATATAAAATATTATTATAAAATATTATTTCGTATATTTAATATGTTTTTCATTAATAAATAATTTAATTTCTTTTGTAAAGGTTTTTTGTTATTTAATGAAATGGAAAAAAAAAGACATAACAATTTAACGACCGAAAAACGGTCGGTATCCAGAAAGAAAAAACCGCGAAAAATGAAAAATATTAAAATTAAAAAACCGCGAAAATTAATATACCGACCGACACACGGTTGGTAAATTATTAAGCGCCAAAAAAAAAAATGGCTGGAAGGAGCTACGTTCCGACCGCCTGGCGGTCGGAACATAGCTCCATAATATTTTTTTAAAATTTTTTTATTTAGTCGGTCAACGGTCGGTAAACGGTCGGTAAAATGTTTCCGACGGAGAGTCGGTCGGTAAAAAACTTTTTCCGACTAATTATACACCGACCGCCTTTTGCTGACCGAAGACGGTCGGTAAGTTTAAATACCGATCGTTAACGATTGGTAAAATGCGGTCGGCCGAAGCTTATTTTTTTGTTGTGGTCAAATAAAACATGCTAGATAGAAGAGCTAGAGAAGGACAATCCCTTTTCACTCCACAACCAAATAACCACAAGCTATGCTAGTTTCGTATCCACCCTGAAAGGTAGCTCCTCATGACTCCATGAAGGAGCCAGAAAAACAAAAAGGAGAAACAATTTAGGATACCCGACATCTCATCATAACAAAACCGCTCAATATGCTTGATCCATAACTTCCTCCACCGAATATGACTCAACTCTCTAGGATCAAGAGGACTTAAGGGTTGTAATGTAGGGCTAGGGGTAAGGTAGGAATCAATTTGGCTTGTGGTGCTCAAAACCTAAATAGTGAAGCAAATAAGCGCCAATGAGCAACAAATAGCAAACAAACTCCTAATATTCAACGCATATACACACAAAATCCCCCAAGCTTATTCAAAGAAATAAACAAAATTTGAAAAATTTTACACAATTTTTCGCATCACTCCTCCTCCCCCAAGCTTAAAGGACACAATGTCCTCATTGTGAAAAAGAACGGAATAAATGCTCATTTTTTTCAACTTTTCAACTTTTATTTTTTTTACAATTTTTTTTTTAATTATTCAACATGACCTTGCCTTTTCAACTTAGGTCGGCTTTTTCTTGCAACCATGCAAATCAACACACTTTAGCTTAGGAAAACTCCCTTACTCCTCCACAAATTTCCATTACAAAACAAATACAAACCACAATGCTCCAATTGCTTCACTATACCTAATGGGGTATAAAACAAAACAAGGGGCATATAAGGCTAGTAATGTGGCTAAAAGAATAGGAAAGGCTAAGCTCAAAGGATTCCAAAGGATAAATGCAAAGCAAAAACCTAGAAATGTGAAAAAAAAGAAGCTAAATACTAGAACAAAAAGGGAAATGAAAAAGAAAATAATGGAAAATAACTAAGAAATGAATGCCTCCGTCCTCCCCTAGAGTAGCTCGGTCGTGGTCTCGGCGAATCATGAATCAAGTTCTTGATCAAGCTAAGCTATGAAAAGGATCCTATCGCCACTCAAACAAAACAATATTGAAGGCTTGAAAGATTTGACAATTCCTCACATGTTAAGGGTAGTGGTTTGCAAATACTACCTCTAGGGATTCAACTAGCTAGCAAAGCATCACGAATCATACCACAACCCAAGAGTTTAAGTTTCATGAACTCTAAAGCTCTAAAACCTAGCATATAATATTTGAAAATCAACCCCAACATCTCAAACCATGTGGACCGCTAACAATTAGGAAGGAATGCATTCAAAGTCCAAGACTCTAAACGATCAAGTCCGAACTAAAAACAAAACCGAAAATACACTTTGCCTTGAAAAGAAAGGAAAAGAAAAAGAAGCGGAAGAAAGTAAAAACAAAAGAAGAAAACTATATAAAAGTGAGGAAAACAAAATCCAAGCATGAATGACTCTCAAATAAGCAATCAAGCATCAAACAAATAAATAAATCGAGGCCCAACGCCATCGATATCCAAATGTCCTCAAGGGCTTAAGAGCCAAAATTAAAAGCCAAACATCCTCGAACAATCATCTCCTCCTAGACCTAACCCTAAAACTAAGCAAACAAGGAAAATAAAAGAGGAGCGTTTGGAAAGGTCTCACCAAAGTAGGCTTCAAAATAAGCAAATCAACTTCAATTTTACATTTTAGCACCATACATGATCCATTTGTGTTGCTTAAGCATCAAACCTGCAAAAGAAGAGAAAGCAAGCACCAAACTCCAAAAACAAATTAATTACAGATAAAAGAATTAAAAGAAAAGAGGGGAAAGCCAAGTAAACTATATACAAGGGAAAGAAGGATGATATCTAGTATATAGCATCGCAGAGCTCGTAGTAGCGTGTCATGGACATCGCCACTAAATCGAGAGAGAACCACGTAAGCAAGAGAATTAAATAGGGAAAATGAGAAAGGAGCGTCACCATTTGCTTACGTGGGGGAGGGGGGATAAAATTAAAATAAAAAGGAAAATCAACAAAATAAGAAGAAAATTCGAAATCAAAATAAGTAAAAGAAGAAAAAATATCATTACTATACATTTTTGTTGCTTTGGTTTAAAAATAGTAGTCATGAGGTTCATTAGGGGGTAAGAACTCATCAAATGATGGACAACACACATAAGGCGGAAGAGAAACGGGTGAAGAAGGAACTGGGACACACGCCCTATGTGAGGTGGGGCAAGGAAGAGACTCGATGAAAATAGAATAGGCAGACTTAACATCAACATTCTCAAAGAGAGGATTTTGATACTCACAAATCTCATCATCATCCTCAAAAAGAGGACTTAGAAACTCGCAAGTTTCATCATCAATCTCAAAGAGAGGGTTTTCAAATTCAAAACAAAACTCCTCATCCTCACTATCACTCGAGTTGTCACAATGGGCTACGTTACCATCACAATCACTCAAAACCCTAAGAGTTTCTCCATACTCAACATCGTTGCCATCGAGAAATGCAAAAACCTCATCAACTAAAAGCAACAAATCCTCTTCCTCCTCATTGGAAACATGGAGCTTGGATTATTTAGGTGAAGAAAGAAAGGAAGGAGTGGTCGGCTCAAGAGGAGAGGGAGATGTCAAAACTAGTTCAAAGGAATTATCATCATCCTTTTGAGCGACATCCACCTCTTCTTGAATCGGATTCCTCAAAGAAGAGCTCGGGTGTAACAGCCCTGATTTTATAGGTATTTCTGTTGAGTATTTATGTATGTTTATGTGATTTTATGTATGGTTCAAATTTACTTTTGAACTATTTATTTTATTTTATGTGAATAATTTCGATTAAATTCGAATTATTTAATTTGGATTGATTATTATTTATTTTATTATTATTTAATTATTTAGAATTTTATTATTTAATTTTCTAATTAGTTATTTAATATTTTTGGGCTAAATCGAATTAAGCATGATTAATCATGTAATTATTGTAAATTGGCCCAATTAATCACGAGAGCCCAATTTGGCCCATTTGGCCTCATGGGAACCAGCCCCCTTAATGATTAGTGGCTTGATTTGCCACTTGCCATGCATTCACACCTTAAACCACTTCTATAAATAGAAGGGTTAGTAAGGCTCGGAAGCTCATTTGCCCATTTAAACACAATTTCCAACTTAATCACTTGCCATCAAAAGATCAAACACAAAACACTCTCCAATTCTCCATATTCCACACGCCTATTTTGGCTCAAAAATTCCCATCAATTGTTCATCAACTTCTTAAACCCAAAACTTAAAGATTCATATTCCATTGATCTTTAAGTAATTAAACCTCCATTAATCTTCATCTTTTGTGATCAAGATCATTAGTTTAGGTTGAGTTCCGGGTTGTGACGTGTTTAGGTTCGGTTCGTGAAGTGGCCGTGTGGTTCGTGGTGGTGCACGTGTGTGCAAGTGGTGGTTCGTGCCGTGGCCGTGCAGTGGGTCCGTGCTCGTGTTGGCCGTGGTTGGTGGTTTGAGTGGGCCGTGTTCGTGTGGGTGCAGCCGTGGGGTGGCCGTGCTAGGCAGCCGTGCGGTTCGCGGGGTTCGTGTGCAAGGACCGTGCCGTGCGTGTGTGGTCCGTGTTGCTTGGCCGTGTGGTTTAGTTTCCGGGCAGCGAGTTTTTAGTGTTTATCTTGTTAATCTTCATCAGGGTAACATACTTTCTCAACTTGATTGGTATACTATGATCCATAGTATAGATTAAATGCATAAGATTAGTTTATGTTGAAGTTTTTACATGTTTATGTGTATGAAATATAAATCTGATTTTTAAGTGATTTCATGATGATTTTAAGTTTTAAAATGATGATTCTATGATTGATTATGTTAGTATTAAGTTTATGTTTATCATGTTCAAGTTTGATGAATTTTGGATGCAAGAAAGTGGATAATTTCATGTGTTGAATTGGGTTGAAAGTATGCGTGTATTTTGATGATTTGGGATGAGTTCTTGATTCTTGAATGAGTTCTTGGTTGAAGTTCTTGAATCTTGATTGAGTTCTTGATTGAAGATCTTGAATCTTGGATGAGTTCTTGATGAGTTTCTTGAATCTTTGATGAGTTCTTTATGAGTTCTTGATTGAGTCTTTAAAGTTAAAGAAAAGGTTAAAGAAAGTAATAAGATGTTGTAAGATGTTTGGTTTACATGTTATTTCTTGAGTCAAGGCATAAGATGCAACTTAAGAAGTAACTAAGAATGTAAAATTCGGATTAAAGAGTTAAAGATTTAAAGATTAGCTTGATTTCGCTATTAGACGCCTAAATCGTAGAGTAAGATTCTATGTTTTTGGGTTAAGACGTTGCCCCTATCCTAACCGCGGTATTGGGATAGTGATTACCACTATATCGTCTTTGACATGGATTTCCAGTAAGATTGGTTTCATAGGGTTGGCAGTAAGATTCTCAATCCTGGCATAGTTGGAAAGTTCGTTCGCGTAAGATGCGTTCGTACGTGCGTAGTCCAGTCTAGTATGCGAATGATTGCGCCAAAGTAAAGATTGGTTAAGTTAGTCGAGTCAAGCATGTGTATTTGTATGAGTCGCATGATTTGATTGGATTATTATGATTTGGGTTATTTGATTTATGCTATGTTCATGTGTATTCCCGTTAGGGTGAGACAGTTATGTTACTCGCCACTGACGGTGGACTGTTGTTTTTCAGGTAATTCTGATGATGAGGTCCTTGCTTAGCATTGGGTTGGGCGAGTGCCGTTATTGCCTAGATTTTATATTGTTATGTTTCGATGTTTTCTAGTTATATACTCTAGTAGTGGTTCTTATATACTTTACTATATACTCTAGTAGTAGTTTGACTTTTGGGATTAGTTGTGTACAATTTTGTGGGTAATTGTACTTTTGGTTTTAAATATAATCATTTTGAGGTTTGTTTTAAATTTTAAGTGTTTTAGTTTGTTAGTTCTGACTATTCGACTCGTCGGTTTCTTCCGCGCCGATTTAACCGAGTCGGGTCGTCACATCGGGTCATCCTTGCCACAACCACCCTCACAATCAACCATAAATCCAAAATCATCCATCTCTTCCTCTAAGCAAGATTCTAATATCTTAAGTCTCTTTATTAATTTACTTATCTGCACCTTGATGACTCGACTTCCCTCACTTTCTAATGGGAGACATTTAAGAATCTTAAAACACATGTCAATCAAGTCATTATACCCCTTAATCACTTGAGGAGTACAAACACTTGTATGAACAAAGTTATAAGGTCTTAGAAACTCATCAAGAAGGGAAGGGTCATAGCTAATCTCATCACAAGAAACATGAGAATCTTGATTGTAATGTGTGCAATCAAATGAAGAATTAAAATCGGGGTGCACATTATTACAATTAGGAGAAATAGGAGGAAATGAATCGAAGTTGGGTTGAACTTGGCTAGAATGGGTACCCATGTCCCATTCATAAGTGTCTTGGGCTAGCCAATAATAAAAATTCCAAGCATTTCCTAGGGTCAAAGCTCGAAACTCACCGTTATGCATAGACTCAACAACACCCAAAGTAAAAGCATTCAAACCTATGTAAATCACCTCACAAATATTCAACAAATTATCATCCCAAAAAAAAGGAACTATACTTTGAACTCTATTGAAATATCTCCAAAATGACTCACCTTCGAATTGAGGAACTAAAAAACTTGCCATCATTAAACCAAATTTCGACAAAAATGCAAGCAATTATTATTAAATAAATAAATAGCCAAAATAAAACAAAATAAAATACCCCTTTTTTAATTTTTTTTTTTTTGCAAATTTTTGGAAAATAAGGGAAAAAATCAAAGGAAAACAAAATCAAAAGGAAAGAAAAATAAAGCAATTAACTCAATCAAGAAAAATTACACAACATTTTTCAACCGTTGTTCCCCGGCAACGGTGCCATTTTGATGAAGGGGTTTTTGGGCTCTTTCACCAAACAAATAAAACCCCCGTTGTAGTATAAGTGGGGGTGTCGAACACGGGGAACAAGTCGTGAATCGTGTTTTGCGATTTAGGTCGATTGAGGATCTTGGTTTTTTTTTGGTTTGAAATTGAAGCTAAAACTATTGCATAAAATAAATGCGAAAAATAATAAACTAAAATCTAGGGTTGTCGGATCCGAGTTCACTTGATTTCGGGGAATTACATCAAAAAGTCTAAAGAACGAATTAAATCAAGGAAGGGGAAATAAACTCTAATAAGGTACCTAAACCTCCTCCCAGAGTGATTTAGGATTTGACGAATGAATATAACAATAACGACTTCTCCCGAATGGATGTTATCAATACATACAATGATCACAATTATACCAAGGTTTCACTAGAAGTAAATTCCTAGTTCAACTACCGACTCCCGTTGTAATAGTCTCACTAACAACGTACCTAAAGTGGATTCCTAGCTCGACCATCGACTCCCGTTGTAATGGTCTCACTAGCAACATTGGGCAATGAAAATCAAAGCATAATTAACTCATAGACAAAGCCTTATTATACTTAGAAAATAGCAAGAAATTAACTATGGCCTTTAGCTAATCTCTAAGCTCATTGACACCAACATTAACCAACCATGAACACAATTCAACCAAAAACTAGATGAAAACACCCAAATTCAAGTCATGAACCCATCACTTTCAAACCCTAGAAATTAACTACTCACTAAACATGAACAAGAGCATTACACTAATAAACAAGCATAAAAACATGAAATTAAACACTAAATCTATCAACAAGCAAGAAAATAAACAAAGCAAACCTGAAATTGCATAATTTAAACACTATACTACTTGAAAACCATGAGAAAAACAAGATTGAAAGCATTGAAAATAGCAAGAACAAGCAAAGAGAAGGAATAGAGAACTTATTGAATTTTGATGTACAAATTCGTTGGAATGGCCATGTCACTTGAGCAAACCTTGAAATCTATTCATCATCTTCAACAAACTATTGAAATCTAAAGCTAAAACTACATCTAAAGCTATGGAAGCAAGAAGTAAACATAAACCCTAACTATGTGAAGAGGAAGAAAGGTTTTCTCTCTCCTCAAACCCTAAGCAAATCTGAATTTTAGGACTCAAAACTAAGCTAAAATGTTGTTTCTTGTGTTTAGGGACCTAAGAGTATATATATACAAGGTGTGAAGCAAGGGCACAAGCAAAAGAAGAGGCACGAGCCTCATTAAAACAGCACGCAGCAGCAACGAACAACACGCAAAAACAGAGCTTTAGAGGGTGGCTTCGGCGCAGACTCGCGGAGGGGGAAGTGCGGGCGCATAGCCGGCAGCGCGGGCGCGACGTTGGTGGTGGCGCGGCCGCGAGTGAGGCCTCGAGCAAGGTGCTGGAGCTGCTTCTTTGTTGGTTGTCGCGGGTAGCTTTCATTTGTCGTGGGTGCGCCTATACCTCTGTCCGCGACCATGACTTGACCCAAATGCTTCCAACTTTTGCTCGGGTTTCTCGGGACGGGTCGGCACGCCTCCCGAGACATCGGGCATCGGGCCCGACAAACCTTAAAAATTACAAAAATGCCCTTTGGGTGCACTTTGCCTTGTCTTGTGGTCTTGGCTTTGCCGCATGCTTCTCTAAGCTTCTTGGGACCTCTCATGACCCTTGACGGCTTTTGAGAATCGCTTGGAAACCCACAAAACACCTACATTAAATAACAAAAGGCATAAGTAACACAAAATAGCTCAATTATTGACGAAAACAACTATAAAACAACATTATTCAACGAAAACTCTAAATAAACTAAAACTAAGCTAAAAAGGCTTAAAACTTGGAAAACTAAGCCTAAAATGCGCGGAAAACAAGCGAAAAGAGCCGGGAAAATCGGTCCTAAAATGCATTGATCAGAAGTTCGAACCCCTCGTCATCAATATTAGGTAATTAGTTGTTTTATTTAATTAATTAATAGAATAGGTTTAGAACTATGTAGGATTGCTTAGAATCATGTTTGCGTATTTTCGAATTTCATGTTGTATTATTGCTATGATTGTCGAGTGCCATAAGTGTGTTTTTATGGATATTTGACAAGTTTATTTCATTTTTTCACCCTATTTTATGATTGTTACAAAATTCTTGCTAATTAGAATTGTTGAATTATCATTTGAATAATTTATGAGTGATATGATGTACATGTATGTGCTTGTAACACTAACATGGTTCGAATGCTTTTGCTTGATAAAAAAATTCATCTTTTTGCTATAATCTTGATCTAACTTTAATCTTTAATGATAATCTTAAATTAAATATTAATCTAGTATAGTTCTTGAAAAATAAATATTTAACCTTGGATAATTTTCTTGATAAAACTGTGAGATGATCTTGAATTATCCATCAATTGGTTCGAAAATCTTGTGTACAAAGTAAAGTATTAATTTTTATTTTAATTGATCTAGTATTATGAATTAAATCTTGATATTACTTGAATTAGAAAGAATGAAATTAAATAAGATTATTATATGAAATTGGCGTGTGGAAAGATAAAAGTAAAAGAATGATTTTAACTTGTTTCGTGATAAAAGATTAGACTTTGAACTTGATCTTGAGTTTATTTTTAAATAGTTAATCAAAGCTGATAATTTTGTGCTGATCAAAACTTGATTTGATGATTTGGACCACTCGAAATTTTCGAATGTAAAGAGGGAAATAAAAGGCTAGATTTTTATAATCCTAATGGTTAAAAGACTAGGTTCGGATTATGTTCCTGGAATTATCTAATTAAATTAAATTTGTAATGTGAATCTATGTTTGAATGAATTATCTTAGCATGATGTTGAATTACTGAAGGAGCCGTGTGGTTGGTAAGTGAAAGGGTAAGTTTCGGCTTTCGTTCTTGTATCGGTTGGATTATATTATTGAACTATGAATGTTGCATGTTAATACGTACGAACTTGTTGAATTGTTTAATCACGTTGCATGATCAGTTTTCGTGTGGTTTAGTTGAAAGTCGAGTATAATGCGTCTGGAACTAGAATTTTGAGTCTACAAAGTTGAACTAGAACTGTTAGAAGTCAAGTCTTGTCAATAAAGTCAAAGTGTGAATTGGAATATTGAACTTGAAAAGATAAAACTATGAAGTGACCACCTATCTAGTGGCTAAAGTGCCATGAACATAGGTTTAGTCGAAGCCACTGTCCCTTCTGCGGTTTTGGGATAGTTCTGGATCCCAATTCTCGGGAAAATGACCCTTCGTGGTTGACCGGCATGAGACAAGGAAAGTTGGGGAAGAGTTAAGGTTTCCCCTACGAGCATATGACTGTGTCACGGATTAGCACTTGAATTGAACTAGAAATTCAGTGTCAATAAAGAAGTCTAGAGGTCTAGGAATGAGTTAAGTGTCTAAGTGAGTTTAGATTTGGTTCCTGTTATGATTTGTTCCGCTGCGTACTTGAATTATAATTTTAATTTATCTTGTTTTGCTATGATGTCTGTTCAGTGAATCTATTCTTGCTATTATATTTGTAATGGTGTTCTAGTGATTAAGTAGAACAATCTAATTACTCCCCACTGACTGTGGACCCCAAAATTACTTTTACAGGTACGGAAGAAGATTGATTTGGGGTATATGCAATGGCTGGGTTGTGAGCAAGCGAGGAACTTAGTATTTTTATACCTTTCCTTAGCCTTTGTATCAAGTATTTTTAATGGATTTTAGTAGTTTCGTAGTCAATAATGGACCATGAAGTCCCAGTTGTAGAGGACATTATATTTGACTTTTGGATAGTTTTATAATTTCTTTAATAAATTGAATAAGTTCAGAGCTCCCGCTATCGATAAATAGACATAGAATCCGAAAACAACGCTGATAAAATACGGGTCGTTACAATTGGTACCAGAGCTAAATTTTTAGGTTACTTCATCATAAGTAGCCCGTGAGATTGTGTGTTGTATTACCCGAGAGTTGACCTAATTAGCTTTGCCACAAGAACCTTAGTGAGTCTTGACTCGGGTAGAAACCTTAGGGATAAGCAATTTTTATTCATTTTTCTTGCGATTATTTAATTTTTAATTGCCTTTTATTTACTTAATGTGGGTATTATTTTAATAGAATGGCAAGCCCGGGGCGATCACTCAATGGTCGCGATCGACGCCGTATGCTCGAAGGGGCAATTATCAGCTTGGCCCAGAGAGGAGCACAGTCTTCTGGTGGCCAATCCACATTTGATCGGTTTTCCCAACACCGACCTCCTACCTATAATGGCACGGCTGATCCTATGGTGCTCGAAAGCTGGATTCGGGAAATGAGAAAATTATTTGACGCGACCGATTGTCCGGATGAAGAGCGATTCCAAATCGCTAGCTACTATCTACGAATGGAGGCTGATAACAGGTGGATGACTGTGCGTCCACAAGGTAGATCTGTGAGGGGCATGCCTTGGGAAGAGTTCATCTCCAAATTGCAGGAACGTTTTTATCCCGACGAACTCAGGTGGCAGAAGCAGGAGGAGTTCCTGATGCTCTCGCAGGGAACAATGTCAGTACAGGCTTACACCGACAAGTTTGCGGAGCTGTCTCGATTTGCTACTGCAGTGATACCATTTAAGGCACAGAGACTGAAGAGGTACATCAAAAAGCTGGACCCCCGCATCAGAGTACACGTCATCAGCAGTGGGGCATCCACGTTCCAGAAGGCTTATGAGGTGGCCTTGGAGACTCATGCATCCTTGGCTAAAGAGGAAGCATCCAAGAAAAGAGTTACAGTTAGTCAACCACCAGCAGCAGCAAAGAAGCCGCGATATGAGCAACCTCAGAAATCGCATCAGCAGGGTAACTCCGCGCCCAGATTTCAGGGAAACCAGATCTGTAAGGGTTGCTAGAAAGAGGCTCATCCAGGGAAGAAGGGCGATGGCTCGGTGGTAGTCTGTTACTCATGCGGTCAGGAAGGGCACAAGTCTTGGGTGTGTCCATAGAACAAACCAGCAGTTACGGAGAACAAGGCACCGGTAAAGAACCGTATCTTCTGCATGACACAAGAAGAAGCGGAGGCGCAGCCCGATGTAGTTACGGGTACATTTATTGTTTATAATTTGTCAGCTTTCGTATTGTTTGATACGGGCGCTACTGTTTCTTTTGTTGCAAAGTCTTTTGTGTACAAAGCTAATTTGCCGGGAGAGTCTGTAACGACCCGACTTTTTAGCTTGTCGATTTACGAAGGAAAATCGACGTTCGGATCACTACTTAACCATATAAACCTTAAATTTAACAAATTAAATGAAAGAATTGACTTTTATTAATATAACTGCTAAAATCCGAAATAAACCACTAATAGTTATTACATCAAATGTCTGAAAATACTGCCCCAACATGCTGGGATCATATAAGTAACTAAACGAATGTTTATGTAGTTCTGGATAACTAGAAAACTTAAAATAAAGGCCTAAACTCTCAAACCCATCCGGCGAAGCCCGCTCTAATCTGCTGCATCGTCACCTGAAACTGAGGGGGGGGTCCACCGTCAGTGGCGAGTAACTAGGCTGTCCCATTTAATCGAGGGACCACCAAACACATAATATCATAGAAAATATCATAAAAACCGTAAAAGATTTAATACATGCTTTACACAAAGATACACAAATTCCATATAAACGTACGTATAATAATACGTATAAAGGTACGTATAAAATATGTATACAGATACGTATAGAATACGTATAAATACCCCTGCAGAAATACAGTTAGAATACGTATAGTTACGTATAAAAATACGTACATTCAACCCTGCAAATACGGTTAGAATACATACCAAATACATTCCACATCCGTATAATTATACATACACGTACATGCTCATAAATACAGAAATACACAGCGGAAGACTTACAATATACTAACTTATACTTTATGCTATACATCTTCAATCCTTAACTTATTCTTAACCCTTCTTAAATTATATCATTATTAGGAATTATTCATAAATTCATCACATTCCCTTCATCATATAAATCTTATCATAGTCATATCATATCATCATCAATCATATCTTAATCATATCATATCATGTCTTTCTTATCACATTAGATCATAACATATCTTATCATCTTTTGAAATCATCTTATACTTCATCTTATGATTTCATCTTATCAAATCGTATGATCGTAATATAATATCTTTGTTGGACCGGTCACGGATAACTCGTTATGGATCTCGTGTTTCACCATAACTCCCTAGAACATGCCGGGAGGAGCTCGTGTACTCAATCCCATAGCGGATCCCGTGTTTCACCGCTAAGTCTAAGCTATGGCCATAACTTCCTGGTAGCGACTCGCAGATACGGTTACCAGACGACTACATGTTCTAAGGTCAAACTACTCGGGGGAACTCATGTGTTCGTCCCATTGGGTAGTGGTTCTGACTTAACCCACTAATGACTCGTGTATCATACAGGTGGGCGTCCGTATTGTATCTTATATCTTCATTTAATTTAATCATATCATATATTAGGATAATACTAGGTGACCGTAATAGGAAATGAAATGCTCGGAGTCCCAGGAAAGAGAGGTGCGGCACGTATATTGGCCACCTTAAATACCAAGTCTTTCCTAGCCAGAGACCGAGACATAACATGTATAGCTATTACTCTGTTTCCTTTCTTATCCCTAATAATATCTTATGCATCTTCATTTCTTATAACATATACTATCCTTCAAAGATTTATATTCTTATATCCCTATCCTTTCGGATACTAACCTTAACATTATATAATAATTTCATCTCATTATCCAAAATATAATTATATTAACGTCACCATAATAATTCAGCCCTATCAGGCAATATTAATATTATTCCCTTTTAATCCCTACACTTTACAACTTATCCCTAACAATTAATTTGACCGTAACCTTTATTATTAAATTATCCCTAAATTAATAATAAGTCAAAATTAATTAAATAAACCTATTTTCACTCCTTTTACACGGCATTCTTATAATTTAAATAATAATTAATTAATTTCTTAAATTAATTTGGTTAATCAAATTAATTACTAAAATTACCCAGAATATGAACAAAAGTCTAATTCCCTATTTTTCACTTCACTCGACATTTTATGCCATTTTACCAAGGATTACTCAATTAAATTATATAAATTCAATTAACAACAAATAATTAAATTAATTAGACTATATTCATAAAAATCAAACTAACATCTTTTAAAAGATTAAATCAAGAATCAAGATCCAAGATCATGCCTTGGTTCCAAAACCCACACGGCAAACTCCAAATTTCAAGAACAAAATATGATTTCTAATACTTTTAATCTTTAGCTCACTCGGAAAAATCCCGAGAGTAAATAGATTTTAGTTTTAAATCATTCATGAACATACTAACATAATTAACCAAAGATTTTCATCACAAACAAGCAATACTCGAGAAAAACCCAAGATTAAACAAGAACAATTATATATTCAAGAATCAATCTTTTTCATGACAAAGTTGAAGATCTAATTTAAAGATTACATACTTTACTAAAAATAAACAAGATTAGCACAAAAACAACATTTTTAATCTCTCCTTAAAATCCTAACTCACTCGACATACATGGGACAAAACAAGATTAAATAATTAAATCAAAATTTAATTATACTAATCAAATTAATCATGTTATATGCTTAAAATTTAAAGAACCAAAACAAGATCATATACACATATTACTCGAAACATTCAAGAAAATATCCAAGATTAATCATCATCAATTCATGCTAGATTTCGAGTTAATACCAATATTCATAGATCAATCTATGCAATCTTTAATAATAAAACAACAATATTCATACATGGGATCATGAAAATATATGAAAATAAATCAAGAAATTATCATATTTCATTCGACAATCATGAATAAAGCAATATTAAATTTTCACAATTTTCATGATTTTATTTCCTAGTTAACTATGTGATTAGCTACCATCTAATTAAAGGGAAAAGCTTAGTTACCTGAGATCGCTAAATTAATCCAAGGTATAAGGGTGGTTCGACTTTTTGAAGGTAAGGGAGGAAGGAAGAGATTTCTTTAGGGTTTATGGAGCAATTAACAAATAGGACCCAAAATAAAACAAGGGGTCCTATATATAAAGAAAATAAAAAAAAAAAAAACAAAAAAACAATCAAGCCCTACAATCTACAAGTTGCCGTGTACACATGAGAAAAAGGGGGAAAAGTGGTTGTGGTCAAATAACAACTTGGAATGGGTAAATAGATAATTCAAATTAATTAAATTAATTAATTATCCAAAATAATAATTAATATTTAATTAATTAAAACAAAATAATATTGGCCCAAATAAAAAGGAAGGAACCGGCCCAATAGAAAAAGAAAGAAAAATTGGGTCTTTGGCCCAATTTGGAAGAGAAAGGTTGGGCTAAAAGTGAAACAGTCCAAATTTAATGGGCCTTTTGGACTTAAAATTGAATAAATAGCATTAACAACCGCGAAATTTTCTGGCCCAAAATTCCGGGTCGTTACAATCACCCCTCCTTAAATAAATTTCGTCCTCGAAATTTACTTAAAGAAGCTCACGTAAACAAACAATAGATCAACCCAAACATCAAGAACATGAAACGATCTGATCGAGGCGGAGACCTGTGGGTTATGGATCACCACACTTCTGCTGCGCCACTCTGATATACAACGCCGGTCACAACCACTAAGTGATGGTTCCGGACTTGCCTTCCTTCGAGCAATGTACACGTACGGCACACGGAAACGAAAACGAAAAGACGTCTTAACCCTGGCTTCTACCCATGGTTTCTCTCATCTAAGGTTTCCATATTAGGCTAGGGTTCGCTCGGGTTCATTAAGCGCACATCTCACGAAGTTACTTGTGAAGAAGTAACTTAGGGTCTAACCTCAGCTCTGATACCAACTGTAACGACCCGACTTTTTAGCTTGTCGATTTACGAAGGAAAATCGACGTTCGGATCACTACTTAACCATATAAACCTTAAATTTAACAAATTAAATGAAAGAATTGACTTTTATTAATATAACTGCTAAAATCCGAAATAAACCACTAATAGTTATTACATCAAATGTCTGAAAATACTGCCCCAACATGCTGGGATCATATAAGTAACTAAACGAATGTTTATGTAGTTCTGGATAACTAGAAAACTTAAAATAAAGGCCTAAACTCTCAAACCCATCCGGCGAAGCCCGCTCTAATCTGCTGCATCGTCACCTGAAACTGAGGGGGGGTCCACCGTCAGTGGCGAGTAACTAGGCTGTCCCATTTAATCGAGGGACCACCAAACACATAATATCATAGAAAATATCATAAAAACCGTAAAAGATTTAATACATGCTTTACACAAAGATACACAAATTCCATATAAACGTACGTATAATAATACGTATAAAGGTACGTATAAAATATGTATACAGATACGTATAGAATACGTATAAATACCCCTGCAGAAATACAGTTAGAATACGTATAGTTACGTATAAAAATACGTACATTCAACCCTGCAAATACGGTTAGAATACATACCAAATACATTCCACATCCGTATAATTATACATACACGTACATGCTCATAAATACAGAAATACACAGCGGAAGACTTACAATATACTAACTTATACTTTATGCTATACATCTTCAATCCTTAACTTATTCTTAACCCTTCTTAAATTATATCATTATTAGGAATTATTCATAAATTCATCACATTCCCTTCATCATATAAATCTTATCATAGTCATATCATATCATCATCAATCATATCTTAATCATATCATATCATGTCTTTCTTATCACATTAGATCATAACATATCTTATCATCTTTTGAAATCATCTTATACTTCATCTTATGATTTCATCTTATCAAATCGTATGATCGTAATATAATATCTTTGTTGGACCGGTCACGGATAACTCGTTATGGATCTCGTGTTTCACCATAACTCCCTAGAACATGCCGGGAGGAGCTCGTGTACTCAATCCCATAGCGGATCCCGTGTTTCACCGCTAAGTCTAAGCTATGGCCATAACTTCCTGGTAGCGACTCGCAGATACGGTTACCAGACGACTACATGTTCTAAGGTCAAACTACTCGGGGGAACTCATGTGTTCGTCCCATTGGGTAGTGGTTCTGACTTAACCCACTAATGACTCGTGTATCATACAGGTGGGCGTCCGTATTGTATCTTATATCTTCATTTAATTTAATCATATCATATATTAGGATAATACTAGGTGACCGTAATAGGAAATGAAATGCTCGGAGTCCCAGGAAAGAGAGGTGCGGCACGTATATTGGCCACCTTAAATACCAAGTCTTTCCTAGCCAGAGACCGAGACATAACATGTATAGCTATTACTCTGTTTCCTTTCTTATCCCTAATAATATCTTATGCATCTTCATTTCTTATAACATATACTATCCTTCAAAGATTTATATTCTTATATCCCTATCCTTTCGGATACTAACCTTAACATTATATAATAATTTCATCTCATTATCCAAAATATAATTATATTAACGTCACCATAATAATTCAGCCCTATCAGGCAATATTAATATTATTCCCTTTTAATCCCTACACTTTACAACTTATCCCTAACAATTAATTTGACCGTAACCTTTATTATTAAATTATCCCTAAATTAATAATAAGTCAAAATTAATTAAATAAACCTATTTTCACTCCTTTTACACGGCATTCTTATAATTTAAATAATAATTAATTAATTTCTTAAATTAATTTGGTTAATCAAATTAATTACTAAAATTACCCAGAATATGAACAAAAGTCTAATTCCCTATTTTTCACTTCACTCGACATTTTATGCCATTTTACCAAGGATTACTCAATTAAATTATATAAATTCAATTAACAACAAATAATTAAATTAATTAGACTATATTCATAAAAATCAAACTAACATCTTTTAAAAGATTAAATCAAGAATCAAGATCCAAGATCATGCCTTGGTTCCAAAACCCACACGGCAAACTCCAAATTTCAAGAACAAAATATGATTTCTAATACTTTTAATCTTTAGCTCACTCGGAAAAATCCCGAGAGTAAATAGATTTTAGTTTTAAATCATTCATGAACATACTAACATAATTAACCAAAGATTTTCATCACAAACAAGCAATACTCGAGAAAAACCCAAGATTAAACAAGAACAATTATATATTCAAGAATCAATCTTTTTCATGACAAAGTTGAAGATCTAATTTAAAGATTACATACTTTACTAAAAATAAACAAGATTAGCACAAAAACAACATTTTTAATCTCTCCTTAAAATCCTAACTCACTCGACATACATGGGACAAAACAAGATTAAATAATTAAATCAAAATTTAATTATACTAATCAAATTAATCATGTTATATGCTTAAAATTTAAAGAACCAAAACAAGATCATATACACATATTACTCGAAACATTCAAGAAAATATCCAAGATTAATCATCATCAATTCATGCTAGATTTCGAGTTAATACCAATATTCATAGATCAATCTATGCAATCTTTAATAATAAAACAACAATATTCATACATGGGATCATGAAAATATATGAAAATAAATCAAGAAATTATCATATTTCATTCGACAATCATGAATAAAGCAATATTAAATTTTCACAATTTTCATGATTTTATTTCCTAGTTAACTATGTGATTAGCTACCATCTAATTAAAGGGAAAAGCTTAGTTACCTGAGATCGCTAAATTAATCCAAGGTATAAGGGTGGTTCGACTTTTTGAAGGTAAGGGAGGAAGGAAGAGATTTCTTTAGGGTTTATGGAGCAATTAACAAATAGGACCCAAAATAAAACAAGGGGTCCTATATATAAAGAAAATAAAAAAAAAAAAAAACAAAAAAACAATCAAGCCCTACAATCTACAAGTTGCCGTGTACACATGAGAAAAAGGGGGAAAAGTGGTTGTGGTCAAATAACAACTTGGAATGGGTAAATAGATAATTCAAATTAATTAAATTAATTAATTATCCAAAATAATAATTAATATTTAATTAATTAAAACAAAATAATATTGGCCCAAATAAAAAGGAAGGAACCGGCCCAATAGAAAAAGAAAGAAAAATTGGGTCTTTGGCCCAATTTGGAAGAGAAAGGTTGGGCTAAAAGTGAAACAGTCCAAATTTAATGGGCCTTTTGGACTTAAAATTGAATAAATAGCATTAACAACCGCGAAATTTTCTGGCCCAAAATTCCGGGTCGTTACAGAGTCTCCCGTAAAATCTATTGTAACTCTGCCTTCGGGCGAGGACTTTGCTTGTAATCGTGAATTTAGGGACGTTCCAATAGTCATAGCCGGTGAGCAGTTCACGGCAAATTTAAAGGAATCCCGATGATCGAGTTTGATGTAATTCTGGGAATGGATTGGTTATCCAAATATCAAGCGGCGATCAGATGCCGAGACCAAGCAATCGTGTTGCGTGGACCTAAGGGAAAGCGTTTAACGTACTCCAGCACAACGAGCAAGAAGGGATTAAATTTCGTGTCGGCAATAAAGATGAGGAGACTTCACCAAAAAGGAGAAGCAGTGTATCTATGCCAAGTGAAGGACGTCTCTAAGGAGGAGCAACTTGAAGCAATTCCAGTAGTCAAGGAGTACGCAGATGTATTTCCCAATTTAATTTTCATGTTTGTGAATCAGTTCGGATTTTTGTTGCTTATAGTTTGATGTTTAAATTATGTAAATTTTTCCTCTATTTGTAATTGTTTACTTTGTTTTGGAGGCTATTTGCTTTTTTTTTACTGACTAATTGCCTCCGTTTTTGGGATATTTTAGTAGTAAAAATTTCTAGTTACTTAAAAATATATCAAATTGGTTTGGTTAAAGAAATTTATGAAATGGGTTATTGTTGTTCTTGTGATTGGGTTTTGAGTGTTGTGGTGTTGTTGAGTGCTTTAGTGTGTGAAAAGTGTTTGGGAAATAGTTGTGCGAAGACTTGTTGTTATAGGTTTATTTTCCTATTTAGTATGTGTAATTGTATTTTGCTACATTTTGTTTTGTATTAGTTTCAAATATTATTAATTTTTTTATCCGTTCACATGTGTTTAGCAAAATATTACGGGTCATGGAAAAAAAAGGAATGCCAACGAAGGTGTTTCAAAATTACCCTCTGAAAAGAAATTGAAGCCATTCCCTTCTAGTAGCTCAGTGAAAATGGTATACATGATAATATTATTTATTTCTTTCTTATGCTTTAGGTCCCAATAAAGTTTTAGTAAGCGATTCCAATATGCTAAAATGCCACTTGAATTGGTTGATTACAGACTCCATGGAACCCACTATGTGATGTAGCTAAACTTGTCAATTTAGTTAGAGGTTTTCCTAGGGAGAAAAAGAAAGCGTTAGAGATGATTAGATTTGAGTTTTTTTGCTGATTATGAGACCAGGATTATTAGGAAAACAATGTGCAAGTGGGTGGTTGACCACTTTGACCCTTCCTCCAGAGTTTTAGAGGTTTATGGAGATAAAATTGAGATAACCTCAAAGCATGTTGAATATCTGTTGGGATTTAAAGACCATGGTTTTCTTATTGAACCTATCCACATGATAGAAATAGAAGAAGGATTTTTTAGATTCTTACAGTTGGGTGTTAAGGGTATGGCTTCTGAGATTAAGAAGACTCCTCATGATTCTCCAAATTTTCTCCGAATGTTCACCATGTTTGTTATGACGACCCTATTGTGCCCAACCAATAACGCAGATGAAAGAAGGAATTAGACAAATGTGGTTGGTGATATTAATGGTATTGTGAATTTTAACTTTGCAAAATTCAAACTCGAAAGTGCTGTTCGTGCTATTGCTGAGTTCAAGAGGAAAAATGCTCCAACAACTTTGGGAGGATGTCCACTATTTCTAATGGTATGCTTAAATTTTCATTGCATTATGATTCTGTATTTCCATTATTTTTCTTTTATTTTTTAATGACATGAACTGTATTTAGGGAATACCCATAAATGGAAAATGATACACTAATGTTAGTGGAAGGTACTCTGTTTGATGCATGTATCTAACTGATGTACCTCTGAAATGACTGATAATTGCATTGGTTAATGCTTATATGGAAGTTCCCTATATGCAGTGGACTTTTTAATTTGTTTAGAGCAAAAATAAATAATGTAATATTTGGCCAATGGCATATATTGCATATGACTAATACCTATGATGATACAATGTTAGTGGAAGGTAATCTGTTTGATGCATGTGTCTAACTGATGTACCTCTGAAATGACTGATAATTGCATTGGTTAATGCTTATATGGAAGTTCCCTATATGCAGTGGACTTTTTAATTTGTTTAGAGCAAAAATAAATGTAATACTTGGGAAATGGCATATATTGGATATGACTAATACCTATAATGATACACTAATGTTATTGGAAGGTACTCTTTTTGATGCATGTGTCTAATTTTTGTACCTATGAAATGACCATAATTGCATTGGTTAATGCTTATATGGAAGTTCCCTATATGCAGTGGACTTTTTAATTTGTTTAGAGCAAAAATAAATGTAATATTTGGGCAATGGCATATATTGGATATGACTAATACCTATAATGAATATATAATTTCAGGCTATTTTTTTTAATACTCTCCTATGTTCGTACTGCAACATGTTTGGAAATATGAATTGCCGAGGATTATAGATTGGACCGATGGAAACACAAAGACATTGCACGAGCTCATCCTTAAATTAGCTCAAGGATACAAAACAAACAGGGTAATTGTTTGTAGAAAGTTAAAAATTACACTTATGTAAATTTATACTATTTATTGATATTATTATACAAATGCAGATGGTCTTAAGGTTGGATACATGCTATGAGTGAATACATGTTTTGTACTTATAGTCTTAAGGCTTTAGTGCGCGTTTGACTTATACGTAAATGGGTTTTATAAAATACGAATGTTGGTCATTGCCTTTTACAGGTTTTAGAAATTGTCCAATGATAGTATTATTACTTATATAAATGATAGTAGATCTATGTGTTAATGCTACAAATTGTCCTATGATAGTATTGTTACTTATAAACTGTGTTTATATTCGTGATATAGTTTTGGTGTTCACCAATATTTATTTGAGTGAATACATGTTTTGTACTTATGGTCTTAAGGCTTTAGTGTCTGACTTATACGTAAATGGGTTTTATAAAATCCGAATGTTGGTCATTGCCTTTTAAAGGTTTTATAAATTGTCGAATGATAGTATTATTACTTATATATATGATAGTAGATCTACGTGTTAATGCTAAAAATTGTCCTATGATAGTATTATTACTTATAAGTGTGTTTATATTCGTGATATAGGTTTGGTTTTCACCTATATTTATTTGAGTGAATACGTGTTTTGTACTTATTGTCTTAAGGCTTTAGAGTCTGACTTATACATAAATGGGTTTTATAAAATCCGTAAATTGGTCATTGCCTTCTAAGGGTTTTATAAAAAAAGCTAAGGCCCTATAATTTTAGTGAGTACTTATATTGTCTGTTTTATAAGTTAATATTGGTGATACAGATTTGGTTTTCACCTATATTTATTTCGGCGAATACATGTACAATACTTATTGACTTATTGTCTTTTTATTAAATGTGTATGTTGGACATTGCATTCAAATTAAATGATTTTATAATGTGAAAAGTGGACATTATAAGGGAAAAAAAATAGCAATAGCATATTATAAACGTTTTGTTACAAAGTGAAGTATGTTTATAGGACTCCTCAATTGAAAAAAAAAAGGACTTTATGTAGATCGTCACAACATTTATTAAATAGAGCACATATATCAATGGAATTTGTCATGCTTTGTCCCCAAACAATCAGTTGATAATAGCTGGATCGTTATTTTTGTTGAAAAAGATCCTTGCCAAACACTTTAATCGTTCAACGCGCATTTCAATGCTCTGTCCAATATAAAAAAAGGGTTAGATGTCGTGCATGATGATTTGTTCCGTAATGAATACGTATGACACATAACGATTCATACTGTGTATTTTATGTCTTTAATGATATTAATATCACCACATTCGATCCACTTCAAGAGATACATCCCACAATCATAACTGCACAAAAATATATTCTTAGTAATGCAAGCAATTGATGCTGAATAATTATATAGTTGTGAAGGTATTCATATATACTTCCACCCGTTAGGTTGTTTATGCACTTCAAGAATATGTTATTTGAACTCTTGTAGTTTATTTTTGAAGAAAGGAGCTAGACGATTTCTTCACATTGTGGTGGCATCTCGCATCTATTTACATTGTTAGAAAAAAAAATTAGTTCGATTATCCATTTGACACGCTGACACGTCAGTGCGAATCAATTATAATTGCTACAAATCAAAGTAATTAGTCACTAAATCAAATCAAATCATTTTGACACGTTGACAAGTCAGCGTGGTTTGCTACCTTGCGCTGATTTGTCAGCGTACTTTTATATATTGCGCTGACTTGTTTAGCGCGTTAAAATCTAACGCGCTGATGAGTCATCGTAAATAAGTTTGACGCGCTGACAAATTATTATTTTTATTTTTTATTTGTTTTTTAGGCTCAGAAAATTTGGAAAATTAAATTAGGCCTAGTGTTGTCCATGTATACTCAACTGTGCATTTTTCCGGAAAAATAAGCGTATGTTATCATCATTGAACCTTTTCCTCGAGACAGAGGACTAAATACAATGTCAACAGTTAGCCCTCACTTTGATTGAGTTAGTGGAAGACGACAATCAAAGTATGCTTGAATCGCTCTTCGAGACTACAAATTCGGAACCGCGGGCTTCTAAGAAACCAGTGGGCGAGTGAAAGTTTTAGAAAGTGGATGGTCTCCAAAACATAACCAACTTTTTTTTTTTTAATTTTTGGAAAACAAAGAATCTTTTTCTAAAGAATCAATTTCTTTCGAAAGAAATTGATAGATAGAAAATTTTGTAAAAAGAAAATGGAAGATGTAACATGGGCTCGTTTACACTAGATGAATAGAGATGAACTGAACTGAACTAAACTGAACTGAACAGAACTTAATAGAGATGAACTGAACTGAACTGAATAGAAGTGTATGAATTGAACTGAACTGAATAGAGATTAACTGGACTGAACTGAACTGAATATAATCTGAAGTAAACAAGCCCTAAATTCGATGATTTATTGAAAGAAATTACAGCAGATTCATTCATCCACTAAAGAGAGAAAACATTTGAGAAAAATGAGTGGATTTGTTTATCTACTTAAAAGAAATAGTTAATTCGCTTATTTACTACAAGTTGCAGCAAAGTAAGTAAATTCGCTTATTTACTACAAGTTGAACAAAAGATAGTAAATTCTTTTATTAACTAAAAGTTGAGCAAAAGATAGTAAATTCGCTTATTTACTACAAGTTGTAGCAAAGTAAGTAAATTCTCTTATTTACTTAAAGTATAGAAAAAGGTAGTAAATTCGTTTATTTACTAAAATCTTTGAAAAGCAAGTAAATTCGCTCACTTACTTAAAGTTTATCAAATGTAGTAAATTCGTTTATTTACTAAAAGTTGAGCAAATGATAGTAAATTCGCTTATTTACTATAAGTTGTAGCAGAGTAAGTAAATTCTCTTATTTACTTAAAATTTTAGAAAAAAATGTACTAAATGTGTTTATTAACTAAAAGTTGAGCAAAAGATAGTAAATTCACTTATTTACTATAAGTTGTAGCAAAGTAAGTAAATTCGCTTATTTACTTAAAGTTTAGCAAAATGTAGTAAATTTTTTTATTTACTAAAAGATGAGCAAAAGATAGCTAATAAATTCTCTTATTTACTATAAGTTGTAACAAAGTAAGTAAATTCGCTTATTTACTTCAAGTTTTGAAAAAAAAAAGGTAGTAAATTCGTTTATTTACTAAACTTTGAGTGAAAGATAGTAAATTCGTTTATTTACTATAAGTTGTAGCAAACTAAGTAAATTCGGTTATTTACTTAAAGTTTTGAAAAAGGGCAGTAAATTCGTTTATTTACTAAAAGTTGAGTGAAAGATAGTAAATCCGTTTATTTATTATAAGTTGTAGCAAACTAAGGAAATTCGCTTATTTACTTAAAGTTTAGAAAAAGGTAGTAATTCGTTTATTTACTAAAGAAAAAGATAGTAAATTCGTTTATTTACTATAAGTTTTAGTAAATTAAGTAAATTCGTTTATTTACTTAAAGATTAAAAAGGTAGTAAATTCGTTTATTTACTAAAAGTTTAACAAAAAGTTAGTAAATTCGCTTATTATGATTTGTAGTAAAGTAAGTAAATTCGCTTATTTACTTAAATTTAAGCAAATGTATCTAATAAATAAAGAAAAGAAAAAGGGAAGACAAAAGAAAAGAAAATAAAAGAAGGGAAAAATAAAATGCTAAATTATATACATGTACTAGAAGGGAAAGGGAGAAGAGTGAATAGATGTATAAGGAAAAATAAAAAATAAAATACGGAGTAACAAAATAGTGAAAATACCCTAAGTAGGACAGTCTTGTTACTTGCCAGTGATGGTGGACCCCCAATTCTATTTTGCAGGTAAGCAAGATACAGGCTAGAGTCGGGATGAGTTTGTTGAGCTTCTAGGCCCTTGTTTACCTTTCCTGCTTTTGTAGCTAGTTTTATTTCCCGTTTTTAGGACTAGATTTCTGGTTTAGTTAACCTTTTGTAATTGGGATTCCATTATCATTAATAATAATTATTAATTCCATGAGTTTGAGTTCTATTTTTATATTATAAATAGATTGGTAACTACTTGTTTTACGACGTTATCACTAATAACGTCGTTGCTAAAATGCGGGTTGTCACAGTTGGTACCAGAGCTTTAGGTTAACCCTGAGTTTACTTCTTCATAAGTAAACTGTGAGTTGAGTCCTTTATGTAATCCAGAGCGTAATTTAGATCACAAAACCCTGAAATTGTACTGTGAGCAGCTTTGGGTAGTAATCTGGGTTAGGAATAATTTTTTTCTTTAGTTCCAAAGTTCCTTGTGTTGTTATGTTCTTTGTTTATGTGTTTATGTGTGCTTCCTTATGAAATTTCGAGGACGAAATTTTAAGGAGGGGAGATTGTAACAACCTGGATTTTTGGGCTGTAAAATTTCGTGGAAAAATTAAGCCTTTAAACCCAAACTATCCTATTTGGGCCTTAAGACTTAATTTTGTTTAATTGAAGCTAGCCCAAAACTCATGCTTGATTTATTTATTTACCTTAATTATCTAATTACATCTATTTTTTTAAAAAACCTCAAAATTCTATTTTTATATCCTAAACCACCTCCTACAATCTAGTAAACCTATCTTATGTAAACCCAAAAAATCCACCCTTTCACCCTATTTCATGATGTCATTCAAACCTCAAAAGAATTACCCTCCTTCTCCTATCCTTTTCTTACTCATGGCTACACCACAGGAACACCATCCCAAATTCATCTTTCATACCTCCATCAAAGATAAATTAAACCTTCAACCCATAATCAACTTGAACAAGTTCGTGCATCTTGTAGCCGAGTGCACCCCCGTGTGGTTCGTGGTTTTGGGCGAGTGCTATACATGCTTTGGGTATTTTTTTCCAATTAAGGTAACTAGCTATCTTACTTAGGATTAGATTTCATAGAATAATAGGATTAGAATGTTGTTTGATTGCTGTTGTTGTGTTATTCGTAATAGCCGAGTAGTTTAGGTAATTTACTCTGGTTTCTTGAAATGCTTACTCGTTATTCTTGACTGCACCTTTTGTTTCTTTAAATATTGATGCAAGTTTGTGATTAAATTGTTGACTTATTATGTTGTTGTTGTTGTTGGCGCATGTAGTGGTAATGCTAAGCGTGTATATTGGTTTATTAAAAACATGTTATTCTTATTACATTTATAACGTTGACCATGATTGTGTGTATATTTTGTGGGAATTACGAGTTGGCATTTTTTTTGTTTATCATATGGATTTCATGCGTGTACTTGTCTTGTTTGATGATCATGTATGGTGTCTTTGAGTCTTGTCGAGTCGAGTCGTATCGAGCGGTTGATCGTGAAGACCGAGCGTCTCACTACAAAAAATGTGTTCAAGAAGGACAATTAAAATAGCCCTATTTGATACAAAATTTATCTTCTTAGGTTTTAATAACAATTTTAGGATTGCCCACATGTTGCCCTTGTAACCCCGTTGTATTAGGTTTCAAAGACAATTTTAGATGTTTTGCCCTCTTTGATTCAATTAAAAAAGGACAAACAAAATTGCCTTCATTGATCACCAACAAAGGCACTACATTTTGCTTTCCTTGATTTAAACACTTTATTTATTGTCAAATAGGGCAAAGTTTCAAAAGTCTAAGAGGGCAAAATAATCGTATTGTCTTCATTGTTCATATCAATGAGTGCATAAATAATTGCCCTTGTAGGCATCATTAAGTAAAACAATACTCATATTGCCCTCTTTAATCATGATAAGTTGCCCTCGTTGTGTGAGTTTCTTGTAGTGTCTATCGGTTTATCGTTGATAAACTGAGCGGGTCTATCAGTTCATCGGTGATGAACTGAGCAGGGCAAGTCTTGTGTGATTGTTTGATTGGTCAGAGTCGTGTTGTGTCTATCAGTTTATCGGTGATAAACTGAGCGGGTCTATCGGTTCATCGGTGATGAACTGAGCGGGACAAGTCTGTTGGTTTGTTGGTCATGTTATCGGTTGTAGACCGAGCGGAGTCTTGTTGTTGTGAATTGATCTTGAGATGTCGTGTTTATTGAGTTATGATATGGTTGATGATTGATTATGATTATGTTATTTCCATTGCGTAACTTTGATGTTGGTTTTATATGTGTTTGGTACGTTTTTGTGTTGTTCCTGTGTCTTCTAACATGATATTTTATGTAATGTGGTCCTACTTCTAAGTAGGACAGTCTAGTTACTCGTCAGTGATGGTGGACCCCCAATTCTATTTTGCAGGTAAGCAAGATACAGGCTAGAGTCGGGATGAGTTTGTTGAGCTTCTAGGCCCTTGTTTACCTTTCCTGCTTTTGTAGCTAGTTTTATTTCCCGTTTTTAGGACTAGATTTCTGGTTTAGTTAACCTTTTGTAATTGGGATTCCATTATCATTAATAATAATTATTAATTCCATGAGTTTGAGTTCTATTTTTATATTATAAATAGATTGGTAACTACTTGTTTTACGACGTTATCACTAATAACGTCGTTGCTAAAATGCGGGTTGTCACAGTTGGTACCAGAGCTTTAGGTTAACCCTGAGTTTACTTCTTCATAAGTAAACTGTGAGTTGAGTCCTTTATGTAATCCAGAGCGTAATTTAGATCACAAAACCCTGAAATTGTACTGTGAGCAGCTTTGGGTAGTAATCTGGGTTAGGAATAATTTTTTTCTTTAGTTCCAAAGTTCCTTGTGTTGTTATGTTCTTTGTTTATGTGTTTATGTGTGCTTCCTTATGAAATTTCGAGGACGAAATTTTAAGGAGGGGAGATTGTAACAACCTGGATTTTTGGGCTGTAAAATTTCGTGGAAAAATTAAGCCTTTAAACCCAAACTATCCTATTTGGGCCTTAAGACTTAATTTTTTTTAATTGAAGCTAGCCCAAAACTCATGCTTGATTTATTTATTTACCTTAATTATCTAATTACATCTATTTTTTTAAAAAACCTCAAAATTCTATTTTTATATCCTAAACCACCTCCTACAATCTAGTAAACCTATCTTATGTAAACCCAAAAAATCCACCCTTTCACCCTATTTCATGATGTCATTCAAACCTCAAAAGAATTACCCTCCTTCTCCTATCCTTTTCTTACTCATGGCTACACCACAGGAACACCATCCCAAATTCATCTTTCATACCTCCATCAAAGATAAATTAAACCTTCAACCCATAATCAACTTGAACAAGTTCGTGCATCTTGTAGCCGAGTGCACCCCCGTGTGGTTCGTGGTTTTGGGCGAGTGCTATACATGCTTTGGGTATTTTTTTCCAATTAAGGTAACTAGCTATCTTACTTAGGATTAGATTTCATAGAATAATAGGATTAGAATGTTGTTTGATTGCTGTTGTTGTGTTATTCGTAATAGCCGAGTAGTTTAGGTAATTTACTCTGGTTTCTTGAAATGCTTACTCGTTATTCTTGACTGCACCTTTTGTTTCTTTAAATATTGATGCAAGTTTGTGATTAAATTGTTGACTTATTATGTTGTTGTTGTTGTTGGCGCATGTAGTGGTAATGCTAAGCGTGTATATTGGTTTATTAAAAACATGTTATTCTTATTACATTTATAACGTTGACCATGATTGTGTGTATATTTTGTGGGAATTACGAGTTGGCATTTTTTTTGTTTATCATATTGATTTCATGCGTGTACTTGTCTTGTTTGATGATCATGTATGGTGTCTTTGAGTCTTGTCGAGTCGAGTCGTATCGAGCGGTTGATCGTGAAGACCGAGCGTCTCACTACAAAAAATGTGTTCAAGAAGGACAATTAAAATAGCCCTATTTGATACAAAATTTATCTTCTTAGGTTTTAATAACAATTTTAGGATTGCCCACATGTTGCCCTTGTAACCCCGTTGTATTAGGTTTCAAAGACAATTTTAGATGTTTTGCCCTCTTTGATTCAATTAAAAAAGGACAAACAAAATTGCCTTCATTGATCACCAACAAAGGCACTACATTTTGCTTTCCTTGATTTAAACACTTTATTTATTGTCAAATAGGGCAAAGTTTCAAAAGTCTAAGAGGGCAAAATAATCGTATTGTCTTCATTGTTCATATCAATGAGTGCATAAATAATTGCCCTTGTAGGCATCATTAAGTAAAACAATACTCATATTGCCCTCTTTAATCATGATAAGTTGCCCTCGTTGTGTGAGTTTCTTGTAGTGTCTATCGGTTTATCGTTGATAAACTGAGCGGGTCTATCAGTTCATCGGTGATGAACTGAGCAGGGCAAGTCTTGTGTGATTGTTTGATTGGTCAGAGTCGTGTTGTGTCTATCAGTTTATCGGTGATAAACTGAGCGGGTCTATCGGTTCATCGGTGATGAACTGAGCGGGACAAGTCTGTTGGTTTGTTGGTCATGTTATCGGTTGTAGACCGAGCGGAGTCTTGTTGTTGTGAATTGATCTTGAGATGTCGTGTTTATTGAGTTATGATATGGTTGATGATTGATTATGATTATGTTATTTCCATTGCGTAACTTTGATGTTGGTTTTATATGTGTTTGGTACGTTTTTGTGTTGTTCCTGTGTCTTCTAACATGATATTTTATGTAATGTGGTCCTACTTCTAAGTAGGACAGTCTAGTTACTCGTCAGTGATGGTGGACCCCCAATTCTATTTTGCAGGTAAGCAAGATACAGGCTAGAGTCGGGATGAGTTTGTTGAGCTTCTAGACCCTTGTTTACCTTTCATGCTTTTGTAGCTAATTTTATTTCAAGTTTTTAGGACTAGATTTCTGGTTTAGTTAACCTTTTGTAATTGGGATTCCATTATCATTAATAATAAGTATTAATTCCACGAGTTTTAGTTCTATTTTTATATTATAAATCGATTGGTAACTGCCTGTTTACGACGTTATCACTAATAACGTCGTTGCTAAAATGCGGGGTGTTACAATGTGATTGTGGAAAAGAAATAATAAAAAATAGAAGAATTTTGGTGCAAGGATGAAACAAGTCACTCTGTATAAATTGGTGGCTAAGGATAGAAATTGTAAGTTGAAAAGAAAGAAGGATAAAAAAAAACCAGAAATTGAACATGATAAAAAAAGTAGAAGAAGGAGAAAAATCCTATCAATATATACATGTATATATATGTATATATAGGAAGAGGATCAACTAAAAACGTTTTCAACCTAAAAACCCCTACATTAGACACTTAAAGGGGTACACATGTGATTACTAATGGCAATCTTTGTAAATATTAGTAACGTTCGCTAAAAACCAATTGTACCCCTTTAAACATCTAATGTACCCCCTGCGACTGCTAATGTACCCCTTTAAACCATTTTCTGTCTGGTTTTCAACCATTTTTTGGTTTTTAGCCAATCCTATATATATATATATATAGAGAGAGAGAGAGAGAGAGGAAGGATTGGCTAAAAACCAAAAGATGGTTGAAAAACCAGACAGAAAATGGTTTAAAGGGGTACATTAGCAGTTGCAGGGGTATATTAGATGTTTAAAGGGGTACAAATGGTTTTTAGCGAAAGTTACTAATATTTACAAAGATTGTCATCAGTAATCACATGTGTACTTCTTTAAGTGGCTAATGTAGGGGTTTTTAGGTTAAAGGGGTTCACGTGTGATTACTAATGTTAATCTTTGTAAATATTAATAACTTCCGCTAAAAACCATTTGTATCCCTTTAAACATCTAATGTACCCCCTGCGACTGCTAATGTACCCCTTTAAACCATTTTGTTTGGTTTTCAACCATCTTTTGGTTTTTAGCCAATCCTTCCTCTATATGCAATAAAATGTCTTGCTTTAAGTGATACTAATGCAATATTTTAGGACGTTTTTTATGTGCCTTTAATCAAATTGAACATACAAGACTTAGGATGAGTGTTGTGATTGAAGGACCTTTTATGAGCCCTTAAAAATTTGCTCAGTTTTTTTTTTTTTTTTTTTAATATTGAAAGTCCTTAGAATGTAGGGCAAGTGTGGCCGCACCATATAAAAGGTTGCATACGTATCCAATTCGAGTTGGAATCAGGCCCTACGTAGCTCTTTCAATCTGAGTCATTTGTGATAAAAATTAAGACACTTAATAAAGCACACCTCAAAGAGGGCTTTTCCAAGGTTGTATTGTGGCTAGGCTTAGGGTTTAAGAAAGAAATGGACAAAAAGGCTCAAATACCCTAAAATAAAACCCCAATGTGCTATACTATTATATGTTTAACTAAATTTCCTTTATTTAAGACAACTTTATTTTTTAATACTTAAATGTTGAGGCTTTTTGCCACAAACTTATTTGCATTTGAAATTAATTGAACATTGAAGCCAACTTATTTGATTTATGACTTTTCAATTAGAATCGTTGTCCAATAATAGTCCTAGAACAATTCCCATTCCCAGGCTTAGTATGATATGGGTTGAAAAGAATAGGCCATGTGTTTGGGCTCAAAAGGGCTTCCAAAAAAGTGGATCACAATGTACGTTTAAAGTAGTTCAGATTTAAAGGTGACAAAATTGCCTCTTGTGTTGGTGTATTGTGTCATTCATCATTGTAGGTGGACTTAGATTGAGCCCACTATTTTCAAGGCTTTAGTTAAGCCTAAATTTGGGCATATATAGCCCACAACATACATTAGAGCATAATATTTGACCCAATAGAATGATTATTTGGGTCAATTTAATTACTCTTTAATAATCGACAATTTTATTTAATGAAAGTTAGTGAAGATAATGATACATCAAAATGGAGACATGCGAAGTTGTTAACGCATTTTAAAGGAGTTGCATTGTCTAAGCTTTGCCGAATATTTGTTCTCAAAGTCATTGCATTAATATAGTGATTTGTGCTTCAATTAAACAATACAATTCTCCTAGTTAGATTTGAAAAGTACTTAGATATGAATCTCATGTTATGGAATATAGAGATAATTAAGTACAATTCAATTGGACGTGATAGCTTAAGAATATAGTATTTAAAGAATAAAAGAAGAATAAATTCAAGAATGAAAAAAAAAATGAGAAGAAAAAAGATTGAAATGAAGGAGGGGTGGTCTAAGCTAGATTCAGCTTTCAATTTTTCTTGTGGTTGTCATTCAATTTTTTTGAGCTTTCTTAACTGTACATTCGAGTGATTTTTCAATTTAATTTGATAGCCAATGTTAGAAGTTTTATCTTTTAAGATTATTAAATCCAAAGAGTGGGCCTAGGGCGCACTAATGGAAATAACCTAAATGGATTATTTGAAAGAAAATGAGCCTTTGGTCCATTCATCTAAAAGATTTTTATATTAATTTTTTTAAAGTGGGCCAAGGGTCCGTTGCAGTCAACACTATCTCATAAAAAATATTTGTTGAGATAAAAAAATAGATGAATGGTCTGGAAAAATTGTTGTCTAATTCAAGTCTCTCGATGCATGAGAATGTATCATTTTTTCATCATATTGGGAGTGAATTTCAATTTGAAAGAAGAAAATACATATTATCAATTTCCTATGCAAACAATTTTATCATTTACATTAGGCATTTTTTCAACATTTTTTATGCCAGTAATATGCTTGAAAGATATATCATGAGGCCGAACTAAAAAAGTTGCCTACGTATCCTGAGAAGGGAATCAGAACATGCGTAGTTCTACATGAAAATAAACAATTGTTAAAGTCCATGGTGTTTTTGTAATGAACATATTGGACTCATATAATTTTAGGATTATTTTAACGAATAAATCATAAAATACTCCTAAAATGAAGATTACAATCAGCGTATAGAAAAATTGAACGTTGATTAGCTAGCGATAAGAGAAGATAGTCGCTAATCCATCAGCGTAGTAAGAAATGAATCGTTGATCAATCAGCGTAGCAAAGAATTAAGCGCTGATCAATTAGCGTAACTTCAAGTTTAACGCTGCATGTTTTCTATTTTTTTCTTTTTCAAATTTATGTATAAAATGGGTTTAGACTTTATTTATTTAAGTCCTTGTGCCCATATATACTGTAATATGGACTTATGTGAGCCTATATTTTGAATGACTTAGAATGAGTCAAGGATTTGAAAGACTTTGAATGAGTCTATTATTGAATAATGGGTTATTCCCACTGGTAGACTTGAAAATTTAACAAATCCCACTGGTACACCTGAGTTTTTTAAATTCCCAATAATAAACTTGAGTTTTTGACAATTCCCAAATGTGACATTTATTAACCAAAACCGTTAACTACTTGTCTCGATTTATGTGCAATCGGGTTGTGTGACAAATAAATTACACAATCAAAGGTTTTTAGGGTCATTTTAGCCCTTAATGGATCAAATTTGAGGTCAAAATTAGCAAAAAAAACGACAATATTCATCTTCAAATGCGTGCTAAAAACTAAGATGAATAGTAATTTAACGGAATATTATGTTTTTAAACGGAATATTCCTTAAATGAATAGTAATTTAACGGAATATTCCTTTTAAATGTCACATTTGGGAATCGTCAAAAACTCAGGTTTATTATTGGGAATTTAAAAAACTTAGGTGTACCAGTGGGATTTGTTAAATTTTCAGGTGTACCAGTGGGAATAACCCTTGAATAATTGGATTGAGATTTTAAAACTCCCTTTTTTTTGGAACAATTCTTGTAAATGAGCACAAGTGAATGTTGATTTTATTTTTAGCAACAAAGAACAGTTGAATGAGTGTTTTATTACATGTACAAAGTTTAGGACCCTTAAAAAAAATTTACAAGCAAAAAAAACGAGAATGGAAAATAAAAAAAAAATCAATTTTATTTTTTTAAAAAAAATATAATCAGCGCGTTCTAGAAAGAAACGTTGACACATCAGGGCTATAGAAAACAAGACCCTGACAAGTCAGCACTCCAAAACCGAACATGCTGACAGAGCAGCGTTTTTTAAATAAATTCGTTGATATTGATTTTTTTTTTAATAATTTTTTTTTTTGAAATATTTAAAAAAAAATGTCAAAACAAAAAAAAGTAAGAAGAAAAAAGTTGGATATATGGTTAGATTCATTAAATTTTTAAAGCTAGACTATTTAAATCCTACTTACAGGATATAATTAGTCAAATTTTAAGTTGATTTAATTTATATTAATAATTTCAAATCGAATAATTGTAAAAAAATTTATTAACGTAAATTAAATCCTTGACTTTAATGAATGGGAAGGTTAGTTAATTCCTAATCAGTACAAGATTATGTTAACCAAATTAAAAAATGACATCTAAAAAAATCATTGAGATTGAAGTAATAAAATCCTATTGAAAGGGTAATATTAATAAAATCTCTTTTTTAAATATATTCGAAAGATATCATTTATTTATAATTAAGTTAACATAATCTCGTGACTAAATAAGTTAGAATCCTAAGGTCAACTAGGCAAACAAGCAATATTGTACAAAACAAACAGGCAATATTTTACATGTTAATGCAAAGCCTCTATGGTTATGGGGTCAAAAGGGTCCTACATCTAAGGAGTGTGCTTCAACACTTTGCGGAAAAACCGTCAGATATGAAGTGTCTCCCAACCAAGCACCATGGGCAGCTTGAAAATTGATGTAGTCGGGATAAGGTTCCGTTTTGCTCGGCTAATTAGAGGCCATAGGCCCCACCAAGTCAACACTTCTTCCGCAAAAGGTTTAAAATAATGGGTTAAGCCTAAGTATGTTTCAAATACATGGAGGCCAAGTGTTTATCAAATATTTGCAATAATATGAGTAAAAAATAAATAACTCAATCAATGAATAAAATAAAATAAAATAAAATTTATTTAAATATAACAAGTATATAAAATTGAGAGATAATTTTCAAGTCTTGCCCTCTATAGAAAATTATCGAAATAATTTCCTAAATTTTCCCAAGTAAAGTCACCACTGTAGGAGCCACGGCCAGCTCCCCACTTTTTTTGCTTCCCAAGAGGCCGTTTTAGACCTAGGCATATTGGCAACAGAAGGGAGAACAGACTTGTTAGAGGGAAGAAAAGATTAATGAAAAGGGACAGTATTAGTAGGAGTCGCCAATGAGTTTTAGGAATTAAACTAATAAACCATGTATTTAGATATAGAAATTACGAATGAGACACGATTTACAGACGGATCTAAATAGCAAGATTTTGCCCCTTCGATCCCATGGGGATGACTCCAAAAAATGGTCATGCGAACCAAAGATTGAATTCGGGGGAAAGGGTACTAATATGGCGGAATGCGTCATATTAGCCCATAGGCGGCCTTTACTAATTTCTCTCAATTGCTAATATACAAGTTATACAAATAATAAAAAAATTGAAATCAGCGAAAAATATTTTAAACGCTAATGAATTAGCGTTTATCAGCGTTGAGAAAACAATCACTCTTACACGTCAGCGTAGTGAACAATTAATCGCTGATAAATCAGCGTCAAAAACAATTTGACGCTGACCTTTTTTATTAATCAAATTTAATAAAAAGCTTATAAAAAATAAATTAAATAAAAAAAAGGAATTTGAAACTTTTTTTTATATAAAAGATATCAGAGAATAAAAGAATAAAACGCTGACAAATCAGCGCAAGAAAATACAACACGCTGATATACCAGCGTAATAAAGTATAAAACGCTGATTAATCAGTGAGTCAGAATAGAACTCGCTGATAGATCAGCGTGTATCAAAATTTTACGCTGACAACTTTTAATCATATTTATTTATTTTAAAAAAAAGATACGAAAAAGCAGTAAAAAAAATAGATTGAAGAAAATTAAGGCTCTCAGGAAACTAACCACTTCTCCTTTGAAAAACGCCTTTTATGAGTGTTGGTATGGACAACACCTTGCCTTGAATTATCTCCGTTAAGAATTCCAGCTACTTCTTTTGATGAATGTAAAGAAAAAAACCTTTTGTTCTTTTTTGTTTGAAAATGTGATTAATTAAGAGGATTCTTATATTATTATTATTTTTCTAAATATTTGCGTAAGGAATGAAAGTAATTTTCTTAGAAAAATCCTCCCCTTAAAACACCAAGAATCATCCCTTTTATAGTTGAAACTTGAAATGTCAGCGTTTTAAAGGAAAACTCGTTGAAGCCCTTGAAGGGTTTGTGCATCTCCTTTAATTGTGCTGCCAGATCAGAGTAAATCCATTTCAAACGCTGACGAGATCAACGTAAATCCATTTGACACGCTGACACGTCAGTGCGAATCAATTATAATCGCTACAAATTAAAGTAATTAGTCACTAAATCAAATCAAATCAATTTAACACGCTAACAAGTTAGCATGGTTTGCTACCTTACGTTGATTTGTCAGCGTACTTTTATATATTGCGCTGACTTGTTTAGCGCGTTAAAATCTAACGCGATGATGAGTCAGCGTAAATAAGTTTGGCGCGCTGACAAATTTTTTTTTTTTTTTTTGGGCTCTGAAAATTTGGAAAATTAAATTAGGCCTAGTGTTGTCCATGTATACTCAAGTGTGCATTTTTCCGGAAAAATGAGTGTATGTTATCATCATTGAACCTTTTCCTCGGGACAGAGGACTAAATGCAATGTCAACAAGTCCGTAACACCCAATGAATCCGCGATGTAGACATCTTTGGCCAACACGTCGTAAACCACTAGAAACCAATGTGATGTTTGATTAAACAGAACTGGGATGAAGATTTGGTGAACATAAAGCTATTAACAATGCTAATATTATTAAACACATAAGAAAACAAGTTAAAAACTTGAATAGGTCCAACCTGTGCAATGTTGTCGAGATTCCCATTGGGTATAAAAGTATCTAAAATATTTGAAAAATAATTAAGGACCAAATGTTTTCCGTACAATGAGGAGCATTCGTCTGATTTCATTACAATACTCTGCAGCATAGACATTGTTAAATTATTAACATTTAATATAACGAGTTATTCCTTCAAGATATGATGCAGTTACCTGGAATGTAGGTGGAAGTATCAACCTAGTTTCGTCGTTTAATTATAGTTTCATCTCATATAAGAACACGGTAATAAGCTTCAAAAAAAATTTAATCAATTAGGAAACAATATAGAATATAGTGTACGATAAACAATACAAACAAGGAATTTTAAATATTACGCGTACATGATCACTTATCCTCCTATTTGGATAAAAAATCCATGATTCGCCTATTGTTAACCTGTGTATTGGTTGATCTTGTGATTGATAAAAATCATCAAGATTTGATTCCACTGCAACCTTTAAGCATAATTCATGTTCCAAAGATGAAATGTGTTCTACACAATCAACAAATGTTCTTTGTGACCGGCGCGATTCACGGAACCGTGTCCCATCCCCTTCTTCATCACCACAATGTACTTCAATCTTATAACAGGGTCCCTTTGGTGTTTTGCATATATGAATTTTAAGCGAAAAAATAGAAACTGATATGCAAACATCAAGCATAACATTGGCTAATACTAACGTAAAAGGTTTCAAACTTGTATTCATTACCTCTTCGTTATCCTCTTTCATAGTGCATTTCTTATGTCTCTTTAGCCGTCGATTGGATTTGGATGATTTGGCCAGTAAAATTTCATCCCCCCTCTCAACCAGGTTTGTTGTTGAATTGCTAAATGCGGTCTCTGGCTGCAACATGCCAAAAGCGTCAATAACCTATGCCTTTTCTATATGTAATAACAATGCCAAATAATTGTGATCACCAAAACAAAATTAAACAATATTTACTCCTATTATTATACTAATTTAGTTTACCTGTTCGGGTTCTTGTTTCAGATTACTCTTTTTCACACTTTTCGGTTTTGATGGTGAGTCCTTTAACTATAAAAAAAATAATATCATTAATAGATATCTATTGAAAAGAATGAACAAAAAAGGTACAAGAGATGTAAAAAACCACCTTTGACAAGTTCATTGTGTCATCCGCGAACTTTGGTCGTTGCCTTCTTCGAGGCTTCTTCTCCGACTCGGGTTCTTCATTCTCACCTTTACTGTTGCCGTCTGGGGCTGATTTTGGTGTGGTTGTATCCTTATGCTTTGTTTTGGCTTTTGATTTTTCTGTTGTGTCAGTCAGTGAGTCCTCTAAATTGAGGTCCTTCAATGTTTCCAAACTAGGCGGGAATTGTTGCAAGGGGAAAGAAAAATTATCAATATCAAACGAGTCTATCGAATCCATTGACAATTGTATCTTCTTCATTGTTATCCTGTAATTCCACATCTAGCTTCCGCTTGGTATAGTAGTTGAAATGTTGGAGCTAACAAGTAGCTTTCCATCAGGGCTTAGGAATGGTGAAGATGATCTATTTATTAAACTTGTAGGGTTCACACTTGGAGATTTTCCAGTTGTGTCACATTCCTTCTCTGATTGACATGAGCACTTCTCACAATTGGTTGATTCTGGAAGCTTGAATATGGGACCACCATCACTCATGGAATTTTTATTTTTAATAAGTGAAATTATTTCATCCAATGATGACTGCATTTGTGACATTTTTGAGTGAATGTCTTTGACATCCTTCTCAATCTCCTTAATTTTCTGGTCAAATGAGACAAGGCCTTATTATTGTTCAAATACAAAGTAACGAAGGTCACAACCAATGATGATATAGGGAATTGCCAATATTATAAACAAAGCAACAACAACAAAAACCAAGCATGATTTTCACGAAAGAAATCAACAAAAATGATATGTACTCTCCTCCAATTAAACATTCTCAAGTACATGCTTATAGTAAAAACATAATCAAAAACCAATATCTTTTTAGGGGAATAGAAAACTTGTTAAACGCAAATTCAATATCAAAAAAACAATTAAATTGCTACACAATTACGCACAAAAAAAACTAAAATATCAAACACCCAATTTAATTGTTACAATTAATTTCATGAATACTATTACAAACTATAAACCCTAAAATCAATTAGTGAACAAATACAAAGTATCCAATTAATTACACAAACACATTAATTGTTATGCGAAAATTTACCAAGTAAAATAGATATCGAGGAAAAAAGGTACGAATGCACACTTACATCTGCGTTTTTGGACATGATAGAACGAAGCAAGTTGCCAAAAAAACCAAAGAACTGAAGCAAAGCTCTGAAATCTGAAGCGGGTAGGTCGTGGGTGGAGAAAAGGAATGAGGGGAAAAAACTAACGTTGAATAAACCTAATAGGAAACTACCATAGGTTTTTTTTTAAAAAAGGAACATTACCATAATTAACGTGATAATATATATGAAAAAAAATAGATTCGAAAATATAGTTGTTCGTACAAACAACTATTGCACTATGCTTTAGTTGGCAATGACAAAGATAAACATTGATCGTCCAACTTACAACACTAATTCCAAAAACAAATGTAATAACCCACGTCTGTTTATGTCATTACCAACATAATATTAGTGTCTTCATCGTAACACCACTTCTTCCAAATTTATTTACAATTACCAAATCTTATATATGACATTACCAATAACACAAACAGATCTGAAGCAAAATATGAATGTTTTTTCGATTGAAACAGAGGGAAAAAAATAAGAAAAAAGGGGCTTCTTCTTCTCCAATCAACTTTGCCCAAATCCATAAACATAACATTATTAATGTTAATTAATGGGGAAAATCTTCGTTTTGTGAAGCTAATTTGAACAACTCGATCATAATAACATTATGAATTCAATAATTATCAAATCTGAATCATATTGCTTTAAGAAATTGAAAACCCAAAACCGTATTGCATAAAGAATTCAATAATAGAGATTTGTAGACGAACAAAGATGTAATTAACATGAGATTAAGGAGAAAGCGAGTAGTATTGTAGACGAACGAATGAAGAAGATGAATAAAACGATGAACACGAACAAGCCATACGAAGAACACGAAGAACCTTAGGCTTTTTTAAAAAATGTAATGTTGTTTTTAGGGACATGTTTTGATAAATTAAAGAAAAGATTAAAAATGTTTTTAATTTAAAAAAAAAACTGATTTAAGTTAATTAAAAATGAATTTAGAAAAAGTTAAAAATGAATTTCCTAAAATAAAAGAGGTAATTAATGTAATTAAAAAAAAGAATTAAAATTAGATTTAGGTATTTTAAAAAATTCAAAAATCAAGCGATCTCGGTTGTACATTACGGTATTCGTAGTCATAAGAATACACTAGAAACATCCCTACCCAATGGGTATGACAAATTTTTTCCTACTATAATATGATTTTAAGGTGGAACTTTTAAAATTGAAACTTTGGACGGTTATGGCCATACCCGTTTACTAAAAACATTAATTGTGTGGGTTAGGATTCCACAATGTACTATCACTTCAATGGTAAAATAGTTTTCTTTCATTGAATCATCAAACTAAGCTTTTATCCTCGGAATGTAAAATTAGCCCCATATCACGGATAAGTCTACACATACACTAGGTGTATGTGGACCCAACATACACTATGAGTTGGCATAATACTATTGTTTGTTATAAAGTTGAAAATTTCAGCATTTATTACAACTTTTCATTTGAATTTGAAATGAAAATTTTGAATTCAAAATTCAAATTTATTTATTTAATTTTTTTTTCTTTTTGTTGTTAGGTATTTCCACAACTCTCCAGTCGGATTCCGCCACTTTGGCTGCCGGTCGCCGGAATTCTTGGTAACGAAAAGTTTTTCCGGTCAGCCAAAGGACTACTTATTCCGATCACTAAGAATCCATCATTATTCCGGTCAGCCCAATGAATCCTGCCGGCGAGAAATTTCGACCACCGGCGTCTCCAACGGTCCTCCCATCTGACAAGTCGATGAATAAAATAGTTTCCTTTATTCCGGCGAGGCCATCAACATTCCTTCTGATGAGGAATTGGACTTTTAATAAGTTGAAACTGATAAAAAATTAATAGTTCAGCATGACCCTTCATATTACTTTATTAAAAAAAATAAAAATGATCCTAAAGAAATTATTTGATACCTTTAAAACGAAAAATAAGTTTTTGATACCTTTAAATAAGTAAATAATCACAATTCTAATATAATGGAGAAAAAGCCCAGTTTCATACCTTTAATACTTTTTTGATACAATATAATTATTTATGCTCTTATAATGGTACAGAATGAAATTTATTCTTAAAGACAAATATAGCATAAATATAATAATAATTATTAAATCAAAATTGCGTTTGAAACAATAATTTAGATGAAATATATCATTTAGTGAGCTTGTTTATTTTATTTTATTCATACTTTATCTTGTTTTTATTTTAAATGTTGTCACAACTCTAATATTATTCATGGGTTTTTCTGACTAATACCCATGTGTTTTTGCATTTTCTCAAGTGTACCCACTTTTACCCAACTTTCTCAGAGGTACCCATCAGCTGATCCACCATTAGTCAACCATAACCTTATTTGCATAATCACTAACGACGTTAAGTGAGAGTAATTACTTCCGTTAGTTAAGTTCAAATGCAATTAAACAATGAAAAATAAAAAATAAGAGGGAATTAAGAACTGTTTCTTTGGACTCAATATTGCTGAACTGAAATTTTATTTTTTTTATATTTCCATTTTTTTAATTTGAATATTTTTTATTTAAATTATAAATTATTTTAAAAAACGATTCGATTAGTTCCGATTTGCGTTTACGATTCGCCTCAATTTGCACTTATTTATATATATGTCAAAAAAATGCTCTCTCAAGGTTTTACGGGTCATTTTAACCCTTAAGATTCAAATTTGATGTCGAAATTTGAAAAAAAAGTCTAGATTCGCCCAGATTTACGTTCCTAATTAATTCGCCTCGATTTTCGCCATTAATCTATGTGTCAAAAAATTGCTCTCTCAAGGTTAGCCCTGATTTGAAAATAATAACTAATGACGTTAGTATTGAGTTAGTACTTAGTAGTAATAGTGTTTTGGCAAGAAAAGTCGGTCCAAAACCATCGCCGAAAAATCTACCGGAAAAAGTCACTTGGAAACCGTCTTGGAAAAATTGGTCGAAAACCATCAACGAAAAAATCAGTTGGAAAAATGTTGTCGGAAAAGTCGGAGAGAAAACCGACGATTAAAAATTAATAACAATAATAATAACAATGAAAAAAAAAATAATAATATAAATAATAATACGAACTAAAGTTAACGTCGTTACCTTAAGTTAACGTTTCATCATTAAATTGGGTATATATCATAATCGATGCTAAATTGATTGGTACCTCTGAGAAAGTTGGAAAAAAATGGGTACACCTGAGAAGATGCAAAAACACATGGGTACTAGTGAGAAAAACCCATTATTCATTTATTTGATATAGTCTAAGTTCATACATTTGACACGTTTTGCTTATTCTTAATTACCTTATTTATTTTAGTTATTTTTCGATTGTAAATAGGAAGGAAAAATAGGAATTATGTGGCGTACATATTAAATACATTATACAAGTAATGTTTTTTACTAAATGAAGTTACTCGATCTAATTTGATTGTTTGAATAAGAGGTAATGCATGTATTAATCTGACCAATCCCGATTTATGTTGCAAACAACTCTATTATTCGATCAAATTCGCTAACAATTAATTATCGATTTAATGGGCAAGTAGTATATGTGACACATGGGCAATTTGTTTGGGCCAAGAACAATATTTTTCCTGTGGGCTGATGTTATTGGACCCAAACCCAACTCCAATTGTATATAAACGAACTTGGGTCAATGATTTCGACACTTTTAATATAAACGGGTTGACACGATACAACCTATTTATTAAATGGGTGGGATTAGGGTTGAGGGGTGTGAACCCGTTTAATTAAATGACATGAAACGAATGTTTCACGACACGACACGTTTACCACCTCTATAAAATTGAACATCATAAGAACGTACAATTGATTGTGGTAGATAAGTACGATTATGATGATTCATGCAATTTGAGGATCATATTCCTATTTATAAGATGAAATTATTTTTAACTACATATAAGAATTCGTATGGTCATTTGGCTTCGTATAATGTGAGGATTATTCCTTATGTATCAAGATTGGGGTCCAGTTTGATAATTAATTTTAATTTTAGTTTTGAAATTCAAAATTAAAAATTTCCCCCCTATTTGTATATACTTAATTATCCTCTCACATGCTCTAGTTCTTTTTTTTAATTAGATTTTGTTTGAAGTTGTTTTTATATCTTCAAAGCAATTCCTATTGCATTTTACATAAAATTTTAAATGTAACTCACAGTTTCGATAACAAAATGGACAATTGACCGTGGTACATCATAATATGAGGACCATTTATGCTTTATTTGGATACAAAATTGGCATTGTACATCTGCAAATACTTAATTACATTGTAAGAACTATACAAAAATACAAATTTTTAAAACCACCATATTTGGTTTAAGCATGAAACTCCTTGATATTCTTCATCCTTATATCCTGAAAAACCCAAAAAAAAGGACTAAGTCATGAAACAAAATAAGAAAAAATAGACATATTCAAAAGACAAGTTTAAACCCCAATTAAAAAAAAAATACAAACATAGTTAAAATTTTGACCAAAAATAAAAAAAAAAAATAATACCCAAAAATTATGGATTGAAATCCTAAAATATACCAAATCAAGAAATTCGTCCTTAAAAAAAATAAAGTCCTCAAATAAAACTAAAAAATAAAAAAAATCCAATAACAGAAAAACTCCAACATAATGAACAAAAAATAAATCAAACCCAGTACTTAAAAATAATGAAAAATAGAAGCCTGAATTATACATTCTTCAACTTCTCTTACTTCTGGATTGTTGTCCAAGTATTCGAGGACTCTTGAAGTGCCTGACAAAGAAAAGTCAAACGAATTTAGTACTGAACATAATATAAACAAAAAACCAAAACATAATTAAACTAAAATGAAATCTAACCTTCAAAAAATTGAATAGAAAACCTTAAAAAATTGAAGCTACTTGAAGACGTTAGAGAGAGAGGACGAACAGCTGCACTTTTTATTTATTTTAGAAATTAGTTTAGGTTTTAGTTCTTGTGTTGTTATATCAAACCAAAGTTAATGGCTCAGATTAATCAATCATAGATCTAAAGGTTAGGATTAGTGATCCATGTGCTTTTGATCCAAGGGGTGATATTGGAATGCATATTAATCTAAAGGTTAGGATTAGTGATCCATGTGCTTTTGATCCAAGGGGTGATATTGGAATTCATATTAATCTAAAGGTTAGGATTAGTGATCCATGTGCTTTTAATCCTAGGGATAATATTGGAATTCATACTAATCTAAAGGTTAGGATTAATGATCCATGTGCTTTTGATCCTATGGATGAGATATGAGTAAAAAAATATTTGGAGGGCTATAAATGATTAATCCATCTGCTTTTTATAAAATATGTATAAGTATAATGACAATAATGTATTTATCATTTATAAAAATTTAATAGTTATTTAACTTATGATTAATAATTTACATATACGAAAACCTTAATATTGTTCATATTACTTGATAATTTCATTATGCTTGTTGTTGATGAAGATGAATTAATGAACAACTCATACATTGATTGTGATGACCAATTACTATGATAAATAGATTGTTTGTGATGATAGAATATGATGATGATAATGACGATGAGAAGGATGATGGATGCTGATTACGATGATTGATGATGACGAATGATAATCGTGTATTATTGTTTCAAATGAACTACCGATGCATTGATTGTGACGATCGATGACTATGGTGAATAGGTTGTTTGTTATGATATACTATGATTATGATGAGGACGAGGAGAAGAAGGATAAGGGATGTTAATGATGATGATGATGCTGACAATGATTCATGATGACAAATGATAATCGTGTAATATTGTTTCTGATAAACTACTGATACTTTGATTATGATGACCGATGACTATGATGAATAGGTTGTTATTGATGATTGACTATGATGTTGTTGGTGATTAGGAGGAGGATGGTCACTATGATGATGCTGATGATGGATGATGATGACTAATGTAAATTATGTAGTATTGTTCCTGATGAAGTACTGATACATTGATTGTGATGACCGATGACTATGATCAATAAGTTGTTAGTTACGACTGACTACGATGTTTTTTAAGATGAGGAGGAAGGGAATGGATTATGATGATGATGATGATGATTCCGGATGATGATGATGAATGATGATCGTGTAGTATTGTTTTTGATAAAATAAATACTGATACATTAATTATGATGACCGATGACTAGGATGATTTTTTAGGATATTGATGATTGACTATGATGTTGTTGATGATTAGGAGGAGGATAATGGATGATTGACTATGATGATGATGATGACGAATGATGATCGTTTAGTATTGTAACTATTGTTTAGGATGAAGTACTGATACATTGTTTGTGATGATCAATGACTATGATGAATAGTTTGTTAGTGATTGCCCATTTGTATTTAATATTATGGTTTAGGGTATAGGGTTTAGGAAAGAGGGTTTAAGGAAGAAGGTTTAGGATAGAGGGTTTAGGGTTTAGGAAAGAGGGTTTAAGAAAGAGGGTTTAGGCTTATTGAAAAGTTGAATTAATGATCCTTAACTTTAATATATGATCTTTTAGTTCTTTTGTAGAAGCTTTATGATTTAAAATATGAAATCTTTATTTTTTTTTGTTGAAGATTTACGAAGAAATATTTATTTGCTCTGTAACATAATATCATTTTCTGAAAAATGTAAGTTAGAAAAAAAATTTGATCTATATATTCAACAATTACGAGATAAAAAACAATTTAATTAGTAGGATAAACAAACATATAAGAAGAAAGTTTGCATGACTTCATAAAGGTAGGTGCAAGTGGGGGAAGTGGAGAAGTGGGAAGTTAAGCTGCGGGAAGTTATGCGTTAATTCATTCTTACGTTCTAATATAATAGATCAAAATTTTAATTTGCATCCTATGTGTTATTAGGATCACATTGGGTTACGGAGTATATATGTTTTATTACGATCATATTGTCTACATTTTGTATTTTAATTTGCATCCTATAAATCTTACGATCTAATATAATAGATCAAAATCTTATAAATAGTACTTGTGCAAATGACGTTTATATTTACAAATCGATATAAAATTAATATATAACTTCATTTTAAAAATGACAATAAAACAACCTACCATATTATATAAATATCGAGTGTAAAATTTTCAATTAAATAAGCAACAAAGAAAGCCACATCTTTTTAAAAGACACAATTTTACTTGATTTTCAACTTTAGCGTGATAAAACAACATAAACCGCCAACACGACCGAAACTGGACACGAAATAAATGAGTTTGATTCAATGATTTCGACACGTTTAATATAAACGGGTTGAGACGACACGACCCGTTTATTAAACAGGTTAGGTTAAGGTTGAGGGGTTTGAACCCGTTTAATTAAATGACACGACACGAACTCGTCACGACACGACACATTTACCACCTCTATAAAATTGAACATCATAAGAACGTACAATTGATTGTGGTGGATAATAAGGTTTATGATGTTTCATGTTATTTGAGGATCATATTCCTATTTATAAGATAAAATTATATTTAACTACATATAAGAATTTGTATGTATGATTGGGGTCCAGTTTGATAATTAATTTCAATTTTAGTTTTGAAATTCAAAATTAAATATTTCCCCCCTTTTCTTATATACCTAATTATCCTCTCACACACTCTAGTTCTTTGTTTTAATTAGATTTTATTTGTTCTTTGCTTCTCTTCTTCTTCAAATTTCAAAATCTAAGAATTATAATATATTTAGCATTAAAATGTTTGTAAGAAGTGAGGGTTCAGTAGGAAGTCAACCAAGAGGTTTGTGCCGTTGTGGAATTCCCCCTGTTGAGCTTGTGTCTTGGACATCCATGAGTCTTGGTAGGAGGTTCGTACGGTGCAAATACTACATTCCGACTGCTCAAAGAAGTAGTTCTAATGGAAGAAATGGATGCAATTACTGGAGATGGATAGATGAAGGAAACAATCAGTGGTAAACTGATCAGATTAATACACTTTTGAGTGTGAAAATAGAGTATCAAAATGAGGTTAATTCTTGGAAGCACAAGTTTTCATGTTTAGAAATTGAAAAACAAGTACTAATGGATGAGCTGACAAAGATGACGAACAAGAAGAAGAAGGAAAAGGTAAAGATTGAAAAAGAAAACCAGCACTATGGGATTTGGTTTCATGTGATTGTTTCTGTCATAATCTCAGTTGTTATTATGAAGTTATTTACTTAAAATTATTAGTATGTAATTTTTAAGTGTTGGTTGAATTATGAAGAACAGTATTTTACAACTTGAATTTTGATGTTCTTTATGTAGATGTAATTAATGAAGTGAAATGAATTTATTTATTGTTTAAATTTGTTTGTATTATATCCTCAAAGCAATTCTAATTGCATTTTAAATAAAATTTTAAATGTAACTCACAGTTTGGATAACAAAATGAACAATTGATCGTGCAGTGGTACATCATAATATGAGGATCATTTTTACTTTATTTGGATAACAAGTTGACATATGAATTTTTTTATATATAATTATTTGTGATCTTATAATTGGTTTTTTGACCTAACAAATTAACATTAATACAAATCCAAATTGAGTAATTGTAGAATAATTTGTATTATTAATGTTGAAAAAGATAAGAGAAACAATTTTTTTTAATAAAATGTACAACTGCAAATATTTAATTACATTGTATGAACTATACAAAAATACAAATTTTTAAAAGCACCATATTTGGTCTAAGCATGAAACTCCTTTTTATTCTTCATCCTTATATCCTGAAAAACCAAAAAAAAAAATGGACTAAGTCATGAAACAAAATAAGAAAAAATAGACATATTCAAAAGACAAGTTTAAACCCCTATTAAAAAATGACTAATCCATCTACTTTTTTAAAATAAATATGTATAAGTATAATGACAATAATGTATTTATCGTTTATAAAAATTTAATAGTTATTGAACTTATGATTAATAATATACATATACGAAAAAATTAATGTTCATATTATTTCATAATTTCATTATGCTTGTTATTGATGAAGATGAATTGATGAACAACTGATACATTGATTGCGATGACCGATTACTATGATAAATAGGTTGTTTATGATGATAGACTATGATGATGATAAAGACGACGAGAAATATGATGGATGATGATGACGATGGTTGATGATGACGAATGATAATCGTGTATTATTGTTTCAAATGAACTACTGATGCATTGATGTGACGATCGATGACTATGATGAATATGTTATGATATACTATGATTATGATGATGACGAGGAGAAGGATAATGGATGTTAATGATGATGATGATGATGACGATGATTCATGATGACGAATGATAATCGTGTAATATTGTTTCTAATGAACTACTAATGATACTTTGATTATGATGACCGATGACTATGATGAATAGGTTGTTATTGATGATTGACTATGATGTTGTTGGTGATTAGGAGGAGGATGGTGACTATGATGATGCTGATGATGGATGATGATGACTAATGTAAATTGTGTAGTATTGTTCCTGATGAAGTACTGATACATTGATCGTGATGAACAATGACTATGATTAATAGGTTGTTAGTTACTACTGACTATGATGTTTTTAGGATGAGGAGGAAGGGAATGGATTATGATGATGATGATTCCGGATGATGATGATGAATGATGATCGTGTGGTAGTGTTTTTGATGAAATACTGATACATTGATTATGATGACCGATGACTATGATGATTTTGTAGGATATTGATGATTGACTATGATGCTGTTGATGATTAGGAGGAGGATAATGGATGATTGACTATGATGATGATGATGACGAATGATGATCGTGTAGTATTGTTTATGATGAATTACTAATACATTGTTTGTGATGATCAATGAGTATGATGAATAGTTTGTTAGTGATTGCCCATTTATATTTAATACTATGGTTTAGGGTATAGGATTTAGGAAAGAGGGTTTAGGAAAGAGGGTTAATTTAGGGTTTAGGGTATAGGGTTATTGAAAAGGTGAATTAATGATCTTTAACTTTAATATATGATCTTTTATGTTATTGTTGTTCAATAAACTAATAAGTATATGTGTTTCACGCTATATGAAACTTGTAGGTATTTATCTAGGATCATTTATCTGAACATTAATGTAGATTTATGTAGCATTGGACATGAAGTTTTTTTTTTATTTCTTTGTACCCTATTGATTTAGGATAATTTATTTAGTATCATTTATCATTAATCAGTATTCTTGGTTGATTTTTTTAAATATCCATTTAGTGGGATTTTTGGTTGATTTTTTGTCCTACTTATTACTATTTGCTACCTAGGAGTCTAGGACACATATTTAATCAGCATTACTATAAATACACATATAATTTTTTTCTACCTTGGACACTAAAACCGGTCAATTGCAAATTAAAGAAACAATGGCGGATTTTTTTTTAGGTGAGATACTTCCAAAGGTTAATGGAATATTTGATTTGCTCAAATGTCAAACCTTAAGTATAGAGTGTGCTCGAATGGTTGGTGAGAGGATTAACAAGAACATTAATGTCGACTGGATTGCTCTTGAGAAGGTTTTCTCACAACCTATTCTTGAATTATGCAATGTGGTGCATAATAATTTGATTGAGTTTGTAGAATGTCGTCATTGTGGGTGGAGTGTTCATATTCGCCATGCAATGTTCTTGGAAGCTAAGGAATATTTGGTCAATACTTACGGGGGTCTAGTGAAGCATGAAAAGCTTGATTGCCATTTGTATTCAATATGAGGAAGAATGGTATAATTACAGTAGATTAGATTTATTTTATTTAACGAAATGTTTGCCCTGTAATTTTTTTTTCAATGATGAAAACAATCTCTCTTTTGTAGAAGCTTTATGATTTAAAAGATGAAATATTTTTTTTTGGTTGAAGATTTATGAAGAAATATTTATTTGCTCTGTAACATAATATAATTTTGTAAAAAATGTAAGTTAGAAAAAAAAATTGTTCTGTATATTCAACAATTACGAGATCAAAAACAATTTAGTAGGATGAAAAAACATATAAGAAGAAAGTATGCATGACTTCATAAAGGTAGGAAAAAGCGTGAAGTAATTAATGTAGTTGTCTTTAGTGTCTGGAATGCGAAGAAACGTAATTAATAAAACAAATTAATTACTAACAATTGCATTAATTAGGTTGTCGCATGGAAAAATGAAACATTTTCAGCTTTTTCCCCCCATTTTCTAATAATATTTGAAATACCATTTAAAACCAAATGGTATTAAAATGAATTTCTATTATTTTTAATTGTTCATCCAATATGAAACATATAAGATTGAAATAGTTGTTTTATACTATTTTTTTTAATAAAAAAAGTAATGTTATTTGGAGAAATAAACCATGTATAAAACTTAACTAGTTTTAACACCGTACTATGCACGGATATTTGTTTTTTACAAAAAACAATTAAAAATATTTGTATTTATATATCAGCCCTCTTGCAAGGCATCAATTAATTGAATGACATGAATCATGAAATTGAATTTGAAGAACAGATGATAGAAAAGTAAAAGATATGAAGCGTAAATAATGAGAGAAATTGAAACATTTAGGGGAAAATTAGAATACCAAGTAATAGAGAAATAGACCAATTTATTTTATTTTTATTTTTATAAAAAGGCAAAATCAAAAAATTATAAAATTATATGAATGATGACACGTGGATTATTAAAGTTTATAGGGATTATTTTACATAACCCGAAGAATTTGGGTTATTAAATAACTTATAATGACCGGAATCCGGTAACACCCGACATGATACAACCCGAACCCGCAACTTTTAATTTTTAAACATAAAAAAAAAATGGACAAAGGCTAAATGTTTATTTTTAGGGGTCCTATGCAACAAAATGAATGTTAATAGTCTAAAAAAAATGAATATTTATATTTCTTTTACTATTTTGTCAAGCATTGCAATTATAAGCATGAATTTAATAATATATTCTAATTTTTAAGTTCAATTTAGTAAAGATTTATTATTAATTGAAAGAATTTGATATCTTAAACAATAAATTTCTACGATACAAGAATTGATATCTTATTTATCTTCTAAAAGGAAAATTGTTATAATATTTTTCAAGCATTGCATGTATAATCATCAAATTAAATCAGGATCATAAAAATGACTAAACGACCAGAAATCATAACTTTTCATTTAGAGGAGATGTTTTCACTTACACTTCATTTTTTAAATTTTTTTTCCAGTAGTATGCATCAACAATAAAGTAGGATAAAAAAAACAAATAAAAGCTGGGATTTAATACAAGTAGGATCAATTATGCAACGAAAAAAAATTCCTTTTTTGAGCCAATCCACTAGAAAGGAAATAACATTGCATCTGCATCTTCATAATGCCTTGCAGAATAGGATGGGTGACTATGTGTGTTCCTTTGCACAACATCTTCTTGTGTTTGAGTTATTGTGTAGTCCCCAATGTCATCATCTTCATCCCTATGTTTATTGGCATTCCCCCTTTTCCTCTTCTTCGTGTTCGCACCCTTTTCTGATGGGTGAAGTCTCCTATTTTTTGTTCCCCGACCAGTGTGGCGTTTGTCCACTTATTTAAATATTCTGCAACTATACCTATTCCAATCCACTAATTAAAATATTCTATATATTATAAAATAATCCTAAAAAAGTTACAAGCACATTACTTAAAATACATATTCAAATCAACTATAAACTAAATAGTGAATTGACCATATTCTCGTAGTTAGTTTATTTCAAGTTCATTTTCAACTTCGTCAAAGATTATCTAATCCTATATTATTAGAAGTGATGCAACATAGTGTACATCGAAGTATAATTCTATATGTTCTAAAATGATCCTAATTTTTGAAACAGCTAACATAACCAGATCAGAGCAAATATGCCAAGTATAATTTCATTTATAAAATAATACTCTGTTTAACTTACAGGTCGATGTCATACAATACATTATCAAAGCAACTATAAATTTCAAATTCAATCAAAATATTTGATAATCTATAGAAATAAATTAATTTACAAAAGCAACCGTACAAAGGAAAACATTTATTTTAGAAAAAACTTAGAATTAATTAGATTCATTGTGAATCAAGAATTTGTGATACATACCTTCAAATCAGGTTGTTTTTCGCCTGAAAACTTGTCGGAATTCTGAACGTAGCTAATGAAGAAGTTGCTGGAAAATATGGGTTTTTTTTTTTCCGCTGAAAAGGCTTTTTTTTTGCCGAAATTTTTTTTTTCCCGGAAAAAATGTCGCCGGCCGGAGATGACAGCAGAACTCAGGGAGGCAGTGGGGATGTGGTTACTGCTGTGGTGTGCTTTAGTTTACTACTTAGGTGTCTTAAAAAAATGGATGAAAAAAAAGAGGGAAAACATAAACACTAAGGGGGTGTTTCGTATAGATTACGGAGAGAAAATGGAAAGGAAACAAATTAGGTGGGGAAAGGGTAAAGGCTTACGTTACCTCTGTTGATTGTTTAGTTTGCTAATAAAATGGAAATAATTATAACTGTTTCCCTTTCCTTTTGTTTGGTTATACTATAAACTGGAATTGGAATTATTTGTCTATTTCCTAGACCAAAGCATGATACCAAGTTTTTTTCAGCAGAACTATCATGATACCATTTTTTTTAGCACAGTAAGAAATGTTATATACCAGCTTTAAACTATCATTACTCTTAGGAAATGCTTTCATTCACACAACTCGAAATAGAAAGATGCCAAGCTTCATATCAATAGCTTCATACTGAGCTTTAAAGACAACTAGTTCAGCTACCAAAAAAAAAAATTATTAGCAGCAACTTAACAGCAAAACAGTCACTTGGAGTAGCTTAGCAAATCAGCAACTTATGAACACCAATATAACAACCCAACATCACCATTACAACATTCTAGTAGCACCATCACAGCAACCCAGTAGCAACATCACAGCAAGCCATCAGAACATTACAGCAAAGAACAGCAACTTGTGAACACAGCAGTACCTAACAGCACAAATACTACTTAGGAACTATCAAACAGCAACTCAACATCTTAGCCCAAAAAAACTACTTTTTTTTAGAAGATCTATGATATATTGTTTCTTCATGTTCAATGGTGCTTGATAAAATATCCGAAGCTTATGCTCTTCTGCCATTAAAATTGTAGCCGCTTCTAAAGCTTCAGAAGGAGAAATTCCCTCTAACTTCATAACTTCTTCTAAAACTTGATTCACTTTGTCATCCAATTTTTGCTCCCTTTCTTCGGCTTTAGACCAAGCACAAGCCATAGTACCAAGATTTATTTTTATGTTTTCAAAAATTCTTCCAAATTGATCAGAAACATTATGGAGGGATGCTACCAACTCATCTGTGCCAATCTTCTTACCTAAGCTCTTCAAATCCATCTTGTTTTTTCCTTTTTCCTTAGAATCTTTTACCTATTCTCTTTTAGGAGTACGATGATTATCATCCTCTATCTTAATCGAATGCTTTCCATAATGAATTGTAGATTGAGTTGAATCTACATCATCGTCTTCATCAATATCAATGTTCAATGCATGATTAGCAATCTCTTGATCCATATCTTCAACGGCTCCAACAAATGACTCACTTGCTTCTCCAGTAGCTTTATCCTTTGCATAAGTATCTGCAAGTGTATCATAGTGAACAAATGGCACTCCAAATAGCCCCTTGGCTTTCTTATGAGTCTACCATAAATAGAAAAAGATACAACGAATTAGTAAATTGAGTAAATATTAGAACTATATGCTGCTACTAAGAAAGACGTGCCAAATTTACCTTCGCCCATTCATCGAGCACTGTCTTCTCTGCCTCTAACATTTTCTTTTCGACATCCCACCCAAATCCAGAGGTAGATAGCATCTCAGCTAATGCACTGTATTTCTCCGACCAATGCTTGATCCTTGACTCAATGTGTGGGTCCGCTTTCAAGCCACTATTAGGAAGCAAAAGCTTGATCATCTCTTCAAGTTTATTCATATAGCCATTCTTGAAACCACTCTCACTTCTCCACTTAGGATCGAAAGCCAACTCATGTAAACATTTTATTGGTATCGCATCTTCATCATATGTCCAAAACCTCTTATTTCTTCCCCTTCCGCGATTGTTTCCCTCTCCACTACCTTGACTAGCCTCCATTCTGTTTCACCATATAAAACATCATTACCACAATAATAAATCAAATCAAAAACATCAAATTTAACACATTAACATCAAGATAAAACCAAATAAAAAGGCTTACATTTAATGAATAGACATGAATTATTAGACATGTCTACCTCTTGCTCTCCAACCATTAAACATGTCTTGTGCTAATGTATTACTAAAGTTAGTCCAATGCTCCGAAGTTGACATACTTGTAATAAACTCAATCTCATCATCGGAATCAGAATCAGTATCGGATTCACTTACTTCACCTTCCTCTACGTCATCCATAGGCATGACTTTTCTAATTAAATTATGTAATAAACAACAAGCCATCACAATACGACCTTGAGTTCTTATGGGAAAAAATGAAGGAATTCTAAGTATACTCCATCTCCCTTTACGTAAACCAAAACATCTCTCAATTACATTCCGTGTAATAACCCGAAATTTTGGGCCAGAAAATTTCGCGGTTAATTATTATTATTTTACTAATCTAAGTCCAAAAGGCCCAGTTATTTGGACTGTTTAATTTTAATTCTTTTCCTTATCTTGAATCTGGGCCAAAGACCCAATCTTACCCTCCCTTGGCCGGCCCTCCTTGTACATGGCCAAGGATTAATTTCTTTTTTTATTTATTTATTATTATTAATATGATAATTCTATATCTGTTTATCTAATTATTATTATCCTAATTAAAATCTTACTTTTAATCACCTCATACTAAGTCTCCTAATCTCACTCCAACTTCTCCTATTCTCCCTCATTTACACGGCCCACCCCCTCTCTTTTATTTTATTTAATTCTTTTATTCTTTACAATTACATATAAGGAACACTACTAAAATCCTAATACCCTAAGATCATAACTCTAAACTCTCAAAATAACTCACAAAAGATCCCCCTTGGTTCCGTGTGGAGTTCGAACCAAACAAGAGATTTTTCTTGTTTTTCCTTCCTAATTCAAGGTAACTAGACTATCCTTCTTAAATCTGGTATAGTTTTCCGTATAGTTAATTAGGATTAAAACTAGGAAAATTGATAGAATTAGTATCATGATAGGTTAGAATATTTCGAACCATATGATGTAACTTTCTATGTTGTTTTCTTGATATTTTACGTAATCTTTATGAATCTTTAATTGTTTTAATAAATTCTATGCATGAAATAATTTATTTAAATTGTATGACTATATTGAATAATTGCGTGATAATTTGTTGATTCTTGTTCTTGAAATTTCATGTGATTGTCGAGTTCAGCATGATGATTTTATGATACTTTTTATGATATTTCTTGAATTAAGTTAATAATCTTGATTATTTAATTGTTGATTAAAGTCTTAAATTAAAATAATTATTTTTGTTCATATTGTCGAGTGGCTTACGAATTAAGAGGGAATTAAAGATCTGATTTTTAAGCTTGAATCTTGTTAATCTTGAATTATTATTAGTAATCTTGATTTTAGTCTTTAATTTAATCATGTTATTGTAAAAGTCTTGAATTTAATCTTGCTATTGTTTTTAGCCATAAAAGCCGTGTGATATGCATGCCCAAAGGAATTGATTTTGATCCTGTTTTGGTCCATGGTTAATGATTTAATGTTTAAAGCATGATTTATTTGTTTACTACTAAGTTTATATGATTATTTATTGATAATTGTATTTGATTAATTTAAAGTAATAATTTTGATATTTTTGGTGTAAAATGTCGAGTGGCATAGAATATGAAAAATAGGATTTTTATCATGTTTTAAGCAATATTTGTTGTTAATTGTTGATTTAAATGATTTATTAAAGTGTTTATATGATTGTTTAATGAATTAATTTAATTATTATGTTACTATGGAAAATGTCGAATGGTCCCATGATGATTATGATCAGTTTTAGTTAATTTTTGACTTATAATAATTTAGATTGTAATTTTAGGAATTAATATGATTAAAGGAATTAAAAGGAACTAATAAGATAAGTTACAATATGAAGGGAAGGAATAATATAATAATAAGGATAAAGCTATAAGGTGATAATAAGTATTGGTCTCACGATGGCCATGTCGATAAGATAAGATAAGAAACGGACGTCTGTTTGGTGATACACGGGTCACCAGATTAGGTTAAGTCGAAGCCACTGCCCTACTGCGGTCTCTGGGCAGTTCTGGATCTTAAGATGCGTAGTCGTCTAAGTAGTAGTACACAGGCTACTATTTAGGAGTTATGGCCATAGCTTAGGCTTAGTTCTTGCAAAGGAGAGCTACGGGTAGAATACACGGGTTCTTCCCGGCGCGGTTTAGGAAAGTTGGGATGTACACGGGCATCCTTACGAGCTATAATGACCGGTCCATAAAGTTAAGAAGATAGTTAAAAGAAGGGTTTAGGGTAATAATATGAAGGATAAGTATTTTACAGGTTGGATATGAATATGTATATGTCAATGTATTTATATGTATAATTCTACGTATTGTATAAGTATAGTATGTTAAGTCTTCCGCTGCGTACGTCTGATAAGTATGTAATGAGTAAGTCCTTAAGTATGTATTCATGTATGTATTTAGGTACAAGTATATGTATATGTATGTATGTATCTCTATATGTATTCTACAGGTATATCTATACGTATCTATACGTATTTTGTACATACACGTATGTATTTCTATACGTATTTCTGCAGGTACTGTATACGTATTTTATACGTATTCCAGGCGTATTTCGTACGTATTCTTATACATATCTCGTATGTATTTTTATACGTATTTTGTATGTATTTTTATATGTATTTTTATACGTATTTCGTATGTATTACTATACGTATTTTCATGTATTTTTGTATGATTTTCTTGGAATAATTCTATGATATTATATGGTTAATGGTCCCTCATTTAAGCGGGACAACCTAGTTACTCGCCACTGACGGTGGACCCCCCCATTTCAGGTGATGATGCAGACGCATAAGTGGGCTTACGTTTGGTTCGGGTTGTGTGCTTGGTTAAGTTTTATAGAGAGAACCCGAAGTCTATCTTATGTTATTTACTTTCTTTATTATTTAGTTCTGCCCAGCCTGTTGGGAAAGACAGTTTAAGTTGTATTTTGGATTTATTTGAGGACTTTTGAGACTTTTTATTTAATTATTAGTTGAATAATGGAATAATGAACCTTATTAGTAAACATGTCCTTTAAGATTTGTTTGGTAATGATCCATTTGTCGATTTCCTTCGTAAATCGACAGCCTATAAAAGTCGGGTCGTTACATTCCGTGCCCTAGCATGCTTCATATTGTAGTATTCTTCAGCACTTTCAGGTTGGCGATCCGTCCACTCTTTTAAGTGATATCTTTGCCCTCTATATGGGGCTAAAAAGCCCTCACAATTAGTGTACCCCGCATCAACCAAGTAATAATTACCTTCAATGTTGCCAAACAAAATGATTATTTTAACTATAAAAAATTAATCACAATTATTTGCTCACATAATATGAATTTCATTTACCTCGAGGTACCCTAAAACCATTTGGCCTAGAGAGAGCATTGCGAAGGACCCGCAGATCATGGGCCGAGCCTTCCCAACCCGGAAGAACATAAATAAATTGCATATTTGGCGCACAAACACCCAATACGTGCATAGCAATCGTACCCTTCCTTGTTCTATACTTTCCTCGTTCTTTTGATGGAACATTTACCTTAATGTAAATCCCAAACTATTCTACAAAAGTGGGAAATAAAATATCTTATTTATAAACAGAAAATGAAGGCCAAGGAAAAAATTAGAGATAAATAAAAGGCAACCAATACCTTGAAAGGTTTCCACCTTTCATCTTCACAATCATCATGTATTGGAAAAGGCTTGTAAAGTAATTCTTCGTGCATCTTGAGGATAGCCCTTAGACACAAGTGAAATTGTCGGCTCATGGTTTCTCCATTTCTAAAGAAGTAATATCCTATGGACCTGTTCTTTTTGTGGTTAACCAAAGTGTATAAAAACATAGCAACTATCTCTTGAAGAGACATATTTTTTGTCCCAGTTAAACCTCCAATATCTCTAAGCATCTCGCAAATAATATTGAAGGTACGTCTATTGACACGAAGCTCACTCTTGCACTTTACATCACTCTCTTTATATAATCCACTCAAGATTAATAAAAGCAATAATTTTTTATTTCTTTTTCTATCCCTCATTTGAACACCCCTAATTGTAGAAACACTCATCGTATACCAAACCCAATACATCATAAAAACAATAACAACCATCACAATAACTAATTGAAGTTGTTTTAGCCGTCGTTTTCTCCCTATAGAAAGCATAAGGCGTGCCATTGTGAAACCTGTTAATAAAAAATAGTTCAAAACATATAAGAAAACTCAACTAAAAATTATAAAAAAATACAAATAATCAAGCAACAATATAATTAATATAATTATTTAACTACAATAAACAAATCATAAATGAAAATTTGTTAAAAAGAACTAAAATAGAGTTGAAAGTTCAATTACCCAAATCAAAGAAAATGTTTGAATACCCAGCTAGGGTTCGAACAACTTCGTAAATGGAGATTTAACCACAGATGTTCATCCAGAATAAAAATTAGCACAAAATTATACAACAACAATACAGATATACAGCAGCCCAGTGATAGGAGGGATTTTCTTACCAAATAAAAAACCCCCATCGTAGTATGAGTGGGGGTGTCGAACACGGGGAAGGTACTTCGCACTAGCCTAGGCGTGAGCGTCGAACAAGCTAGGTCAAATAATGGTCGCGAGAGGCGAAGGGAACTAACTAAAACTACACTAAGGAAACAAAAACAAAAGGGACTAGGGTAAGAGATCCACAACTCATACCACCATGAATTATGATTCAATCGAAACTTAGACTTAGGTCGTGGATAAGGGGAGGTCGTTCTAAGATCGTACCACTCTTTCGAGCTAGTACGATGACCGGAAAGACATATACAACTCACTTTCGTGCAGCGACACATCTAACAAGTACTAAGCACAAAATCACGAAGACCGGTAACTTTCCCTTGATCGAAGGCCCAACTTTCGTGGTGCTTCCATCAATCGGAAAAAGGAAGTCATCACCCACGTTCACCTTTCGGTCCTTCGGTGGGGATTCTTCAATGAATCCTATGTTAGCCAGACACAAGACTCAACATTACCGAATCCTAAGGTACCGACATTATCACAACCAAAAGCCAAGAAACAACTAAACCACAATCATGGAGGAATTTGAGGGGTTTCACTCAAACCCTAGAAACTAAACTAATCAAACATAATTAACAAAAGCATGATAAAAACTACAACTAATTACATAAATCAAACCGAAAACTAAGAAGAACAAAAACAACAACTAAAACCAACAACTAAAACCTAGAAAACTAAAAACTAAACTACCAAGAACAACAATGAAATCAAAATAAACAACTAAACAAACATGAAAATAACAAATAAACTAACTAAATAAACAACAACAACTATCAACTACTTAGACATCAATAACTAGCAACAAAGAACAAGAAATCAAGCAAATAAAGAAAGCAATAAAAGTACCTTGAAGAGATTGAAGAACAAGAGGAAGAGAAACTAAGAAACTTGCATAAATTGAAGAGCAAATGTAAATTACAAGAGGAAATTGAAGAAGAAAGCAACAAAATCTAACCTAAAACCCTAAGTGAGCCTCTAACCTCAGCTGGCTTCTAAAATGAGGGGAGGGGGCTATGTATAGTTCCCCAAAAAAATGAACGAAAAATAAGCTAAAACAGAGTAAATGATACGAACAGGGCCTTCTCAGCGGGCGCTGGGAAAAGGTCAGCGGGCGCTTGGCCTCTCCAGCGGGCGCTGGAGAGGTCTCAGCGGGCGCTGGAGCCAAAAAATGAGCTACTGACTGTTTTGGCCATTTCAGCGGGCGCTTGGAAATATCAGCGGGCGCTGAATAGGTCTCAGCGGGCGCTGGAAACGTCTCAGCGGCCGCTGGACAGCAAGATAGTCAGTTTTAAAAACATCATAAATCCTTCATTTCTTATCAGAATTTAGCTTATGACTAGGCGTTTCGAAGCTATCAGAACGAGCTTTAACCTCCAACTTGAATAGCCTTAAAATGATAAGTATGTAAAAAGTTATGGCCTTTCAAAGTTGACCTATGCTCCAAAAGTGGTGATTGTGGTCTTGGCTTTATTGCGGAACACTTCCCAAAGCTTCTCGGGACCTCTCATGACCCTTGTCGGCTTTTAAGAATTGATCGAAAACACACAAAATACCTACATGAATGAACGCAAGGCATTAGTAACGCAAAAGTGCTCAATTATTAGCAAAAATGGCAAGAAAAGGCATTATTCAACGAAAACGCAAGTAAGACCTAAACTAAGCTAAAAAGGCCTAAAACTAATAAAACTAAGCCTAAAAACAACAGAAAACAAGTTAAATGAGTCCAGGAAATCGGTCCTAAAATGGACCTATCACCCAACAACACAAATACAACAACCCAATAACACAAATACAACAACTCAGTAACTATCAACCTGCAGCTCAACAACTTGGCCACAAAAATCTAGCTTAATTAGATGAAATTAGTATGTTGTTTAATTAGTTTGTTTTATATGCCTTAAAATTTTACTGTCTAAGTAAAGAATTATTTGAGAAATCAACTTTGACTGCATCTAAGAATTGCAGTGCAAAATCAAACTACGTGGTTGCTACTGTGGTTAATTAATATTACTTAATATTTTCTTAATGCCTTGTCATACGAACATGGTTCTATAGATACTGTTGTTGCCTATGAAGAAAGTCAGTCTGCTGGAAAATCTCCTAAGCAAGAGCATTCATCACAAGGTCCTCCATTAGAAAGAAAACTTGAGAATATCGAAGATGGCACAAAACATGATGCGCCAAACTCTGATGAGGCTTCCACAAGCCAGTCATCAATGCCTGATAAAGGGAAGGAAATTACTTATGGGAAGAAGATGAAGATGTTAGGGAAGAAGTACCTATGCTTTATGCCATTTTAAGAACTTTAATTATTATTTAAGACACTAGATCTTGTGATTCTTGTTTCTAGTCCTCCTTCATCCAGGAATAGGGTGAGAGGGTTGAAGTGTTGTATGGTCACCTTAGCTAGGATGTGACCTCAATTCCTCGCCATATGAACCCTAATTTGCAGATTATAAATACAGAAATTACGCTGAACTTCTAAACAATTTGCAGATTTCTACATTAGAAGAGAAATGCGTTGCTTCTACATACGAACCCTAATTTCGACTTGTTCAAGCTTACAAATTTGAAAATCATACAACTAGGGTTAGATTATATAACACAAACAATAAATTACTAAAATAAATCAAATAAAAAGCTGATACGGACTTTACCGATTCAAGATTTGATGAAGTGTTGATGAATTTGACTTACAAATTCTAAAATCTGAGCAGATTTTGCACCTAAGCGAGATATGAAGAGAGAAAGAGGGTGAGAAAAATGAATTTTGAAGCCATAGATGAAAGTTTGAGAAATATCTCAGTATACGAATTCCAAAGCCATGGTTATTTGAGAGTAGTATTTTGGGTTTGAGGAAAGGAAATGGAATATGTTTCCACTTATTTTGGACCAGAAACAATTTGGAGGTAAGGATTACCTTTAGGTAATGGTAATTGTTACCTGGCCCATTAAACAAACAAACATTAATGGATATGATTAAATGAACCCATTTCCTGGGCCCAAAAACAGGTATACCAAACAGGCCCTAAATTAGGAGAGAATTTTCCCCCCAAAATGGACCTTAGCCTAAAAAATTTCCCCCCCAAAACCTCTCTACTTTCCCTCCCATTACTAATTTCATGAGGCATTTTTATTGGTCCAACTCAGTAGTGTATGTTGGGTGCACATACACCTAGTGTATGTGTAGTCCCTTCTGAAGGAATATGTCCTCGGTCGTTATCGACAATTACTAAATATAATTTGGATTATATTATGGAGATAAAAATTAAGTTAAATTAGGAAATTATATTTACTTGCTAGAGAATAAATATAATTAGTGGGTCCATATTATTTGGGCTCACAACTATACTTGGCTTAATCCTATGAGGTCACACAATATAGCACAGGGTTGGGCATAAATTAAAAGGGCCCAATGGCTGCTAGGATTAGGGTTTCTGTGATATGACTAATGAGGTGTATATATATAGTACCTCATTAGGGTTGCAAGGCAGTTAATTGATTCTGATCAGTTGTCATACACAACCAAAACCCTAAAACCTTTTGCATTCATATGGTTTTTCCCTAAAAAGTAAGAGAGTGAATATTGATCATCTCTTCTGTACTAGCATACGTGGGATCTAATCCAGTGCTTGTGGACTGATTAGAGGAGCAACAATTGAGGCTCTAAATCTCCGTTCTTGACATTGAAAGCACGCATCAAAGGTTGTAATTCCTATTTTATATACTTGATTGATATTGTTTATTATTAGTGATCTTGTTTTTATAGATGTTAGGAAATTGTTTCCTGAAATTCCGCTAATCATATCTATAAATCCCTACACCTTCCCCATATCACGGCTTTTATAAATGCATGCCACAACTACCTTTAACTAATTTTTGTAACTTACGACTACTTTTACTATTTACTCCACTAAAATTACAACTACCTTCCAACGACTTTTTTAGAGTCTGTAACTCTGCTTGACCAGTATTACTCGACTGCTCTGTTGTTTATCAGCACTGTCAGTTTGGCTCAAAACTGATTAGATAACTTTTAACTGAACTGAATTAATTAAATTGAAACTGAACTGAATTAACTGAATTGAATTGAAATTATAAACTGAAAGTGAAAAGAAAACTTAAATTCAAAACTAAAACAAAACAAACTAAAAGTAAACAATTGAAACTTAACTGATAACTGAACTGATAATGAACTGAAACTGAACAAAACTAAAAAAATAACAACTGTAATTGAACTGGATTGAGAAAGGCCAAACCAGATTTGAACTGAAATGGGTTGAAAATGAAACTGGCATAACGAAAGCCGATTTTAGCAAAACTTAAACGAACTGAAACTTAATTGATTGAATTCAAATGATTTTAAATCAAATCTCGATTGTTACCAAAACTCATAATAAAAACATAACTGAACATAAACGAAACTGATTAGACTCAACTATTTTAACCAACATTAACTGAAATGAAAATAAATTCAATGCTATCCCCAAATTGATTTATAAAAATAATGAATTGCTATTGAGTGAATATTTTCATGCCTTTAATCTAACCCAAATGAAAATATTGGCTTTCCTTCCTTTAGCTCCCAAATTCAAATGAAAATATGAATTTTCTCTCCTAACCAATAAAATTACTAGTTTCCCCTTCTAAATTCCAATGAAAATATTAGTTTTCTCTTCTAACAAATTTCAATACTTCCTAGCTCAGTTCCTTTGTCCCGTAATGTTTGCTATGTTCAGGGACAAAGCCAAGGGGGGCTGGCAGGGGCCACAACCTCCCCCTTGCCCAAAATTATTAGTATATATAAATTTTAAGTGAACCTAAACATTAAATATATAGTAGCTCAATTGGTTTGATTGCTTGTTTATATCGTTACACTAGGGTTCGATATTCACTAGTAACATTTTTAATATTTTTTGCTCTATATCATTCTATTACTTTAGTGTGACATTAATTTCGGCCCCCATGATAAAAAATTCTAGCTCCGCCACTGGCTATATTGGGTATATGTTGGGTAAGAGTAAACATTAGAGTGTGTTTGTGGGGCCATATAAACTAACAGGAAACATAACTTTTGGGGATATCCAAAAAAGGAATATGTAGCAAACATTTAGAGACGGAAGAAGTTTTAACTTTTCTTCTCAAATTTTAATGAAATTAATAACTTTCACTCTAAAATCATAAGATTCTGAACACATTTCCTCCCAAATTTCAATGAAAATGTTAACTAATTAACTTATTCGACACAATCCGATATAATTTGGAACTGGATTGATTGAATCGAAAATATAAATTAACTTAAAGAAACTGAACTAAACTAAAAATTAATTTTTGCAGTACACAACTGTTTTGGGTTCAACCGTTGAGCTTTTAACTGATTGAGTATAAACTGAAAATAAACCGGAAATTGAACTAAATTGAACTGTAGATATAAGTCAACTGAAATTGAACCCGATTGAAATCAAAATAAATCAAACTGAACTATTTCTAAAATTGAACTGATTTGAACTGATAAAAACTGAATTGTTTGGGTATCACCATAACTGAATTGTTAAACTGAAGTGACACCTCCAGGGTTCACTCGGTATTTTTTTTTACTCAAACATTTGTTACGATTTATTAGATAACTTTGACTTTCTCTAATTTTTTATATATAAAAATAAATATAGTCAAATTAAACACTCGAACAAAAAATAAAATATTTACCCCACTTTCTTTGTGTCGTTAGTTTTGTTGTTTATTATAACTAAAACCAACACACCATAATAAAAAAAAATAACTAAACCATAGTAAAACTTCCTAACATATAATTTAATTTTTTTTTGGCAACAACTTCCTGGCATATAATTAGAGGTGGAAATTAGGTCGAGTCAAATCGGGTTCGTGCCAACCCGTTTATATAAACGAGTTAAATCCTTTTACCCTAACCCAACCCGTTTAATAAATGGGTCGTGCCGGATTGACTCGCTTATTTTAACGGGTCATAGCCCTCATCCTAAACCCATTTATAACTGGTCGATTTCGTATTGGGTTGGTGGGTCGTGTGTGTTTTTGCATATTAAGTTGACAATTTTGATGCAATCGTGTTATGTCGTGTCAACCTGTTTATTTAAACAGGTTAAAACCCTTAACCCTAACCCGTCCCGTTTAATAAACTTGTCGTGTCGTGTCGACCCGTTTAGTTAAATGGGTCAAACCTCTTGATCCAAACCCGTTAGTAACGGATCGATCTCGTGTTGGGTTAGTGGGTTGTGTCAACTTTCCCCACCTCTACGTATAATTACCAAAACTACCATCACACAAAAAAAAAATTAAAATAAACCATAAAAAATAATCAGGAATAAACAAATACTATAGTAAACTGGCGCTAATTCTCGACCCAAACCCAAACCATGTAGTCAATGCTCAGATTCTATTTTCAGATTCGTTTTTTAGATTCGCTTAATTATTTAATCGTTTTTTAGATTCATTTAACGAATCAGTTGGGTTCGGATCCACTCTAGTATGTTTTTAATGCTCCTCAGATTCTATTTTTAGATTTGTTTAATCTTAGGAGCCGTTTGGTTCGCAGAGGGGAAAGGGAAAGGAGTCAGGAAAGGGAAACTGGGGGAAAGGAAAGGAATATCATTAAATTCCCCCTGCTGTTTGGTTCAAATTGGAAAAGGGAATTGATTCCTTTTGTAACCGTTTGGTTCAAAATCAAGGGAATCCGAATTATTTTCTCATTTCAATTAGCCTTTTTTTCATTCTTTCACATGCACCTATGTTGATTATATTTGATGGACTTCAAAATTTATGTAAAATTCATCAAAAATTATCATACAAAAAAATAATAATTTATAAATGATTTACGACATTACAGGTTCTATACATCTAATATATATAAAATAAAAGCAAAACAAAAGAAAAGAAAAACACACATAAGCTATAATTAAAGAAGCATTCAGAAGCAAAAAAAATATTGAACAAGTGAACAACAAACAGAGACTTGAACAGAAACCACGCAGTTTATAGAGTCGAAGCAAAAAAAAATCATTATATAAAATCAGAGACTTGAACAATTAAAAATTAGTGAAATAAACCCTAAAAATGTTGAACAGATAAACAAATTATGAACAGATAAACCCTAAAATTTTGAACAATTAAAATAAACCCTAAACCATGAACAACTAGATCTGATGAAGAAGAAAAGAGTTTAAACTGAGACAAACAAAAATAAGAGATAACTTCAATTACTCACAATCTAATTAAAAAAAATGCAAAACAAAGGAAGGAAAAAACCCAAAAAAATAGAGAGAGATTCGAAAAAGGAAGTAGAGAGATTTGAGTTTTACCTTAGTTGTCGTTGTTGACTCGCCGGAGGTCGGACTCTTGCTGCTAGGGTTTACTGATGAAGTGATGAGAGTTAAGAGAGAGTGAGGAGGAGTGAATGAGGAGTCAGAAGTTGAATGGGTAAGAAATGGGGAATGGGTATTGATTCCTTAGTAAATAGAAGAGAATGGGAAAGAGTTAAAAATGGGTAATTCTAATAATTAAAATGGGGTAAAGGAATGAAAAAATAAAAAAGCAAACATGCGTAAGGGAATAATGGGCTTGTATTCCCTTACCCTTTTCCCTTTCCACCCAACCAAACAGCCCTAGTGTTTGATTTATTAGGTATTAGTGTACTTTATGTTTAGATTCAATACTGTATGTTGAAATTCATTTCATTTTTTTTTTTGATAAACTATATACTTTTTTGCTAAATTATATTTTCATTATTTTGGACGCTTCCATAAACTTTAAAACTTTGATAATTAAAATATGCAATCATAAAGGTGAAAAGGTTGAAAAAAGAGTTTTCGATCTATTGGATGGTCGAATATCCAAATCGGATCGGATTTGGATCGTTATTTGGCTCATCCGAATTTTGGGATATCCGATATTGCGGACCAGATCGATCCAAATGAAAAACCCTAATGAGTAAGATTGTCAAGATTGAGACCCCATTTTGAATTGGTCAAGATTTGAGGTAAGCATTGAATTTGTAATACCCCGCATTTTTACTTCTTCTAAAAGTAACGATTTTTGTGATTAAATAAAAAAACATTATTTATTCATTTCGATAACTAAATTTTGAAATAAAATATTTGAAATGATTTATGAGTGCCTAGTTATTTTCGGAGAAAGAATTCTACTTTAAATTATTATTAATCCTAATTTTATTTTCAAATAATAAAAATTATTTGTTTTTCAAATATGTTAATTTATTTGATAAATTTCTAGTACCAATTTATTTTCACTAATTAGTCTCCAAATATATATATATATATATATATAACTATTTAGTTTGAAAACCTTTGAGATGTAATACCCTTAAGTTTTGTGTGCTTTATCTACGTGACTATATGTCCTTGTATTCTAATTTATTTATCTAAATATTTATTTAATTAATTATTTTTATATGCTTCCTTTATTTATTTTAATATTTAAAATAATATCGTGTAAGTATGTATATTTAAATGAAACTTTCGATATAATGAGAATATTATTTTCTTAATTTTTATACGAGTATAAATATTATATATTTATTATTTTTCGACAATATATGTAAATATATGCTCCCTCCGTTCTTGAACCATGATTGATTTGATGGATGACAAACCAGTTCTCTATACTTGATTGTTATGCATGTTTGTAATTGAACAGGTTAATTTAAGTAAGAACTTTTCAAGGCAAATCTGAAGACCTTGAGATACTTGAAGAATCAGAAGTCAAGAGCTTGAAGTCTTTTAATTTTTTGTACTTCTAGGATCTTCTTGTAAAATAGACTTAGGAAGATATACCTTGTGTTTCTAAGTAAAGAGCAAAAAGATTTAAAGTTTATATCCAGTAAAGAGAACAAGCCAAGAACAAGCCAAGAACAAGCTAAGAACAGACAAAGACAAGCTTGGAACAGTTCTCTTTGCCAGATGTAGACTTTGTAGTACTGAGACCACTGTGGGAACAGACCTCAGTATTACGCACGGGCACTTAAGTGATCCGTACCAATTTTCGTGTTCAAAATTATTTTTGAAAATTTATTTGAAAAATATTGATCACTTATGTTTTGGAAATCTGCCAAATTGATTCACAAAATTAGCTTTGCAATGTACTTGTTTGGACTCTAGTGTACTTTCCACTACATGTAGTGGAAGGAGACAAAGGTCTGAAATAGGTACCTTTGCACTTGTGTCAACTGAGCTTGTTTGCACAATTTAGGCAAGTCTCCAAGCACACTTCTAGGGGACGGTTTTTCTTTGCCTATAAATACAATCTTTTTAAAAACCCTAGTAAGACTTTTTCTCTCCAAAGAAAACCAAGTCATATTTTCTGAGAGTCTATGCTTAGAGCAAAACTATCTCCATATCCATCTTTAGGATAAAAACTTACGGAGATTTAAGTTTGTAATATTTGAACCACTTAGAGGGAAGTGGTTGGGGAGTGTTCTGTGAACACTGAGTGAACTGTTAGAGTTAACAGTTGAGGAATTAAGTGTTACATAGTTGTAGTATTTAATTGAGTGTGTAACCTTGTTATTATTCTGAGTTGATTAATAATATTGGTGAGAGAGTGGAGGACGTACGCTTGTTTAGAAGCCGAACCTCGTTAAATCCTTGTGTCCATACTCTTTATTTACTGTTCTAAAAAGATAAACAAACTTTGAAAACGATTGAAAAAACACACATACTCAATTCAACCCCCTCCCCCTTCTTAAGTATACATTGAACTTACAATTGGTATCAGAGCCTAACTTCTCAAAAGTTTAACTACCTAGAGGAGCAAGAAGATGTCTACTCAAGAATCAAACAGTTCTAAACTCTCCAAGTTCAATGGCACTAACTACTCCTGGTGGAAGAACTGCATGAAAAATCTTATCATTGGGATAGATTATGTGTAACGACCCAGATTTATCGGTATTTCTGTCACCGATTTATTTGTTATTTATGTGATTTTATGTATGGTCCAAAATTTATTTTGGACTATTTATTTTATTTTATGTGAATAATTTCGATTAAATTCGAATTATTTTATTTTTGGTTGTTTATTATTTATTTTATTATTATTTAATTAATTAGAATTTTTATTATTTAATTTTCTAATTAATTATTTAATATTGTTGGGCCAAAAATGATTTAAGCATGATTAATCATGCAAATTTGTAATTAGCCCAATTGATCACTAAAGCCCATTTTGGCCTTATAATAGCCGGCCCCCCTCGTCATATGGCAAGTTTTGCCAGTTGCCTGGTGTTCACACCTAACTAACTTCTATAAATAGAAGTAGTTAGTAAGGCCTTGAGATCATTTTGTTCATTTAGCCACCCTTGCCATCAAATTTAAACACAAAACTCCCTCCATTTGTTCTCCAAGTCACACGCCATTTTTGGCATCTTCAACACATCAATTGTTCATCTTTAATTCCAAACCCAAACTTAAAGATTCAACATTCATTGATCTTTAAGTGACTTAAGATACTATAGACTTAATAATTTTCAATCAAGAATTATTGTTTGGGGTTTGTTTTGAGGTCTTGTTCGAGTGGGTCGTGTGGGAGCCGTGTCGTTCGTGTGGTGGACCGTGTGGAAGACGGTGGTCCATGGTGGTGGTTCGAGCCGGGGTTGTGCCGTGTTCGTGGGTCCGTGCAGCCAGGGCCGTGTTCGTGGGTCTGTGTGGTTCGTGGTGGTGCACCGTGTTGGGCTCGTGTGCAAGACGTGTGTGCCGTGTGTTGGGCCGTGTGTGATAGGAGTTTGGGCAGCAAAGTTTAGTGTATTTTTGTGTGTAATCTTCAACAAGGTAACATATTATCTCAACCTAGTTTGTATACCTTGATTCATAGTATAGATTAAGTGATTAGATTAGACCGTTTTGATGTTTATGTACCCATTTTTATGCGTGAATTATAGCTGATTTTGGGTGATGGTTTTGTGATGATTTCTACTTGATTATGTGTATTTTATGATTGATTATGTTAGTTTCATATTTGATGTTGATCATGTTCAAGTTTCGTGAAGTTTTGATGTTTGGAAGTTGATGAAATTATTGTTGAACTTTGTTGTTATTATGCGTGTGTATTGATGATGATTTTGGGATTAAGTTCTTGAATAAGTTCTTGGTTGAAGTTCTTGAATATTGATTTAGTTCTTGATTGAAGTTCTTGAATCTTGGATGAGTTCCTTATGAGTCTTGTTGGTTCTTTATGAGTTCTTGGTCGAGTCTTGAAAGTTAAAGAAAGTTAATAATAATTAAAGAAAGGTTAAAGAAAGTTAAAGAATGTTATAAAGAGGTTCTAAGATTGGTTGATTTACATGTTATTCTTGAGTCAAGGCGTAAGATGCAACTTAAGAATTAACTAAGAATGTAAATTACGATTAAAGACTAGCTTGATTTTGCTACTAGACGCCTAAGACTTAGAGTAAGATTCTAAGAATTGGGTTAAGACGTTGCCCTATCCTATCCGTGGTATTGGGATAGTTGGTGGTCTTACTATGTTGTCTTCAGATATGGATTTCCCGTAAGATGGGTTTCATGGGGTTGGGAGTAAGATTCTCAATCCTGGCATAGTAGAAAGTTCGATCGCGTAAGATGCGTTCGTACGTGCATAGTCCGGTCTAGTATGTAAATGATTGCGCCAAAGTTTAAAGATATGCTAATTGTTGGTTAAAGTTAGTCGAGTCAGCATGATTACTTGATGATGATTCGTATATTTGATGTCTGATTTGATTGTTTTATTTAGTTGCTCGTTTTATGCTATGTCCATGTGTATCCCCGTTAGGGTGGGACAATTATTTTACTCGCCACTGACGGTGGACTGTTGTTATTTTTCAGGTAATTCTGATGATGAGGTTCTTGCTTAGCTTTGGGTTGGGCGAGCGCCGATGTTATTTAGTCTTTGCGTTATTGTTTTACGATTTCCTGTATTAGACTATAGTAGTGGTACTTGTGTAATTTTCTAACTCTGACATTCATTTGGAGTTTATGTTGTTAGTAGTAGCAACATTGACATTTGGGTTTAGATATGTACAATCTTTTGGGTGTTGTACTTTTGGATTTAACATATATGCAATTTGAGGTTTTGTTTTAATTTTTAAGTATTTTAGTTGTTAGAACTGACTATTCGACTCGTCGGTTTCTTTCGCGCCGGTTTAAGCGAGTCGGGTCGTCACATTATGAATGTTGGATGATTGTTAAAAATGGACCCACGTTCATCCACAAGAACAATCCAGAAGGGCTCATTGTTCCAAAGTCAGAAGAAGAGTATACAAGTGAAGATTACAAGAAGCTAGAGAAGAATGCAAAGGCAATGTCACTTATTCAATAAGGAATTGCAGAATGTGAGGTAAATCGAATTCTAGCTTGTTCTTCTGCAAAGGAAATATGGGATACACTAGAGCTTGCATATGAAGGCAACTCTGAAGTGAGAAGGTCAAAAATTGACATGCTCATGTCAAAGTATGAGGTCATTGAAATGACTAGGGAAGAAAACATAGAGGACATGTTTACAAGGTTCATGACCATTATAAATGAACTTAAGTCATTAGGGAAGACCTTCTCAAGTGAAGAGTTGGTGAGGAAAATGTTGAGAAGCTTGTCAAGGATGTGGATGCCCAAGGTTACAGCCATACAAGAAGCAAAGGATCTGACCACACTATATCTAGAACAACTTATTGGTTCTTTGATGAACCATGAGATGTTGGTAGATTCAAAGGCAAAATCTAGCTCAAAAAACAAGGAGATGGTTCTCAAAGTAGAGGAAACTGAGGAAGATGAAGATGATATCAGTCTTATGGCCAGAAGGTTTGAAAAGTACCTTAGGAAAAAGTCCAAGGGTAAGTTTGCAAAAGGAAGAAACAGTTCTGGACAGTTCAGGAAAACCAATTTCAATGTTGGTTGCTTTAAATGTGGTGAAGTGGGGCACAGAATCAAGGAGTGTCCAACATGGAAAAATCCAAAGGGAAATCCTGGAGCCCAGGCTGAGAAGAAGGTTTTCAAAAGAGCTATGCTGGCTGTAGTTTGGGGAGATTCAGAATCAGAGAATGAGGAAGATCAAGAAGAAGCAAATCTCTATCTTACTGCTTTCACATGCACAAACCAGTCTGAGGTCTGTTTGGAAGAAGAAGAGATTCTCTGTCTCATGGCTGGTAGGAGCACTTCAGATGACAGCCAGGTATGTTTTAATGATATTAAGGCAAATATGCATAATCTAGATAGAGATGAATTACTTGATTATCTTGAGTCCACCATTGATCAATGCATTAGTGTTGGGTCTGCTTACCAGAAAAACAAAAAGAAACTTAAAGAAACAGTTCGAGATTATAAAATATGTGGAGCTAGATCTGCTGAGCTTGAGCTCATATGTGAGGAGCTTAAAGAAAAAATTTCTGAGCTTGAGATGACAGCAGATCAGCAAAGAATGGAGTTTGAGACATTAAACTCCAAACCAGTCCCTAAAGAGGATGAACTTTTAGAAAAAATTGAAAAGGGGTTTAATGAGCTCAAGAAATTCATTACACATAGTTCAAACTTTGAACTGCTAAAAGACTCATGTACCTTGAGTAAATCTGATGTCATACATGCATATGACCACTTAATTGAAAAACTTGAAGATTTACACAAGGAACATGGTGATCTTAAGGTTTCTGAAGAGACTGGTTCTCCCACTACCTTTGATGAGGTTTTGGATGTTTTACATGATGAGTGCATAGCTAAGATATGTGATCTTGAGGCTGAACTCATCATGCTAAAACAAGAAAACATCAAGAAGACCAGTGACGAACCAGGTCCCTCCTTGGTCTCAAGACTACAGGATGAACTTCAAAAGACTAGACTTGATTTAAAATCTTTTGAGAAATAAAATGAAGTTCAACTTAAGAGGCTTGAGAACAAGGAGAATGAGCTAACACATTGTATGAACCAATTGAACAAAATGTTAGATGCTCAGAAAACCCTAAACATCCTCACATCCCAACCTGGAAATTCTCAAAGGTTTGGTTTAGGGTATTCTAGATCTAGTTCTACAACTGTTCTAAGCAGAGACAACACATGGTTGGATGAATTCAAGAAAGGCAAGTATATATTTGCTAAGGATATGCATGTTTGTACCTACTGTGGTAAGAGTGGTCATGTTACTAACAAATGTTTCACCAAAAAGAAGCATGACAAGAAGAACAAAACCTACACCCAACAAGTGTGGGTTAGGAAGGTCAAGATTGAGACTGTTTCAAAGAACAAGGAACCCAAGCTGGTCTGGGTTCCTAAAACTAACCTTTAGTTTGCTTGTGCATGTACGAGTGAAAGGAAAGCCATATTGGTGTTTGGACAGTGGTTGCTCAAGACACATGTCCGGGGATAAAGAACAATTCCTTTCACTCACTGCATTCGACGGAGGGCACGTGACATTAATTTGGTGACGCCCCAGATTCCGGGCTAGTTTCGTGTCGGTTTGGTAGTGATTATTCTTGTTGCGGTGCATGGTCTAAATTTATTTTAGACTATTTTTAATGCTTGAGTGTAACCATTATTATCTAATGGTTTATTATTCCTTGATTTTATTTTATTTTAATTAATTAGAATTTTATTATTTAATTTTCTAATTAATTAATTAGTTTTGGGCCAAGTGCAAAATTAATCATGATTAGTCATGAATTAGTGCAAGTGGCCCAATTGATCTCTTAGCCCATTTTTCAACCCTTGTAGCCGGCCCTCTCCTTGGTTGCATGGCAAGTTTTGCCACTTGCCTTATGTTCACACTTAACTAACTTCTATAAATAGAAGTAGTTAGTAAGGCCTTAGGACCCTTGTTCATTTGCTCACTTAATCACCTTTGCCATCACTTTTAAAAGGCAAAACACTCGCCCCTTTCACCATGGTTCCACACGCCATTTTGGCTTGGTGTTACCCAACTTGGTTCATCTTTTTCCTCAACCAAAACTTAAAGATTCAACCTCTATTTTTGATCTTTAAGTGTCTAAACACATTAGCTTTCATTGTTTTTATCAAGACTTTGGGTGCGGGTTGATCTTGGTTGTTGGGGTGGTCCGTGCTTGGGGTGCGTATGGTGGGCGTATGGTGGTTGTTGCAGCCATAGGTGGGCCGTGGCTGATCCTGGTGGTAGCGGTGCTCGTGGCTGGTGGTATGGCCGTGCAAAGCTGCTGGGCAGCCGTGTATGTTGCTGTGGGGGAACCGTGCTGGCTGGTGTTGGTTGGCTCGTGATAGTGTCGTTTGCTATGTTCGTGTGTGTGTGACTGCCGTGTTGCAAGACTTGTTCCGGGCAGCAAGTTCTTGGTACGTTTTGGGGTTAATCGTGATTAAGGTAACATACTTTCTCAACCTTGTTGGTATACTATGTTTATAGTATAGATTAAATGCATGTTTGGGGTTGTAATATCCTTGAATTTATGTATGGTTTATATTCTGATTTTTATGTGTTTATATGATGTTTTGATGAAGGTTTTTCATGATTTTATGATTGATTATATGTTGTTATATGATCATGATTATTGTGTTAAATTTTGGTGAATTTTGGATAATTGGATGGTAATTTTCGAATTGAGTATGGTGTTATGCGTGTAATGTTGTATGAGTTTGGATGAGTTCTTGATCGAGTTCTTGAATCTTAATTGAGTTCTTGATTGAAGATCTTGATTCTTGAATGATTTCTTTATGAGTTCTTTTTGAGTTAATTGAGTTCTTTAAGAGTTCTTGATGAGTCTTTTTAAGTTCTTGGTTGAATCTTGAAAGTTAACGAAAATGGTTTAAAAGTTAAAGAAAGTTAAAGATTGAGTCTAAATTGATTAAGCAATGGTTAATGAATGATGGATTATGGTTGGTTAGACTCAAGATCAAGGCGTAAAGGCAATCTTGAGTATAACTTCGATGTTTTAACTAGTTATTTTCAAGAATCAAGGCATAGAGGCAATTCTTGAATTTAATTTAGTTATGTTGAGATAATAAGATGATTAAATAATTGATTAATAAAGTTAGCTTGATTTCATTTCTAGATGCCTAAAACTTAGAGTAAGATTCTTTGTTTTTGGGTTAAGACGTTGCCCCTATTCCATCCGCGGTATTGGGATAGTTGGAGTCATACTATGTGATCCTTTGAATTTCCAGTAAGATTGGTTTCACGGGACATGGATTTCCAGTAAGATTGGTTTCATGGGGTTTGGGAGTAAGATTCTCAAATCCGAACATAGTAGAAAGTTCGATCGCGTAAGATGCGTTCGTACGAGCACAGTCCAGTCTAGAATACGAATGATTGCGCCAAAGATAGTTGATTAAGTTGGTTTGAGTTGAGTTCACGTGTGGGTTGATCTTGTACTCTGGTTTATTGATTTGATGTCGTTTATTTGATTTATGCTATGTGCATGTGTATTCCCATTAGGGTGAGTCAGTTATGTTACTCGCCACTGATGGTGGACTGTTGTATGTTTTTCAGGTATTTCTGATGACGATACTCTTGCTTAGCTTTGGGTTGGGCGAGCGACGTTTGATGTTTCTGTTATTTGATGTATTTTCTATTTCTGTCGTTTATAGATAGTGTTGGTATATTATATAGACTTTATACGTTATTGTTGGACTCTTTATACGTTGTTTTAGACTCTGACGTGTGGTTGGAGTTACTCGTATTTTAGTATTTCTAATTTGACTTTTGGACTAGTTATGTACAAACTTGTGGGTATTTGTACTTTGAGATTTAATAATAATAATTGAGGAATTAGTTTTTAATTCTTAGGTATTTTGAGTTGTAGTTTATAACTATTCGACTCGTCGGTTTCTTCCGCGCCGATTTAAGCGAGTCGGGTCGTTACACACTCTCCCAAGCAATTGACAATGTTTACTATGTAGATGGTTTGAAACATAACCTTTTGAGCATATCTCAACTATGTGACAAGGGAAATAAAGTGAATTTTGAATCAAACACTTGTCACATAGTGAACCCTAAGACAGGGGAACTGGTCTGTGAAGGAACAAGGCATAACAATGTGTATATTACATACTTAAGTAAAATTCCACAGAACAGTGCCCTCTACCTTAGTGTTCTAGAGGATGACTAATGGCTTTGGCATAAAAGATTAGGACATGTTAGTTTCACTTTGCTCAACAAGTTGAGAACACAAGATTTGGTGATAGGTTTACCTAACATCAAATATGTGGCAGACCATCTCTGTCAAGAGTGTGCAAAGTGCAAACATGTGAGATCATCTTTTAAACCAAAGAAAGTGGTTAGTTCCTCTAGACCATTTGAACTTCTACACATGGATTTATGTGGACCTATGCATGTATAAAGTAGAAATGGCTTTATTTATGTTTTTGTCTTAGTTGATGATTACTCTCGTTTAACTTGGACCATATTTTTGAAATACAAAGATGAAACTTTTGATGAATTTGAAATGTTAGTGAAACAGGTCCAAAACAAGATCAATCATCAGTTGGCATCTATCAGATCTGATCATGGATCAGAGTTTGATAATGCTAGCTTCATAACCTATTGTATAGAGCATGGTGTTTCTCGCAACTTTTCAGCCCCTAGAACTCCACAACAAAATGGAGTATTTGAAAGAAAGAATCGCACTCTAGAAGAAATGGCTAGAACCATGCTTCTAGAGAGTGGTCTGTCAAAGAAATTTTGGGCTGATGCTGTGAGTACATCATGCTACATACTCAATAGAGTTATGCTAAGACCAATACTGAGAAAAACACCTTATGAACTTCTAAGGGACCGAAAACCAAACATTGAACATTTAAGAATATTTGATTGTAAGTGTTTTGTATACAACAATGGTAAGACCAGTTTGGACAAGTTCGACCCCAGGAGTGATGAGGCTGTTTTTATTGGGTATTCTCCTCATAGCAAGGCATATAAAGTTTTCAACAAAAGAACCTTGTGTGTTGAAGAGAGTATCCATGTGTTATTTGATGAAACTAACATGTTCAACAAGCCTGTGCAGGTAGATGATGATGAAGGCTTTGATATTGGGATGACAAATTTCACTGGAGATGAACCAGAGAACACTGCTGAAACAGACCCCCCCAACTCCTCCTGAAAACAAAAATGGGTCTGGTGCAGCAGAGGCAAATACTAAAGAGGTTGTTGAATTCAGTGACTCTCCTGCCCATCCAACTGAAGATGAAGTGGGAGAGAACACTGAAGAAACTGGTCCACCCTCTCAGAATGAAAATGAAATAGGGGGAACCAGTACAGACATTGGTTCTAACTTAGGTGAGTCAAATGTTGTAAGAAAGAGTTTGTTTAAGCAAAGAAGCTCTCATCCTTCTGATCAAATCATTAGTGATTTATCAAAAGGAGTCCGAACTAGAAATTCTGTTTGGAAGAATTTCTGTGCTTACTTCTCTTTCTTATCTCACATAGAACCAACTGACTATAAGATTGCACTAACTGATCCTGATTAGATCTTGGCCATGCAAGATGAGTTGAACCAGTTTGAGAGAAATCAGGTTTGGCATCTTGAACCAAGAACCAATGAGATGTCAGTTATTGGAACCAAATGGGTGTTTAGAAACAAAATGGATGACTTAAGTACTATAGTCAGAAACAAGGCCAGGCTAGTGGTTCAAGTGTTTAACCAACAAGAGGGAATAGATTATGATGAAACCCTTGCTCCAGTAGCCAGGCTTGAGGCAATAAGAATCTTAATCGCCTTTGTTGCCCACATGAACTATAAACTCTTTCAAATGGATGTTAAAACTGCTTTTCTAAATGGCTATTTGAAAGAAGATGTGTATGTGGAACAACCCCCTAGCTTTGAGGATTGAGATTGTCCTGATCATGTCTACAAGTTAGACAAAGCTCTTTATGGCCTCAAACAAGCCCCTCGTGCTTGGTATGAGAGACTCTCTAGCTTTCTTATTGAAAATCATTATGAGAGAGATTCAGTGGACAAAACTCTATTCTTAAAGAAAAGGAGAACAGATCTGTTAGTGGTCCAGGTATATGTTGATGATATTTTGTTTATGGCTACTAATTCTGTTTTGTGTGATGAGTTTGCAGACCTAATGAAGAGTGAATTTGAGATGAGTATGATGGGAGAACTTGGTTTCTTCCTAGGGCTTCAAATCAAGCAAGTGGATGATGGAATCATGATCCACCAACACAAGTATCTCAAGGAGCTGCTCAAGAGATATGGTCTGCAAGATAGCAAGTCCTATGACACACCTATTCCTACCTCTTCTAAACTGAGCCTAGATGAGAAAGGAAAGGATGTTGCGGATAAGCAATACAGAGGTATGATTGGCTCACTTCTCTACTTAACAGCTAGTAGACCAGACATAGTGTTCTCAGTTGGGTTGTGTGCAAGATTTCAAAGCAACCCAAAAGAGTCTCATCTAAAAGTTGTTAAGAGAATTTTTAGGTACCTGAGTGGTACAGAGGACATGTGCTTATGGTATCCAAAGGGAAGTAATTTTGATCTTTTAGGATACACTGATGCTGACTATGCTGGTTTTAGTGTGGACAGGAAGAGCACTTCAGGAATGTCTCACTTCTTAGGTTCTTGTCTCATTTCATGGGGATCTAAGAAACAAAATTCAATGGCTTTATCCACAGCTGAATCAGAGTACATAGCTGCTGCTTTGTGCTGTGCTCAATTGCTTTGGATAAAGACACAACTTAAGGATTTTGGGGTCTGTTCCGGAAGTGTTCCCATATTGTGTGATAACACCAGTGCTATAAACATTTCTAAAAATCCTGTCCAGCACTCTAACACCAAACATATTGAAATCAGACATCATTTTCTCAGAGACAATGTTGAAAAAGGGAATGTGAATCTTGAATTTTGCAGATCTGAAAAACAATTGGCTGATATTTTCACTAAACCCCTGAGCAGGGAAGTGTTTGTCAAACTCCGCACATTACTTGGTATGGTAAGGATTAGATCCTAGCTCCTTAGGACTTATCTTTCTCTTTTTGGCTATGTTTGACCTTTTGATCATTAGTGTAAATAAGCAGGGCTGGTTAACTCTTAAATGTCATTTATGCAAGTGGTCTCAAAATTCTTATGTTGATGCGGTTCCAATGTGTGGTGTCTCTAAGTTGCCTAATTGAAAGATTCCTTAAGTTTTTAATATATACAGATCAGCGTCAGACCATTGTCAGACCAGTCCCTTACAACGGTTATGTCAGTTTATTGCTGAACCCTCAACTTTGAATTTGAGGATTTAATTGTTCTGACACATGACCGTTGTGAACAGTTTAAAGTAACTTCTACCTTAACTGTTCTAATAACTGCCTTTTGTCATCAGTTTAATTCATCTTTCACACTGATTTCTCTCTCTAATTGTCTCTCTTTCTCAAATTAATCTACTCTCTCAAACCCTAAGCACCATCATCAAAATCCTCTTCAAGAACTCGAATTCAGTTTCTCTCTCCTTCATCAAATCTGCTGATAAAATCAAAATGGGAAGAAAGAAGAACAAGGCTGCAAAGAAGAAAAACCGTGGACTAAGCCAATCTCCTAGTTTCACACCCTCCAAAGTTGAGAAGGAATCAAACACTGCTGTGGTTGCTGAACACCACCAAGCAGAAGAGAAGCAAGAAGAAGTAAAGGACCAAGTCACAACAGAAACAATTGTTGAATCTAAGACTACATGCAAACCCGATGAGAAATCTACTCCTCCACCAAGCCCTAAATCATCACCACCATCTTCACCAAAATCCCCACAACCTCAACCTCAGAAAACTCCATCACCATCCAAACCCTCACCCCCTCCTTCACCTAAACAACCCTCTCCACAAACTACTGTCTCTTCCCTTCCACAAAAATCACCATCACCACCAAAGACCAAAACTCTACCACCCCCTTCACCACAAAAGGAAACAACCCCATCACCTTCTCCACAACCACAGAAAACACCCACACCATCACCTCAGACCACACAGAAAACAGTGCCAAGCACTGAAGAAAAGGAAGTTGAAAAGGAAGAAATAGAAAAGCAGGATGATGACACTCATGTTCAGGACATGGATGTCGAGATCACAGGGGTTGTGCAAGGGGAAAAGGAAACAGGAAAGAGAACTAGGCCCTTGAGGACAAGGGTCTGTAAGGAAGAGATTAAAAAGGAACCTGCTGAGATGGTTCCTGAAGGGAAGAAGGATGAAAAGAAGAAGAGGGTGAAGAGTGTTGCCAAGAAGGGTAAAGCCTCCGAGAGCCCCAAGCCTGCAACCAAACTTCCAGCAGAAAAGAAGAGGAAAGCTGCCTCTGCCTCTGACAAGACTCCTACTAAGAAGAAAGGTAAGACCACTTCTGAACCACTGTATGAACTAAGTGGTAGGGGTGTCTTATTTGGTTTTACATGTCCTAAGTCTTGGATGAGTCAACCATTTTTAGAGGAGTTTAAGGAGGCCATGGAGTTCCAGGGCTGGGAAGGGCTATTTGATAAGAGGCTAGATGTTTTTGAAACTTGTGTTGAAGAATTTTACTCAAAGCTGGGAAAGTTAGAAAAAGGGAAGGTCTGGAGTGAGGTCGAGCGGGTCGACATCACTCTTTCAAAGAAGAGTCTAGGGGAGGTACTAGGTGTGCCTAGGGGTGGGTTCTGTGATTATTCCAAGGACAACTGGCCAACTATTCCTGAGGTCAGTACAGAACACATACAGACCACTCTCTTTACTGGTTCTCCACATGATGGTGCTGGCTATGTTATTGGCCAATTAAGGGAACCAGTAATGAGGTTGTTCCATACAGTTGCCTCTAAGATAGTACTCCCTAGGGCTCAGGGCAGAATGGATGTTAGGAAGATGGATGCTGTGATTATCTACTGTCTTTATGAGAAAATCAAGTTGAGTCTCCGTGGTCTCATGCTAGCTCACATGGTTAGCATTCTGGAAAGGTCCAACCACTCTCTACCCTATGGTGCCTGGCTTACTTTGGTTTTCCAAAGTAGAAAGGTTCATCTGAGTGGTGAGGTCAAGAAAATGTCTGTCCTCACCAACCAGATCCTAGGTCAGAAGGGGATGACCTTTGAGGGGGGCATGCTAAAAATAAGGGATGAAGAGAGGATCACAGGGGCTAGAAGAACAAGCAGTTCGAAATCTGAAGAAGCTACTGGGTCATTGTCCAAACAGGTGCAGACACATGGGGAATTACTGCAACAGATGATGGCTAGTGTCAATGCTCTGTGCACTTCTCTGGATGGATCTATACAGAACATATCAGCACGACTGGACTCTCACGAAGAAAAGCTTGCCTCCTCTTCCAGCTACAAGCCCAGGACCACTTCGAGACCAGTTCCCATTATTGCCCAAGTCAAGAAGAAGCGGCAGGAGCAGAGTGCAGAAAAAGAGGATGAGAATTCTACTAAGGATTCTGATAATGATGCTGACTCCACTTCTTCTTAGCCTACCCCCTTTCCCTACTAACATTGCTTTCAAACTTTAATTCCTCTGGTTTCTCTGAACAATTTCCATCTTTAGTTTTTGACCATTTCTGCTAAACAATTTCTATGCAAAATGGTCCTGGTCTGTATAAGTTTTAAACTTTTGTGTCCTCTTGAACATTTTGGGATTTTGAGTTGCACGTACTCACATTTGGGACAGCATCTCTAGAATGATGTGTGTATATTATGCTTATGACATTACTTGTTGCCTTCTCCTAATTTTTGTGCTATGATTGCTTTTGTCATTTGATGATGCCAAAAGGGGGAATAGGACAGGTGAAGTTCCTAGTATCAAGTGTAGCAACTTGAACAAGGTTCAGACCTTGTTAAGAGATGGCCCAGCTTTATGCCTAGGAGTATCTTGAATTCAAATCAAGTGCTCCTATCCATCCCAACTGGAAGAAATTCTTCCAAGTGAAATTGAAAATTCTCTTGCTATATTTGATAATTTATAATTCTTGCAGGTTACAGGTTTAATGCTGAAACTCAATAAGCAATTGAGTAATGTGATGAGTGACTGACCATTGTAATCAGTCTAATTGTGCTTTAGTCTGTTGTGTATTTTTTATTCTTTATTCTCTGAGATTATGAATCTGACTACAGGCACACTGCAAGACCAGTTCCTCTGAACAGTTGTTTTATTTTGAAACAATTGGTTACTGTTCTCAGGGGGAACTTCATGGTTTGTCATCATCAAATAGGGGGAAATTGTTGAACCATGTTTGATTTGAATGATGAGAAACCAATCCTCTATACTTGATGTATATGTATATTTGTATATGAATAGGTTGAATCAAGTGAGGACTCATCAAGGCAACCATGAAGGCCTTGAGATACTTGAAGATCAGAAGCCAAGAGCTTGAAGCTTTTTATTTTTATATTTCTAGGATCTTCTTGCAAAATAGGCTTAGGAAAATATTCTTGCAAAGAGAAAAAAGACTTTAAGTTTACATCCAGTAAAGAGAACAGGCCAAGAACAAGCTAAGAACAGGCTCAGAACAAGCTTGGAACAGTTCCCTTTACCAGATGTAGACTTAGTAGTACTGAGACCACTGTGGGAACAGACCTCAATATTACGCACGTGATCCGTACAAATTTTAGTGTTCAAAATTATCTTTGAAAATTTATTTGAAAAATTTGGATCACTTGTATTTTGGAAATCTGCCAAATTTATACACCAAATCTGCTCATTAAATGCAATGTACTTTGTTTGGACTTTAGTGTACATCTCTCTTCCCATAGTGGAAACAGACAAAGTCTGAAACTAGAACACTGCACTTGTGTCAGGTGAAGTGGTTTGCACAATTTAGGCAAGTCTCCAAACACACTTCTAGAGGACGGTTTTTTCCATGCCTATATAAACAATCTTTGCAAAAAACCCTAGATGACTTTTTGCCCTCCAAAGAAACCAAGTCATATTTTCTGAGAGTCTATCCTTAGTCCAAAACTATCTCCATATTCCATCTTTAAGAGAAAAACTTACGGAGGTTTAAGTTTGTAATATTTGAACCACTTAGAGGGAAGTGGTTGGGGAGTGTTCTGTGAACACTGAGTGAACTGTTAGAGTTAACAGTTGGGGAATTAAGTGTTACATAGTTGTAGCATTTAATTGAGTGTGTAACCTTGTTATTATTCTGAGTTGATTAGTAATATTGGTGAGAGAGTGGAGGACGTAGGCTTGTTTAGAAGCCTAACCTCGTTAAATCTTTGTGTCCCTACTCTTTACTTAATTTTTTTTCGTTGTTCTCACAAAAAGATAAACAAACCTTGAAAACGATTGAAAAAACACACATACTCAATTCAACCCCCCTTCTTGAGTATACATTGAAATAACACCCTGCACACATTAGTCTCACTCACTCACACACACTACCCTGCACTCACTCACTCACACACACTGCCCTGCACCCATCAGTCACACACACAAGCACACTCACTCACTCACAGCCCAAATGATGCAAAACGATAGGGTTTTGGGAAATTGGCAAGGATGGTTCTATATTGGTTTACAAGTGTAGGGTCTGTTCTTGAATTTTATGGTTGATTTTGAGAAGTTACAGACTCAATTTAGAACATTAAGACCACCAAAATACAAAGACAATCAATCAAAAAATTTAGAAACAATCAACCAAAATAGAAGTCAACCAAAAGTCGAGTACACCAAAATGAACAGTAGGCAACGAAAAATAGACCTATTTGAAATGGTTGTCGATTGCCCGTATAGTTGTATGGTTAATATATTAGTAGAATAGATCATGAAAGTACTTATTTATAATTAATAACTTGGAACTCATAAGAATAATGAAGTACTAATTCTAGAACAACAACTCTCAATGAGACCCAAAATCATCGTATAATGTGATTTAGGGCTCGTTTACATTAGCTGAATAGAGCTGAACTGAACTGAACTGAAATGAACTGAATAGAAGTGTATTAATTGAACTAAATAGAGATGAACTGAACTGAACTGAACTGAACTGAATAGAGATTAACTGAACTGAACTGAATATAATCTGAAGTAAACAAGCCCTTAATTGCTATATCGTTTTGGTGTAATGATATTTTTCTTTTTTGGCATATACACACACGCACACACACACTAAATGTGTTCTTTGTTAATTGTCTTATACTTTATATGTAGGTACATTTTGAAGCAAATCACGGAGATGATGAGATGGAGAATAATATTGAGCTTACATAGAGAAATTTTGTGATGTAGTTGGTTCTATACCTTTTTGGTTCTATACACTATATATAATTAAGATGTATGATAACGAATATTTTTTGTTGTACTAGACGATGCAAGGTAGACCTGAATTAATATTTTTATATGGTAATGAATATTTTTGGTTGTACTAGACGAAAAATGTTTGAGCTAGTAAGCTTTGTATTAATATATAAAATTATTATTGGTTCTTAACTTCTTATGATATTAATTAGTAAAAAAAAATATCTTTGGCAATGGCCAATTATCCAAGGCGTTGCAAAATGTTGGAAAATTGTTGTAGCAAAACTTTAGCAAGATGTGTAGCCGTTGCAAAAAGGTTGGTTTTTAGCAACTGGCATTTTTTAGCCCGTTGCAAAAGTTGAAAAATGGTGTTGCCACAAGGTTTGGCATGAAAATCAATAGCCCGTTGTAAAGGGTATCCTTTTGACAACGGACATGCTTTTGGCAACGGGCATGCTCTGGCCGTTGCCAAAGGTTACCTTTTGGCAACGGGCATGCTCTGGCCGTTGCCAAAGCTTAAAAAACCGTTGCAATAAGCCTTTGGCAACGCCAGAGAATGCAACGGGCGTAAGCCGTTGCAAAAGCTTTTTAGCAGCTGTTTTTTGGGCCTTTAGCAACGGTTTTGAGGGTTGCAAAAACTCTTTTTTGAAGTAGTGCACCAAACAACCAAATCAAACATACCAACATACATTAATCCATACGAAACATCATGCCAAACCATCAACAATGAATAACAACAATTAATGATGCTGACTCGACTAACTTGACCATTAATAAACAAATCTTTAACTTTGGCGCAATCATTCACATACTAGACCGGACTATGCACGTACGAACGCATCTTACGCGATCGAACTTTCTACTATGCCAGGATTGAGAATCTTACTCCCAAATCCCATGAAACTAATCTTACTGGAAATCTATATCCGAAGAAACCATAGTAAGACCACCAACTATCCCAATACCGCGGATAGGATAGGGGCAACGTCTTAAACCAAAAACAAAGAATCTTACTCTAAGTTTCAGGCGTCTAGTAGCGAAATCAAGCTAATCTTTACTTTAAATCGAAGTTTACATTCTTAGTTAATTCTTAAGTTGCATCTTACGCCTTGACTCAAGAAATAACATGTAAACCAATCAAACTTAGAACCTCAAACATCATTCTTTAACCTTTCTTTAACTTTCTTTAATCTTTCTTTAACTTTAAAGACTCAACCAAGAACTCATAAAGAACTCATCCAAGATTCAAGATCTTCAATCAAGAACTCAATCAAGATTCAAGAACTTCAACCAAGAACTCATTCAAGATTCAAGAACTTCAACCAATAACTCATTCAAGATTCAATAACTCATCCAAACTCATATCATGGGGATCTAAGAAAATAAATTCAGTGGCCTTATCCACAGCTGAGTCAGAGTACACAGCTGCTGCTTTGTGCTGTGCTCAACTGCTTTGGATAAAGACACAACTTAAGGATTTTGGGGTCTGTTCCGGAAGTGTTCCCATATTGTGTGATAACACCAGTGCCATAAAAATTTCTAAAAATCCTGTCCAGCACTCTAAAACTAAACATATTGAGATCAGACATTATTTTCTCAGAGATAATGTTGAAAAAGGAAATGTGAATCTTGAATTTTGCAGATCTGAAGAACAATTGGCTGATATTTTCACTAAGCCCCTAAGCAGGGAAGTGTTTGTCAAGCTTCGCACATTACTTGGTATGGTAAGGATTAGATCCTAGTTCCTTAGGACTTATCTTTCCCTTTTTGGTTATGTTTGACATTTTTTATCCTTAGTGTACATAAGCAGGGTTGGTTAACTTTTAAATGTCATATATGCAAGTGGTCTCAAAGATCTTATGTTGATGTTGTTCCAATGTGTGGTATCTCTCAGCTTCCTAACTAAAAGATGCCTCAAGTTTTTAATGAATACAGATCAGCGTCATACCATCGTCAGGCCAGTCCCTTACAACGGTTATCTCAGTTTATTACTGAACCTTCAATTTTGAAATTGAGAATTAAATTGTTCTGACATGTGACCGTTGTGGGACGGATGAACAGTGTAAAGTAACCTCCTCTCTATATCACTTAATAACTGCCAATTTTTCTTCAGTTTTATTTCATACTTTCACATTGATATCTCTCTCTAACCGTCTCTCTCTCTCTAATTGCTCTTCTCTCTCCAACCCTAAGCATCATCAAAAGAATCTCTCTACAAGAATTCTCAAACACTTTCTCTCTCTCATGAATCTACTAAATCATTCGAAAATGGGAAGAAAGAAGAACAAAGGATCAAAGAAAAGAAGCAAGGGACCAAGCCAATCACCTAGTTTCACACCTTCTAAGATCGAGAAGGAATCAAGTACTGCAGTGGTTGCTACACACCACAAAGCAGAAGAGAAGCAGAAAGAGGTCAAGGATTAAGCCACTGTAGAAACGGTTGTGGGATCTAAGAATGCATGTAAGCCTAAAGAGAAAACTACACCACCACCAAGTCCTGAATTACCACCACCATCATCACCAAAATCTCCACCACCTCAACCTCAGAAAACTCCATCCCCATCTAAGCCATCACCCTCAACATCAAAGAAATCACCCTCTCCATCACCTAAACAACCCTCTCCACAGCCTACTATTTCTTCACCTCCACAGAAATCACCATCACCCTCAAAAGCCAAAACTCCTCCTCCACCTTCACCACCTAAGTCAAAAACTCCACCACCCTCTTCACCATTAAAAGAAAAAACCCCATCACCTTCTCCACAACCACAAAAAACACCTTCACCAACCCCTCAGATCACAGAGAAACCAGTGCCAAGCACTGAGAAGGAAGAGGTAGAGAAGGAAGAGACAGAAGTGAAGAATGAAGACACACATGGGGAGGACATGGATGTTGAAATTACTGGAGTGGTACAGTGGAAAAGGAAACTGGGAAGGGAACAAGGCCTTTAAGGTCAAGGATTTGTAAGGATGAGATTAAGAAGGAGCCTGCTAAGGAGGCTCCAGTGGGAAAGAAGGAGGAAAAGAAGAAACGAATGAAAAGTGTAGCAAAGAAGGGCAAAGCTTTTGAGAGCCCCAAACCTGCAACCAAGCTACCAACTGGAAAGAAGAGGAAGGCTGACTCTGCACTTGAAAAGGCCTCAGCCAAGAAGAAAGGTAAGACCATTTCTGAACCACTATTTGAATTAAGTTATAGGGGTGTTTTGTTTGGTTTTGCATGCCTAAGTCTTGGATGAGTCAACCTTTTCTAGAGGAGTTTAAGGAGGCTATAGAGTTTTAGGGTTGGGAGGGGCTGTTTGATAAAAGGTTGGATGTATTTGAGTCCTGTGTTGAGGAATTTTATTCAAGATTGGGGAAGTTAGACAAAGGGAATATCTGGAGTGAAGTCGAACAGGTAGATATCACTCTGTCAAGGAAGAGTCTAGGGGAGGTATTGGGTGTACCAAGAGGGTGCTTCTATGACTACTCAAAAGATAACTGGCCTACTATCCCTGAGGTCAGTACAGAGCACATACAGACCACTCTCTTTACTGGTTCTCCCACTGATGGTTCTTGCTATGTAATTGGCCAACTAAGGGAACCATTGATGAGGCTGTTTCATACAGTAGCCTCTAAGATAGTACTCCCTAGGGCTCATGGCAGAATGGATGTCAAAAAAATGGTTGCTGTGATAATCTACTGCCTGTATAAGAAGATCAAGTTCAGTCTCCCTGGTCTCATGCTAGCCCACATGGTTAGCATTCTGGAAAGGTCAAACCACTCTCTACCCTATGGTGCCTGGCTTACTCTGGTTTTCTAAAGTAGGAAGGTACATCTGAGTCGTGAGGTCAAGAAGATGTCTGTCCTCACCAACCAGATCCTAGATCAGAAGGGAATGACCTTTGAAGGTGGAATACTGAAAATGAGGGATGAAGAGAGGACCACCGAGGTCAGGAGAAAAAGCAGCTCAAGGTCTGAGGAAGCTACTGGGGCACTGTTCAAACAGGTGCAAACACATGGAGAACAATTGCAACAGATGATGGCTAGTGTGAATGCTCTGTGTACTTCTCTAGATGGATCAATCAAGCACATATCAGCATGGTTGGATTCCCATGATGAAAAGCTTGCCTCCTCATCTAGCATCAAGCCCAAGAACACTCAGAGACTAGTTCCCATCATTGCCCAAGTCAAGAAGAAGCAGCAAGAGGAGAGTGCAGAAAAGGAAGATGAGGATTCTACTGAGGATTCTGATGATGATGCTAACTCTGACTCTTCTTAGCTTACCCCCTACCCTACTAACCTATTTCTCAAACTATCCTTTCTCTGGTTTCCTTAAACAATTAACTACTCTTAGTTTTTGACCATTTCTGCCAAACAATTTCTCTGCAGAATGGTCCTGGTTTGTATAATTAATTAACTTATGTGCACTTTGACATTTGGGATTGTGAGTTGCAGGTACTCGCTTTTGGGACAGCATCTCTAGAATGTTTTGTTTGTATTATGCTTGTGCTTGACTTTACTTGTTGCCTTCTCCTAATTTTTATGCTGTGATTATTTTGTCATTTGAGGATGCCAAAAGGGGGAATAGGACAGGGAAGTTCCTAGTGTCAGGTGTAGCAACTTGAACAAGGTTCAGACTGTAAGTTCAATATATACTCACAAAGGGGGGGTTGAATTGAGTATGTGTGTTTTTTCAATCGTTTTCAAAGTTTGATTATTCTTTTGTGAGAACAACGAAAGAACAGTAAATAAAGAGTAGGAACAAAAGGATTTAACGAGGTTCGGCTTCTAAACAAGCCTACGTCCTCCACTCACTCACCAATATTATTAATCAACTCAGAATAATAACAAGGTTACACACTCAATTAAATGCTACAACTTTGTAACAGTTAATTCCCCAACTGTTAACTCTAACAGTTCACTCAGTGTTCGCAGAACACTCCCCAACCACTTCCCTCTAAGTGGTTCAAATATTACAAACTTAAATCTCTGTAAGTTTTTCTCTTAAAGATGGATATGGAGATATTTTAGCTCTAAGGATAGACTCTCAAAAGATATGACTTGGTTTTCTTTGGAGAGCAAAAGTCTTACTAGGGTTTTTAAAAAGATTGTATTTATAGGCAAAGAAAAACCGTCCCCTAGAAGTGTGCTTGGAGACTTGCCTAAATTGTGCAAACAACTTCTGCTGACACAAGTACAGTGTTCTTGTTTCAGACTTTGTCTCTTTCCACTATGGAAAGTGGGATGTACACTAAAGTCCAAACAAAGTACATTGCATTTAATGAGCTCATTTGGTGAATGAATTTGGCAAATTTCCAAAACATAAGTGATCAATATTTTTCAAATAATATTTTCAAAAATAATTTTGAACACTAAAATTTGTACGGATCACATGCGTAATACTGAGGTTTGTTCCCACAGTGGTCTCAGTACTACTAAGTCTACATCACCAACATATACCTAGACCACTAACAGATCTGTTCCCCTTTTCTTTAAGAATAGAGTTTTGTCCACTGAACCTCTCTAATAATGATTTTCAATAAGAAAACTAGAGAGTCTCTCATACCAAGCACGAGGGGCTTGTTTGAGGCCATAAAGAGCTTTTTCTAACTTGTAGACATGATCTGGACAAACTCTATCCTCAAAGCCAGGGGGTTGTTCCACATACACATCTTCTTTCAAATAAACATTTAGAAAAGCAGTTTTAACATCCATTTGAAAGAGTTTAAAATTCATGTGGGCAGCAAAGGCAATTAAGATTCTTATTGCCTCAAGCCTGGCTACTGGAGCAAAGGTTTCATCATAGTCTATTCCTTCTTGTTGGTTAAACCCTTGAACCACTAGCCTGGCCTTGTTTCTGACTATAGTACCTGAGTCATCCATTTTGTTTCTGAAGACCCATTTGGTTCCAATAACTGACATCTCATTGGTTCTTGGTTCAAGATGCCAAACCTGATTTCTTTCAAACTGGTACAACTCATCTTGCATGGCCAAGATCCAATCAGGATCAGTTAATGCAATCTTATAGTTAGTTGGTTCTATGTGAGATAAGAAGGAGAAGTAAGCACAGAAGTTCTTCCAAACAGAATTTCTAGTTTGGACTCCTTTTGATAAATCACTAATAATTTGATCAGAAGGATGAGATCTTATTTGCTTAAACATACTCTTTCTTACAGCATTTGAGTCACCTAAGTTAGAACCAATGTCTGTACTGGTTCCCCCTATTTCATTTTCATTTTGAAAGGGTGGACCAGTTTCTTCAGTGTTCTCTCCCACTTCATCTTCAGTTGGATGGGCAGGAGAGTCACTGAGTTCAACAACCTATTTAGCATTTGCCTCTGCTGCACCAGACTCATTGTTGTTTTCAGGAGGAATTGGAGGGTCTGGTTCAGCAGTGTTCTCTAGTTCAGCTCCAGTGAAATTTGTCATCCCAATATCAAAACCTTCATCATCTTCTACCTGCACAGGCTTGTTGAACATGTTAGTTTCATCTAATAGTACATGAATACTCTCTTCAACACACAAGGTTCTTTTATTGAAAACTTTATATGCCTTGCTATGAGGAGAATACCCAATAAAAACAGCTTCATCACTCCTGGGGTCGAACTTGTCCAAACTGGTCTTACCATTGTTGTGTACAAAACACTTACAACCAAATATTCTTAAATGTTCAATGTTTGGTTTTCGACCTCTTAGAAGTTCATAAGGTGTTTTTCTTAGTATTGGTCTTAGCATAACCCTATTGAGTATGTAGCATGATGTACTCACAACATCAGCCCAAAATTTCTTAGACAGACCACTCTCTAGAAGCATGGTTCTAGCCATTTCTTCTAGAGTTCGATTCTTTCTTTCAACTACTCCATTTTGTTGTGGAGTTCTGGGGGCTGAAAAGTTGTGAGAAACACCATGCTCCATACAATAAGTTATGAAGCTAGCATTATCAAACTCTGATCCATGATCAGATCTGATAGATGCTAACTGATGATTGATCTTGTTCTGGACCTGTTTCACTAGAATTTCAAATTCATCAAAAGTTTCATCTTTGTATTTCAAGAATATGGTCCAAGTGAAACGAGAGTAATCATCAACTAAGACAAATACATAACTAAAGCCATTTCTACTTTGTACGCGCATAGGTCCACATAGATCCATGTGTACAAGTTCAAATGGTCTAGAGGAACTAACCACTTTCTTTGGTTTAAAAGATGATCTCACATGCTTGCACTTTGCACACTCTTGACAGAGCTGGTCTGCCACATATTTGATGTTAGGTAAACCTATCACCAAATCTTGTGTTCTCACCTTGTTGAGCAAACTGAAGCTAACATGTCCTAATGTTTTATGCCAAAGCCATTGGTCATCCTCTACAACACTAAGGCAGAGGGCACTGTTCTGTGGAATTTGACTTAAGTATGTAATATACACATTGTTATGCCTTGTTCCTTCACAGACCAGTTCCCCTGTCTTAGGGTTCACTATGTGACAAGTGTTTGATTCAAAATTCACTTTATTTCCCTTGTCACATAGTTGAGATATGCTCAAAGGTTATGTTTCAAACCTTCTACATAGTAAACATTGTCAATTGCTTGGGAGAGTGACTTACCAACTTTACCTACTCCTTTGATAAGTCCTTTGCTATTTTCACCAAAAGTCACGTGCCCTCCCTCGAATGCAGTAAGTGAAAGGAATTGTTCTTTATCCCAGGACATGTGTCTTGAGCAACCACTGTCCAAATACCAATATGGCTTTCCTTTCACTCGTACCTGCACAAGGAAACTAAAGGTTAGTTTTGGGAACCCAGACCAGCTTGGGTTCCTTGTTCTTTGAAACATTCTCATTCTTGACCTTCCTAACCCACACTTGTTGGGTGTAGGTTTTGTTTTTCTTGTCATGCTTCTTTTTGGTGAAACATTTGTTAGTAACATGACCACTCTTACCACAATAGGTACAAACATGCATATCCTTGGCAAATATATACTTGCCTTTCTTGAATTCATCCAACCATTTGTTGTCTCTGCCTAGAACTAGATCCAGAATACCCTAAACCAAACCTTTGAGAATTTCCAGGTTAGGATGTGAGGATGTTTAGAGTTTTCTGAGCATCTAACATTTTGTTCAATTGGTTTATACAATCTGTTAGCTCATTTTCATTATTCTCAAGCCTCTTAAGTTGAACTTCATTTTGTTTCTCAAAAGATTTTAAGTCAAGTCTAGTCTTTTGAAGTTCATCCTGTAGTCTTGAGACCAGGGAGGGATCTGGTTAGTCACTGGTCTTCTTGATGTTTTCTTGTTTTAGCAGGATGAGTTCAGCCTCAAGATCACATATCTTAGCTATGCACTCATCATGTAAAACATCCAAAACCTCATCAAAGGCAGTGGGAGAACCAGTCTCTTCAGAACCCTTAAGCTCACCATGTTCCTTGTGTAAATCTTCAAGTTTTTCAATTAAGTGGTCATATGCAAGTATGACATCAAATTTACTCAAGGTACATGTGTCTTTTAGCAGTTCAAAGTTTGAATTATGTGTGATGAATTTCTTGAGCTCATTAAACCCCTTTTCAATTTTTTCAAAAAGTTCATCCTCTTTAGGGACTGGTTTGGAGTTTAATGTCTCAAGCTCCATTTTTTGCTGATCTGCTGTTACTTCAAGCTCAGAAATTTTTTCCTTAAGTTCTTCACAAATAAGCTCAAGTTCAGCAGATGTAGCACCACATATTTCATATTCTCGAACTGTTTCTTTTTTTTGTTCTGATAGGCAGACCCAACACTAATGCATTGGTCAATGGTGAATTCAAGTTAGTCAAGTAGTTCATCTCTATCTATGTTATGCATATTTGCCTTTAAATCATTAAAACATACCTAGCTATCATCTGAAGTGCTTCCACCAGCCATGAGACAGAGAACTTCTTCTTCTTCCAAACAGACCTCAGACTAGTCTGTGCACATGAAAGCAGTTAGACAGAGATTTGCTTCTTCTTCATCTTCTTCATTTTCTGATTCTGAATCTCCCCAAACTGCAGCCAGCATAGCTCTTTTGAAGACCTTCTTCTCAGCCTGGACTCCAAGATTTCCCTTGGGATTTTTCCATGTTGGACACTCCTTGATTCTGTGCCCCACTTCACCACATTTAAAGCAACCAGCATTGGAACTGGTTTTCCTGAACTGTCCAGAACTGTTCCTTCCTTTTGCAAACTTACCCTTGGACTTTCTCCTAAGGTATTTTTCAAACCTTCTGGCCATAAAACTTATATCATCTTCATCTTCCTCAGATTCCTCTACTTTGAGGACCATTTCCTTGTTTTTTGAGCTAGATTCAGCCTTTGAATCTACCAACATCTCATGAGTCATCAAGGAACCAATAAGTTGTTCTAGAGATAGTGTGGTCAGATCCTTTGCTTCTTTTATGGCTGTAACCTTGGGCATCCACTTCCCTGACAAGCTTCTCAACATTTTCCTCACCAACTCTTCACTTGAGAAGGTCTATCCCAATGACTTTAGTTCATTTACAATGGTCATGAACCTTGTAAAAATGTCCTTTATGTTTTCATCCCTTGTCATCTCAAAGACCTCATACTTTGACATAAGCATGTCAATTTTTTATCTTCTCACTTCAGAGTTGCCTTCATATGCAATCTCTAGTGTATCCCATATTTCTTTTGCAGAAGAACAAGCTAGAATTCGATTTACCTCACATTCTGCAATTCCTTGTTGAACAAGTGACATTGCCTTTGCATTATTCTCTAGCTTCTTGTAATCTTCACTTGTATACTCTTCTTCTGACTTTGGAACTATGAGCCCTTCCTGATTCTTCTTGTGGATGAACGTGGGTCCATTTTTAACAATCATCCAGCATTCATAATCTATCCCAATGATAAGATTTTTCATGCAATTCTTCCACCAAGAGTAGTTAGTTCCATTGAACTTGGGGAGTCTGGAACTGTTTGATTCTTGAGTAGACATCTTCTTGCTCCTCTAGGTAGTTAACCTTTTGAGAAGTTAGGCTCTGATACCAATTATAAGTTCAATATATACTCAAGAAGGGGGGTTGAATTGAGTGTGTGTGTTTTTTCAATCGTTTTCAAAGTTTGCTTATCTTTTTGTGAGAACAACGAAAGAACAGTAAATAAAGAGTAGGAACACAAGGATTTAACGTGGTTTGACTTCTAAACAAGCCTACGTCCTCCACTCTCTCACCAATATTATTAATCAACTCAGAATAATAACAAGGTTAAACACTCAATTAAATGCTACAACTTTGTAACACTTAATTCCCCAACTGTTAACTCTAACAATTCACTCAGTGTTCACAGAACACTCCCCAACCACTTCCCTCTAAGTGGTTCAAATATTACAAACTTAAATCTCCGTAAGTTTTTGTCTTAAAGATGGATATGGAGATAGTTTAGCTCTAAGGATAGACTCTCAGAAAATATGACTTGGTTTTCTTTGGAGAGCAAAAGTCTTACTAGGGTTTTTCAAAAGATTGTATTTATAGGCAAAGAAAAACCGTCCCCTAGAAGTGTGCTTGTAGACTTGCCTAAATTGTGCAAACAACTTTAGCTGACACAAGTGCAGTGTTCTTGTTTCAGACTTTGTCTCTTTCCACTATGGGAAGTGGGACGTACACTAAAGTCCAAACAAAGTACATTGCATTTAATGAGCTGATTTGGTGAATCAATTTGGCAGATTTCCAAAACATAAGTGATCAATATTTTTCAAATAATATTTTCAAAAATAATTTTGAACACTAAAATTTGTACGGATCACGTGCGTAATACTGAGGTCTGTTCCCACAGTGGTCTCAGTACTACTAAGTCTACATCTGATGTCTATGCATATGAATGATGACAAAACATTTGAATGCAAAATACTCCTAGGCATGAAGCTGGGCCATTTCTAACAAGGTCTGTGTTGAACCATGTTTCATTTGAATGATGACAAAACATTTCTCTATACATGATGTCTATGCATATTTGTGTATGAACAGGTTGAATCAAGTGAGGACTCATCAAGGCAACCATGAAGGCCTTGAGATACTTGAAGATCAGAAGCCAAGAGCTTGGAGTTATTTATTTTCTATATTTCTAGGATCTTCTTGTAAAATAGACTTAGGAAAATATATCTTGTGTTTCTAAGTAAAGAGCAAGAAGAGTTAAAGTTTATGTCCAGTAAAGAGAACAAGCCAAGAACAAGCTAAGAACAGGCAAAGAACAAGCTTGGAACAGTTCTCTTTACCAGATGTAGACTTATTAGTACTGAGACCACTGTGGGAACAGAACTCAGTATTACGCACGTGCACTTAAGTGATCCGTACCGATTTTTGTGTTCAAAATTTTTTTTGAAAAAATATTGATCACTTATGTTTTGGAAATCTGCCAAATTGATACACAAAATCAGCTTTGCAATGTACTTGTTTGGACTCTAGTGTACTTTCCCACTACATGTAGTGGAAGGAGACAAAGGTCTGAAATAGGTACCTTTGCACTTGTGTCAGCTGAGCTTGTTTGCACAATTTAGGCAAGTCTCCAAGCACACTTCTAGGGGTCGGTTTTTTTCCTTGCATATAAATACAATCTTTTGGAAAACCCTAGTAAGACTTGAGCTCTCCAAAGAAAACCAAGCCATATTTTCTGAGAGTCTATCCATAGAGCTAAATTATCTCCATATCAATATTTAAGAGAAAAACTTACGGAGATTTAAGATTGTAATCTTTGAACCACTTAGAGGGAAGTGGTTGGGGAGTGTTCTGTGAACACTGAGTGAACGGTTAGAGTTAACAGTTAGGGAATTAAGTGTTACAGAGTTGTAGCATTTAATTGAGTGTGTAACCTTGTTATTATTCAGAGTTGATTAATAATATTGGTGAGAGAGTGGAGGACGTAGGCTTGTTTAGAAGCCGAACCTCGTTAAATCCTTGTGTCCCTACTCTTTATTTACTGTTTTATCGTTGTTCTCACAAAAAGTTAAACAAACCTTGAAAATGATTGAAAAAACACACATACTCAATTCAACCCCCCCTTCTTGAGTACACATTGAACTTACATATAGGACAATGGGCCCTCCTCCTACTGAGCTAGCTTTTGGGGATGGCTCTCCCATTGCCCTATATTAATGAGATGTCTCCAAACCCCCAATGGAGGCCTCTCATAGAATCCCTCCTAAACAACACATAATTTAAATTTAATTAAAAAAAGTCACTACACAAAAAGAAAAAAACTTATTATTATTAAAAAAACAAATTAATGTATGTCATAAAAAAAATTAAAATCTATATTATAATAGAAGAACCAATTTGGAAGAGAGACCTCCAAACCTTAAATGGATCAGCCTTCTCATTAACTCTTTAAAAAAATCTATTATATAATTTAAAAACCATTTTGCATGAGAGGCCTCCAAACCCCAATAGATGACTCTCATTAATCTACTTTTTTAAAATTATTTTACTAATCGATATAAAACTAATAGATAGCATTATTTAAAATATATTAATAAAACAACCTACCATCTTATATAAATATCTTACTTTAAAAAAATTAATTTCTATATTATAATAGAAGAACCAATTTGGAGGAGAGACCTCAAAACCTTAAATGGAGCCTTCTCATTAACTCTTAAAAAAATCTATTATATAATTTAAAAACCATTTTGCAAGAGAGGTCTCCAAACCCCAATGGAGGACTCTCATTAATCTACTTTTTCATAATTATTTTACTAATCAATATACAACTAATAGATAACATCGTTTAAAATATAATAATAAAACAGCCTACCATCTTATATAAATATCTTACGTTCTTATTGGAGTATAAAATATCTAATTAAAATAAAATAAAATCATCAACAAAGAAAGAAACAGCTTTTTAAAAGACAAATTGTACAAATAACATTTCATATTTACTAATTGATATAAAACTAATAGATAACATTGTTTAAAATATGACAATAAAACACTAGACAAATTAGCATTTCATATTTCCTGATCAATACAAAATATTAAAATTAAGTATTTTTTATATTTTTAAAAAAATATCAAACACACACACACAACCTTTTGATCAACAAATGAATGACTAAGATAAAATTTGATTTTCCCTCTTTACTCCTTTTAGTGATTAGAGTTAATGTATCTATGGCATAAAATATATGTATTTTTACTCAATATATTTATAGTATATTTTGAATGTACCTATAGCTGTTAATCAATGTACCTCTAGGTCATAGCTGATGTATTTATCTCTTCTCACGTTTCTCACGATATATATATATATATATATATATATATATATATATAGAAATAGGCTCATGTGAGAAATGTAGTTTTGGTGAGAAGGGTGAGAAACAACTACAACCGTTTGATCATCAAATGAATGGTTAAGATTAAATTTGGTTTTCCTTCTTTACTCCTTAGATAGTTTAGAGTAAATGTATCTATGATATAAAGTTAATGTATCTATAGTTGGTGGTCAATGTATCTATAGTTAGTGGTCAATGTATTTATCTCTTCTCACATTTCTCACGATAATAAATTTTTTACCAAAACCCAACCCTATATATATATATATAGGAAGAGGATCAACTAAAAACGTTTTCAACCTAAAACCCCTACATTAGACACTTAAAGGGGTACACGTGTGATTACTAATGGCAATCTTTGTAAATATTAGTAACTTTCGCTAAAAACCATTTGTTCCCCTTTAAACATCTAATGTACCCCCTCAGACTACTAATGTACCCCTTTACACAATTTTTTGTCTGGTTTTCAACCACCTTTTGGTTTTTAGCCAATCCTTCCTCTATATATATATATATATATATGCTCATGTGAGAAATGTAGCTTTGGTAAGATCGATGAGAAGCATTTACAACGCTGTGATCAACAAATGAATGGCAGAGATTAAATTTGATTTTTCCCTCTTTACTCCTTCGATAATTTAGAGTCAATGTATCTATGGCATAAAGTCAATGTATTTTTACTCAATATATTTATTGTCTATATTAAATATACTTATAGTTAGTAGTCATTGTACCTCTAGGTCATAGTTGATGTATTTATCTCTTCTGACATTTCTTACGGTAAGAAACTTCCTGCTGCTGACTTAGCGCTGATTCATCATGCTCTCTTTTTTTTCAAAACCAAAATAGATCACAACGGTTAATCTAAATCTAATGGTTCATATCAACAGTTTTTAGTTTTCAACTTAAATTAGGATTTTAGCAGATCCTGATTCTATATATATACTAGCCTTGTGTGCACGCTTTGTGTGCGACGATATTTTTAATGTATCTTCAAAAATCGAAGGTTTTTGTTCGAGAATTTAAAATATTTTTTAAATTCACTCATTCACATAATCGTAAAAAAAATTCTCCTTTCATCCAGCCATTCCACAACAATGAACAAAATCGGCTATCAAATTTCTATGGTAATCAAAAGGTAAAATTTTTATGTAACAACCTATATTAAAATGGGTGTCTATTTATAGAGAATTCAAAAACATGAATTTTGATATTTTTTAATTTTATTTTTACGAATTGTATATTTTGTAATATTTTCATTTTAAAAAATTCAAAAATTGTAATAACTTTCCTTAATAAATAAGAGTAATGCTATTTGATTTTTAATAAATTTTAAGGGGTTTTATGGACTTATTTTTTAGGGGGGACACCGTGGCTCCCTCCTATATATATACTAGCATTGTATGCACACTTTGCGTGCGACAGTGTTTTAAATGTATTGTTTAATTTGTCTAAACAAACAAAAAAAATGAAGGTTGTGTGTTCAAAAATTTAAAATATTTTTCAAATTCACATGCATTCATAAAATCATAATCAAATTTTTCGCCTTTCATATGGCCATCCAACAACACTGAATAAAAAAAGGTTTATTTACTCTATTTTTCGGCTATCAAATTTCTACAATAATAAAATGGTAAAAATATTAATGCGACAAACTCTATTAATATGGTTTCTATTTATAGAGAATTCAAAAATATGAATTTTGGTTTTTTTGTTATCTTTTTACGAATTTTATATTTTGTAGTATTTTTATTTTAAATAGTTCAAATTTTTTAATAACTTTCCTTAATAGTTAAAAGTGACACTAATTGAATTTTTGGTAATTTTTTGGGGGTAAATTAGACTTTTCCATGGGGGGCACAATGGCTCCCCCCTTAGCTTATATAATAGAGATATAGGATTAAATCTTGTGAGAAAGGGTGGATTAGGTGAGAATGATTTTTATGTGAGAATAAACCTGAGTCATTGAAATTTTTAGATCTAAAAACTGAGGTTTGATCTTTTTTCTTCTGTTCATAAGGGTAATTTGGTATTTTATTTTGATTATTATATTTTTCTTCTTTATTTATTAAAAAAATTCTGTTTTTTCTATAAAAAGATTTTTTTTTTCTTTTAGAAAAATCTGTTACATTGTGTTTTTTTTTCGTTTAGAAAAATCTGTTACATTGTGTTTTTCTGAAAAAAAAAATTTGTTTCTTATAAATTAAAAAAATATGTTTTTCTTGATAAAAAAATCGTTGGTTGTTTTTTTTTTTTTTTGTAAGTACTCCATAGTTATGTTTCAAATTTAGTCATGTTATAAATTTTACAAGTTATATTCTACCTTTTATAAGCTTTGTTCTAACTTTTATAAGACATGTTCTAAATTTTACAAGTCATGTTCTAATATGTGCAAAAATTTCCGTTTATTCTTAGCTTTATTTTAAGTGGATGAAATATTTAATTTTTAATAAGTCATGCTGTACACACATAAATGTTTTAGAAAATAAATTGTAAAATTAAAAAATTTAGTTTTTAAATTTCTATTTAATTTTTTATGGACTAATATTAGTATGGACTAATATCATAAAACAACCCCCAAAGTTTGGATTATACTGTAATAACCAATAGTTGGGAGTAATATTGGAAGACCTCCAATAGTTAGGATTATTTATATGAATTTTTCCTTTTTTATTTTATTCTTAAGCCTTTTTTTAGCAACATAGTAGGTATTCCTTAAAAAAAATACGGTAATCTTTCAGTTGCAAGTATTTTTTTAAAAAAAAACATGATTGTTATATTTAACCTAATTATGATCCGGATATACACTTATACTAGCATAGTACCCGTGCGATGCACGGCATACTAATCTAAATATTAGGTTTACAGAAAAATAAAACTAATCTAATTTGATAGGTATTGGTGGAGATCTTTACACTGAAGAATACAATATCAATTATTAAATTAAGTACGACTCCTTAAAATAAAAAAATAAAATGCACACATGTATATAATTATTTAACTCCAATACTTGTACATCGGACATATATTAATTTAGTGTACACATTCAAGGATAATGTTATATGTAGTCTTTATGGTCATGTATAAGCATTAAATCTATTTCTTAAAATGAAAATAAATTGGAAATTCATGACAAAATTACACATTATTTGATGACATAAATGTTTGTTTAAAGTTGTAAGCTTCTTATATCCTATGTAGCATGGATACTAATACGGATACGGGTATGATAATGGTATGGGTATGGGATACGAGTATTAAAAAAATGCAGGATACGAGTACGACAATACAATATAATATTATATATTAAAAAATAGAAAAAGTTAAAAAACGTAAGAGTCATATATAAGTTAATTTATACTCAATAAATTAATCATACAATTAATAATTGCTTAAGTTAAATTTAAAAATTGCCTTACATTGCCGAAACGCTGATTTATTGTGTTTTACCATCTCTAAAATATGATGCCCTTACAAACCCCAAGAATAAGATTCCTTCATTACAAACCCCAATAAGGTTTTTATAAATAGGTAGGCCCAAGGCCCTTTGTACTCAATTAGCTCTATTTTGGTCAATAATACTGAACATATTCCAAGTTCTGCTTCTTTCTATTTTTTCTACTGTTCTTCTTCTCGCCATTTTGCTCAATTGTTTACAAAGAGTACAAATTCCTCTATTCAATAAGTCAATTACTCTCATTCTTCCTGCTTGCATGCTCTTCTTCCATTTTCTCTCAATTTTGCTCAGCTATTCCAACCCACAAAAGCAAGGAATTATTAAAGTTGAAATAATAAAATCGACAAAAAAATCCTGACACCGATAGAAAAACGAAAAAGAAAAAGTAAAAATGAAGAACCAACAAAAAAATTCAACACCTCCATCTTCAGGTAAAGCTCCTGCTATGGCTGGTAAATTGAAGGTTTTTGCACTTTCTATTGGTTGTTTGTTTGATCCAATTGTCAATCCTTCTCAGAGTCTTGTCAAATTTGAGCAGGTTTACAATGACTGTATTTTGCAGATTATGATCTTAAAGCTATACTAGGTAAAGCTACTGTATATATTGGTATTTTGTAGATGACCCCTTTACAATTAATCCTTTTCATTACATGTGGTTATATTGTATATCCTACTGGAGTAATAGCTGAAGAATCATGATGTGTTTTTTTTTTTTCCAAAATTCCAAATGAAAATTTGTCGGTGCATGGTGAATTTTCAGAATTCAATTTGATGACAATTGAGAAATATATACCAAATCAATTTGTCCATCAATTAGAAAGCCCATCACTATATTGGAACTTTGAAGGAGCCAGCACGAAGGTCCATTTTATTCTAAATCAATTGTGCCTTTTTTTATTAGAAACATTTAGAAGGGTGGACTTAGTTTATTGTTTATTGCTTGCAAAGTTGCATAAACATGAAAGAAAATGACCAATATTAAGTTGAAAAGATTAAGTCCTTTGAATTTCAAAGTAACTTACAGTAAATATCCCTTAAAACTAATAGCAACTAATAATAAATAAATGCCCAACTTAGCAGTAGTTTCTTTTAAATCCCTATCCATGTAATAACACCAATAGTAATACTCTCAAATTTAAAATAGAAGACAAATTGGAGTAAATTGTCAACAAAACACCAACATGCATCCACTATCAATTGCTTATATATGTAGAGTATAATTTTCAACTTTCTAAGGAATAGACATGTCATACAATTAGGAGTTGCACAATAGAAAACCTCCTGTTCCCACAAAAATAAAGATCAGTTAATGCAAAATAAGAGTAAAAAAAGTTCTCTCTATGTCGAGTAGTACAACCAGTTACCTCTTTATGGTAAGTTCTGAAAAACTTCTTTGTATACTACATTGTTTGTAGTATTAGTAAGCTGATCATCCTTGTCACAAATTAGTATTCGTAATCCTTTCTTGCTTTTGACTCTGGATATTGCAACATAAAACTGACCATGACTAAAGACTGGTTTTGGAAGATATAAACCAACATGTGAAAGTGATTGGCCTTGGCTTTTATTAATCGTCATAGCAAAACACACAACTAATGGGAATTGTCTTCGCTGAAGCTTGATTGGCAAACTAGTGGTATCTGTAGGAGTTAAGGTCATTCGCGGAATGAATACTTTATGACCAATGTTGCCACCCGAAATTATTTTGGCTTCAACAATATGGTTTCCAAGTTGAGTGATCACCAATCTCGTACCATTGCACAAGCTAGATGACTGGTCTATATTTCTGAGAAGCATAACAGGAACACCAATTTTTAGCTTAATGTAGTGATTTGGTACACCAGAGCATTTTATTGTATTGAGGAACTCGGGTGGATAAATATCTTCAATCCCAATGTTTGCATCCGCCTTACATACAGTGTCCGAACTCAAATAATGCTTCTCTTCGCCTGGCATTATAGATAGCAAATAATCATTTATAATCTCAACACTATCATGAGTTGGGGCAAGGATTGCTCTTTCTTGAAAGTATGTTGGATCCCACATATTCTGTAGAATGGAAGGATAGGTACTTTCAACAATTGCCTCAACTGGATTATTTGCCTCCGTTATAAGATTTTCATCAGGGACTAATATGGTTCCTTCACCATCATTTGGCTCTCCTACATTACCATCTCCGACTTTTAATATCCACTCCGAGAATTCCCTTATTTCATTAGTGTTTGAATTTTGCTCTCCAACTTGAAGCCTCATGTTTTTGTTAATTTCATGACCTCACAATAATCCCATAAATAGGAAGAGTTGATTGTTGAATAAACAATGTCTTGATGCAGAGATGATCTATCATATTGCAGTTCATCTTGAATTAGCTTGTTTCGTCCTTCTGACATAAGCATGTCATTGGGAAATGGTATCATGGGATATTTTCGCAGTGTGCTACCATTGCTTTGCAAAATTTTTTCAATTTCGGAAACAGTGTGATTCTTTAGTTGGTCTTCATTTAAGTTCAAATCTGTACATTAGTTTAGTCAAGGTTAATCATATATCATGATTATAAAGAATAAATACACATCCTAATTTTTAAAAAAAGGTTAGAGCTACGAAAAAAGATTTATTCCTATTATGCTTCATGTGTTAAAAAAATTCATCATATTGAAATAAAAAACAGAGTTCCTACGTTTTTTATGTCTAGTATATTTCATGCTTTGATTAAACGCATCGTATTTAAATAAAAACCTACTCATCAATTACTTCAAAATACGCAAAACATTAATTATTTCAATGATTTTTTGCTAAACATGCTGTATTTTTACTTATTTAAGTGTACAAAACAAATGACAAACAACATGGAAACCGTGAATCGTACAATTGAGGTCATTCTTAAGCTAGTAAGGTTGGCATTTTTTTTAATGATTCTTACATGGAGTTGTATTGCATTGTTTTTTCAAAGGACATTACCTATATGCTCTAATGCAAGACTTTAATAAAACAAAATAAATGCTCACGAGTTAACAATAAAATAGATTTTTTTAAAGGATCTTGAATCAATAAGTGTACTTTGAATAACACTTAATAAATATCAATAAGTGTACTTTGAATAAGAAAGAGAAAAAGTTAAATTTGTTACCATCAATTTGAAGAATACGCCTTTGTTTGTGAAGAATATCCTCTGAAAGTAATTGCCATGTTTCTGTCCACACACATTCTGGCCTTGATAAAGTATCAGATAACAATAACATTGCAAATAGATGTCTCAAGTAGCTTGCAGTTCCCCAAAAACTTGCTTCTTTGATGCCATCAATGTATTATTTGTCATCATCCAACAATCCTAATGCATAGCATGCGTCCTTGAATGAAGGGTATAAAACTCCATCAATTGTTTTGATATCTTCATAACATGTTGGACCCTTTACATGGTTCAAAAGAACTCTCAAATAGTATTTTTCACCACAACCTGGGGGTACATGGTATATTCTCCTAATAGAAAACCCACGCTTTCTTGGACTCCATTCTTTATCTTGTTGCTTCCACACAAACTTTGTTGGAAACTCCGCATAAGTAAGTTGTTTGGCAGTCTCGTATTTCTTGTTACACTCCATCCATGCCAAGAACATTGATCTATCAATTGTTGGCCTGTTTAAGACCGAATCAATTGGATCATCATCTCCAAACACAACACTTTGTTTATCTTTATCATGGAAACTCAATCTTTCAACAGCCGGAGTTTTATAATGCATGTCAAAGCCGAAAATACGCCATACAGCTTCACATGGTGAAACATATTTGTAGTAGTATATTGCATAAGTTCTTTTATACTAAGCTAGAGCCCATAAGTAAAGTTAAAAAAATTATATTCTATTTATTTTTGACTGAAATTAACATGATTTAATTTACCTGCAATCATAGTATGCTTTAATCTCGTCGACATTTTCACAATTCTCCTGAGATCCTTGAGAAAGTGCAGCAGTTACACGATCATTTCCCTTATTTATGTATTTAAATAAGTACTTGATTGATCGATGTTGATTGCACCACTCAATATTGATATGAGCACGATACTTTAGAAGGAGCATAGGGTTGTATGGAACAACATATCTGTTGTCTATTTTGACTCCATTCTTCTCAATGAATTTACCATTATCCCTTCTTTTATACACAGGATATCCTACTTCATCAAAGCTTGTATGTTCTACAAATTTCTTAGGAAAATGTTTTGTGCACCTTCCTTCTTTCATGCATGGAGAATTATTGTTCAGTGCACCACAAGGACCATGCATCATACAATCCCCAATAATTTCACATAGTTCGGGGCTCTCTGATGCATCAGGAATTTCAGCACATATAATTCTATCAATGTCTTCGGTCGAAGAAATCTTATCATCCTGATGTAAAAAGAGAAGAATGTGAGCATGAGGCAATCCACGCTTTTGAAACTCCATTGTATATATCACTGAAAAATATTAAACATTTATATATTAATAAGCTTTAATTCATATTATTATGCATATTTTAAATTTCACAATTGAAAATCTTACAAGCATTAACTTTGCCAAACATCTTTTCATCTTTGAGATCACTTATTAGGCGATCGAGTTTGATTTTGAAAATTCTACAAAGAATGTCAGGTCTATCTTCGGGTTTGAGTCCTCTCTCTTTGACAAATCTAGTGATTTCTGGCCACTTAGGATTGCAAGTGAATGTGATAAATAAATCTGGATATCCATACCATTTACAAATAGCCATAGCATCCTGATAATTCTGCATCATGTATCTCGCTCCGCCCGTAAAAGATGAAGGCAAGACTATCCGTTTCCCAGTGGAAGACGGATCAATGTCTCCTCTTAATAAAGCATCAGCAAGATTATTATACAATTCAAACCTCAGTCGCTTTTGATGAGTTCGAATGTAGCAAAGACGTTCAGCCTCAATCATAGTATAAACATCAACCAAAAATTGTTGAAATAACTTTCTTGACATCAATAATGTTGCAGCTTCATTGAGCCTTTCCTGAATTCTATATGCAAAATACTCTCGCATACTCAATCTTAACCTTTTTCTTGAACTTTGAGCACTTTCCCTTATTGGGATATCAATTCGGTACCCATCCTCAGCATATGGGAATAATAATGGATATTGCATAGCAATGTAGGAAGGATGTAGCTCGTTAATACGCTGCAATAATCCAGATTGTTTTTCAACAATGATATCTCTATCTGCACTATTATTGATATCTCCTACAATTAGTGCTGCTACTTCAGATGTACTTGGGAGGTTGTATGTCCTAGCATCTGTCCCCCTTTTTCCAATGAGTTTTAATTTTACATTTTGATGATCATCATTCCTAAACCGATCCCTTGCCATTCTGAAAACTTTAGCTAGTGGATTATGTCGATCAAGCATCGTCTTTAAATCTTTTATAATACCATCATCAAAATCTTCAATATTATTCCTGAAAAAATCATTAATTTAAACTTATATTCAACAATTAGCATTTGACAAAGGGTATTCAATTAAAATGATTGAATAGTATTTTTTATAATTAAACTATCATGTAATTCTCAAACCTCATTGTTCTCTTTCTGTTCAAAACCTCATTTTCAGTGTCATATATGTACAGTTGAGAGAATTTCGGAGTTGACCCATAGTTTGGTAACAAACTTCCTATCTTATGATAATTTTGACCGTGCAATCTGAAGATGAAAGGACCTCGTCCTTGGTTGATTGATGAGTCAATCTTACCTCCCATCGAAGTAAATGAGAACATCATATTATATACTCTTATGTTTTCTTGAAAATGCTTACTCTTTGCATTTTCATTCTTCAAAAGATCATTAAGCAATGGAGGAGGTTCTATCATTGGCGGTAGTTGCACCTTTCCCTGCATACAACACAATGAGAATTTCGCGTTTTTCGAACCGCGACTCTTCCATATTCTTTCATCAGACCACATCATTGCACCACAGAATTCACAAGCACATGTCGGTTCTCCTATATCCCAATATTCTGATCAATAAGATGGAAACATTATAATTAGTTATAATATATTCTTTTGTCATAAGCACAAGTGGATTTTAATAGTAGTTTGAAATCTATGATTTAACTCAAGTACAATTTATCATGAGGTGTAATAGCTAGTAATGATAATACCTGGATGTTCTTGAGTATCATTGGTTGTATGGTTTTCTTCTAATGCAATGAAAGTGCTGCTCTCACCTATATCATGAAATGATTACTTTAGTATTAATCTTATAGTATATAATTAATAAAATTAATGCATAGTACCAGATTGTGAACTTTTCTATTCTTTTTTGTATAGGATATATGGGACTCCTTGGAATTGGATATACTTCATCAAGCAGCAGGTAAATAAGTATAAATTTGATGATGTGATCTTTTTTCATGCTACCAAAAAAAAAAAAAAAAACCCAACATGGCTCTGTTTTTTATGGTGTTGGAAGTCATAGTTTTGTGCCTTAAAAATTAAAATTTATTTGGCTCGTTGTTGTGCTGAAAGAATGCTTTCTCTTTTATAAAATTTTTAATGAGAGCGCGACATGTGGCAAGTAGTGTGTGTCTCTCTGTGTATAATCCTATACTTCTTTTTCTCGGTCTCCAATGCACAATGTGACGATTTATACTTGTGTATTTAAAAGTTGATATTTATGTTATATGCATTGAGACAGATAAGAAAGTCCTTTTGCTATGTTTCTTTTGTATATAAATGAAAAAATATGGTCAGTTTGATGAATAGTGTGATTGGGAAGAATTTGGTTTACTGTAATTTAATTTAGTGAATAGTGAACATGTTCGAATTTGTGTAAGTTAGAGGTACTATTTTCAATTGAAATTAATATCCCAGTGGATTATACACAGAAAGACAATTACTCACAAAACTGACAATTTATTAATTTGAAAAGTAAAAATTAATGTATCCATTATAGACTATGAAATTAGCATATGCATAATTCTATGATTACGTTTCCAGTGGCTTGTAATTTTAAACTGTGAAGCAAGAAAGTTATAATGTGAATGTATGATGTGTCTTATATAAAAAGGATAAGAGAAGGTAGGTTGTTTATGATATTGACTTGAGCCAAAAAAGTACTCATCACCAGTTAAGTGGTACAAAATCTTATAAAATATTCGGATGTATGGTACATACAAGAGTAATTTTGCTCATTTTATAATTTTTTCTCTTCTCATTTTATAGTTTTTTTGCTCATTTTAAATTTTAAAATGAGCAATAAAACACCTTGGATGCACATACCTCTATGTACATTCCATTGGTTAAAGTGTCATCACTTAAGATTGAGTGAAATGTGTGCTTCATAATTACCCTTTTTTATTTTGTTGATAATGTTAGCTTAAGCTTTACATACTCTCATATAATTCATGATTGCTTGGTGTCCATCTGGATAGTCCAGGGAATCACTCTACGTTATTACATCTATAATAAATTAGGAAATGTATCCCAATGGCGAGTTTTAATAGTTAGTTATAATATATTCTTTTGTCATAAGCACAAGTAGATTTTAATAGTCATTTGAAATCTATGATTTAACTCAAGTACAATTTATCATGAGGTGAAATACCTAGTAATGATAGTACCTGGATGTTCTTGAGTATCATTGGTTGTATGGTTTTCTTCTAATGCAATGAAAGTGCTGCTCTCACCTATATCATGAAATGATTACTTTAGTATTAATCTTATAGTATACAATTAATAAAATTAATGCATACGTACCAGATTGTGAAACTGGAATCATATTTGGCAAGTTGTTTGGAGAAGATTTAGTGACTATGTTACTTTGGATTACTTGTATTCCTGGCTTCAAAGTGGCACTTGTTTTCCTGAATTGACCAATGTTTCTTTGTATATGATTTTGTTGGAAGTTCACTTCATACCAATATATATGTGCACATGGTTAGTTTATATTAAAAAAAATGATATTTAAAAGTTCTAGCTAATAATTGAAACACGAAATATAAGCATAGTATCCGTTCTATATATTAGTTTAAATTATGTGGGTTAAAAATTATAGCAAACGTAATTGTTTTATCTCCTTTTTTTTTAAGTGTGGTTGTAAGTGTTCAAGCATTAATAAAAATCCAGTTCAACAAAATTGTGAGGTTGAAGTTTTTGGTACTGACCATTAGAAATATTCATCAAAGGAATTCTATGACCACTTGGATTTGACATTTGTGTCTGTACATGTTGTGCATTTTTTGCATCACCTGTATTCATATTGGTATAAAATCAATTATATAAGACGAAGACACAAATTAATAATCACAATATTCTATGAGAGTGTAACATGGGAAATAGTCATCTTACCTTGGCTATTATCTTCTATTCTTTTGCGCTTCTTTATGATAGTTTCTTTTCACTTTAGTCTTGTAAGAGATACAAAATTTTGATCCATGAATGAATCTCAAAGAACTATTCAGATCATATAAATATTAGAAAGAATTAACAATGGATAATGGCTATAGGGTTTGTTCAAGTGGTATGAAACTAACTAAATGGAATTTTAGTAACACCGTTTGATATAATATCTAAGACATTGCCATACAAAAAAAAAAAAAAAATCTATATATGTGAAGCCTATATGTGAAGCCTATAAGCTCCCAGTTCTCATCAATCATATGATAAACACAGTTGGATTTTTTATATGATTGTTACATATAATATTTTTAAATCATGAAACATATATATAAGGTGTTCCATTATTAAATTCTCTTATCAATTTTAAAAGGAATCTTTTTTCTTTAAGCCTTTGTAATATTATGTATTGTTTCCTTTTTAAGTATTTGATAGTGTGTTTCATTATATAATTCCCTATAATAAAAAACAAAAATAAAAATATTTTTCTCTTAGCTGATATTACGAAGTACTTGACAATGATGTAGTATTGTTTCCATTTTTTTGTTTATTTAGTAGTACATGGCAACATAATTTTTTTCAAAAGTATTCCTTTGAATTTTGTTTACTGATATCAATTTATAGCATTATAGCTTATATATTCTATACATGGCTAAAGCCTAAGATATGAATATTAGGATCTTTAAATTTTGTTAGTTTTTAAATTTAAATGGTAAATGGAAGGTGTATCATGTCATGATATCTTGTATATCTTATAAGCTTATAAACTTATATGTGGCTAAAGCCTCAATATGTGGGAAGAAGATTTTTTTAATATATTTTAGCTATAGATATTAGCTAACTAAGAATATTATAACTTGCTATATTTTTTAGTAGTACATGACAACATAATTTTTAACAAAAGTGTCCTTTGATTTTTGTTTACTGATACCAATTTATAGCATTATAACTTATTATTTTTTATACATGGCTAAAGCCTAAGATATGAATATTACCATAGGATCTTAAATTTTGTTAGTTTTTAAATTTAAATGGTAAATGGAAGGTGTATCATGTCATGATATCTTGTATATCTTATAAGCTTATATGTGGTTAAAGCCTCAATATATGGGAAGAAGATTTTTTTTTTATATATTTTAGCTATAGATATTAGCTAATTAAGAATATTATAACTTAGTTGATTGTATTATCCTAATATCTCAGGATCACTTTTTTCTAACGGGTTAAGGTATCACTTGCGGCATATATAAATATACAATGATTAAATATACAAAATAAAATGTGACATAACGCACTCTATGTGAAACTAAAATTATGGTAAAGTTAATACCAATGAATGAAGCCAAAAAACTAAATTGAAAAAAAATAAGTAGACCTAAGTTTTAAAATTTTTTGAAAATGAAATTATCTGAAAAAGTGTTTTCATCTTTAGAGCAATTGTTATTCATATATTGAGATGCAATCAATTGATTAACAATGGTAGGTTAAGTTAGTTGAACTCCAAAAATTAAAGTTTGCAAACACCACAAAATATATATTTAGGGATTCAATTAGTTCATTGTATTATCCTAATAAACTTGCATTTGGCTAAAGTATAAAAAGAGATTTAATCAATTATTATCATTTCATATAAATTATAAAAAACGTAGAGTACATATGAATATAACAAAAATAAAATCATAAATCAGCTCATTATATGATAAATCAATAAAACTACTTGTCCTTTTTTAAGACATATTATTACTCGTACTCTAAAAAAATTGTTATCATAAAATACGAAATGACTACTTAATATTTTTGGCGGATTGGTCGTCCTTCTCTATTTTAACAACATTTTTCTTTTTACTCGTAGAAAGTTGCGCCGAGCTTGCTTCTCCTCCATCAATAGTAGAATCTTCAAATGACCTTTTAGTTGGAGTGATTAAACACATAGTAGGATCTTCGTTATCACCAATAAAAGAAGCAGACTCCTACAATAAGCAATATATCAAGGATATGATAACATGATAAAAAATGAAAAAACGTAGTTGAGATATTAAAGTGATAGTTTGAAAAAATTGTACTTCTAACTTTTGACGCCACATAGATAACTTTTTTACAAAACCAGTAGAATTAACCTTTTTTATAGAAATAAATAAACACAAACCTTTTCCTTCTCTTTCATAGTTTTGGTTAAATCAATAGTAGAATTAACCTCTATATCATGTTCCTGTCCAAATAATTTACAAAATCAGTACCATATATATAACATTTATATTTAGCCAAAGTTGATAGTCAAATGATTTGTGATCAAAATGTTACCTCCACAGCATCATTGACATCGAAAAATGAGTTCATTATATGTTCATCATCACTTATTCTTACAACAGTGTATACTTCCCAGTTTTGTTCAAGATTATAATTAGAAATTTGAATCTTGAACAAAATTTTTTTTATTCAAAAGTATATTGAGTTCTTCCGGATATGGATCACCCTTATCGTCCTGTTAGATATATTAATAAAAAATTAAGAATATGTAAAAAGTCAATATTGAACATAGTAGGTATTCCTTAAAAAAAATACGGTAATCTTTCAGTTGCAAGTATTTTTTTTTTTAAAAAAAACATGATTGTTATATTTAACCTAATTATGATCCGGATATATACTTATATTCTTGGAGCAATGTTCTAAATTTTATTAAACCTGTTTTTAATTTTATATGACTAATTAAGAGCTCGTTTACATTAGCTGAATAGAGATGAACTGAACTAATAGAGATGAACTGAACTGAACTGAACCGAACTTTATAGAGATGAACTGAACTAATAACTTAAAAACATTTAACTTTTGAATTAATGATTTTAAATAATGATTAATTTGATATTTCAATTCTCTCCTTAAATTTTTGTAATAAATTTTATATAATTTATTAAATAAATATTTAACTTTTGGATTAATAATTTTAAAGTAAAAATAATGATTTCTCACTTTTGAATTATTACTATTCAAACTATTACTATTCAACTTTTAATAATCTCAACTTCAACTTATATCAAAATAATCTCAACTAACATATACTTCTTCCCAAAATACACCATAATACTGGTTACTTGCTTAATGAGTCAGATTTTTTTTACCCCCACCCCCTAAAAAAAGAAAACGTTTTATTTTCTACTCATTGAAATTGAATTCCAAGAAAACAACCCACAAGTACAGACTTAAACCTCTCATCTCCCTCTTTTCTCACAAATTGCAGAACATCTAGTCTTGTGTACAACCAGCCATACACAAAACAATCATGTAGCTGACTAAATTTGTGCGCTACAGGTTTAGAAGCAAGACAATGTAAAGAGATCGTAAAACAAATTACAAATATGGCAATAAGTTCCCAATAACATATTCTAACCAATTACATTAGGAGTGAGACAAAAACATATTTTTTAATTTTTAAAATGATTATATTATAAAATATTTAATTCTAAAAAATAAAATACAGACACCAAAATTCTTATCTTTTAATTTTCTAATAGAGGCTCATATTGATATAGTTTTATAACATTAAATTTTAGCCATATTCAAAACAATTAGTAACACATACGAAATACAGGCCATAGGGTACCCACTAGTTAAAATACTTGTAAGTTGTAACTCTTATACTCCCTCCCTTTTGTTTTTTTTTTTTTTAATTTACTTGCTTTATTTTTTAGGATGATTATTTTGATTTACTTACTTCTTATATTTGTTTTCTTACATTTATTATTCCATGCATTCTCTCTTACTTTTTATAAATCTTTAAAATCATCATTTATTTTTTTAACTTACTCCCAATATTTTCTTGGTTTTAATAAAAACATAAGTGAGTAAATTAAAAACACAGAGGAAGTATAATACAGTGAGTAAATATATAAATAAACGAAGTATTTTCTAAAAAGGTAATTCTTTTGTCCCTATATAGGGAGTATAAGGAGAATGAAGTCATAGCCCAGTGGTTAGGGCTCATGCAGTAGGGCCCAGTTTCAAGGCCTAGTATCCCACACATTATCTTAAAAAAAATAATAATATATATATAGGGAGTATAAGTATTTGCTACATTTAGTAACCCACAAAAAAATATATACTAGGGCTTGTTTACTTCAGATTATATTCAGTTCAGTTCAGTTCAGTTCAGTTCAATTCAGTATAGTTCATCTCTATTTAGTTCAATTAATACACTTTTATTCAGTTCAGTTAAGTTCAGCTAATGTAAACGAGCCCTTAGTAACCCCCATAAAATACGAAGTACTTAGCAACTCAATTGTAAATACTTGGTAACCCTCATAAAAAGCTTAGTAACACAATATAAATATTTGGTAACCACTTATAAATATATATGAATACTTGGTAAACCAGTATAAATATTTGGTAACCCCTTGAAATACTTGGTAACAGTTATAAAATAATTAGAATAAGTCACTTTCTTCTTCTACTTCACTACCTTTTTTTCAATCACTTTGAACTCATCCAAACATCAATTCCAATAGATAACCCCAATAAACCGTAATAGTAACCACATTTGCTCATTCTTAGTGACTCCACTCACTCAAAATTAGTAATCTCTCTATACCATAATAGTAACCCCACTGATTCAGAGTTAATAATCCATCTAAACCATAATAGTAACCCCACTGACTCACTCTTTTTAATCCCACTCACTCAGAGTTAGTAACCTTGTTATAACATACTAGTACCCACTGACTCACATTTAGTAACCACACTAACTCAGAGTTAGTAACCCCTCTATAACATACTAGCAACCCCACTATCTCACACTTCGTAAACCCCCACTAACTCAAAAAAGTAACCCTCTATAACATACTAGTAACCCCACTATCACACACTTAATAACCCCCGCTAACTCAAAATGAGTAACCCTTATATAACATACTAGTAACCCCACTAACTCACACTAAGTAACCTCACTAACTCAGAGTTAGTAAACCATCTATAACATACGAGTAACCCACTAACTCAAACGTAGTAACCCCAATAATTTAGAAATAGTAACCCCTCTATAACATACTAATAACCCCATTGTCCTACATTTAGTAACCCACTAACTCAGAGTTAGTAATCCCATTGACTCAAAGTTAATAACTTCACTGACTCACACTTAGTAATATAACCCTACTCACTCACACTTAGTAAAACCCCACTCACTTACACTTAGTAACCTCATTGACTTACACTTAGTAACCCCACTGACTAGCTCTTAGGAACCCTGCTCACTCATACTTATGAACCCCTCTATACCATACTAGTAACCTCACTGACTCAAACTTAGATGTCACACTGACTCAATGTTAGTAACCCCTATAGCTAAACCGTAATAGTAATCTCACTAACTTACACTTAGTAACCCACTGACTCACTCCTACTAGCTCCACTCGCTCAGAGTTAGTAACCTCTCTATATATACTAGTAACCCCACTTACTCACACTTGGTAAGCCCACTTATTGAAGCTTAGTAACCCCATGGACTCAAGCTTACTAACCCCACTAACTCTGAGTTAGTAAACCCTATAAACCATAAGAGTAATTTATTGTCTAACACTTAGTAATCCTATTTACTCAGAGTTAGTAACCCCTCTATATTATACTAGTAACCCCACTGACTCAGACTCAGTAATCCCACTGACTCAAAGTTAATAACCCCTCTAACTAAACCATAATAGTAATCTTATTACCGACTTACACTTACTATCCCTAGTGTCTCACCCTTAGTAAGTTTACTCACTTAGGCCCTGTTCTATAGGACTGAGAAAATATGAACTTAAATTAAATTAACTGAACTTAAATTAAATTAACTAAAACTGAATTAAATTAAATTAAATTAAATTAAAAAATTATATTATATTATATTATATTAAATTATATTTTTATTTTTATTTTTATATTTTATTTTTTTGTTTTTATTTTTAATTTTTTTTTATGTTTTTTTATTTTTATTTTTATTTTTACTATTATTTTTATTTTTATTTTTATTTTTATTTTTATTTTTATTTTTATTTTTATTTTTATTTTTATTTTTATTTTTATTTTTATTTTTATTTTTATTTTTATTTTTATTTTTATTTTTATTTTTATTTTTATTTTTATTTTTATTTTTATTTTTATTTTTATTTTTATTTTTATTTTTATTTTTATTTTTATTTTTATTTTTATTTTTATTTTTATTTTTATTTTTATTTTTATTTTTATTTTTATTTTTATTTTTATTTTTATTTTTATTTTTATTTTTATTTTTATTTTTATTTTTATTTTTATTTTTATTTTTATTTTTATTTTTATTTTTATTTTTATTTTTATTTTTATTTTTATTTTTATTTTTATTTTTATTTTTATTTTTATTTTTATTTTTATTTTTATTTTTATTTTTATTTTTATTTTTATTTTTATTTTTCTTTTTCTTTTTATTTTTATTTTTATTTTTCTTTTTCTTTTTATTTTTCTTTTTCTTTTTCTTTTTCTTTTTCTTTTTCTTTTTCTTTTTCTTTTTCTTTTTCTTTTTCTTTTTCTTTTTCTTTTTCTTTTTCTTTTTCTTTTTCTTTTTCTTTTTCTTTTTCTTTTTCTTTTTCTTTTTCTTTTTCTTTTTCTTTTTCTTTTTCTTTTTCTTTTTCTTTTTCTTTTTCTTTTTCTTTTTCATTTTCATTTTCATTTTTATTTTTATTTTTATTTTTATTTTTATTTTTATTTTTATTTTTATTTTTATTTTTTATTTTTATTTTTATTTTTATTTTTTATTTTGATTTTGATTTTGATTTTTATTTTTATTTTTTGATTATTTTTATTTTTATTTTATTTATATTTTCAAAGTAAACCCTAAAACCTTCATTTTCACCACCGGAAAATCGTCGTCGAAAAACTCGGCCAAATAATCACCGCCGGAAAAGTCACTCCGAAAACTGTCGCCGGAAAAGTCATCCCGAAAATCGTCGCTGAAAACCTTGGCCTGAAAATCGTCGCCGGAAAAGTCACCTCGAAAATCGTCGCGGAAAAACTCGGCCTGAAAATCATCGCCGGAAAAGTCGACCGAATAATCACCGCCGGAAAAGTCAATCCGAAAATCGTTGTCGGAAAAGTCATCCCGAAAAATCGTCGCCGAAAAACTCGGCCTGAAAATCGTCGCCGGAAAAGTCGGCCAATAATCACCGTCGGAAAATCAGTCCGAAAATCGTCGTCGGAAAAGTCGTCCCGAAAAATCGTCGCCGAAAAACTCGGCCTGAAAATCGATGTCGGAAAAGTCGGCTGAATAATCAATGAGAATAAACTAGAAGACAAAATAATAGAAAAATACTAATACTCCTATATAATAAAAATACTAATATTCCTATACTCCCCCCTCAAGCTTGGAAGCTGAAATAATTCCAAGCTTGGCACAAAGGGAATGGCGTTGTAGGCTACCAAGAGGCTTTGTGAGTAAATCAGCAAGTTGAAATTGACTTGACACATGCTTGGTAGACATAAAACCAGAATCAACAAGTTCTCGAATATAATGAGCATCCCTCTTTATATGCTTAGTCCTCTCATAAAATTTAGGATTTTGAGCAAGCATTTCTGCAGACATGTTATCACAACAAAGAGGAATGGGTAAAGGCACAGTGACATCTAAATCTTGAAGTAAACCCTCCAGCCAAACAATCTCACTTGCTGAACTTGACATACTCCTGTACTCAGCTTCTGCTGAACTTTTACTAATAGTACTTTGCTTCTTGGTTTTCCAAGAAACAAGATTTTTACCAAAGAAAACAGCATAAGAACTAAGGGACCTACTTGAAAATTGACAAGATCCCCAATTAGCATCACTATAAGCATGTAAAGAAAGATTAGAATCTGATTGATATAGGAGACCATAGTCTATAGTGCCCTTAAGGTATTTAAGGATATGGATAGCAGCTCTTAGGTGAGGAGCTCTTGGAGAATGCATGAACTGACTTAAATGTTGTATGCTATATGATAGATCAGGTCTAGTCATGCCTAAATACAAAAGTTTACCAATCAATTTCCTATAGACATCAGGTTCAGTTAATAAATCTCCTGTATCTAAGGAAAGTTTTAGACCAGAAGGTAAAGGGGTAGCAGTAACACCACAATCCTTCATATTACAATCATTAAGAATATCATTTGCATATTTCTTTTGTGACAGAAAAATTCCTTGTTTGCATCGAATGACTTCGACTCCAAGAAAATAATTAAGCTCTCCCAAATCCTTGTCCAAAGCCATCTTTACATGATAGATTTGTTTGTCACACGTACCTGTAATCATCATATCATCTACATACACAAGGATAACAATAAACTGATTTTCTTTAGTTCGAGTAAAAAGAGAATAATCTTGAGTAGATTGAATAAAACCTAAACTGAAAAGTAATTTTTTCAATTCTTTATTCCATTGTCTGGAGGCTTGTTTTAAGCCATATATAGATTTTTTAAGCTTGCAAACCTGTCCATTTAATCCTTTTGTATAACCAGGAGGAGGGACCATGTATACCTCATCATCTAAAAATCCATGTAAGAAGGCATTGTTTACATCCAATTGATGTAAACTCCATCCCTTTATAACAGCAAGAGCAATCACTACTCTAACTGTGGCAAGTTTAGCAACAAGAGAGAAGGTTTGATCATAATCCTCTCCCTCAACTTGTTGATATCCAATAGCAACTAGTCTAGCCTTATGTCTCTCAATTGATCCATCAGGTTTTAGTTTAGTCTTATATACCCAATTTGAGCCAATGGCTCTTTTATCATTAGGTAGCCAAGTTAGATCCCAAGTGTCATTAGACTCTAAAGCATCCAACTCATTATTCATAGCATTAACCCATTTTGGAAAGCATTTAGCTTGTTTATAAGTTCTTGGCTTAATATTAGTATTCACAGTAAATGAGGAAGAGTCAAAATCTGTGTTATCAGAATTAGATCTGTGAGGTTTATAGGTATAATGAAAATCCTTTAATTTTGTAGGGGTTTTAATTATTCTAGAGGACTTAGTCAAATTGTGAGAAGGCTGTGAATAGTCATTATGATCATCAGAATCTTTAGAGTGCATATTTGAATCAGAATAATTAGGAAGTGCAGGACCACCATGGACAGAAATGTTCTGCTCAGCCCTGTCCTGATCACCAGGATGCTGATTAGGAACAGAATTCTGAATAACAGAAGCGTCCTACATCCACTCATTCTCAGTCAGATCAGAATGTGTAAAATTCTGTTTAAGAGGAACATTATGGTTATAGTCAAAAGAAACTACAGAAGGTATATTGTAATCATTGTTACAAGTCTCCTTGTCTTGGTAAGGAAATAAATGTTCATAGAATATAACATCCCTAGAAATAAAAATGGAAGAAGAATCCAAATCATAGAGTTTATAAGCCTTTTTACCATAGGCATAACCAATGAAAATACATCTTTTAGCCTTAGGGTCTAGTTTATCTCTTCTTCTATCAGGATTATAGGCATAACACAAGCATCCAAAGGTTCTTAAGTCATCATAAACAACAGACCTTTTATGAAGAATCTCATAAGGAGTCTTCCAACCAATAATTTTAGTAGGCATTTTATTTATTAAGTAAGTAGCAGTTAAAAGGCAATCACCCCAAAAATTCTTTGGTAAATTGGCTTGTAATCTTAAAGCTCTAGACACCTCAAGGAGGTGTTTATGTTTCCTTTTAACTCTCCCATTTTGTTGTGGCACCTCTACAGCACTAGTTTGGTGTATAACCCCCTTTTCTTTAAATAATTTCAAACAAGATTGTTGAATAAACTCTGTTCCATTATCAGATCTCACAATTTTAATTCTTTTTCCAAATTGAGTTTCAACCATATTAAAGAAATTTAAAATAGCATCGAATACTTGCATTTTATTGTTTAGCAAGAAAGTCCAAGTACTTCTGCTACAATCATCAAGAATAGTTAAAAAATAGCTAGCACCACTAAGAGATTGAATTCTATAGGGACCCCATAAATCAACATGAATAAGATCAAAGCAAGATTGAGCTCTACTTTTACTCATTTTGAAAGGTATCTTGTGAAACTTAGAAAGAATACAAACATCACAATTATATTCAGAAATACTTTTGCAATTACATTCATCAATATGTTTCATCTTGGACAAAGAAATATGTCCCATTCTAGCATGCTTAAGAGACAAATCATTAATACTAGACTTTTTATTCATAATACTATTAGAAGTTTGCAAGGAATCAATATACTCATGAGAAAACACAGTACTGAATATGGAATTCTTAACCAAACCTCCATCCTTAGAAAGACTAACATCACCATGAACACAATATAGCCCTCCTTCTTTTCTGGCACAACCAATGATATTTCCATTAAATTGGTCCTGAAAAAGGCAAACATCTTTAGTGAATACAATCTTCACATTATTATCCTTAAGAAGTTGCCCAATTGATAACAAATTATGTCGAAAATCTTCAACTAAAAGCACATTCTTAAGGATTAAATTCTCATTTATAAAAACTGTTCCAGTTTCATAAACTAGTTTAACATTATGATCTGGGAGTCCAATTCTAATGGGTTTATCCAATTTGATTTTATTCACAAAAAGATTTCTATCATACACCATATGATCAGATGCACCCGAATCAACAATCCAAACATGTTTAGAAGCAAAAAAAGAATTATAAGAGTTTAAGGAAGAAGTAGCATTACCTGCAAAATTCACAAGAGCATTTAAATTCTTAGAATCAGATCCATTACCTCCCTGACTTTGTCCACCCAAAGCCTTCTTGATTTCTTGCCTTATGGTATTAAGGACAGTCGTATTGACATAAGCCGTGGCATCTTGATCAGCATCATCCAAGGGTGACTCAACTTGTGTATTAGCAGCCAGCTTCTTTTCTCCTTTTGCTCCCTTTAACGCATTATACCAGTCTGGATAACCCACTATTTTAAAGCATTGCTCAATATTGTGACCCTTGGCTTTGCAATGAGTACAAAACCTATCCAACTTCTCCTTCTTCCAATCCTTCTTTCCATTACCAAACTTGCTATTACTCTTACCATTTCTCTGTGTCGCCATTGCACTGCTTTCAACTGTATGTTCTTGATTTATCTCCATTTTCTTTTCAACCTTCTGAGCAATAGCAAAAGCGTGATTAACAGTAGGCAAAGGCTCCATAGTTATGACATTTGTAACAGCATTATCGTACTCACTATTTAATCCAAGGAGAAATTGCATGCATTTTTCCTCCTCTTCAAAATCAGCCAATTTCTTGAACAATCCACAAACACAATTCTTCATAGCTCCACAAGTGCATGTCGAAAATTGACGAAGATCCTTCAACAAATCCCATAGTTTCTTGAGTTTGCTGAAATAATTCAACAATGAAAGATTCTCTTGCTTTAAATTCTCAATATCCTTCTTTAATTGATAAATGAGAGGACCATTGCTAGTACCAAATCTTTCCTTGAGCTCATTCCATAATTGGAGAGAAGTAGACACAGATTCGAAATCCTCTGCAATTTCTCCATTCATTGAGCTCAAGATCCAACAACTTACCATATAATCCGCGATTTTCCACTTCTCAAAATTATCATCTGTTTCTTTGGGTTCTTTGATAGCACCATTAACAAATCCTTCTTTATTTTTTGCTCCAAGAGCTCTCTTCACTGCACGACTCCACCTGCTATAATTGTTTCCATTAAAGAGAACCTTCACCAACGAATTGCTAGTGTTGTCAGAATTTGAGACAAAATAAGGGTCTATGTAATTTGAGGAAGGATTAGAAATTGTAGAGATTGTAGAAATTGGCTGGGTAATTTCCGCCATTAGAGGAAGAAGAGGAGCTTCAATTTAGTGAGAGAAACTGAAGAACGAAAAAAAAAATCTCAGAATGAGATACTTGCTCTGATACCATGAAAATAAATGAGAGCAATTGAAAACTAATTTTACCAAGTTTGTTATTACTGTAACAAACTAACAAATGCCAAAGTAATTGTATTATATTCTTACACCACAGAAGGCCACGGCCCTATATATATATAGGCCCAATACAAATGAGAATAAACTAGAAGACAAAATAATAGAAATATACTAATACTCCTATATAATAAAAATACTAATATTCCTATATATCTGAACTTATCTGAACTTATCTGAACTTATCAGACCTGATTTAACTTATTAGACCTTATTTAACTTATTAGAACTTATTAGACCTTATTGGAACTTATTAAACCTGATTGAAACTTATTGGAACATATTTTATATGATTGAATAAAATAAATTAATAATAATAATAATAATAATAATAATGATGATGATGATGATGATGATGATATTCTATACTACATTTAAACCTATGTTCTTTTTTATTGTTGAATTACGTTCAAGAAGGTAATAATAATTAGTATATCTTTTTTCAAACCCGTTATTAATTAATATTATCAATTCCAATAACAACTTATCTACATATCTAATTTTTCTTAGGGTACGTTCTCTTCAACTTATTAGACCTGAACTTATCTGAACTGAACTTATCAGACCTGATTTAACTTATTAGATCTGATTTAACGTATTAGACCTTATTGGAACTTATTACACCTTATTGGAACTTATTAGGCCTTATTAGACCTTATTGGACCTTATTGGACCTTATTGGAACTTATTAGGCCTTATTAGAACTTATTAGACCTTATTGGAACTTATTAAACCTGATTGAAACTTATTGGAACGCATTTTAAATGATTGAATAAAATAAATTAATAATAATAATAATAATAATAATGATAATATTCTATAAATTTGAACCTATGTTCTTTTTTATTGTTGAATTACGTTCAAGAAGGTAATAATAATTAGTATATCTTTTTTCAAACCCATTATTAATTAATATTATCAATTCCAATAACAACTTAACTACATATTTTTTTTTTAATTCACTTGTAGTAAAATTAACGAACTATAACGGATTGAATAATAATAATATGGAGGATGAGTAAATTTTAATTTGGACCAAAATTAGTAATAATAATATGGAGGATGGGTAAAGTTTAATTGGGAACAAAATTAAATCAAACCCAAAATAAAAAAATAAGTTTTATTTTATAATATAAAAAAAATAGTTTAATTCACTACTACAATAAAAGCCTAATGCAACACTTCAGATGCAACACTTATATCTAATGCAACGGTTTTATGCAACTATTTAGGCTAATGTAACAGTTTTATGCAACACTTTAGGCTAATGCAACGGTTTTTTGCAACATTTAGTAGTAAACGTTGCATTAGCCTTAGATATGCAACATCGAAAATGTTTTACACCAAAGTAAACGGACCCTAAGAGCATATTTGGTCATTCCGTTTTTTACATGTTTTTCTTTACTTTGGAGTTTGTATTGCAAATAGTCACATCTTTATGCTAGTCTTGCTTTTAGCCTATCTTTCTTGCGAATTTCTCTCCTTAGTTGGAAGTTGGAACTCCTTCTGTCTCATCCTTGTCTATCTTGATCATTCTTCTAGACATGTCTTGCAAGTATTTCTTCATTATATGTGGATTATATTGCTTAACCTATTATCAAATGCCTTATCTTGAGCGGTTCTCTAGCAAATTTTGGATTGTCACATGTATATATATTGCTTGCATGATGTTATATCATACCCCATGGTTTTATCTCCCATCATAATTATAATTTTTAAATATCTTGAGTAGGTGCTGTTAAGTAAAATGGTTTTAATATCTTGAGTAGCTATTCCCTAAGACATGGGGTTGGATCAAGAATTTGATATGATTATCATAAACCATTTCTTTTCATAGGAAAAGCCTTACTCAATTATGTTTAAAATATTAAAAGATATTCACTTCATATTAAAACCATTTCTTACTTTTTCACTTGAGTAATTTTGTGAATATATTTTTAATGTTTTAATATAGGTACAAGATGGAGCCAAATCAGCCAACGGATCTCAAAGGCATGATAGAATGGCATTCAAGCATGCCATGAATGAAGAAGGACTAAATCTAGTTATCAATATTTTTTTTTTTGGTATGAATAAATTAGGCGCATAGTTTTGGCTAGATTGTACTGAGATTTGATATTTTCTTGCATAGTGTAGACAAACTCTATATATTACTCTATGTATAAATGAAGTCAAACTTCGATTTGAGTGAGCTATATATTTCATCCTTTAATAATGAAATTTTCTTCACTAATTTGATGCTCATTTTCTTTTTCCTTGATTACTATAATTCGATTTTAGATATGATTCATGCATGTGTAATATTTTTGATCTTGCAGTAAGGTAAATGGTTTGATGGTAATTGTTGATAGCTTAGTGACGATAATATGGACGATGGTTTGGTTTATTTTCTACTGGGTGTTTTTTTTGGTTTGGTTGGCCTGTGTGCAGTGGTGGTTTGCTTTGGCTTTTTTTTCCTGGGGGTTGGCCTGGGTTGTAGGTGGTTTTGTTGGCCTTGTTGCAGTGTTAGTTGCGATACGAAGCTGTTGTGCTACTGATTTTTGCTGATATGGAGCTGCTATGCTGACTGGTTCTACTGTTATGCTGGCTGAATCTGCTGCTGTGCTGCCATGGTGCTGTTGTGCTTCTGTGTTGTCGTGCCTCTGTTGTGTTGATGTTCTGTTGTGTTGTTGTAATGTGCAGGAGCTGATGTGTGCTGTAGTGTTGTGGCAGAGCTGCTGTATGTTGTTGTTGTGTTGTGTTGTGTAGAGCAGCTACATATGCTTGCATGGTGGCTACAATAATATATGAATATAATGATCATTAAGTAAATATATCTTTAATTGCAAAAAAAATATAATAATAAAGAATGATAATAATAATAAATTAATAATAATAATATCACAATAATAATATAGCTAATAAAAAAATATAGCTAATAAAAAAACATAGCTAATGCAACGGTTAGACGATTAATTATATTCTTATCAACCGTTGCATTAGGTTTTATAACAATTGCAAACAACCTAATGCAACGGTTTACATTTTGTTTGAAACCATTGCATTAGCCTTCATAACCAATACAAAAGTCCTAATGTAACGCTTATATGTTTTAGAAACCGTTGCATTAGCCTTTATAACTATTGCAAAAGACCTAATGCAACGGTTAATATTTAATTTTAAAACCGTTGCATTAGGCTCATTTAACAATTGCAAAAGACCTAATGCAACGGTTTATACTTTTGATTATAAACCGTTTCATTAGGCCTCCAAAACTGTTGCATTATACCTAATGCAACGGTTATTAAAGTGTTGCATTAGGCCTTTTGCAACGGTTTGAGCAACTTAATGCAACGCTTTTTAGGCGTTGCATTAGACTTTACTTATAGTAGTGATTCAATATAACTCTGATTGGTTTCTCTTAAAAAATTATAAAACAAGAATGATAAAATAAAATTGGTTTATGTTGTGTAAGAGTGCTTTAAGGTAATTATTAATTTAATTAATTTTATTTAATCAATAATTAAAAATAATAACCTAGACCTGATTTGAACTTATTAGACCCGATTGGAACTTATTAGAACTTATTAGACCTGATTGGAACTTATTAAACCTTATTGGAATTTATTTGACCTGATTGGAACTTATTAGAACTTATTGGACCTTATTGCAACTTATTAGACCTTATTGGAACTTATTGCAATTTATTAGACCTTATTGAAACTTATTAGACCTGATATAACTTATTGGAACTTATCTGAACTAATCTGAACTTATTAAACCTGAAACTTATTTTTTTAAGGTGAAGAAAACGCACCCTTAATTCAATTGTAGTAAAATTAACAAACTAGAAAGGATTGAATAATAATGATATGGAGGATGGTTAAAGTTTAATTTGGACCAAAATTAGTAATAATAATATGGAGGATGTGTAAAGTTTAATTTGGACCAAAATTAAATCAAACCCAAAATAAATAAATAAGTTTTATTTTATAATATAAAAAAATAGTTTAATTCAATCTAACTCTGATTGGGATCTCTAAAAAAATTATAAAACAAGAATGATAAAATAAAATTGGTTTATGTTGTGTAAGAGTGCTTCAAGGTAATTATTAATTTAATTAATTTTATTTAATCAATAATTAAAAATAATAACGTAGACCTGATTGGAGCTTATTAGACCTGATTGGAACTTATTAGAAGTTATTAGACCTGATTGGAACTTATTAAACCTGATTAGAACTTATTAGACCTTATTGGAACTTATTAGAACTTATTGGACCTTATTGCAACTTATTAGACCTTATTGAAACTTATTAGACTTGATATAACTTATCTGAACTTATTAAACCTGAAACTTATTTTTTTAATGTGAAGAGAACGCACCCTTAGTAACCCAAAGAAAAATACATAGTAACCCCATAGAATACACTGAAATTTTTATGTTACAAAACTATGTCAATATGGATCTCTATTTGTAGGCAATTAAAAATATAAATTTGGTACTTTTTTTTTTGAATTATATTTATTGTATAATATGCATTTGAAAAAAAAAATAAAAAAACTTTTTTTTCTCTCTCCACATGTAATTTGGTAGAAGAGTGGAGCTTTGAGAAACGTAAAATCGTAAATCAGTGTACATTTTTTTTAAATAACCACACCATAACTAATGATTAACGTGTGTCCAGCTACACCACCAACAAATGATGTGACCCGCCATATATAAGAGTTTGTGGCTACACCGAACTAAAAAGGGAGTAGTTCAAACAAACACACGAGTTGCTCAAACGCTTGATCGGGCTATGGCCGGGTTTCGGGCCAAAGTAGAACCATCTACCATAAGACCAAATTGACCATATCAAATCAAAGTCTTAAAAAAAAGGACAAAAAGTAAGATACACTACTAAATTGATTTGTCTAGAAAATAAACATAGGAGCATATGAACAACTTTGGCCCCACGTCTTTAACTCGCTTATAAAATCCAATCCCAGACTCAGTCTTTCTCTTTCAAAAAAATTCACACATAACACCACGTTTATGAGGGTAGGTTCGTCTTTACACCCTCTATTCTACATTAAGAAGTAACAATATAAAACAAAGAAACATAACCGAATCTAGAAAAAACAAACAAACAAACGAGCAATTTTTTAAATATTAATTTTTTAAAAAAAGTGCCAAGAAAATTTCCAAATTTTTGATTAAAACCCCTCAAATCAAATGGGGTTAATCATAGGAAAATCACATAAAAAAATGCATTGCAATGCAAAGTGCCGATCAAAAACCCTAAAAGTTGAAGATTTATAATTCCCTAATCTTCATCTTTCTGGGTTCTTTTGTTTGTGCCATACTCTCAATTCAAACTGATTTTTTAAGGTATGAAATTTCTTCAATCCAATCAAATTATGCTTTAATAATTTTTCCTTAATTTTGTTAATAAAAATCTACATTATTTGTTTCATGTAAAAAGACTGATCATATCGTAATTTTAAGGTTCCCCTGTTTTAATGTTGATATTTCAATTGCATTTTATTTGGTTTTAGGAATGGCAGAAATAATCAAAGTTCTGTATATTGTTGTGGTTGATGATGAAGAAAAAAGAAATAAGAAAATTGATGGAAAGGAGACTTTCCGTTATACCCGTTCAGTTCTTCAGAGCACCTTACAACTCATGGGTTGTAAACCTCGTTATGCTACCAAGGTAAATTTTTTCTTTGATTTTTCCTTCCTTGCAAAAATTTGTGATTTTTTTTTTTTTTGTTTGTTTATCTACTAAATTTTAATCCGGGTATTTTTTTAATAGATAGTAATAAGTTGATTTTGGACAGTATTTCATGTGAGTTACTACGTAAGTAAGGAAAAATATAATCTTCTGGTATCTTATTGAGTTATTGGATTCGTCTTTGACATATATTTTTCAAACATTTATATTTTTTAGTTTTATATAATAAGTTATATTTTCGGTCAAAATTGTGTGTAAACGATTGTGAAAAATCAAATGTTAGGTGTGTTAAAAAACAGAATTTTTAGGGTAAAAAACAAAACCTACATTGTGTTAGTGATTCTAGATTTCTGGTTATGTTCGTATTGCTACTCATGAAAATTCTACCGATTTGAGCAGTGTTGATTTTTATGTGATTTTTGAAATATTTTTGTAGGAAACTTTTTTGGATCATTCTTTACTTGCATGTATGGCTTGAATAACCCATTTTTTTTATAAATAAATATCTCTCTCGGGGGTTTAATTTCCTTCTGTTTTGGACTGGAAATCATTAGCTATATAAGGGTACAAATTTGGTTTTGACCATTTGTTGTTGTTTTAGATTTATGTTTCTCTTATTTGGTGGATCGATGAAGATCCGGAGTATTTTTTTTTTATTTTATTTTTTTTTAAAAAGTTTTATTACTAGCTTGGATTTTGGTGAATAAAAATTGTATAAAGGCATTGCACAAGAAATGTAAGGTACCACAACAATGATTAATGAAAAGAAAATAAACAATGAAATTTACTTAATAAGGGTAGTAGGGTACTACCATTTTATTATCGTTTTAGATTTTATTCAATTTTAGAGAAAAAAGGCGTAATTTTTAGAAAAAATGCGAATATGGAAATCTTGGTTAATTTTCGAAGAGGGGAAATGTAGATGTTTTGGATGATACTCAATTTCCTTATTTGGAGGCAACAACGACAAGGACTAATCATGACGTAAAGAATGGTTTTTGTTAAAAGTAATTTATTTAAAAGACGAATGATTGAGAAAAGATTTGTTGAACCTTCTTAACTTGTGCAAATTTCAAAACAGGACATATTTTTTTTTTTTTTTTGTATTTTTATCTATTATTAGGCTCATTCTACCTAGTTGGATGAACATCTGGTGCTTTAAAACTACGGTGATTATGTTACGGATTGGAAGCACAAGAATCTTTTTAGTTGCGAATATTTCACTCATATGATTGCAAAGTTTTAGATTCTTAGTTCTTGCTGTTTGCAGAAAAGTGGTAATTCACTTGCTTTAGAATTTATGCAATTTCTTTGATGATGATTAACCATATATTCACTGCACATTGCTCTGACAAACTTTCCTTGCTTTAGAAGTATCTTTTTAATACAAAAATTTGTTGACAATTACTCTATGCTTCATAAACCTAATATTCGAACTCCTAACACTTCAAAGAACGCTTTATCCGATTCTGATGTTCTGCTTTAGCTTTCTTACAGCTTCATGAAAGCTTTTCGTTTGGTTTGTTTCTTCAACAATTTTCCTTTTTCCTCTTTTGTATAGATAAGTGAGAGGGTATTTGGACGTATACAAAGTCAAAGTTCTAAGCATGAAGAAGGCGTTGTTGAAAGATATACTACCAAAGCTCCAGGTAATAACATGGCAGAATCTGTAGATAAAGGAGAAAGTACGAATTTGTCTTCTGAATTGTACAAAAGGCGCACAACTGTGTTTATTAGCAGGAACAAGTTTTTAGACATTGTATGTGATGCTCTTGCCGAATATAAATACATTGGTCCAAACCAAAGGGATGATTTGATTTTGGCTTCCAGGTAAACTTATGCCTTCTCCATCTCATTCTAAAAGCTACCTCTCAAGAAAGTGTTGAATGTTTCCTTTAAGCTCATGAGATTATGATGTATTTAAAGTGAGGACCGAATCTTTTGATCTTTGTTCCGTTTACAATATATCTCAAGTTACATCTCATTTATGGCATTGTTTTTCAAGTAATTGAGGTTAAGTTCTTTTGGACTTAATGAATTTGAACTGAATTGAACTAAATCATAGACCCAGCAGGAGCTGAGCTGAACTAAACTGAATGTCTAATATTATATCCAAAAGAGCAGGCAACAGTTTCTATTTTATGGTGTAAGTGCGCATTATCTGTTTATGCATGCTAAGAAATCTCGTTATGATTTCAGGATTCGTGAAAGGAAGGAATCATTAACTGTCTTGCTGTGTGGCACTAGTGGCTGCGGAAAATCAACATTGTCTTCAATACTGGTATTGATAGATTCTTGCCATCTATGATAACTATCAAAATTAGGTAGCATCTTCATGTTCTTAAGATGTAGTGAATTATCTGTCTGTAGTCTTTGTCCCTGTGATCTGGGAATTTTGCAAAATTCATAAGATCATGTTTTATTTATTTATTTATTTTTTGAGAAAATGATTTATTTTATTATATGCATTGTCTTGAATACTTGAATTAAATAAAAACTTATAAATCCGAGTTTCTTGTTTTTAGGCAAGCCGATTGGGTATCACAACTGTCATGTCCACAGATTCAATCCGACACATGATGCGTAGTTATGTGGATGAGAAAACGAACCCATTACTGTGGGCTTCTACATATCATGCAGGGGAGTGTTTAGATCCTGTTGCTGTTGCAGAAGCAAAAGCTAGAAGGAAGGCTCGAAAAATGGCCGGAGTATCTCACTCTAAAGAAAAATCATATGATTGCAATCAAGATGAAAAATCTGATAGCCTGCAGCAACAGGCAGTTGCAAAAAATCCTGAAATGATCATAAGTCCAAAACAAATGGCTGTTGAAGGATTTAAAGCACAAAGTGAAATGGTCATTGAGAGTCTTGAACGTTTGATTCCCGCTTGGGAAGAAAGAAAAGAATCTGTTATTGTTGAAGGAGTACATCTAAGTCTGAACTTTGTGGTGAGTATTATAATCTGTTGAATCACATAGCCTTAGATTGTACTGAAACGCAATATAATCTGCAATTTTTCCTAGCACCTTAGATTTTTGCATTGTAAACATGTCTTTGTATGTTTGCAGATGGGATTAATGAAGAAACATCCATCAATAGTACCGTTTATGATATACATACAAAATGAAGATAAACACATGGAACGATTTGCTGTTCGTGCAAAGTACATGGCCCTAGACCCTTCAAAAAACAAATATGTCAAGTACATTCGGAACATCCGGAGAATACAAGAATATCTATGCAATAACGCGGACAAACATCTAGTGCCAAAAATCAACAACACAAATGTTGACAAAAGTGTAGCAACTATCCACGCCACGCTGTTCAGCTGCCTAAGAAGGCGTTCAGCTGGGCATCAACTTTATGATCCTGCTACCAACACCATGAGTACCCTTTATGAGGAATACAAGAATCAATGTACAGCCCATTCTTGGAGCTCAAAAGGGATTCTTCAGTTGATTCAAAGAAAGGGTTCTTCAAGGCGTTTGATGGCTGTTGTTAATGATGATGGTTCCATTGCAAAAGCTTGGCCAGTTGACTCTACAGACAGTTGTGGAACCCCTGTAAATAATGATTCTTTGCAAATTGGCAAAGCTGAATCTGTTAACCTTCAATTTGGTCATTTCGGTATAAGTGCGTGGAGGAAGCATACCGGTGGTACTAGTCATGCTAGTAGTTTTGATGAATCGAGGACTGATTGGGGCGAACCTGAGACTAGTAGTAGAGGCTACTCTTCTTGCTGCAGCTCTCCTCACAAGTATGATGGACCAGCTAAATGGGTAATATTCTATTTCTGTTTTGAATGTCATATCATAACTTATGCTATTTTGAGCCTTATAAGGGCAATAAGACGCTTCATAAGTTAGTTTATCACGACACGACATGACAATTTATCAAACAGGTTGGGTTATTGTTGATGGGATTCAACTCGTATAAAATGGTTTGACACGAATCCGACCCATGTCCAAATGTAGGATAATTTCATAGCTTGTACCTCACTTTCGTTACACTTGTATATGTACCACTGTTACATAGTTCCCTAAAATCCGTGCGAATTGCGAACCAAAAAAATCGAATTATGGTTGGTTTAGAGTTATTTTTGGTCTATTTTGTTTGTGCTAATTGCAAATTATAGAAGGAATTAGGATCCTCTCCATTTCTTACTTTAGATGATGACATTGATATAACATTGATATGTACCCATTCCCAACACCGAATATTTCTGTGTAATTACATCAAAATACTCCCATTTTTTCAAGATAATTAATTTTCCAGAAACCATGTTGTTGTTTTTCAAAAATTATGATGAATTTCTTTGAAAGAAATTATATCTGTAAGATTTATTGTTTATTCAGGTCAAGGAAGAACTATCAGTTTCTGGCAGTGATGAAGAAATTGATGATCACCCTGAGATGGACAGTGATGAGGATCTCAGTGATGATGGCAAACATAATCATGAAGAGGTATTTACTCTAGCCGTCTCATATTATTTGCTACATTTTTCTTGTATAGTCGTCTCAAATCATTTAGTACATTCCTATTTTAATATATGGGACCCACTTATATTTTTTAACTTATTTACTTTTGTTTGGGTCCTTTATCTTATTAACCAACTACTCTGTGAACTGATCACTTTTTAACAACATCAATTTTTTCTCTCTTGTTTTGGTCCTTATCTTGTGCATTTGCGCAGGCTATTTAGCAAATATTCAGAGCGATCTAATTTTTTTCCTTTTTTTTGCGGAATTAAATTTTCTTATCTAAAACTGTCTATCAATCAATAATAAGTATTAATCTAGGTTGCATGAAAACGGGTATAAGTTTGAGAACGATTATAAAACAGGTACGGAATACATCACTTTTAAAATTACGGATATTGGTACAAATAAAAAAATAATACATTAAATATAAAAATAGGAAATTTTATGAAAATGTTCAACGTAATTTGGAAATATATTTGTTAAAACACAAAGAATTGAATAAAATGATAAAGCCCTTTTTAAAGAATAATAGAAAGACGACACAATATCTAAAATAGGGTAAATTATTTTATCAAAATTTAATAAAAATAAAGTGAAATATTAAGTATCCATAAAATATCGGTATCGTAGCGAACTAGCGATACATATCCAACACGAGTACAACTAACTAATTGATTTATCCCTGCATCTTAGATATTAATGTGTATTTCCTATCTTTTCACTTTTCACTTTTTCTAAAAGGAAAACATCAAAAACAAAAAATCAGAAAGTATGATTCGTATTTTTCTAATGTCATTTGTGAGTTTTTAAAATTATAATGATGTAATAATATGCGGTAGTTTTCACTTGTCAGTTTTCAAAGCAACCAAGTGTGGAAGCTACTTGGAGTTAGGAGGGGTCCGACCTTTGGAGCTAGGAGGGGTCTGACCTCGTAAGTCATATATATGGTTCTTAGTTTTACTATTTGATTTCGACAAGATTTTATAAAATATACTAATTAACTATTGTAAAAGTATTGGGTCATACGACTGATCCAATTATACACGAATACCTTCGTAAGATCATAATTTTGCACTTGGATGTCTGATTGGGGCATATAATATGTTTAGATTGATTAATTTTTCGAGAAGAAGGAGATTTCGCCAAAGGAAATTGCTAAAAACCGCCTCTATAGACCATAAAATGTCAATAAATGTCTAAAATCTAACATAATTTGAAATACAAATCAAATCTGACTAGATGCTCATATATTCTGTCCAGGTTAGTTATATTTTGTCCAGGTTAGTTAACTTTTATTGTGATAATTTTGTAATTTAGTGATATTTTGTTCAGGTTAGTTATAATATGGTCTAGGTTAGTTATAATATGGTCTAGGTTAGTTATAATATGGTACAGGTTAGTTATAGTCTTGTTCAGGTTAGTGATTTTTTTCGTCCGGGTTCATTACGTTTTGTTCAGGTTAGTTATATTTTGTTCTACTTAAAAATACATTTTATTGATTTCATTTGTAATTTAGTTTAGCTAAGTTACAATATTGTGCAGGTTTTCAGGTTAATTATTCACTTGTCCATGTTAGTGATTTTTTTGTCCAGGTTATTATATATTTTTTAGATTACAATATGTTGTCAGGATTAGTGATTTTTTTGTCCAGGTCAATGTGTAATTTAATCCAGTTAAGTTGCAATATTGATCAGGTTAGTTATAGTCTTATTTAGGTTAGTGATATTTGTTGTCCAGGTTAATTGTATTTTGTCCATGTTATTGGGTCCGTGTGTAATTTAGTCCAGATAAGTTGCAATTTAGTTATATTTGTTGTCCCTGTTAGTTACTTTTAGTCCAGGTTAGTATATATTGTCCAGGTTATTGGGTCAGTTGTAATTTAGTGTAGGTAAGTTGGAATATTGTCCAGGTCAAATTAGTTGATAGTTTTCCCGTTTAATAACAAAATTTGTCCAGGTTAGTGGCCTCGTCTGACAATAGTTTTACTTTCAGATGAGTCTGACACAATACCAACTCTTAAATATTTTACTACTTTAGGTTATTGGTTAATAAACTTGTATTTTGTAAATTTGTTGTAAATTATAAAGCCTATTTGTAATGGGTGCAATTTAAATTGGATTTAATTTTTATTTTGTAAGTATTTATATAAAAAAATCTACAAACTATTTAAAAAATAGTTTTAAAACATAAGAAAATATGTTTTCGTCCTTATTATTATTATTTAATAATAAATAAGTTATTACTAAATTATTTTCTTTTTTTATTTTAAATTTTCCTTTTGTTTTTGTCAAATACAATCTTATTTAACTTTATTGGATTTAACTTTAGTGGTTAAAAAACTCGTTAGTTTTAAAGTATGTATGGTGCAATTTAATTGGATTTAATTTTTATTTTGTAGTTTTTTTTTTTGTTTTATAGTTTTTTAAGTAAAAAATCTACAAACTACAAAATATTTTTAAAAAATCGTTTTAAAGATAAAAATAATTAAAGTTTAAGATAATACGTGTTCGTTTTTGTTATTATTTAATAATAAATAAATTATATTTATTCCTTTAAAAAAAAAACAATAGTTTTCATTTTGGTATGTTCCAAATGTATGCAACAAATTATTTATTTCCTAATATGGTAAAGTTTTATTACTGAAAATACATAAACGCCTATTACTAATTCTTATATTATCCCAGCCTTTTCTCTTTTCAATTCTTTAATTATGCTAAGATTTTCTCTCCTTAATTCTATAATTGTCCTCACCTTCTCTTACAAATTTTTTAATTCTCCATATATTCTTTCTTCATTTGTTTTATCAACAACTCCTCAATTTTCCTAATTACCCACTATAAAAAAATACCTAGGAGACTGTAAACTTAAAATTGTTCCTTTTTTTTTTTTGAAAATGAGAACATGCCACAAAACCTTAATGGTTTGGCTGAAAACATAAGGAAACGCAATGAAAAAAATGAAATAAGTCATGAATTACAGAGACAATATTTCTATCACAAGGCCTAAGAAATCTTGAGCCAGTCAGGTCTTCAAGCATCCTCAGTGAGTAAAGACGAATTTTAATATGCAGGAGGTCCTCGAAAGCACATGTCGAAGGCAAAGCCAACATGCTTGGAATTTATTAGTAGCATGAATTGTGTCTTGACCTGAGAAGTCCTCGTCGATATCCCTTAAGAACCATGTTAGAGAAAAAAAAAATACTTCTGCTTACTCGAGACATTGAAATTTATTTCCTTAGAATCTAAACAAACATGAGTGCTTATAAGCTGGGCATACCTTCTTTCAAAGATAGCAAGCTCTGGAAGTCTGTCAGGGTTCATTTTAAAAATATATTTTAAAAGGAAGTAATAAATTGTATAAAATTTTAAAAATATTTTTGGCCCTTTAATATTGAAATACTTGTTTCGCTTCTGACTACAACGATACTGAATGGGCCTTCATTTATTAATTATGTATGCATGTATGTATTTTTTTTTTGGGACTTGTTGTAACTAATATAGTGACAACTATAATTTGAACTGTGAACAGTTTGAAGGATCTATTGACGAGGAATCAATAAAGTCCGATGAGGAGTATGATGAACGAGAGAATGGTTACCATGATGAAGAGTACACTGATAATTTATCTAACTTTCTGAAAAATAACAGCAACAATGGTGACATATTTCCTCCAACACTTAACATGTTTTTGAGAGCTCAAGGTCAGCCTTTATCTGAGAAAAATGGTTCCAACTCTTCCATACTTGAGGAGAATATCCCTGAAAAGAATATCACACCTTATTTCAACAATATTTTGGCCAAGAAACAAATTAATTACATCTCCTAGATTTTAACATCATTTTTTTGGGTAACATATTTTAACTTCTTAGCTAGCATGGTTGGCAATTCAAATGTTTGGGTTGGTGTTTGACAAACAATGCATGTTTCAGGCTTTGTTTGTTTTGAAGGAATATATTAGTCTTTTTAGTAAATTATTTTTACATTTTTCTTTGTCTATTTTAAGAATAAGTGTAAATAGATTATCGTAAAAAGTAGTCCTCAATAAATGTATGCTGCATTTTCCAATGTATTTCCTTACTTCCCTCCTTTTTTTAACTTTAAATTCAAAGCATGGATGGAACCTGCTAGAAAAGTGGGATCGCATTAGAATTGTTATGTAAATTAAAAGATATTGGTGTAAATTTGTAACTTTTAAATGGGGAAATGAGGTGCCGCTAGTAGCCCCTATTCACATAATTTTTTCAAAAAAAAAAAGCTAAAATAAATCCCAAAAATAGTCATGCTAGTAATTGTTGATGAATTGAGGAGTGATTGTTATTGTTAAATTAAATTGAATTAAGTCACCCAAAATATATTTGAAACCTCGATATTTTATACTTCCTTCATTTTTTTTAATTTGCTCACTTTTACTTTTCACATTTGTCGAGATCAAACTTTGCAAATATATATCTTTGATTGCGTATTTGTTAAAATTATTAAAACTAGATATTAAAAAACTACATATTGAAACGAATCCAATGAGACCCCACATGGGTATGTTTTATCTTATGTATAAATCAAAAACGATAGTCAAAGTATACTTTGTGAATAGTGACAAAGTCAAACTGAGTAAACTAAAAAAAACGGAGGTAATATATGCTTATGATTTTAAGCCTACACTACAAGAAAAAGTGGAAAACAGTTTATTGCAATGACGAAAGTTGTTACGAAAAGCCAAAATACGTTGCAATAAATAGTTATTACAACGACATTTTTCATTGCAGGGTAGTTGTAGATAAAGCCGTAACTAAAGCTTTTGCAACGACTTTTTTATGTTGTAAAAAATAAAGTATATTGCAATAACTTTTGTCGTTATCAAACAAATGACGTTGCAATAATATTGTGCCTAGTATGGCAACAACAAAAGTCGTTGCAATAAAATATATCCCGTATATATTGCAACGACTTTCTCTGTTGCAATACAATTAAGTTTTGACAATAACTAAAATCGTTGCAAAATATTTGTTTTTGCAATAACAATGTCGTTGCCGAAGAATGGTTGCTTAATTTTTTGCAACGTTATTGTCGTTGCAAAAGAATAGTTGCTCAATATATATTTTTTCACCAAATGAATACATATGCCATTATACCACTAAATTTTGTTGAATTGATCATGATACTGGATTTTTATAACAATACAAAGTGTATATAATATATTTAGTTGAATATATGTCATTACAAAATAGCATAAAAATTTGGTTTCTTACATCACTATACAAAATATGCATCATTTGGTTACAGTTCATAATTCTAATAATAACAAAAACATTAATAATGCTAATAACCAAAAGGAAGTAGATATTATAGTTGTAGCTTCAATCATTTTACCAATAATGTATGTTCATCTATTCTAACGATCTGCAATATATTAAAATTTAATCAAGAAAAAAAATTCAATGTTAATATCTAATTTATTATAGGAAAAATTAAATTATAACAAGTATTAACCAACTTCTTATTTTAATCCCAACAACATTTTCATTTAAAAAAAATCTAAACTATCAACAAACCCTTATTATATTCTTGGTTATTTGGTAAGCTTTAAATTTTTTTAAAATATGTTAATCTTTACAATCAAAGGGTGAGTAAAATTTCAGCAGCGTTTACTTTATAATATGGACTACTCCCCATTGGAGAAGGTTTGAAAAGCTATGTGCAATGATTCAAAATATATAACTTTTCATAAGACACCACAAATAACCAACAATTCACAATTACTACGACTAATAATTACAAGCTTTTACAAAGCCATAAAGAAACCACCAAATACTCAATCACAAATAAGAGGGTGTGTTTAAAAAAATCTAAACCATCAAAGTATACAAACCCTTATCATATTAGTCTGGGTTATTTGGTAACTATTAAAAAGGTGAGTGAAAACATGTTAACCTTTACAATTAAAGGGTGGGTACAAATCTCAAAACCTATGTTCAATGATTCAAAATATACAACCCTTCATAGACTACCACAAACAATCAACAAACATCCTCATTCAAAGCTACTGCAAGTCTACAACTATCCACAAAGCCACAAAGAAACCGCAAAATACTCTATCATAAATAAAACAAAACCAAAGTAGTTCTACATTGTGAGCATATATAAGAGTGCACGTGTGTGTGTGAGAGAGACTATAAAGCATAAATAGTTTTACCTTGTGAGCACATAAAAGCCAAAGCAGTTATCAGACACCTGTATTTGCAAGTTGGCGTAATAACTCTTGTTTAAACACCTACATGTTTGAATTGATCCTAAACAAAAAATATCAACAAAGTGGTTATTTAAGGCTGCTAAAACAAAAAGTCATGTGTATTATACTAAAACAATGACGTTTGCTGACAACTTGAACACATAAATGAATTGTTTTGGATTGTGTTGTGTCAGCCCATTCTAAGTTACCTTTTTCATTCTTCCGTGTGTGCTCAATTAACCACACCACATCTGTAGACAACTTCACATAGTTGTTCTCCTTTGTCTGGTCATAAATTAATTTGTCATATTTGTTAAAAAAATTGTACATATCATTAATTAAGTCATACAATTGTATTAAAAAAATAAAGTTCTACCAATATATCCTCAATTTCATCAAAAGTCAAGTTCCCAGTAGTGTGGACAACCTTTTGTCAGACAATCTATTTTTTTAAGCTCCTTTTACTTACAATTTGCAAAGTAAAACAAGATTTGTTATAAAGAATCAAGCTACGCACTAACACTACATATAAAATATGTACCAAACTACCTTAAGTTCTTTTGATCCATAGTGTTTTACACAATATTTACCTTTTTCTATGGGAAGATCACGAGGAGGATTTTTCTCACGTTCTTGGTCAGTTTTTCCGCATTTTAGACTTTTGTAGTAGTTGTGACGACCCGACTCGCTTAAATCGGCGCGGAAGAAACCGACGAGTCGAATAGTCATAACTACAACTCAAAATACTTAAGAATTAAAACTAATTCCTCAAATTATTATTATTAAACTCCAAAAGTACAAATACCCACAAGTTTGTACATTTCTAAACCAAAAAGTCAAACTAAAAGTACTAAAATACGAGTAACTCCAACCACACGTCAGAATCCAAAACCAACATATGAAAGTCCATACATCAGTCCAAAACTATCTAAAAACAATAACAATAGAAAATACAACAAAGCATAAAACGCCGCTCGCCCAACCCAAAGCTAAGCAAGAACTTCGTCATCAGAATTACCTGTAAAACAAACCACAGTCCACCATCAGTGGCGAGTAACATAACTGACTCACCCTAATGGGAATACACATGAACATAGCACAAATCAAATAATCAACCAATAATCCAAAATAAGCGAGAAACCTCCAAATCATGAACTCGACTCAAACATCCTAACCAAACTATCTTTGGCGCAATCATTCATATACTAGACCGGACTAGGCTCGTACGAACGCATCTTACGCGATCGAACTTTCTACTATGCTAGGATTGAGAATCTTACTCCCAACCCCATGAAACCAATCTTACTGGAAATTCATGTCCTGTGAAACCAATCTTACTGGAAATCCACATCAAAAGATAACATAGTAGGACTCCAACTATCCCAATACCGCGGATGGAATAGGGGCAACGTCTTAACCCAAAAACAAAGAATCTTACTCAATGTCTTAGGCGTCTAGCAACGAAATCAAGCTAATCTTTAATTAAATCTCTTCAAAACTCAACCATTTTAATCATAACATAATTAATTCCAAGAATTGCCTTTGCGCCTTGATCTTGAGTCTAACCAACATTAATCCATCATTTTAATCCATTCTTTAACTAACTTTAACTCAATATTTATCTTTCTTTATCAATTTAACCCCTTTCTTTAATTCCCAAGATTCATCCAAGAACTCATCAAGACTCAACAAGAATTCAACAAGAACTCAAAGAACTTAACAAGAACCCGTAAAGAACTCATCCAAGATTCAAGAACTTCAATCAAGAACTCAATCAAGATTCAAGAACTTCAATCAAGAACTCATCCAAACACCATACATCACACGCTTATCATCATCATCAAACCATGAATATCAACTTACTATCACCCAAAATTAATCAAACTTTAACACAATCATCATGATCACAAAACTCAACATATTCAATCATCAAATCATCATATCCATCATAAAAATATCATTAAAACAACATAAAAATCAGATTAGATACCATACACAAATCATGATCAAAACTCCACAAATAAACCAACACATGCATTTAATCTATACTATAATCATAGTATACCAACTAAGTTGAGAAAGTATATTACCTTATTGAAGATAACACACAATAATCAATACAAAAAGCTGCCCGGAAAGTAGACCCACACGATCACACAACACGGCCTCACCCCGGTATGCACACGACACAAACACGGCACCACCACGAACCACCACAGACCCGCGGCTACTACTGCCTCTAGCACGTCCTCACGCACACGGCTGCACCACCACACGGCTGCACCGGCACGGCACCACCACGCTGCACACACGGCCTGCACGGCTTCACCACACGGCTGCCACCACACGAACCCCACACGTGCACACGATCTCCCACTCGAACACGTACCCAAACTCAACCCGAACTAATGATCTTGAAAGAAATAATTGGGTTTTAGATTGTGTTTTGATACTTAAAGATCAATGGAGATTGAACCTTTAAGTTTGGGATTAGAAAAATTGATGAACAAATTGATGGTGAATTTAGCCAAAAATGGCGTGAAACAAGAGAGCAAATGGGAGGGAGTTGTGCTTGAATTTTGATGTCAAGAGCTTAGGATGGCAATTGTGTTTTAAATGGAAAAAATGAGCAAAAGCCTTACTAACTCCTCTATATATAGAGTTAGTTAAGGTGTGAACACAAAGCAAGTGGCAAAACCTTGCCATCACCCTTGAGAAAACCGGCCAAAGGGAGAAAATGGGCCTAAATTGGGCTTTCGTGATCAATTGGGCTAATTTACAAAAACCGCATGATTAATCATGCTTAAATCGATTTAGCCCAAAATATTAAATAATTAATTTAGAAAATTAAATAATAAAATTCTAATTAATTAAATAATAATTAACATAAATAATAAAAACTGCAAATAAAATAATTCGAATTAAATCGGAATTATTCACATAAAATAAAATAAATAGTTCAAAAATAAATTTGAACTATACATATCATCACATAAATACACATAAATCAAGGTAGAAAATATCGTCCTTAAAGAAATTTCGTCCCGAAATTTAAGGCACAGGAGATCGCTCACCCTCAAACAAATCCGGATACTTCTGCCTCATGGACGCCTCTGTCTCCCAAGTCGCCTCCTCATGGTGTTGATTTCTCCACAACACCTTGACGAGCTGGACTTGCTTACGCGGCAGGGTCCTCACTTCCCGATCCAAGATCTGGACGGGTCGCTCCTCAAAAGTCAGATTCGGCTCAAACGTGGCCGACTCCACTGGAATAATGTGGGTAGGATCATGTACATATTTCCTTAGCTGGGAAACATGGAATACGTCATGCACACTAGATAAACTAGGTGGTAAGGCCAATCGGTACGCCACCTCCCCAACTCGTTCTAGTATCTCGTAAGGTCCCACATATTTCGGTCGGAGTTTCCCCTTTTGACCAAAGCGTGCCACTCCTTTGAACGGTGAAACCTTAAGCAAGACTTTGTCACCTACCTCGAAAGCCAGCGGTCTACGTCGATTATCGGCGTAGGATTTCTGACGACTCTGAGCGGCCTGCATCTTAGACCGGATGACTCGGACCTTCTCGATAGTATCGCGTATCATCTCAGGTCCCAAAGCTACCGAATCACTGATATCATTCCAACATATAGGACTCCGACATTTCCTGCCATACAGGGCCTCGTACGGAGCCATCTCGATGCTGGAGTGATAGCCATTGTTATAGGAGAACTCGATCAAGCGGAGCATACGTACCTAAGACTGATGATACTCCAGAGTACATGCTCGAAGCATATCCTCCAAAGTCTGGATGGTCCTCTCAGTCTGACCATCAGTCGCCGCATGAAAAGCGGTGCTCAACTTCAGTTTCGTCCCAAAGGCTTCCTGAACTGACTTCCAGAAACGAGAAAGAAATCTCGGATCCCGATCAGAAACAATCTCCCTCGGAACTCTGTGAAGTCGGATAATATCCTGAGTATACGCCTCCGCTAGACGCTCCATAGACCAGGTCATCTTCATCGGAATGAATCTAGCGACCTTAGTTAACCTATCCACCACGACCCAAATAGCATTCAAGCCATTACAAGTGGGTAAGCTCACTACGAAGTCCATAGATACCGACTCAAATTTCCAGGTCGGAATAGGTAGTGGCTGCAACAAACCTCCTGGTCTCTGATGCTCAATCTTGACCTTCTGACAGGTCAAACACCGAGCTACAAATTCCGCTACATCCCTCTTCATCTTAGGCCACCAGAACTGGCCCTTAAGATCCTGGTAAAGCTTGTTACCACCGGGATGAACAGAGTAGGGCGAGTTATCTGCCTCAGACATGATTCTGTTCCTAAGATCAGAACAGTCCGGTACACACCACCTCCCTCAAAAGCGCATACCACCATCGGAAGGGATATCGAAACCTACGGCTTTGCCTTGCCGCAGAGCCTCTCGAATCCTAGCTAACTGCGGGTCGTTCTGCTGACCCTCGCGCAGTTCCTGAATTAAATCAGGTTCGGCACTCATCGATGTTAGACGAAGTCTGACGGAACCACAGCTTCTACTGAAGCTCAAGCGATGCTTGCGACTTAGTGCATCTGCGACCAAGTTCGCCTTGCCCTCACAATAGTTGAGCGTCAGGTCGTAGTCCTTGATCAGCTCAAGCCACCGCCTCTGCCTCATATTGAGGTCTTTCTGAGTGAAGATGTACTTGAGGCTCTTGTGATCCGTGAATACTCTACACGAACCGCCATAGAGATAGTGCCTCCAAATCTTGAGCGCGAACACTACAGCCGCTAACTCCAAGTCATGCGTAGGATAGTTACGCTCGTGCACCTTCAGTTGTTTCGATGCGTAAGCGATGACCTTCCCACCCTGCATGAGCACATAGCCTAGGCCACTCTTCGAAGCATCACTATAGACCTCGAAACCCTCCTCATCGTTCGGAAGAGTAAGAATCGGAGCAGAGACTAATCTCTGTTTCAACTGCTGAAATGCTTGCTCGCAAGCCTCTGTCCAAACGAATCGGACCTCCTTCTGCAGGAGACTAGACATTGGCCTAGCAATCTTGGAGAAGTCCTGGACGAATCGTCGGTAGTATCCGGCCAAACCCAGAAAACTACAAACCTCCGCCACATTTCTCGGGCTACTCCAATCCACTACAGCCTTAATCTTAGTTGGGTCTACCATAATGCCCTTTTTGCTGATTACGTGACCTAGAAAAGCTACTTCGAGAAGCCAGAACTCACACTTGGAGAGTTTCGCGAACCACTTATGACTCCGCAATATCTCGAGTACCATCCGGAGATGTTCCGTATGCTCAGACTCATCTCTCGAATAGACTAAGATATCGTCTATAAATACTACGACACATTTATCGAGTAAGTGGTGAAACGTCCGGTTCATTTGGTCCATGAACACGGCTGGCGCATTAGTGAGGCCAAAGGGCATCACCTCAAACTCGTAGTGGCCGTATCGAGTACGAAAAGCAGTCTTCGGAATGTCTTCTTTCTTGACTGGAATCTGATGATATCCAGACCGAAGATCTATCTTCGAAAACACTCCTGCTCCTCGCAACTGATCGAACAAGTCCTCAATCCTAGGCAACGGGTACTTATTCTTGATAGTTACCCGATTCAACTCTCGGTAGTCTATGCACAGGCGCATACTACCATCTTTCTTCTTCACGAAGAGCACAGGTGCTCCCCACGAAGAAACACTTGGCCTAATGAAGCCCTTATCGATCAAATCCTGGAATTGCGTTTTCAACTCTAGCAACTCAGATGGTGCCATTCGGTACGGTGCCTTTGAAATCGGCGCTGTCCCGGGTACTAAGTCGATATGAAACTCGACATCACGCTCAGGTGGAACTCCTGGTAGCTCATCAGGAAATACGTCTCTGAAATCCCTCGCTACAGGTATATCGTCCAACAGATGCTCCTCAGTCAAGTCTCGAACCTGACATAGATACACCATATCGCCCTTCTGGCGATGTTTTCTCATTTTCAAGGCAGAGATTACCTTTACTCTTTTCTTAAGGACGAACCCAGAGTAGGTAACTCGGTTGCCCTGAAGTCCTCGGAATGTCACTAACTGATCCTGGCAACGAATAATCGCTCGGTACCTCGACAGCCAGTCCATACCAAGTATGACGTCGAACTCCATCAGCGGGAACTCCTTCAGATCGGCCGTCGCTTGCTCTAAACCTTATCTTTCTCTCTCTACATTTACACATATAATACGTTGCTGACTTAAGCATCGGAAGGGAATTCCCGGGTCCACCCCCGGTCAGTTACCCTTGTTCATTTTGCAGGACTCACTCAGCCAGGCCCGAACCCATCAGGAGGAGTCCAGCCAGCATCAATAATTAGTCTACTCACAACTCAACCATCAAGAGATCTAGTCAGCATATATTGAGGCAGTCCCCAGCGCATCCTATTTACCTCTTTGTATCTAAGTTTCTTTAAGACAGAAACAGATTGGCTCCGTCTGTGGGGACACCACATCGATCAGTCGATAAATCAATGGATAACACTAGATCTCATGTTGCTCATCGCTCGAGGACTCCCCCTGGTTAGCCTCAAGTTGACGACCGGGAGCTCACGGGGGCAATTGGGACGACTCTCGTCCAACAAGACCCACGCAGCTTGGAAGCTGAGCCCGAGAGAGAAGATGAGCCCAAACAAAGAGTGTCAGCTCAGAATGTTCTTAAACAACAGCTAGTCATAAGAATGGACCTTGATAAGGTCGTCACTCGTCTATCAAAAACAATTCAGGCAAATTTACATGCCATATTTTCTTACACGCCAAGTGACTAGACCTTGTACTCAGTAATCCCTCCATCCAAGAGCAAGGCTCCGTCCAAAGGCAAGGCCCCACAAGAAAGACCGAGAGTGATGTAGAGGGGCGGACCTTCCCGTCCCCCTCCAGACGAAACTCTCAGGAGCCGTTCAGCTCGGACAGCTAAAAGCCACACTCTCGTCATAAGGAGTGCTGAGCCTTAGCCATGAACCATGGTCAACCTGGAGGAACCATGGAATGGAAAGAAGACTGAGAAATCCCGCCTTCCTGGGCACAGGCCATCCTGCTGGGAGAGGTTGGTTGAGCCTCTGCACAACCACCATGTACTCACTCCTCAGTCGAGACCAATTGATGCGAGAACTCTTCTCAATAACAAGAGACTCCACAATGGATCTATGGACACTCGGGAGGTTATAGACCGAAAGCGACACCAGGATGCTTGACGGATAATTGAGCAAAGAAGAGAGCCTCTACAACGAAGTCGTCCTGACCCGAGTCAGCATCCCGATCCAAGGGTCCGAGATAACTCCCAGCATGGGTCCTCTCACGACCGACGAGCATACTCCGCCATTCAAGATGAAGTCGGCACATCCAGAAGGAATGCTCCCCGAATATATCCATTGGTCGTACTTTCTTGCCAAACTCCCTTCAGTCGGGAAATAGTGGAAGTATCTGACCCGAGTAAGGTCAAGGTACCTCCCATTGAATCCTTTCAGGGAACTACAGACCCCACCGACCATTTAGCGGCTTACAAAGCCCATATGGCGGTGCAAACCGGGTATGAAGCCTCATGGTGAAAATTATTCCCGACTACACTCAAGGGGACAACACTCAGCTGGTTCAATGATCTGCCTTCGGGCATCATTACTAGCTTCTCCATCTTGGAATCTTTGTTTATTCAGCACTTCATAGCAGCCAAAAAGCACAAGAGAACAAGTATTCACTTGATGTCTTGCAAACATGGAGAAAACGAAGGATTAGCTGAATACATCAAGAGACTCAACACTGAATCACTAGAGATTCCCAACCTGAAGGACTCTACTGCCTTCGCAGCATTGATTTCAGGACTTGGTCCTAATTGACTCAAATTCGACATTCTGAATGATGAAATCTATACTTTCTCAGAAGCTATGGCTCGAGCGTAAAAGTACATCAATGCCTCTGACATGAACCATCCGAAAGAAGACCCACTGAGGGCAAGCTAACTCCTAATTGGAAGGTCCATATCAAGTGAAAGAAGTTATCGAATCAAGTTCATACAGACCGGAAGATGAGGAAGGCATATCATTGCCTTGGCCATGGAACACAGAAAATCTGAAGAATTTCTATATCTAAGTCTTATCTGAGCAGTAATTTCAAGTTTTTTCAACAAAACATGTAATTGGAGGCATTAAATATCTAAACATTGTAAGAAATTGCATTTTTTTTCAAAAAGAAATGCCACAACCCAAATTACAAAAGTATATATACTCAGAAAGAAGCCAAAATTCATAATTTGTATTGACAAAACAAACCAAGAGTTATTACAAAATACTTATCGAGTTTCAAAAGTAATGATATACATAAAAAGTTACAAGATTAAACTAAAGAAGGATCAGGCTGAGACTCGACATCAAGGTCACCAAAGGAAGGATCAGCATTCTTCTTCGAGCGACGCTATCTCTCAAGCCCCTCCGCATCTCGGTCATCTTCATCCAAACTATCCTCACCAAGCTGGGCAACCAAACGGTCGACCTCAGCAGCATTAATTTCGCCTTGGTCCTCCAGGAGATCAACCGCATCAAACTCCTTCTCAAGCTCTTGTACCAGCTGGTCACCCATCTGATCCTCTTCTTCTTGACGGAGGCGCTCATACTCGGCTTCAATCTCATCGTTCTTCTCAGCACAAATGTTGTCAAGTACTCGAAGCATCCTTTCCTTCACAGTTTGGCCCTCCAAATCCACGACCTCAAGACTCATATCGACAATGTAATCAGAGGCCTCATCAGTTTCCTTCCAGCTGCGGATAAGAGCATCTCGGCAAGGTAACAGCTTCATACTCGACCACCGTTGATCATGAATGCCATGTGTTATCTCATCCACTATCCCAAGGAGGGAAATGGCGCCCTCCTTCTCCTCCTTAGCCAACACCTTGCTATCCGCCAACTCCATCTCTAGCCGGATTTTCTCCTCCTTAAAGCTTATCCAAAATTTCAATATGACGCAGTAAGGCCTCAGACGCCTCCTTAGCTAAGTTAAGCTCCTCCCGGACCGCAGCCAACTCGGCTTGCTTGCACAAAGCTGTTGCAAGTTCAGCTTATACACTTTCCAACTCGGCTTGTTTGGAAGACAACTTAGCGCTCAGAGACGACTCTTTGCTCTCTAAGGCATGAACCCTCTCCAACAAACCCTTCTTCTCCTTCCTCAAGGCATTCAGCTCAGAAGTAAGAGCACCCTCGGACGGTTGGCCATGTAAGGCTACACAAACCTCACACTCGGCCCAAAAGGATGTCAACCATCCTAGTCGAGTGTCGAGCAAACAACTTACCAATCAGCATGGTTAAGGCCAGGGTCAGCACTCTACCAAGGGAGCACCCTCGGCTGGTTGGCCATGTAACGCTACACAAACCTCACACTCGGCCCAAAAGGACGTCAACCATCTTAGCCGAGTGTCGAGCAAACAAATCACCATTCCACATGGTTAATGCTAGGGTCGACACTCTACCAAGGGAGCACCCTCGGCCGGTTGGCCAAGTAAGGCTAAACAAACCTCACACTCAGCCCAAAAGAATGTCAACCATCCTAGCCTAGTGTTGAGCAAAAAACTTACCATTCAACATGGTTAAGGCCAGGGTTAGCACTCTACCAAGGGAGCACCCTCGGCTGGTTGGCCAAGTAAGGCTACAAAAACCTCACACTCGGCACAAAAGAATGTCAACCATCCTAGCCGAATGTCGAGCAAACCACTTACCATTCAACATGGTTAAGGCCAGGGTCGACACTCTACCAAGGGAGAACCCTCGGTCGGTTGGCCAAGTAAGGCTACACAAACCTCACACTCGTCCCAAAATGATGTCAACCTTCCTAGCCGAGTGTCTAGCAAACAACTTACCATTCAACATGGTTAAGGCCATGGTCCACACTCTACCAAGGGATCACCCTCGCCCGGTTGGCCATGTAAGGCTACATAAACCTCACACTCAGCCCAAAAGAATGTCAACTATCCTAGCCGAGTATTGAGCAAACAACTTACCATTCAACATGGTTAAGGCCAGGGTCGACACTCTACTAAGAGAGCACCCTCGGCCGGTTGGCCAAGTAAGGCTACACAAACCTTACACTCGGCCCAAAAGGATGTCAACCATCCTAGCCGAGTGTCAAGCAAACAACTCACCATTCCACATGGTTAAGGCCAGGGTCGGCACTCTACCAAGGGAGCACCTTCGGCCCGTTGGCCAAGTAAGGCTACACAAACCTCACACTCGAGCCAAAAGGATGTCAACCATCCTACCCGAGTGTCGAGCAAACAAGTTACCATTCAACATGGTTAAGGCCAAGTTCAGCACTCTATCAAGGGAGCACCCTTGGCCAAGTAGCCAAGTAAGGTTACACGGCCTCACACTCGGCCAAAAAGGATGACCTTCATCCTAGCCGAGTGTTGAGCAAACATATCACCACTCAGCATGGTGAAGGCCAGGGTCAGCATTCTACCAAGGGAGCACCCTCGGCCAAGTAGCCTAGTAAGGCTACACGGCCTCACACTCGACCAATAAGAATGACTTCCATCCTGACCGAGTGTCGAGGAAATGTATCACCATCCAACATGGTGAAGGCCAGGGTCGGTACCCTACCGAGGGAGCACCCTCGGCCAAGTAGGCGAGTAAGGCTACACGACCTCACACTCGGCCAAAAAGGATGACCTCCATCCTGACCGAGTGCCGATCATATGAATTACGGTAGCCGAGTGACAATACATAGCATTACACTCGGCCGAGTACCCTCTTGGGCCGAGTGTTGACTACAACGCCACATCTCACAAATGTAAAGACCATGGTCGGTCCCTATCAAAGAGACACCCTCGGCCAAGTAACCAAGTAAAGTTACACGGGCTCACACTCGGCCAAAAAGGACGACCCCCTATCCTGGCCGAGTGTCGACCGTGCCACTACTCATGATGGTGAAAGCTAAGGATGCCACCCTATCAAAGGAACATTATTAGACGAGTAGCCAAGTCAGGCTACAAAGGACATGTACTCAGCCACATTCCCATTGTCAGCCGAGTGATAACCATATACTCAGCTAAAGGACACACCCTCAGTCACACAGGGGTACCAACAGTACATAAGTACCTGAGATAAAAGGGGCACAACACAAAAACCGAGCCGACAAGGGAAGCTCATTTACCTCGAGCCGAGTGTTCAACATCACCCCAAGATGAATGGGGGCAACACAGTATAAACGAGTCGAGTACATGTGCATTGTACGCATAAGTGCCAAGGATGAGGATCACCCTTCGTCCAAACAAATAACAAGTGCCAGGGGCTCACCCCTCAGCCAAGGACGAGGATCACCCTCCCTCCAAACACTAAAAGGCCAAGGATTCACCCCTCGGCCAATGACGAGGATCACCCTCCATCCAAACAACTGAGTGCCAGGGGCTTACCCATCGGCTTAGGACGAGGATCTCCCTCCGTCCAAAAAACTATGTGTAACGCCCCGGATTTGTGTTATATTTTCTTTGATAGTGTTGCGTGAATTCATGTTTATTTTTGTGTGCATGATCTAAACTTATTTGGGCTATTTTTGTTACTTATGAGTGTGATTATATTATTATATGTTATTTTTATTTATTTTATTTTATTTTATTTCATTTTATTTTATGGGTATTAGTATGGGGGTAGTACTTTTTAAGGCTTAAAACCTTAAGTGCACCCATATTTGGACCAAAGGCCTTTTAAAGCCATGACTTGAGTGGAAAGGAGGAAGGAGCCCGCATTGCCTATAAATACCCCTTGATGGCCAGTTATGTGGGAGTATTTTCCAACATCAATTGCACACTTCACTTCTTACTTTCCTCACTATAATTAGATTTAGCCTTAAGGTGTTCATAAGGATGAACCAAACAGAAAAAAAAGGGAGAAGAAGCTAAGGGCCAGCCGTGATTTGGGACGTGTGGAACGAGATTTGGGCAGCAGGTTTTCGTGATTATTGGCAACCAAGATTCATCAAGGTAACATTCTTTTTCATCTAGATTGAATACCATGATCATAGGATAGATTTGGTGATCAAATTAGGCCAAAAAAGTTTGATGAAAGTGAGTGAAACCAACCCATTTCATGCGTGAATCTGGGCAGTTTTTGGGTGATGATTATGTGATGTTTTTTGCTTTGTTTTCATGCATATTTTGATTACATATGATGGATACATGTTTAATTATGTTTATGTACACTTTTCTTGAAGTTTATATGATGTTTTGGTGCTTAAACATGATGATAATGTTGCTGAAATTTGTTTGGAAATTGTGTGAAAATGGCGTGTAGTTTGGGCTGATTTTTGTGATCAAGATTTGATTATTTCATGCTTAGGATTGATGATTATTATGTTATGATTGATTTTTATCATGAAAAGTATCCAAGATTGCATGTTGTATGATGAATCAAGAAAGAGTTTATGCATGGATGATCATAGTTATATGCGTGTATTTTGGTATTGTTAATGATGGTGTTCTTGATAATCTTGATGGGTATTATGTGAATCTTGAATTGATAATTGATGATTTAAGTTAAAGAATGTGTTCAAGAATGTATACTCGATGTGTAATTAATGATGGTTGATGTTTCTTGAAGTTTCTTGATTGTTTTATGATGAATCTTGATTTTCTTGATTATGGTTATTTAGTCTTTAAGTATAGATTATGTGGTCATAGTTAAGTTCGGTCAAGAAAGTTAAAGAAAGTAAAGGAATGATCAAAGAGGTTCAAAGGAAGTGATGTACATAGTTATACTCAAGTAAAGACATAAGAAGTAGGCTTGAGAATAACCAAGATGTAATGAATTGTTAGATAAGCTTGAATTTGCATATAAGACGCCTAACCTTAGAGTAAAATTCTAAGACTTGGGTTAAGACTCTGCCACTATCCTAACCGCGGTATTGGGATAGTTTATACTTGTTGTGTCATCTTTATGATATGGGTCCGTAAGATGGGTTCATGGGTATGGGAGTAAGATTCTCATCCCCGACATAATAAGAAGTTCGATCACGTAAGATATGTTCGTACAAGCATAGTCCGGTCTAATATGTAGATGATAGCGATAAAGATGTTGTAAAGTTTAAGTAAATTTAAGGAAGTCTAGGTGAATTTGATATTATTTCTTAGCACTGTTGATGTTACAGTGAGCTGATGACTACGGTCAGGTAAGCTTTGCTTGTTTATATGTGTGATTGTCAGATTTGTTTATCTGATCTGTTTTATGTTCATATGTATCCACTTTAGGGTGGAACTGTTATGTTACTCGCCACTGATGGTGGATTCATTTTTCAGGTAACTCTGATGGTGACGGTGATGCTTAGCTTTGTGAATGGGCGAGTGTCGATTTATTTCCTCTTGTATAGTTTATTTTCTGTTATTAGGATTTGGACTATTAGTAGTTTGTATACTCTAACTCTATCATTAGTTTGGAGTTAATTCTTTAGTATTGACTGTTGAGGTTATAGTTATGTACATACTTGTGGTGGATGTACGTTTGGGATTTTTAGTAATATAATTTGAGGTTTTGGTTTTTGGTTAAAAGTTTGTTTGTTTGTTTGTTTGTTAGTATGACTATTCGACTCGTCAGTTTCTTCCGCGGTCGATTTGTGAAGAGTCGGGTTGTCACACTAAGTTTCAGGGGCTCATCCCTCAGCCAAGGACGAGGATCACCCTCCGTCCAATCAACTAAGTGCCAAGGGCTTATCCCTCGGCCAAGGACGAGGATCACCCTCCTTCCAAATATGAAGCGCCAGGGGCTCACCCCTCGATTAGGGACGAGGATCACCCTCCGTCAAAACGACTGACTACTAAGGGCTTACCCCTTAGCCAAAAAAATTGCAACCATCCAAACGAATCACTTGCTTACCACTGAGGATGATTGACACATTTTAGCCCCCGGGGCTAAACCGAACTGAGATATCCGCATGGCACACACTCTCCCAGTCAATCCGTCTAACATACCATGCGATGGGCTAAATGTTTAGGCCCCAAGCCCAATAAAATCACAATTACCAAAATACCCCTGGAATTCCCATAAACTCCAAAAACACCCTTTGGACAAGTGTCACCATCTGGACAACCAAAGACAGGTGTCACGAATCCCCCCATATCAGATAATTGACAGCCATCGACTCAACTGTCAATCAGCCCCTAAAACCTCACCTATAAATACCCTACATTTATGGCCGGTGGAGGGGGGGATTCTCTCACATACACAAATTCACCATACAGGAATACATTTCCCAAGATAGAAATGGATTCTCTCTCTCTCTATACATTTACACATATAATACTTTGCTGACTTAAGCATCGGAGGGGAATTCCCGGGTCCACCCCCCGGGTCAGTCACCCTTGTTCATTTTGCAAGACTCACTCAGCCAGGCCCGAACCCATCCGGAGGAGTCCAGCCAGCATTAAGAATCAGTCTACTCACAACGTAACCATTAAGAGATCTAGTCATACATTGAGGCACTCCCCAACTCATCCTATTTACCTCTTTGTATCTAAGTTTGTTTAAGATAGAAACAGTAATAATCAGTGATGATTAATTACCAAATAACTTACATACTTCCTAATTTAATTAAACCCCAAAATAATCGACTATAAAATAAAATCCAAAATTTAAAACAATAACAACAAAAAAAAAAAAAACAGACATAAAGTAAATTAATAAACAAAATTAAAATAGACCTAGGTTAAATGAAAAGTTAATCCAACCATGTCACGTAAGCCTTGATTTACCATTATCACAAGCTTACCATTTTGGATCATGGATGTTGGAGGTCGGATCACATCATTCTCCTCCTCTTTTGAGGAGTTTGCCCTCAAACTTGACAACTCTTAAAATTCATCAAATATGGGATAAGTCTTGCACATTAAAAGTGGATGACACTCCATAATCTCCAAGAAGCTCCACCTTGTAAGCATTATCATTCAACTTTTCCACTATCTCAAAAGGGCCATCACTGCTTGGGCTGATCTTAGAATGCCTTTCTGAAGGAAAACACTCTTTTCTCAAGTGAATCCAAGGAAGGTCACCCTTTTTGAATCGTACTGATTTTCTCTTTTGATCATAATGCTCCTTCCTCTTTGCATTAGCCCTTTCGATTTGCATTTTAACTTTCTCATGTATTGCCTTGATTTCTTTTGTTCATTCACTAGCTTCATGGCTATACTTGTTTGGACTTGGAAATGGAGCCAAGTCAATTGGAGTGCATGGATTGAATCCATAGACCACCTCAAATGGACTAAGTCTTGTTGTGCTGCTAGGAACACGATTGTAGGCAAACTCAGCATGAGGTAGCATTTATTCCTATTGGCTAGGACTTTTTGTAGCTAAGGACCGTAATAATGATCCCCAAAGTCCTATTAGTGACTTCTGTTTTGCCATCAGTTTAGGGATGACTTGATGTACTGAATTTGAGCTTAGTACCCATTTTGCATCATAGAGTAAGCCATAAATGACTTAAGAACTTGGTATTACGATCACTAACCATTGATTTTGGAACTCCATGCAATCGAACAATCTCTTGGAAATAGAGGGCAGCAACACGACTTGCATCATGAGTAGTGTGACATGGAGTGAAATGAACCATCTTTGAGAAACGATCCATCTTTGAGAAACGATCAACAACCACCATGACTAAATCTTTCCTTGTTTTGGTTAAAAGAAGTCCAATAACAAAATCAGGACTTACATCTTCCAAAAGTTCTTGAGGTATGGGAAGTGGTAGAAGATAGCCTTGAGGTAGTTGATGACTTTTAGCCTTTTGGAACTTGACACACCTCTTGACTTTGAATTCCACATCTCTTTTGAGCCGTGGCCAATAGAAATAGTCACAATCAAGAGCATTAGTCTTCTCAATTCCAAAGTGACCGGCCATTCCTCCTTCATGGAACTCCTTAATTAAGCTCTCTCTCAAAATGGGTTTAGGAACACAAAGGTTGTTTCCATTGAAAATAAAACCTTACAAAATGTATTTTTTTTGTGGGGGTGGTTTTTACACTTTTGAAAGATTTCTCCGAAATCAGAATCTTCATCATAACAATGCTTTAATTCTTCAACACCTATCACACGTGCATTGAGAGACTTAAGTAGCACATATCTCCTTGATAAATCATCAGCACCTTTGTTCATCTCTCATTTCATGTGTTTGATGACAAAAGGGAATGATTGAAGAAATTCAATCCATTTAGCATGGCGTGTATGGAGCTTATGTTGGCTTTGTAAGAACTTGAGTGCTTCATGATCAGAATGAAGGATAAACTCCTTAGACAATATGTAATGTCTCCAATGATCTAAAGCACGAACAAGTGCCAAGAACTCCTTGTCATATGTTGAATGTCTCCTTTGAACATCATTGAGCTTTCACTGTAATAGGCAATGTGACGCCTATTTTAATGAAGAACAGCTCCTATACCAACTCCGCTAGCATCACATTTAACTTCAAACACATCATCAAAGTTAGGTAAACAAGAATAGGTGCAGTAGTAAGCATCTTCTTAACTACTTCAAATGCCTTTTGAGCATTTAAATTCCATTCAAACTTTGAGAACTTAGTAAGTTCAGTGACTGGACCCATGAGAGTACTAAAATTTCTAACGAATCGCCTATAAAAGGAGGCTAATCCATGAAAACTTCTCACTTGTTGGACTGATTGTGGTGTGGGCCCCTCTTTTATTGATTTAACCTTGCTTTCATCAACTTCAATACCATTACATGACACTTTAAACCCTAAAAATGTTACATAACTAGAAAAGAAATGTCACTTCTCTACATTACCATACAATTGTTCTTTGGACAAAACAGACAATACATCTCTAAGATGTGATACATGCTCATCATCATCTTTACTGTAAACTAAAATATCATTAGAGTAAACAACTACACAATGACCAATAAAAGGTCTCAACACTTGGTTCATCAAACGCATGAAAGTGGAAGATGCATTTGTTAAAACAAATGGCATGACAAGCCACTCAAACAATACTTCTTTGGTCTTGAAAGCAGTTTTCCACTCATCTCCTTCGAAAATAAGAATTTTATGGTAGCCACTTTTATGATCAATTTTTGAAAAAACTTTAGCACCCTGTAAATCATCTAACAAACATTTAATCTTGGAATTGGAAATCGGTATTTGATAGTGATTTTATTGATTGGTCTACTGTCCACACACATATGCCATTCTCTATTTTCTTTGGGACAAGAAGTGTAGGACATGCAGATACATGGGCTTAAGGATGCACGAATCAGACCCTTTGACAACAACTCATTAACATGTCTCCTTATCTCTTCCATTTCCTTAGGATTAGTCCTATAGGCAGGTTTTGTTTGGCAATGTGGAGCCGGGGATCAAGTAAATTTTGTGTTCTATGTCACGCTTAGGAGTTAGGGCATTTGGCATTTCAGTGGGAAAGAAATGTGAGAACTCTTTAAGGAGGGAAGTGATTAGAGGGTGTAGGGGTTCTTTTGTGGTGAAAGGGCTGTCCTCAAGGTTGCATAAAATAAGTCCTTTGTGAGACTTAAGTTCATGATATTCAGACTTGATTAGGGTTGTGAGGGTGGTTTGTGGGAGGCTACCGTTTTTGTGAGGGACAATTTTATGGAGAGGCAAAGGGGCCAACACAATTTTATTTCCATCTTTAACAAATGAATATGTATTCTTAAAGCCATCATGCATAACTTTCCTATCTAACAACCGAGGTCTACCAAGCAGTATATGACAGGCATCCATGGGTATTAAATCACAATACAACTCTTCATTATATTTGTTACCAATGCTCAAGGAAATCAGATGTTGTTTATCAACTTGTATGCATTTTCCTTGATTAAGCCATTGGATTACATATGGATTTTTGTGAGGAGTTGTTTTTAGTCCCAATTTATCCACCATGTACATGTACCACCATCAATTATTAAAGTACATACCTTGCCATTGATGGTACAACGAGAATGAAAGGTTGCCTCTCGCTGCATATTCTCCTCTTGGCCTACCAAGTTGCTAAGAACACACCTTACAACTAGGCATTTTTTTTCATCGGGTCCCAGGAGCACTTCATTAGAATCCTGATCTGTATCTCCAAGTTCACCATCATCATAAACATTTTCATGTTTCTCATCGTCCAAATTTTCATATTCAACTATAGAAATAACTTTCACTAGTGGCAAAATTGTCATTTGTTACCCCTTATTTGTTCCGATTTTATGAAAACGGAAACAAATAATAATCATTTGTTCTGGTTTATACAAAATAGGAACAAATAAGTAGTTATTTGTATCAGTTTTTTACAAACCAGAATAAATGACTTATTATTTGTTCCAGTTTTGTGAAAACCGGAACAAATATTATCTATTTGTTCCCTTATTAATAAAACCGGAATAAATAACAACTTTTTTTTAAAAGCACAACATAATCACTCATTGAAACAAAGAACCCAAATTTTCACTTTCTCCAAAGCACGACATTATTTGTTAAATTATAATAATATATTTCTGTTATGATCTGCTTTAAAAAAAATTGAATATTGTGTACCACATGACTATTTTGTGTTTACAATTGAGAATTTCCTATAAGATTACTCATTTTTTTCTATTGGTATATATGATTGATTAATATTCAACTATTGAAAAATGAATTTGCTACATTAAATGAATAAATTCCTTAATTTCTTTTGTTATTCGTATATGTGAATCTCAAATATTGCTTAAGGTATAACTATATTCATATGTGAATAATTTGCTTGTGAATTTCTACCTATTGAAGAGGAATAAATTCCTTAATTTCTTATGTTATAGGTATATGTGAATTATTGTTTTCTAAAAAGAAGAATAAAGAAGCTAATGTTTAGTGTCCAGAGTTACGTGTTATTTGCTTGTGTTGTCTAGAGTCCAGAGTTCCTCCCTAGTTTTAGAATAATTTAACCAATGTGCTAAGGCCTCATCGTCTTGATTGAAGGCAGGTAAAATGCACGGTAATAGTAGGGAATTAGGGAAGGTGATGATCCTAGATGGAGAGAAATCACGCTAATCACAAGTTCAATTTCCAATGTTCATGTCGATGTGCTATGTGTAGGCTTTTTAGGGAGGTGTTGACCCTAGATGGGGCACAATCACAAGGCTAATTACAAATGCAATTACATTGTATTTATTATTCTAGTATAGAATGACTGGATTTAGGCATGTTGAAGGATATGGAATTATGGATAATCTTAAACAAATTTAATAAGATGACCGGTGCGAGAATAGGAACGAAAACACCCAAAAGTAGTTAAAAATGACCTATTTACTCGTTTTCGTTCCGAAATTCCCTATTTTTTCCTGAAATCTTGCAAATAAGTCAAATAATGTTTAAATGAATGTTTTAGTACATGAATAAACATTAACATAAACTAGGTTGATTTGTGAGAAGATGAGAACGAAAAACAACCAAAACGAGCAAAAAATGACCTAAGTGGTTCATTTTTGTTCCAAAACTTTGCGTGAAATCAAGCAAATGACCTATTTGGCTTAGTAATAGGATTAGATTTCATAGAATAATAGGATTAGAGCGTTGTTTGATAGTTGTTGTTGCGTTATTCGTGTTAGCCGAGTGGTTTAATTAGATGATTTACTTTGGTTTCTTGAATTATTTATACGAATCTTGGTTGTTTTCTTGCACCGTTTACTTTTGGTCCTTGAATTGTTAATTTGATTGTCTTGATATACGCCGTTTGCTGTTTGATGTTGTTGACTGAATATGATGGCTTGATAGCATATGTTATTATTGTATCATATTCTTGTTTGGTCCATGCGTGTAGAGTGGATGTACAAAGGCATGATTTTATCTTGGTTGTTTTCCATGCGTGTAGAATTTAGTTCATAGGTTTGACTTTTATCCTTGTTTGATAGCAAAACTTGTTAGGTCTTGATCTTGATTTGGTTTGTGCGTATGAATGATTTGGCAAGCTTTAATCTTGATTTTTGTTTTTGAATCGAGTATTGTTGATGGACTTGCGTGTTGACTGAACTTGATGATTCAATTGATGTGTGATTAGTGTCTTTAAGTTTTGTCGAGTCAGAGTCGTGTCATGTCTAATGGTTGAAAACCGTGCGGGTCATATTTATCGGTTTATCGGTGATAAATCGTGCGGGTCATATTTATCGGTTTATCGGTGATAAATCGTGCGGGTCGTATTTATCGGTTTATCGGTGATAAATCGTGCGGGTCATGTTTATCGGTTTATGGGTAATAAACCGTGCGGGTCATGTTTATCGGTTTATCTGATAAATCGTGCGGGTCATATTTATCGATTTATCAGTGATAAATCGTGCGGGTCATGTTTATCGGTTTATGGGTAATAAACCGTGCGGGTCATGTTTATCGGTTTATGGGTAATAAACCGTGCGGGTCATGTTTATCAGTTTATCGGTGATAAACTGTGCGGGTTATGTTATCGGTTGTAAACCGTGCGGAGTCCTGTTGATTGAATTATGAATTATCTATGTTGTTGATGACGGTTATGTTTCCGCTACTATCTCTGATGTTAGTTTACTTCGTAATTTGTTAACGTTATTGTGTCCGGTGTTTCTAACCTGTTATTTTATGTAATGTGGTCCTACTTCTAAGTAGGACAGTCTAGTTACTCGCCACTGACGGTGGACCCCCAATATTTATTTTGCAGGTATCCAGGATAGAGTTTAGAGTTGGGTTGAGTGTTTGGCGAGCGAACTAGGCGCCTGTTTATTTTCCTGTTTTAGTAGTTTTGGGTTGTAATAAAGGACTTGTCATTTCCATTGTTTTTGGGATGACTTTAATGTTTAATTAATAAAATGATTAAGTTTAGAGCTTCCGCTGTTGTTATCTAATTTATTATTAAAAGTTTTCTGCTATTGACGATTCTTTTTGGTTTTTTCTCCTAAAACAACTTTGCTAAAATACGGGTCGTTACAGTTATCAACTTTGATATCATTATTTGGTCTTGATCTCAAAGTTTCATCGTCATCTTCTTCTTCACTACTTTGAGGAGGCGTGCCTTCTCTTTAATCTGATGAGTCTTCTCATTAAATCTGCCATTTGGGTTTGCATGGTAGCCATTTGAGCCTTCAAGCTGTCCTTCTCTTCTTCACTTTTCTGTAAATTTTCTTGCCAATTTGGAGGAGGGTTTGCCATACTTTTTTTTGATGCAAATAAAAACAACGGTGGGGGTTGTTTTTGGGTGTTTGGATGATTGGGGCTGATTTTGTGGAGGAGAAAGGTGGCTAGACCTGCATGGGCCACCAAATTTTATAACCTTGTTGTAGCACAAGAAGATTATAAGGGACTAGCCACTAAAATGATAGATAAAAGCAAGCACAAAGATGGATATAGAAATCACCACCACCTTCGAAAACATTGGCAACAATTTGTCGAATTTGGATACAGAAAATAACCACCAAACTCTTCAAATTAATTCCTAAGATCACAACCTAATTTTGCCAAGGATTATTCAAGCAAAGGAGAAATTTTTCGGATTTCTCAGAGAAATACCAAAGACAATTTTTTTTTTTCCAGAATTCAAGTTGTTTTTCATTGATGCTCAAGGCTCATATTTATAATACAACTTAAGGTTATCCCAATCAGAATCTAAGGATAAGAGGATAACATTTTGATGGTCCAAAATCAACCATTGCAACCTAATCAGAATCTAAGGATAAGAAGATAGCCTAAAGATAAGAGGATAACATTTTTATGGTGTGAAATACATCATTGTAAGTTACAAGATAAGAAGGGAGACTGATTGCTTGTCTCTTCTTGAAACTTGTTGCTCTTCATTAATTCTTTTGACTCCTCTTTAGTTTCTTTATGATTTTAGTCTTGAATGCTTCACTTGACTCACCTTTTGGAACTTACATGTAATGCCCCGTATTTTTGTACATTTATACATGTATTTTTATACGTATTTTATAACCTATACACGTATTTTATATGCCTAAAAGAATATTTTATATGCTTTACGAATTAGGATTAATAAAATGGTTTAAAGTCAATGTTTACAAAAATATTGTTTATTCGGTATTTAAATAATTTTCATATGTTTATAAAGGAATTTTATAAAATCATATTTGAAATAATATTAAAGGTTTTAATTATGTATTTTGGGCGTCGTTTATAAAAATAAAATTTTCCGATTCGAAAAAGGGTAAAAGTTTTATTTCCACTGTCGCAAGCCCAACCCAACGGGAAATCCAAATCAGACCTAAGTTGTATATATACCCATAGTGTAAACTAAAATAGGTTAGAATTCTAAATCAGAAAAGAAAGAAAAAAAAACCAGTGAAGGAAAAAAAAAAGAAAAAATAAATTCTTCACACCCATGCGTAGCCACGCACCACCGCAGCCTAGACACCGAAGCACCACCAGCCACCTCCTGCGTGCGCTCCACCGTGCCTCCAGTGGTTCGTTCTGGACCAGCTAGTCGCACCACCACTTCTCAAAGTTCTACTTTGTTCGAACTGTTTCCACCTGTTCATCTGTAATCACTGGGATCGCCGGCCACTCGCTTCTACCCTCGTCGGCCTACTGCCGCCTCACTGTCGGGTCATCGCACCGGCTGGCTGCCTCCCTGTTGTGTTGTGAGTCTTCTTTAAAAAAAAACCCTTATCATCCGTGCATAAGGTAATACACACTTGGCCCTTTGGAGTTGTATTATTTATATTTCGATATTATTGTTTATGTGTTATTATGAATTGTAATTGTTGATTTTGTGTATATGTATGTGATACTATATTTGTGTTATTGATCGAATCTGTTTGAAATATTGTTATTTATTGGGATTGTTTGAATATTGTTTTGGGATATTAGTTTTATTGAACCTAGGTTATTGAGTTGGATATTGACCGAGATAATTTATTATTTTGGGAACCCATGCCATTATTGTGATCCCGTTGTTGTAACCTTATGATGGGGTATTGTTCAGATTCAGGAATCAAGATTGGAATTATAATTTTATTGATTTTGGGATGAGGTTCGGAGTTATTATTATTTAGACCTTGGTTGTTGGTAAGGAGAAAAAAATGGTCATCCATTGGTTACTCTTTGTATTTCCCTTATAATGGGACTCTGGTATTTTAAAGCCCAACAGTTGGCTATTTATTATGTGGTGGTTTTGGTGTGGTGTATTTTTTGATTCGAATTACTCGTGGCCAAAGCTAAATATAATAGCAATGAGCATGGCATAACTATTGGTGGATTAAAGTAGATTATGATTATGATGTTTATATTGGGGTTTGATAAAGTTGACCTTAAGATATATATAGAGTGTGATATATGTTTTGACTATACGTTTAATGTAGTCTAGTACTACATCATTATATGATTATGTTTATTTGATTTATTATATTAATTAGTTGGTTGTTTTGGTAAGTGTTGTATTACTCAGCTTTATGCTGATGTATGTTTGTTTGTTCTCTTTGTGCGTGTGTTGTCCACTTTTCTTTCTTTGGTGTGCCTGTGAAGATCCATCTTTTCATTCGGAAATTATGGGGAGCAGTGTGGACTACTCTAAAAACAGGTTGATCGTGGTTCATGGAGGAAGTCGTGAAGTTGGATTCGTATTAGTATTTTGTGTAATTAGATCTCTTGGTTTTTTTTTTTCAAGTTGTATTAGTTAGGTTTTGTCAGCCTTAGCACTTGACCTTTAGGGTTAAGTGTGGAGGTAATACCTCCGATAAATGTTGTAAGCTTCCGCAATTCAAAGTAAAATATATTATTTTTCTATTTCCTATTTATTTATGGTTAGTAAATCGGGGGTGTTACATTAAAACACTTGACTAAACTGGTTACTAGTTAATTAATAATAATCAGTGATGATTAATCACTAAATAACTTACATACTTCCTAATTTAATAAAAACCCAAAATATTCGACTATAAAATAAAATCCAAAATTTAAAACAAAAAAAAAAAACAAATCGAAAGTAAATTAGTAATTAAAATGGACATGGGTTGTATGAAAAGTTAATCCAAACATGTCACGTAAGCCTTGAGTTACCATTGTCACAAGCTTACCATTTTGGATCATGGATGTTGGAGGTCGAATCACATCAATTACCTCTATCTCCTACTATCCCCTGCAATAAAAAAAGCTTTTTCCCAGTGCTAATAATGTATCATGTATAATGTCCCAAAAATCTAGAGGGGCCACAAACCAAGTTATACAAATCTTCATCAACACATCCTTGTTTGTGTAACTTTCCAAACCTATAATTTGATTATATAATTTCATATAAATTTAATAAAACAATTACGCAAATTAGGGTGTTGCGTTTTAGTATATACTTCCTCCGCTCATATTAGTTGCAATATTGGCAATTTGGACACTATTCATGTAATAACCCGGAATTTTGGGCCAGAAAATTTCGCGGTTATTAATGTAGTTTAATTAAATTCTAAGTCCAAAAGGCCATATTAATTGGACTGTGTTTATTTTTAGCCCAATCCTTTCTCCTCAAATTGGGCCAAAGACCCAATTTCCTCCTTCTCTTCCCCATGGCCGGTCCTTGTAGGATATTTGGGCCAACCTTGTTTTTTTTTATTTAATTAAATTAATTAGTATTTTGGATAATTGAATTAATCTAATTAATTTAAATCTTTTTAAAACCTATTCAAAGTTGTTGAACTAATGCCCAATTTTAGCTCAACATTCCCCTTGTTTTTCTATCCCCTCACGGCAGCCCTTTAGCAGCCTTAGGGTTTTGTTTTTTTTTTTTTTTATTTATTTTTTTTTATTTTATTTCTTTCCTTTCTCTCTTCTATAAATAGGACCCTTATAATTTAATTAGTCCTATTTTTGCAAATATTCAAAAACCCCAAAGAAAACTCTTCTTTCTCTTCCTTTCTCTCAAAAGCCGAACTCTTGAGAAAAATTCACCATTAGTGAATTTTTCGTGCCTTGGAATTATTAAGCGAATCCAGGTAACTTCGCTTTCTCCTTTAATCTATGGGTAGAAAAACACATAGTTAATTAGGATTATATCATGAAATTGTAGGAATTTAATATTGCTTTTATATATGATTGTCGAGTATGATACATGAATTTTTCTTGATTTATTTTCATGTATTTTCATGATTTGATGTATTTCTTGAAATCTCTAAGTGTTGAATAATTACTTGTATGAATTTATCTATTAATCAAACCTTGTTATTTTTAGATGAATTTTTCGTGGCAGTTTGTTTACTGTTTTATTTTGAATCATAATTTATTTCGTGGCAAAATTCGATCTTTTCTTGCTTGAAATAATTTAATCTTTCAAACTGATAAAACTGTCCAGTTTTAGTTTACGAATTAATTAGTATACTTAATCAAATCTAATGGCTACGAAATTTAAGTTGGAAGTCAGTAATACTGTTTTAAAGCTTGTGTAATTTTTTCGTAATTTTTAAAGATCGTTTGCTATGGCAGAAAATTCTGGAACCGAATTCAGCCTAATCTGAATGGTTAGTTATAAAATCACTTAAAAATAGTAAAAGATGTTATTTTTAGACGAAATTTATGCACGTTAATCCTTGAACCCATATTTAGCTCCCATAAAAATTTCCAGATTTTTAGAGATATTTAGATGGTCGTTTTTAATTTAATTCTTTAAAAATCAGATTGTATAAAATAGGGCAATTGAATTATTAAAATATGCTATTATTAATTCTTGAATTTTCGAGTGACCCAAGTATTAAAAGGGAACTAAAAATATGATTTTTATGATGAATCTTGATAGTCTTGAATTATATTGATTAATCTTGAATTAAAAATTAAATCTTGTTATTATCTCCTAATTGTCGAGGGTATAGAAATTAAAAGAAGAGTTAAAAATATTATTTTTATGTTAATCTTGATGAATGTTGTTGAAAAATATGATTTTTATGTTTATTAATTAGTTAAATTATTTAATTCTTGATGATTGAATTCATATAAATTAATTGAATAATTTTGGCTATTATTGATATAAAATGTCGAGTGTGGTGAAAGTAGGAAAAATAGGATTTTTATTATATTTTGGTAATTTTAGCAATTAATTAAGATAAATTTAAGAATTAATTAATTATGGTTTGAAAATTGAGATTTACGTGTGGAATTATTTGATTTAGTCAATTTTGGTTAGTTTTGAATTATTAATATTTTAGGGAACAATTAATAATAAAAGTTACGGATAAAATAATTATTAGGGATAAGTTGTAAAGTGAAAGGATAAAAGGATATTATTAGTAATATAATTAAGAGGACCGAAATACTAATAGTATTATTAATATAATCATATTTTTGATAAAGTTACAAATTGGTATATGACGTGATATTAAGGTTAGTATCCGAAAGGATAGGATTATACGTATACATATATTTTAAGGATAGTATATTATAAGATTTGAAGTTGCATAAGATACTACTAGGGATAAGAAAGGAAACAGAGTAATAGCTATACATGTTATGTTTCGGTCTCTGGCTAGGAAAGACTTGGTATTTAAGGTGGCCAATATACGTGCCGCACCTCTCTTTCCTGGGACTCTGAACATTTCATTTTCTATTACGGTCACCTAGTATTTCCCAATATATGATATGATATGATTAAATAAAGATATAAGATATAATATAAAGAATTGAAAGATAATAAGTTAAGATCGCCCCTGCGATGACGCAAAGGTCATCAATCGGGTTAATAAGATAGGACGCCCCTGCGATAACGCAAAGGTTATCAATTGGGTTTAGTCGATGCCACTGCTCACATGGGACGAACGCAAAGGTTCCCCCGCGCAGTTCTTGGTTCTAGAATATGGAGTCGTCTAGGTAGTTCTCGCAAAGGAGGACTATTTAGGAGTTATGGCCATAGCTTAGGCTTAGTTCTCGCAAAGGAGGGCTACGGGTGGAATGCAAAGGTTCACCCGACATGTTTTAGGAAAGTTGCGAACGCAAAGGTTCGCTACGAGCTGAAGAAGACAGTCCGCAAAGATGATATGTTAAGTTAAGATGATATAATAAGTACATATGTAAAGTTAAGAAGATATTATGTTCTTATTATAAGATTGATGTAATGATATGATAAGTGCATATGTTAAGATAAGAAGCTATTATGCCCTTATTATAAGATTGATGTTATGATATAAGATAAGATGTAATTATAAGATATGATATGTTTATATATGGTAAGATGTGTTATATAAATTAAGAAGGATTATGATAAGTAAGATTATGAAGTGATAAGACATATTCTATGATGGGTAAGTATAAGATAAGGTGGTGAGGTATAATTTTAAGTTGTATAATATAAAGTATAAGTTCAGTATATTATAAGTCTTCCGCTGTGTATATTTCTGTAATTATACGAGTATGTAAGCATGTGTATGTATGCGAAAGTTGAACGTATTTTGTATGTATTCTAACCGTATCTGCAGGGTTGTTTGTACGTATTTTATACGAAGATTATACGTATTCTAACCGTATCTCTGCAGGTGTATTTATACGTATTTTTATACGTACATTTATACGTACGTTTATACGTACTTTTATACGTATTTTTATACGTACGTTTATACGGATTTTTGTATGTTTATGTGTAAAGCATGTATTGAGTTCTTTACAGTTTTTATGATAATTTCTATGCTATTATGTGTTTGGTGGTCCCTCGATTAAATGGGACAGCCTAGTTACTCGCCACTGACGGTGGACCCCCCCCTCAGTTTCAGGTGATGTTGCAGCAGAGTAGAGCGGGCTTCGCCGGATGGGCTTGTGTGGTTTAGCTTTTATTTTAAGTATCTAGTTTTTCCAGAACAGTTTAAACATTAACTTAGTTTATCTTATGATCCCAGCATGTTGGGACAGTATTTTCAGATCTTCTATGTAATAACGATTGTTGGAATATTTATGGATTTTTAGTAGTTATCTTAATAAAGGACATTTCTTCCATTCAATTGATATGACTTATAGTTTAATTTGATTAAGTAATGACTCGAGTGTCGCTTCCCTTCGTAAATCGACATGTCTCAAAAAGTCGGGTCGTTACAGTTGGTATCAGAGCTAAGGTTAGACCCTAAGTTACTTCTTCATAAGTAGCTTTGTAAGATGAGTGCTTTATGAACCCGAGCGAACCCTAGCCTAATATGGAAACTTAGGTGAGAGAAACCATGGGTAGTAGCCTGGGTTAAGACGTTTTTCCGCTTTGTTTCCGCGTTGATGTCGTTCCGTGTGCCGTTCGTGTGCTAACTTGTCTTTGATTTCAGGATGTCGACCCCTAGAACTCCGAACTTCCGTCTTCGTCGTCGCAACCTAGAGGACGCAATCCTCACGTTGGCTCAGAACAGCGTCCGGGCTCAGAACAACCAGTCGACCTTTGACCGTCTAGCCCGACTTCGTCCTCCGACCTATGATGGTGCAGCTGACCCAACCATCCTCGAAAACTGGATTCGAGAGATGCGCAAGATGTTCGATGTCTTAGCTTGCCCCGCAGCTGAACGGGTCCCCATTGCAACCTTTTACCTTCAGGGTGAGGCAGATAATTGGTGGAGTACACTCCGGTCTAACCCCGACACAGATCTGAATCTGAGTTGGGAAGACTTCACCAAGAAGCTGCAAGATCGTTTCTACCCCGAGGAACTTAAGTGGCAGAAACAAGAGGAATTCCTCACATTCACCCAGGGTAGTCTGTCCGTCCAGGCTTACACGGACAAGTTCACCGAGCTCTCCAGGTTCGCCACAGCGGTTATACCTTCTGAAGCCGAGCGAGTCAAGAGGTATATCAAGAAGCTAAACTCCAGCATCCGAGTTCATGTGGTTAGCAGCAGGGTGAAGACCTTCCAGGAGGCGTATGAGGTGGCTCTTGAGGTTCAGTCTTCAGTTTCTGATGAAGACACCGGGAAGAAGAGGGTGACTCCAGCTCCAGCACCAGCTCCGGTTAAGAAGACCAGGTTCGAGCCTTCTTCGAAGCCGCAGCAGAGATCTCGACCAGTTCCGAGCCAAGGTCCCAGGGTTTGTCAGGGTTGCAAGAAGGAGTTCCATCCGGGAAAGAGGTGTGATGGGTCTCCAATAGTGTGCTACGGGTGTGGTCAAGAGGGTCACAAGAGTACGGTTTGCCCTAAGAGACAGCCAGCAGCAGCAGCAGCCACAGGTAGTCAAGCTCCGGTCAAGAACAGGATTTTCTGTATGACACAGGAAGAGGCAGATGCTCAGCCCGATGTGGTCACGGGTACCTTCCCTGTTCATAATATGTCTGCTTATGTTCTGTTGATACTGGTGCCACTGTGTCCTTTGTTGCTAGTTCATTTATTGTTAAAGCTAACCTGACGGGAGAATCTCCTGTCAAATCTATGATAACTCTTCCTTCGGGAGAGGACTTTGCTTGTCTTCGGGAGTTCAGGGACGTGCCTATTGTCATCTCGGGGGTAAGGTTCGAGGCCAACCTGAAGGAGTTTCCTATGATCGAGTTCGATGTGATCCTAGGGATGGATTGGTTAGCTAGGCATCAAGCGACTTTTCGGTGTCAAGACCAGGCTGTCACTTTGCGAGGACCAGACGCAAAGAGGGTGACCTATGTCGGGAAGCCGATAGGCAAAGGGTTGAAGATCGTGTCCGCTATGAAGATGCGCAGGCTGCAGCGCAAGGGTGAGACTGTGTTCCTATGTCAAGTCAAGGACATGACCAAAGAGGAACAGCTAGAGGCCATTCCGGTGGTTCGGGAGTATGCGGATGTGTTTCCAGAGGAGTTGCCAGGGATACCACAGGAAAGAGAAGTGGAGTTCAGCATTGATCTGGTGCTCGGGACTGCTCCGATTTCTAAGGCTCCGTATGGCATGGCTCCGGCAGAGTTGAAGGAATTGAAGACCCAGTTGCAGGAGTTGATCGACAAGGGTTTCATCCGGCCTAAGTATGTTGGACCATACGAGATTCTGGAGCGAGTTGGTGAGGTCGCTTATCGGTTGGCGATGCCTCCGGATCTATCGAAGGTTCATGATGTATTCCATGTGTCACAGCTACGGAAATATGTCAACGATCCTTCACATATCATTCCGGTAGAGTCATCGGAAATCGAGCCGAACCTGACATTTGAGGAGAAGCCAGTTCAGATTTTGGATCGTCAGGATCGGATGTTGCGTCGCAAGGTGGTGCCTTTGGTTAAGGTTTTGTGGCGTAGCCAGAAGTTCGAGGAGGCTACTTGGGAGACCGAGGCTTCGATGAGGGAGAAGTATCCCGAGTTGTTCGAAGCAGGTACGGGTTTTCTTTTGTTTTTGTTTTCTTTTGTGTGTTTGTTGTGCTTGTTTTGTTTTCTGTTTGAGCTCCGTTAAGTAAATTTCGAGGTCGAAATTTATTTAAGGAGGGGTGACTGTAATAACCCGGAATTTTGGGCCAGAAAATTTCGCGGTTATTAATGTAGTTTAATTAAATTCTAAGTCCAAAAGGCCATATTAATTGGACTGTGTTTATTTTTAGCCCAATCCTTTCTCCTCAAATTGGGCCAAAGACCCAATTTCCTCCTTCTCTTCCCCATGGCCGGTCCTTGTAGGATATTTGGGCCAACCTTGTTTTTTTTTATTTAATTAAATTAATTAGTATTTTGGATAATTGAATTAATCTAATTAATTTAAATCTTTTTAAAACCTATTCAAAGTTGTTGAACTAATGCCCAATTTTAGCTCAACATTCCCCTTGTTTTTCTATCCCCTCACGGCAGCCCTTTAGCAGCCTTAGGGTTTTGTTTTTTTTTTTTTTTATTTGTTTTTTTTTATTTTATTTCTTTCCTTTCTCTCTTCTATAAATAGGACCCTTATAATTTAATTAGTCCTATTTTTGCAAATATTCAAAAACCCCAAAGAAAACTCTTCTTTCTCTTCCTTTCTCTCAAAAGCCGAACTCTTGAGAAAAATTCACCATTAGTGAATTTTTCGTGCCTTGGAATTATTAAGCGAATCCAGGTAACTTCGCTTTCTCCTTTAATCTATGGGTAGAAAAACACATAGTTAATTAGGATTATATCATGAAATTGTAGGAATTTAATATTGCTTTTATATATGATTGTCGAGTATGATACATGAATTTTTCTTGATTTATTTTCATGTATTTTCATGATTTGATGTATTTCTTGAAATCTCTAAGTGTTGAATAATTACTTGTATGAATTTATCTATTAATCAAACCTTGTTATTTTTAGATGAATTTTTCGTGGCAGTTTGTTTACTGTTTTATTTTGAATCATAATTTATTTCGTGGCAAAATTCGATCTTTTCTTGCTTGAAATAATTTAATCTTTCAAACTGATAAAACTGTCCAGTTTTAGTTTACGAATTAATTAGTATACTTAATCAAATCTAATGGCTACGAAATTTAAGTTGGAAGTCAGTAATACTGTTTTAAAGCTTGTGTAATTTTTTCGTAATTTTTAAAGATCGTTTGCTATGGCAGAAAATTCTGGAACCGAATTCAGCCTAATCTGAATGGTTAGTTATAAAATCACTTAAAAATAGTAAAAGATGTTATTTTTAGACGAAATTTATGCACGTTAATCCTTGAACCCATATTTAGCTCCCATAAAAATTTCCAGATTTTTAGAGATATTTAGATGGTCGTTTTTAATTTAATTCTTTAAAAATCAGATTGTATAAAATAGGGCAATTGAATTATTAAAATATGCTATTATTAATTCTTGAATTTTCGAGTGACCCAAGTATTAAAAGGGAACTAAAAATATGATTTTTATGATGAATCTTGATAGTCTTGAATTATATTGATTAATCTTGAATTAAAAATTAAATCTTGTTATTATCTCCTAATTGTCGAGGGTATAGAAATTAAAAGAAGAGTTAAAAATATTATTTTTATGTTAATCTTGATGAATGTTGTTGAAAAATATGATTTTTATGTTTATTAATTAGTTAAATTATTTAATTCTTGATGATTGAATTCATATAAATTAATTGAATAATTTTGGCTATTATTGATATAAAATGTCGAGTGTGGTGAAAGTAGGAAAAATAGGATTTTTATTATATTTTGGTAATTTTAGCAATTAATTAAGATAAATTTAAGAATTAATTAATTATGGTTTGAAAATTGAGATTTACGTGTGGAATTATTTGATTTAGTCAATTTTGGTTAGTTTTGAATTATTAATATTTTAGGGAACAATTAATAATAAAAGTTACGGATAAAATAATTATTAGGGATAAGTTGTAAAGTGAAAGGATAAAAGGATATTATTAGTAATATAATTAAGAGGACCGAAATACTAATAGTATTATTAATATAATCATATTTTTGATAAAGTTACAAATTGGTATATGACGTGATATTAAGGTTAGTATCCGAAAGGATAGGATTATACGTATACATATATTTTAAGGATAGTATATTATAAGATTTGAAGTTGCATAAGATACTACTAGGGATAAGAAAGGAAACAGAGTAATAGCTATACATGTTATGTTTCGGTCTCTGGCTAGGAAAGACTTGGTATTTAAGGTGGCCAATATACGTGCCGCACCTCTCTTTCCTGGGACTCTGAACATTTCATTTCCTATTACGGTCACCTAGTATTTCCCAATATATGATATGATATGATTAAATAAAGATATAAGATATAATATAAAGAATTGAAAGATAATAAGTTAAGATCGCCCCTGCGATGACGCAAAGGTCATCAATCGGGTTAATAAGATAGGACGCCCCTGCGATAACGCAAAGGTTATCAATTGGGTTTAGTCGATGCCACTGCTCACATGGGACGAACGCAAAGGTTCCCCCGCGCAGTTCTTGGTTCTAGAATATGGAGTCGTCTAGGTAGTTCTCGCAAAGGAGGACTATTTAGGAGTTATGGCCATAGCTTAGGCTTAGTTCTCGCAAAGGAGGGCTACGGGTGGAATGCAAAGGTTCACCCGACATGTTTTAGGAAAGTTGCGAACGCAAAGGTTCGCTACGAGCTGAAGAAGACAGTCCGCAAAGATGATATGTTAAGTTAAGATGATATAATAAGTACATATGTAAAGTTAAGAAGATATTATGTTCTTATTATAAGATTGATGTAATGATATGATAAGTGCATATGTTAAGATAAGAAGCTATTATGCCCTTATTATAAGATTGATGTTATGATATAAGATAAGATGTAATTATAAGATATGATATGTTTATATATGGTAAGATGTGTTATATAAATTAAGAAGGATTATGATAAGTAAGATTATGAAGTGATAAGACATATTCTATGATGGGTAAGTATAAGATAAGGTGGTGAGGTATAATTTTAAGTTGTATAATATAAAGTATAAGTTCAGTATATTATAAGTCTTCCGCTGTGTATATTTCTGTAATTATACGAGTATGTAAGCATGTGTATGTATGCGAAAGTTGAACGTATTTTGTATGTATTCTAACCGTATCTGCAGGGTTGTTTGTACGTATTTTATACGAAGATTATACGTATTCTAACCGTATCTCTGCAGGTGTATTTATACGTATTTTTATACGTACATTTATACGTACGTTTATACGTACTTTTATACGTATTTTTATACGTACGTTTATACGGATTTTTGTATGTTTATGTGTAAAGCATGTATTGAGTTCTTTACAGTTTTTATGATAATTTCTATGCTATTATGTGTTTGGTGGTCCCTCGATTAAATGGGACAGCCTAGTTACTCGCCACTGACGGTGGACCCCCCCCTCAGTTTCAGGTGATGTTGCAGCAGAGTAGAGCGGGCTTCGCCGGATGGGCTTGTGTGGTTTAGCTTTTATTTTAAGTATCTAGTTTTTCCAGAACAGTTTAAACATTAACTTAGTTTATCTTATGATCCCAGCATGTTGGGACAGTATTTTCCGATCTTCTATGTAATAACGATTGTTGGAATATTTATGGATTTTTAGTAGTTATCTTAATAAAGGACATTTCTTCCATTCAATTGATATGACTTATAGTTTAATTTGATTAAGTAATGACCCGAGTGTCGCTTCCCTTCGTAAATCGACATGTCTCAAAAAGTCGGGTCGTTACAATTCATAATCACTTTTATAACTCACTCTGTGCTTTATACAAGTAAAAAAAAATATAGCCATGTGAGAACTCTTTTGAATCGTCTCAATGTGTTCTTTATTGTGATCTAATTTTTATAATTTTTGGTAAAATAGATGTAAATATATTATAAATATAAATTGTAAAAGTATTGGTTCAAACCGTCTGACGCAAATATTTGGTCAGACGACACAATCCCTTTTCACACACATAATAGCTCCCTTTCAATCATTTCTACATTATCATTCTCGATCATCCTCAACGTTTTTCTTTCCCCATCTCTCATCTGAGGTGGATTTACGACGCCATTTTTAAGCTCGATCAAAACGCCGGAATCTTCACTACGATATTTCTTTTCTTCGTCTGCACTGTTAGAGCTTTGAACTGAATACAGTGTGCATACCAAATTCTTTTTTTTTTAATCCAAATTCTTGTCAAATGGCAGAGTGTAGCTTAGTTTGGTTTCAAATTAGAAGAAGATTATCCATATCCCGCAAATTATTATATGGTCCCAGGACCACGTAGTTTTCTGTGGTCCCTAGCCAAAACGACGTATTTTAGGAGTAAAAAAAAAATTTAACAGGTTTCCTACTTTTAAGGATTCTATTCTGCAAATAGAGTGAAAAGCAATTGCTTTTAATTACGTATCAAAAAAACTAATTAGTAGGTAGCAACTAAAATCTTCGCTTCCATTTCCCTAAGAACAATCTACAAATACATTCTATGGTTACCTGCACAAGCTAATCTTTTGTTTGTATTCAATATTAAAAAAAATGAATATTCAGTATTAAAAAATGAATAATCATTTTAGTTATCGCAAAAGTGAATGTAAATTCAGGTTCTTTGTGGTAAAATGATATTTTGTATAACAAAATTAATATTTAGTATTAGAAAATGAATATTAAGTTTAGTTGGTGCAAATTCATTACAGTGTAAAAAAATGAAGATTAAAGATTAAAAAAAAAGATTAAAGATTAAAAAAAATAAAGATTGTAGAGTAAAAAATGATGATTCCCAGAACCACAAAAAGCTACGTGGTCCTGGGAGCACCATATAACAATTGAGTCCATATCCACCCATTTTCCCCCTCAATTAATTCAACGCAGAGGTTGGGTTTTAAATTAGAAGAAGATATCCAAATCCATCCATTTTTCCCCTCAATTAATTTAATTAAACGGCCGTGTACTTGATGGGAAATGTCCAGTTTCTCAAAACACAAGTATCTCAAAATATATCTAATGGCATTTTTATAATTTTGTTGAAAATATATTACCAAAGCACCCCCTATTTGGTTGGTTCTTGGATCTCTGCCCTTAAAGTTTGTCAAAATTACCTCAAATTGCCACTTTGAGATACAATTCTATATCTAAATTTGAGGAACCTAATACTTCTCTTGATGGGAAACATCTCCTTCAAAATTTCGACTAATAAACCCTAACTTATTTCCCCCCATTTTTAGCCCTGATTCCTTACAAAAACTTGAAGCGACGTGGGCTGGGCAACGTCGAAGGTCACTGATCTTAGATTGGACAGAATTATTTTTATTTAAGAGTTTAGGAAGTTAGATGCATAAATTTATAATAGGTGGATTATTATGTGCTTGGTGAATTGAAAAATTTAATCATGAAATAGAAAAAATGGCAAAGAAAATATATGGGTAATATTTTTTTCATGATCAAGCTCATATTTTGGTTGGCGGATTTACTATGACTAAATTTAACCCCAAAAACTTTTTTTTTTCATTGATCTCTTGGTCGTGGCCGGCCTTCTAGGCCTTTGGTAAATTTTTTTTTTTTGGGCTACATAATTGGCCTCTTGGGTTTAAGTATGGGTTTTTGCTAATTCAAGATTAATATTTGGGCTTAAAATTATTTTTAATTCAATTAATTTATAAAATTAAATCTTATTAATTTATTTATGAAAAGGGGGCTATTTAAAATATCCGAAAATCGCATCTATGTACGTATATAAAATTTTTGGTTTTCATAATCTAGAATAATATTTTTACGTGAAAATGTATATCCAAATTCAAATAATGTATTAATAGTAAAAAAATTCTTTTAAAAATTACTTATTTATATTAAATAGTTTCCCAAAATGAAAGGGTATTACATGAGGGACGAAGGGGTCTGTCCACCCTCCCACACAACCCAATATCAACTTCCTTCCCTGCCGAAATTCTATACTGGTAACACACATTGATGAAAGTATCACAGAATATGTTATGACGATGTTTAATGCCCACAATACCAGCACATGTGATTGATGTTAGGAATTTGATGTGGAAATTGTGGGGGATTGATGTTAGGAATTTGATGTGGAAATTGTTGATGTAACCCTCCAAGGTGTGGAATCTACACTTTCCTTCTAAACTATTTCGCCCCTTTAGATCACCGGAAAACCACGAAATGTTTAGTGAGATACAATGGAGAAAAATGTATACACTATATGATCTTTAGAGGAGGTTAATCACTACCTCTAAGTTTGTTCGGTTCTGTTGTCAAAAAAAAAAGTATAGATTGTAAGAAAATACTAAGTGCTAACAAGTTGTATGAAGTGTAGAATTTCTGATTTTCTTATGTACTTCAACTATGAACTAAGCTAGCCTATAGGCACAAGGATAAGAGAAATCAGCTTCAAAAGCTGAGTAAAAACCACCTTCAAAGCTCATAATCTCAGCAATAATGGTGATTAATGTTGAGACATTAACACCTATGAAGATGCCATACACAAGACAACCTTTACACTTCAGATTTTAATTCACTTTAACTTTGGTTTAATACTGCAATGAGGCTTTAATACAATGCTTAACATGTACAAGCATCTTAGGCAAAGAATCCAAAAAATCGTGGAATTACACGAAATTTTCCAGAAACAAATCACGAGCCGCAACAAGCAGTCGCAAGTCGCGACCCTAGGTCGCGATTCGCGACTTGCTTTAGTGGAAAAAGTTCTATTAGTAACTCTCTATTAGTAGCATTTGGAATAAAAATGGTACTAATAGATACCTATTTGTATCGTTTTTAATGGTAATGGTACTAATAAGTTTGTATTAGTACCATTTATTAAAAAAATGATACTAATAGATTTTTATTAGTACCCTTTGCAAAAAAAAAAGGTACTAATAGAGACTTATTAGTACCCTCAATGAAAGGGTACTAATAAAAATCTATCAGTACCATTTTTTAAATAAATGGTACTAAAGGCTTAAATTAAAAAAACCTTTAGTATTCAGAGAATTTTGCTCCAAGTTATTGACCTACTCCCTCCGTCCCCTTTTTTTTGCAACAAGTATAATTTTGTCACTGTTCATTGACCAACTTTGACTCTCTCTAATTTTATGCACATAAGAAAAAATATAGTCAAATGAGATCTCATTTGATTCGGCTCGATATGTACTTTTTTAATTTTTATAATTTTTTATTATATGTATTTAAAGATATTTTTATTTAAAGTTGTGTGTTTGGAAGTGTGAAAAAGTAAATGTTGCAAACAAATGGGGACAGAGGGAGTACTTTACAACTAAACTCCCCAGACACTCTTATCATAAAAAAAAATCCCCACACACTATCGTGCTCCATTCCACTTCAAACTCTGCTCCGTTCAACTTTAAAGCACCAACGCCTGCCTCCTTCCACCCCTGCTCCACTTCACCGACTAACAGCCGCCGCCAACACGACTCCGAAAATCATATTAGTGGAAAAAATATCATTTACCACATCATATCTGCTCCATTTTCAGTTGTAGTGGAGCAGATAAAACTACCTACTCCGTTAATTTAAAGTAGCGTTGCATATAGTTAGTGGGTATAAAAAAGAAAATTTTTCCACTAACCACCTAATAAGTGAGAAAAGTTGTCAATAACTACCACAATTTTTTTTATTGAATTTAACTACCAATTAAGTGCATAAGGATTGTAAACCACCACCTAGTTCTAACACCGTTAACTTTAATTGTAATTAAACCATATTTAAACTTTAATTAAATTATTAACCCTTAATTTAATACTAATTAACCTTAATTAACTTTTTTTTTTAAAAAAAAGAAAAATATTTATAAAAAAAAAATATGGAAAAAAAAAACAACCACCCCCTCCCCCACCACCACCAAGCACCGCCGCCCCTCTTCCCCTCCCCCACCAACCCCAGCCACCCCCTCCCCCTCCCCCACCAGAACCATCATCCCCCTCCGTCACCCCCGACTTCACCCACACCCGACACCCCCCTCAACGAGCACCCTCAACCACCGCCATCCCCACACCGACACCCCCACCCTCGAAACCCACCTCCCCGGCCATCCCCCTACCGTCGAAACCCCCTTCCCCTTAACCCCTAACCGCCAAAACCCCTTCCCCCTTAACCACCCACCCCGAAATCCCCCTCCCTTGAAACCCTAACCACCGTGGAACCACCACCCAAATCAGCCCCCCACGCACCCCTCCACCCCCACCCCAGCCTTGTCGAACCCACCACCCCCTCCCCCAGCCCCGATGACCCTTCCCCACCCAGCCACCGCCACCTTAGCCACCCCACCACCAATCTTTTTTTTCCTAATTTTTTCTGATTTTTTTTCTTAATTTTTTCTTATTTTTTTTTTTAATTTTCCTAATTTTCTGATTTTTCATTTAAAAAAATTTTAAATGAAAATCAAGAGCCAATCATATCGCGACACGTGTCACAAATTAACGGTAAACTAACGGTGTTAGAATATTCCGTTAAATAGGTGGTGGTTTACAACTTTGTAGCACTTAATTAGTAGTTAAATTCAATTAAAAAAATTGTGGTAATTGTTGACAACTTTTCCCACTTATTAGGTAGTTAGTAGCAAAATTTTCTATAAAGAAAAAGGGGGCAGACCTGGCACTTTTAAGTGCAGTTTTCTCTTCCCCTTTCTCTTCTTTCTTTCTCTCTCTCTGCCCCCTCTCACTACTGCTCTCTCCATCTCGCTACAGTGCTACTACGCTACTACGCTCTCTCTCGCTAGCCCTAGCGTTGTTGCCTTCTCTTTCCTCTCGCTGCTACACCACCTAAAGCCCGAAACTCGCAACGGCAACAACCTCGCACCGCCAACCGTAGCTCTCTGCGCCACACCGCCAACCGTCGCGCACTCACATTGACAATGTGGTAACTCCTTATTCCTTAGATCGATTTCAATTTTGCAGTAAATTAGTTTTTATATATTGTAATTTTGAATTTTTTGATAATGAATTGTAATTTTTATCTGAATTTGGAACATTCCAGTCTTGTCTTCTTCATCTAGGCTTTCTTAGCCGACACAGGTATAATTTTCTTTTCTATATTCATTTACAGATTGTTGTTATATGTTTTTTTTTTTCCACTTTGTTATTATTATTTTTTTAATTGTGAATCATGTAGGCATATTGAACTTGGATCGATGTTCTTTTTTTGGCTGCTTATTGAATTGATTTGAGTGCCTATCATTTGAAGCTGGGGTTTTGTCATTTTTATGTTGTGAGTACTGTTAAAGTGATCTTATGTCACTGTAAGAATGAATGGCTTAACATAAAGTTTGTTTCTTTCTTTACTTTTGTTGTTTTAATTTGTTAGGATGGGTTTTGTTATTGATGGGGTATAGGACGTTCATATATTGATGTGAGTCTTTTGAGGATCTCTAAGTTCTAAATGCAATTATTGTTATATGATGTTGCTTTGTAATTATATATATATATATATATTGGGTAATGTTATATGTAGCCCTTAGGGTTATATAATAAATGTTTAATTCAACATATTATTTCTATTTTAAGCTTCTTATATTATTTTCCTTTTTTTTAATGGTGCTTTTTTTTTTGTGAAATCCACCTTTGAATTAAATGTTATCAGAAGTTTTTGGGGTGAATACAAAGGCCTTCGTGGTGTATTTATTTAAAATCCATCTGTAGTATTAATTAATTATTTATTTACTCTAGTTGATTGTATGTTCTGTTGATTGTTAGAGACTTTGTGCCTGTATTTTTTATTTTTTTTTGGTTATCAATCAAAACGTATGGCCTTGTTTGAGACAATAATAATCAATTTTGACCATATTGAACCCAATGGCACCGTTTAGTCCGTAGAATGAGACAATATCACTTCAAAAGCATCTCAATGTGTTGATAATTTGTAATACAACTTAAAATAACTATATTTTACCAGTAAAATAAGAATATAAACAAATAAAGTTAGCAAAATGAATGTAAAATAGGCAATATGGAGTTATGGACTATATTCTTCCCAATATAACCTTTTGGTCTATAAACTATAATGAGTTGAAATTGGGTCTCAATGTGTTAAAGATGTGTAATTCAACTTAAAACAATTTAAAGTTGCTAATAAAAGTCGTATGGGAAAAAAGTTAGGAAAATGAACCTAAAGTAGGCCATATAGACCATATTGGGTCCAATTTCACCTAATATTGAAACTAAAAAGCTATTTAATGAAAGCTAGTAGTTAAAAGCAAACTTTGGCCAAAATTGCATTTCATACGTGTCTTTTGAATGGAAAGCAGGGGGGATTTGAAATTGTGCTAATTTATGCTTACATTGCTTATTTTGTTGTTTTGAAGGAGCAGGCTGGAAGATCTACCCCGTATAGCAAAACTGAATTGGATGAGGTTCGAGAATAATGGGCGAAATATTTAGATTAAATTTTTTTACTAGCCTAATTTATTGTATTGTATTGTAGATTGATTGTTCTTATTTTAGTTCGTGACAATTAAATATGTACGTTTTAAATATTTTGTCTTAATTATTGTAATATCAAGTGAATTTATCATAATTTTTGCAATATAATTGGATTTATCGTTTTTTTTAAGTTTATGTAAGTTTTTTAATGATTCTATTTTATCAAAAATTTAAGCGAAGTGTAGGGGGCTGGTGGCCTGGCAAGGGTTTATTTTTTAAAAAAAGAGTTCTTAGTATAGTTTGCAAGTAAAAACGATACTAATAATACAATTATTAGTATCGTTTATATGTACAAAGGATACTAATATTTCTTAGAGGGGAGGGCCTAATAACTAATATTGGTATCCTTTTTATATAGAAAACGGTACTAATAAAAGTATTATTAGTATCATTTTTTACGAAAAAATGATACTAATAACAACTATTAGTGACGGTTTTAAAAAATGGTACTAATAGAATTGTTATTACTAACGCCTCCAATACTATCGCCCTAGAAACGATATTAATAAGCAAAAAAAAAATGATACTAATAGCCTATTATTCCACTAGCTTCTGTCTTTGGCTCGTGGTTAATGTTTCTTCCAGAAACTTTCCACGAGTCGCGACAGGTCCTCGCGAGTCGCGAGGTACCCGTTGGACTCGTAATTTCTGTTTGCGTAACTTCTCTTTCCTTAGTTCATAATATCAAGCCCATTTAGTCATATATGTTTCAACAATCCTCCTCCCATTTCCCATTTATGACATAAATGTTGACAAGTTCAAACACAACATGCAAAAACTTTTAACACAAAACACATGCTCATGCATAAATAGGAATGTCGTAAAGATTGAACTTCTACTTAGTATATGTACACTTTACAATAATTCCATTTGAAATAATAGACTAAGCTTTGAATTATACAAACACTACGAATTATTGAAGATACAATACACATAAACAATAACAAGCAAACTTTTAACCCTCTACACCTATGTCGCCATGGTGTACGTATCTATTCATGAGCGTTTCAAGCAAAGCCTTGACTTGATGAAGCGGCCAAACTTCTTGCCCATATAGGTATATCTTTAAGCACATGCTCCTGCAATTGAGGCAATTACAAAGTTCTATTAAGAATTGAACCAATTCAACCTCCTTTACATTGCAGTAAACTTAGCACTTACCTCGGGATGAAATATCTTTAAATGCTCACTACCTCAAGTGAAAATATATCCTCATTGAATTTGAGATCCAACGTTTTATTGGACGTCAAAATGAGTTTCATTTCATTAATATTGCACAATAGGCTTTAAACCCATCCCTAAATTCATTTTGTTCAACAAGTCTCTTGGCAATGGTTTAGTAAACGCATCCGCCAAATTACCTTGTGACCGAACAAAATCAATGGTTATACAACCATCTTTAATCATCTCACGTACATAGCTATGTCTAACCCCAATGTGCCTTGACTTGCCATTGTAGACCATGCTATAAGCCTTGGCTATTGTTGCCGCACTATCACAATGGATAGCTAGAGGTGACATTGGTTTTACCCATAAGTCAACCTCGCTTAATACATTCCTAAGCCACTTCGATTCTTGACAACATGAAGCAAGAGCTATGAATTCTGAAGCCATCATGGAATCGGTGACACATATTTTCTTCTTAGAGGCCCATGAAATGGCACCTACTCCAAGAAGAAACACCCATCCACTTGTGGATGTAAAATCCTCCTTATTGGAGATCCAACTTGCATCTGTAAACCCTTCTGAAATAGAAGGCCCACCGGTATATGTCAAACCAAAATCCTTGGTTTTCTTCAAATACCTCAACACTCTTCTTAAAGCTTGCCAATGTTCCATACTAGGATTACTAGTAAATCGCCTCAACATCCCTATAGCAAAAGCTATATCCGGTCATGTGCTAGTCATAGCATACATCAAGCTTCCGACCAAGCTCGCATATTCCAATTGAGATATTGGAGTACCACTACTCGGAACCAATTTAATATTGGGATCCATCGGAGTAGCGAAATGAGTTGAAACCGACTCATCGAACCTCTTTACCACCTTCTCAATATAATGAGATTGTGTTAAAGAAACAGTGCCATTACCTCTCACAATTCTTATGCAAAGAATCACATCCGCTTGACCCAAATCTTTCATTGAGAAGCTCTTTGAGAGAAATGCTTTGGTTTTGTTCACTTCATCCAAATCAGTCCCAAAGATAAGCATATCGTCAACGTATAAACAAATTATAACTCCTTTGTCGTTATTAAATTTGCTATATACACACTTATCAGATTGACTTATTTTAAACCCATTAGCCAAGACAACATCATTAAATTTTTGATGCCGTTGCTTATGCCCTTGTTTTAGGCCATATAATGATTTAATTAATTTACATACTTTTTTTTCTTGTCCTTTGACAACAAAGCCTTTCGGTTGATTCATGTACACTTCCTCCTCCAATTCACCATATAGGAATGTTGTTTTCACATCCATTTGGTGAATTTCAAGACCATGAATCGCCGATATAGCTATCAAAAGTCTGATAGTAGCTATTCTAGCTACTGGAGCATAAGTGTCAAAATAATCGATACCATATTTTTGCCCCCTAGGCCACTAACCGGGCCTTATGTTTTAGTATGGTTCCATCGACCCTTTTCTTCTTAAAGAAGATCCATTTATAACCAAGAGGTTTACAACTCGGAGGTAAGTCCGATAAAACCCAAGTGTTGTTACCCATTATTGAATCCATTTTATCATTCACGGCCTCCTTCCAAAAAGCGGTATCATGAGACTTCATAGCCTCACCAAAGGTTTTCGGATCCTCCTCCATATGGTAAACATATGAATATTTAGTCTCAATGGACTCCCTTGACCCTTCAACTAAAAATAGTTGAAAATCGGGTCCAAAAGATTTAACTTTTCTAGCTCTTTTACTTTTCCTAATTTCCAGAATTGTAGTATCATGATCTTTGTTAAGATCATTTACATTCCCGGAACTAGTACTAGGTACCATGTCCTTTGGTCTAGGAATTGATGAAAAGTGAGTTTCATTAAAGATTGCATCCCTTTACTTTATCACGGTGTGTATAGAGACAAAATCATTATGTTCAAGAACATAAAACCTATAAGCATTGTTATTTTCAGCATAGCCTATAAATATACAATCAATCCCCTTTTCACCCAACGTTTTACGTTTGGGTTCCGTCAATTTGACGACCGCCCTACACCCTCACACCTTAAGGTATGTGAGCTTAGGCTTCCTCTTAAACCAAAGTCATATGGGGTATCCTTGTTCCTTTTGTTAGGAACCTGATTTAGGACATAACATGCAGTAAGCATTACCTCACCCCAAAAACCGTCATTTAGACACGAGTTAGAAAGCATGGAATTAACAATTTCTTTTAATGTCCGATTTTTCCTTTCCGCCACACCATTACTTTGTGGTGAGTATAGTGCGGTCGTTTTGTGAATTATGCCAATGGAATTAAAATAGTTTGGGTCATAATACTGTAACGCCCCGGATTTATGTTATATTTGCTTTGATAGTGTTGCGTGAATTCATGTTTATTTTTTTGTGTGCATGGTCTAAAATTATTTGGGCTATTTTTGTTACTTATGAGTGTGATTATTTTTATTTTATGTTATTTTTATTTATTTATTTATTTATTTATGTTATTTTATTTTATTTTAATTTATTTTATTTTATGGGTATTAGTATAAGGGTAGTACTTTTTAAGGCTTGAAAACCTTAAGTGCACCCATATTTGGACCAAAGGCCTTTTAGAGCATTGACTTGAGTGGAAAGGAGGGAGGAGCCCTCATTGCCTGTAAATACCCCATAGGGCCGGTTATGTGGGGGATTCCAAAATCATTTTTCACACTTCATTTTCTTACATTCTCTCTAGAATTATATTTAGCCTTAAGGTGTTCATAAGGGTGAACCAAGGAGGGAAAAGGGAAAGAAGCCAAAGGGGGGCCAACCGTGGTGGTGGTGGTGTGCAGCAAGTTTTCGTGATTTTTGGCAACCAAGATTCATCAAGGTAACATTCTTTTTCATCATAGATTGAATACCATGATCATAGGATAGGTTTGGTGATCAAATTAGGCCAAAACGATTGATGAAAGTGAGTGAAACTAACCCCATTTATGCGTGAATTTTGGGCAGATTTGGGTGATGAATATGTGATGTTTTTGCCTTGTTTTCATGCATACTTTGATTACATATGATACATTCATGTTTGATTATGATTATGTACAATTTTCATGAAGTTTATATGATGTTTTGATGCATAAAGTTGATGATAATGTTGCTGAAATTTGTGATATGAACCCATACATGCATATTTCAGACATAATCATGAAATTACCCATACACGCATAATATGGGTTCATGATTTGTGATGAAATATGCGTTTCATCTTTATGATATGGGTCCGTAAGATGGGTTCATGGGTATGGGAGTAAGATTCTCATCCCCGACATAATAAGAAGTTCGATCAGGTAAGATGTGTTCGTACGAGCATAGTCCGGTCTAATATGTAAATGATAGCGACAAAGATATTGTAAAGTTTAAGTAAAGTTAAGGAAGTCTAGGTGAGTTTGATATTATTTCTTAGCACTGTTGATGTTACAGTGAGCTGATGACTAAGGTCAGGTAAGCTTTGCTTGTTTATATGTGTGATTGTCTGATTTGTTTATCTGATCTGTTTTATATTCATATGTATCCACTTTAGGGTGGAACTTTTATGTTACTCGCCACTGATGGTGGATTCATTTTTCAGGTAACTCTGATGGTGACGGTGATGCTTAGCTTTGGGAATGGGCGAGCGTCGATTTATTTCCTCTTGTATAGTTTATTTTCTGTTATTAGGATTTGGACTATTAGTAGTTTGTATGCTCTAACTCTGTCATTAGTTTGGAGTTAATTCTTTAGTATTGACTGTTGAGGTTATAGTTATGTACATACTTGTGGTGGATGTACGTTTGGGATTTTTAGTAATATAATTTGAGGTTTTGGTTTTTGGTTAAAAGTTTGTTTGTTTGTTTGTTAGTATGACTATTCGACTCGTCGGTTTCTTCCGCGGCTGATTTGTGAAGAGTCGGGTCGTCACAAATACTCTCCAACTCTATCCGTCCGAAGTACTTTAATTTTTAAATTAAGTTGTAATTCCACTTCGGTTTTATATATTTTAAATTTTTCAATGGCCTCATCTTTGGATGATAACAAATGGTATAACAAAACCTTGATGAATCATCAATAAAAGTTATAACATATTTTTTATTACCCAAAGAAGATGAACTATGAAAATCACATAGATCACTATGCACGAAATCAAGCAAACTTTTTTGTCTTGTCACGCTATGGAAAGGGGTCCTTGTGATTTTATTCAACATACAAGTTTTACACTTATCTAAATTTAAATCGAAATGTGGGATTAACCCCAATTTAGACATGTCATATAAGCGACGATAATTTACATGACATAAACGATTGTGCCATAGAGAAGAAATATCAAGCAAGTAAATAAAATCATCACTTTTATTATTAATGTGGAATTTGAACATTCCATTACAATAATATCCTTGACCTACATAAATACCACCCTTTGAAACAATGAACTTGTTGGACTTAAAAACAACCTTAAAACCAACCTTGTTCAAGATATCCCCGACACTAGATTTTTCCTAACTTCGGGTACAAAAACAACATCTTTTAAAGTTAGTGTTTTTCCCGAAGTTAAATATAATTCTACTTAACCTATACCCTTGGCCTTTACCGTAGAATCATTTCCCATAGTTGGCCCATTATTCAATTCTTAAAAAGTCTTGAACAAATGCCGATCTTTGTATACATGTCTTGAGGCTCCTGAATCAATCCACCAAGTGTCATCAACCTTAGGTTGATCCTTCTTTCCCTTCTTGTTTCTTGAAGGGAAATCCCTCTTGTAATGAGGACTGCTGCATATCCAACAAGTTACCGCATTTCGCTTCTTGTTTGTAGCATTCTTGGTTTTAAAATTCTTGTTGTTGGATTTCCTTGTCCCATTGGACACACCAACCCCTACCATATTTATGGTAGACTTTTGTCCATTATTATTATTATTGTTAGAGTCATTGTCCTTGTCCTTGTTCTCTTGAGCCCGGATAGTCTCCTCAACTAAGAGGTGAGTACCCAATTGATCTATGGAAATATCCTCTTTTTTATGTTTTAAGAGATTTTTGGTGTCTTTCCATGTCGGTGATAATTTATCAATTATTGATGCGACCGCAATAGCCTCATGCATCTCCATTCCCTGTGCACGGATTTGGTTTAAAATGTGATGAATTTCATGGAATTGTTCCATGATTGAACGATCATTAGTTATTTTAAAAGAATTAAAATTGCTAACGAGAAATTTCATACTTGAGAAATCCTCGGCGATGTACTTCGCCTCCAAAGTATCCCATAAATCTTTGGCACTCTCTACATTTTGGTAGAGATCAAATAATGGGTTGGTAAGAGTTTTGAGTATATCCCCCCGGCATATGTATTCATCATTCTCCCACTTAGTCCTCTTCCGTGTAGTCTCGGCCGGTTCCTCTTCATTCTCCTTAGGGTAAGGAGGCATTGGCGTGGTAAGGACATTGTTGATGTAACCCTCCAAGGCGTGGAATCTACATTTTCCTTCTAAGCTATTTTGCCCCTTTAGATCATCGGGTTACCACAAAATGTTTAGTGACATACAATAGAGAAAGATGTATACTCTATATGATCTTTAGAGTATACCTTAAAAGCACTTAGTGTTTGTTTTGTGTTTAGAACACACTTAGTATAGATTGCAAGAAAATACTAAATGCTAACAAGTTGTATGAAGTGTAGAATTTCTGATTTTCTTATGTACTTCAACTATGAACTAAGCTAGCCTATTTATAGGCACAAGGGTAAGAGAAATCGGCTTCAAAAGCTGAGTAAAAACTACCTTCAAAGCTCATAATCTCAGCAATAATGGTGATTAATGTTGAGACATTAACACCTATGAAGATGCCATTGACAAGGCAACCTTCACACTTCTGATTTTAATTCACTTTAACCTTGGTTTAATACTGCAATGAGGCTTTAATACAATGCTTAACACGTACAAGCATCCTAGGCAAAGAATCCAAGAAATCGTGGAATTACACGAAATTTTCCAGAAACAAATCGCGAGCCGCGACAAGTAGTCGCGAGTCGCGACCCTAGTTCGCGAGTCGCGACTTGCTTCTTTCTCTGGATCGTGGTTAATGTTTCTTCCAGAAACTTTCCACGAGTCGCGACAGGTCCGCGCGAGTTGCAGGTACTTGTTGGGCTCGTAGTTTCTGTTTACCTAACTTCTCTTTCCTTAGTTCATAATATCAAGCCAATTTAATCATAAATGTTCTAACAATTGACACCCACTTAGAATTTTCTAAGTTCAAGGGGCAAATGAAGTCACAAAAGAACCCGTGTTGTCGTATACAACTACCATCCCTAGTGATAAATTTTAAGTGATGTAGTATTTTGTATTATGCTGTTATGTGATAGGATGAGCATATGACTCTTAATACGTTCATAGCCTACTTTTTGAGGTAATTTGTGGTAGCACAAAGTTGATGGACTGACCTATGTGAATATGGGGGTTACACCCAATCCCCTTTGAGAGTCCAAAAGGCTTAGGCTTTCTAGAGCATTTACGAGAATCCAGGCAACGTGTGGAGCATTGATATATTACAAATTGTGAGAACGCTTCTTGATTTGAGAAAGGTTGAGTGCGTGTTTTTGCATATTTCGAAACTCATGAAAGGTTCAAGGAGTAATAATCTACGGGTCACGACAGTAAGATACGATTATATGCATTGAGTATCAATTTAAGTCTATTAGACATTGATGCTTCGAAACTAAGTATCTACTACCCTGAATTTCCTTTTCAGATTATTTCCTTCCTAATTAACTTCTTTTGAATCATGTGTGGGATTGTTGGAGTTTATATATTAATCTATTATGTTTGCTTCAAAAGAAATTGGGAAATTAATTAATTATTAGTTTGGGTCAAGGATTATTTATTCTCTTTGAATAATTTTATCCATTAAGTCTTTTGATTAATTATTTCTTCCTTATTTTATGCCATTTACCACCACTTATTCAGTCATGGGTATGGAAATTGAGAGGTTATGTGTCCTCTAAAAAGTAATTTCTTGATTCCAGTAAAAAAGACAGAAAAATATATTCTCTTTTTATCTCCTTTCTGCTTCTTTGATTCTCTCTATCTATTCCTACAAACATAAACACTTCTCTCATCTTTTTCTTGGTAATATTCAAGACGTTCTCAACCTATTTCCCTGTCGACACCGGTGAAATAGTGATCGTGTATTCTTAGAGGTTGGTTGTCTTAAGTTCGTGTGTCGTTGCGGGACAATTTCAGCTTTAGGGCAGTGATCACATCATGCCACGATCTTCTTCTCAAACAAGTCGTTCCATTATTTACTAGCTAATGTTCCAACATAACGAACATAAAATCACCTCACATAAAATATGTAAAAAAGTGAATCAATGATCGGGGCTTAGGGGTCGTTAGTTCCTAATACGGTCAAAAATAATACCCTAGGCTAACCTAACGAATAGTATAGGAAAGTAAGGGGTCGAACCACAAGAAACTAGCGGTTTACTTAGTCAAGTTATAGAGTGAAAAGGGGGGTTTTTAATAAAGAGGAAAGGTGACTAAACTACTTTAACAAATTAAATCTAATTCAAATAAATTAAATTAAAATGGATTAAAATCAACGATTAAAGGTGTAATGACCCAGATTTTATCGGTATTTTTGCCGGTATTTATATGTATAATTATGTGTTTATTTGCTAGTTCAAAATTTATTTTGAACTATTTATTTTAATTTTTGTGTGAATAATTTCGATTTAATCGAAATGTTTTATTTCTCAGTTTTTATTATTTATTTTTATTATTATTTAATTAATTAGAATTTTTATTATTTAATTTTCTAATTAATTATTTAATATTATTTTTGGGCAAAATCGATTTATTGCATGATTTTCATGTAAATTTCAATAATTGGCCCAATGGATCCCGAGAGCCTATTTAGAGCCCAAACTTGGCCCATTTTCCCATAGAGGCCGGTTATTTGGCATGCAAGGAGTGGCTTGCCACTTGCCTTGTGTTCACACCTTGCTAGCTCTATTTATATGTGAGTTAGTGAGGCTTAAACCCATTTTTGCCATTCTAAACCTTTGCCATCAATTTGCTAAGCACATAAACACTCTCTATTTCTCTCCATTCTCACGCCATTGTTGATGATTGAGCCTTCATTTGTTCATCATCTTACCTTGCCCAAAACTTAAAGATTCAAACATCATTGATCTTTAAGCATCCTAAACACAATCCTAAACACATTATTTCAACCAAGATCATTTGTTGGGGTTGTTTCCGGGTTGTTCGTGGGTTTGTTCGAGTGTGGCCGTGCGTGAAGGTTCGTGGTTGGGGCCGTGTTGCTGTGACCGTGCTGTTGTGCCGTGTTGCTAGGGCGGTGCAGTGGCCGTGATTGGTGGTGCACTCGTGTGGTGTTCGTGTTCGAGTGGTGGTGCAGGCCGTGTGCTCGTGTGTGTGTGCCGTGTGGGTGTCGAGTCTTGGACTGCATATTTGTGTTGATTTGTGTGTTGATCTTCAACAAGGTAACATACTAACTCAACTTAATTGGTAGTACTATGTTCATAGCTTTGATTAAATGCATGTTTGATTGAATTGTTGATGTTTATTCATGATTTTGAAGTTTATCTTTAAAATCTGATTTTTAAGTATTTTGAATGATGTTTTAATGGTGGTTTTCATGTTTTTAAGATTGATTTATGATATTTTGGAAATCATGGTGATTGGGTTTGATTTTGTTGAATTTTGATTAAAAGAGGTTGAAAATGTCGTGTGGTTTGATGATGATTTCATACGTGTAGTTTGAGTTTGTATGAGTTCTTGATTGAGTTCTTGAATCTTGAATGAGTTCTTGATTGAAGTTCTTTAATCTTGAATGTGTTCTTGATGAGTTCTTTGAGTCATAGATGAGTTCTTTGAGGATCTTGATTGAGTTCTTTAGAGTTCTTGAAAGTTAAAGAAAGTGTTAGAAAGAGCCTTGAAAGTTAAAGATTTGGGATGAGATGATTAAAGATTGAGTTAAGAATGATTATATGATGTTTGGTTAGTCTCAAGAGTATGGCTATAGGCAATTCTTGGGTTAACTTCGATGATTTTGATTATTAATTTCAAGAGTATGGCTTATTCTTGTCTTTAATTAACTATGATGATATGATGATGATATGATGAGACCTTTAGCTTGATTTCTTTTCTAGACGCCCTTAACTTTGTGTATGGCTTATGCTTAGTTTTGGGTTAAGACGTTGCCCCTATTCCATCCGCGGTATCGGAATAGTTTTGGAGTCTCACTATGTTATTCCTAGTACGCTCAGAATAAATTGGGGATTAGGGACACGAATTTCCAAGTATGAAATGGGTTCGTGGGATTTGGGTGTATGGCTTATGCCCGGTCCTGACATAGTAGAAGTTCGGTTGCGTAAGATGCTTCCGTACGAGCCTAGTCCGGTCTAGAACTAGAATGATTGCACCTGAGTTAGATTTGAGTATAGAGATGTCGTATGATTGATGATGTCGAGTGATGAGTTGATTTTGGGATTACGAGCTTGAGGTTGTCTCGTGTCTTCGAGGATTGTATGTATGATGTTATTTGATTATTGCTATGTACTTGTGTATTCCCGTTAGGGTGAGTCAGTTATGTTACTCGCCACTGATGGTGGATATGTTGTGTTTTTCAGGTACATCTGATGATGATGCTCTTGCTTAGCTTTTGGGTTGGGCGAGTGGCGCTATGCGTGTTTTATTTCTGTTGTTTGTTTTCGTTTGTTTCTTAGCTTTAGACTTGTTAGACGTTGATTCAGGATTTGTGATATACATTTGTTGTATAAGACTCTAGCATGTGGTTAGAGTTACGCTTGACTTTTATTTTTAGTTCATTTGATTTTTGGACTTAGTTTGTACAAGATTGTGGGTTATTGTACATTTATGGTTTAATAATAATATTTTGAGGTATTAGTATTATTTTCTAAGTGTTGAGTTTAGTTTTATAACTACTTGACTCGTCGGTTTCTTCCGCGCCGATTTAAGCGAGTCGGGTCGTTACAAAAGGCACTAGGGAAAGGGGGAAAACGTGATATTCCAAAAATCAAGCATGGAGCAACCACATAGCAAGCATAAAATCATTTGTTTCAAGCAAGGAGATTAGTTTGTGCAAGAGGGCATAGATTTCTCAGCCGACCCACTCACACAACATCTCAACCTAGACCAAACCAAACACCATGGATCGAATCGCTCGGTAGACTAGATCTCTCATTCTCTACCTCGCTCACAACCCGGTTCGAATTACTCTAGACCATTCCTAACATGTTTTCTCTAACCTCATGCTTAGATTTCTCAACCACACTTGGTTAGTCCAAGATTCTATCTTAGAAGTTGGCCAAACTCCTAATCTAGCATTTCAATCCATGTTAGAAAACAAGCATCAACAAATTATTTCATACCAAACTAACAATTACTCCATGTTCAATAATCAAAATACCATCATTTTTCCCCTCCCCTAGCTAGAAATCTAGCCTAGGAGAGGGATGTTCATACTAACAAAAGCCATAAATAGACCAAACATGATAGAAGAAGTAGAGAAACTAATAAACATGGAAAATAACAACTAGACTTGCAAATACTACTTCAAAGATTTAAACTTAAAATCACAAACACAATGAACAAGAGGTTATAGCTAATGACAAGTAATAGCTCAACAAATAATAACATACAAGTGATGAACAAATAACAAAGAAAGAAAGATAAGAAATGTTACCAAACTAGAAGATTGAATAAATGGATTGATGCAAATGAAGAAGAAAATGTTGATGATTACAAGCTAGAACTATTAAAAATCTTGTGTTTCTCTCTCTAAAAATACTGAAAATAATGCTAAGTATCTTCATATTTCCGTCCTCTTCAAACCTAGAAAAGTTGGGGTATTTATATATTACATGAGAGAGAAGGGGAATATTCGGAATAAATGAGCCGCTGCAGGTGGGAGCGGACGCTCTGAGGGTTGAGAGCAGACGCTCCACTAATACGACAAATGGACATGCTGAGGCTGGGCAAGGGGAGCGGACGCTCCAAGGGTTGGAGCGGACGCTCCATGCATGGGCGAGCGGACGCTCCATGGGTTGGAGCGGACGCTCTGGTACCTCCCAGCAGCTAATGCCTTCTGATCATGGGCCGAGCGTCCGCTCTAAATTAGAGAGCGTCCGCTCTGACATGTCAGAGCGGCCGCTCTCATATTTAGAGCGTCCGCTCTGAGAAGACTGCGCAAAGAGCTGATCTTGTAAGGCTCATAACTTTTGATGTAGATCTCTGATTGGAGCGTGTAATATACCGTTGGAAAGCTCTTGAACTTTAGTTTCCAACACAATAGGCCCCGCATCCAAAAGATTTCCAGAAAAGAATTTATGCCCAAAATAGTGGAGGGTGGTCAAAACCGGGTTCGACCCATCTTTCTCCTCTTCTTTTACTCCCAATGCTTCCATACTTGATTTTTCCTTCCATGACTCACCCGGTTTTAGAGTCGTTTCCTTGCTTTTGCTTGGATCATGGGTCCTTGGATGCTCTTGTTTCTTTCCTTGGCTTCTTAGGCCATCATAGAATGTTCATGTCCTTCGAGGGTACTTAAGCATTATTTTGAGGTCTTAGCTTTGTGTCATGCTTCTCGAAGCTTCCCGGGACCTCTCACGATCCTTGTCGGCTATCGAGAATCATTCGGTAACACGCAAAACACCTGCATGAAAGAACGCATGGCATAAGCAACACAAAAATGCTCAATTATTATAAAAAAAAACAAGAAAACACATTATTCGACAAAAACACAAAATAAACATAAACTAAGCTAAAAAAGCCTATAACTAAGCCTAAAAAGCATTGAAAACGAACTAAAAGAGCCGGGAAAGTCGGTCCAAAAAGGGCCTGATCAATCAACCCACATAAAATTAATTGATTATAAAAAAAATAATAAATAAAAAACAAAGAGATTTTCTCAAAAATACCCATGTAGTTTTTTAAATCCTCGGATGTACCCAATTTTTTAGGGTTCTCATGGGTACCCACAATTATAATAAATTTTATCAAACTTAACCAAACGTGATTCTATATTAACGTTTTTTGAACTTTTTTGTTAACTTTAGGGTGCGTTTGTCATTGTTTTGGTTTTTCAGGTTTTTTGTTTTTTAAAAACAAAAGACAGTTTTCAGTTTTCAATTTTCAGTTTTCTCAAAACTGTTTTCATTTTGTTTTGAATTTAAATCTTGTATAATCAATAACTTTTAACTTATTATTATAATGTTATTGTTGTTATTATTATTAGGAAAACTTGTCCAAAACTACCAAATAATTGTCGGCTTTTGAAAAATACTAACAACTTAAAAAAAGTTGTTATAAAACTACCTAATAAATTAATTTCAACTTGGTAGAACTACCATTTTCCGTGTGTTTTTTCATTTTTCTGATATTATGACCCACCAATTTTGATTTCTCTATAATTGTTTCCCTAAAATTACTTGATTTTCCTCCATTGCTAAGCATACTCAAGCTTCAAGGGGAAAAAGTAGGATTAAAGAAAGTTGGATCGAAGAAAAAAGGGGGAATTTTGATTCATTTCATAGGTTAAAAGTTTGATATATATATATTAAAAGAAAAGATGAAGTTAGAGATAAAGGGAAATCGAGCATTTTTGGGGGGAAAATAGAGGAAAAATCAATCGTGAGGGGCCATAACATCATAAAAATGAAAGAAAAAACACGACAAATGGTAGTGCTATAAGGTCGAAATTGATTTATTAGATAGTTTCATAACAATTTTTTTATATTTGGTAGTAGTTTTCACATGGCCTAATTTACTTGAGAGTTTTTGTACTTGATAACCATAATAATTAACAATTTATGGTAATTCATATACTGAATGTAAATTAATTTTATAAAAAATTATTTTAAGCTAAAACTTGTGTATAGTGGTAGATTATATAACATATTTGTACGAAGTATATTATATAAGAGTTTACTTTGTTTTTTATAGTGGTAGATTATATAACATATTTCTGGGCTTCAACTATCAGCTTAAACTTTTGGTTGACATGGTCCTTTTACATGGTTAGACATGGCAAAGTCAATCCGAAACCCGATCCGAAATATCTGATCCGAATCTTGATCCGATCCGAACCTCACATGGTCCGAAACGTTCCGATCCAAACCTCACATGGTCCGAAACATTCCGATCCGAAATGATTCGACCCGAAATGGTCCGATCGGGAATTATCCGATCTGAAACGTTCCGATCCGAATTGGTCATTATCCGATTTTGGTCCGAAACTTCAATCTGAAACCCGATCCGGTCTGAATAGTACATCGGCCTGAACTTGGTCTGAATCTGAAAGTGGTCCGAAAGTAAATTGACTCGAAATGATCCGATCCGAAACGGTCCGATCCGAACGATCCGAACGATCCGATTGCCAGGTCTAAACATGGTATCAGAGCCAACGTGACGCAAAGGTCATGAGTTTAAATCTCTCCTCCCTCTCCCTTAGCTTCTAAGTGGAATTAATTCGCGCCAGGTATGATGGGGCCTGTGCTACGTCCACATTTCAAGCTCCAAGGTCCTTTCATGTGAGGGGGAGTGATAGAGTATATAAGATATTCTTGGGCCTTACCATATAGGAGATACTTAGTGTTTTTGGATGTATAGAAGTTATTTATTAGTGTTTTGAATCGGGGCTACTTAGTGTATTGAGTAGGGCTCAATTAGTCACTAAATATTATTTAGTTTTATAGGGTTTATCAAGTATTGTATAGAGGTTATTTAATATAGTCATATATGGGTTATTTAATGTTTTTTATAGAGGTTACTCACTATTTTAGAATATAGGGGTTATTAATTACTCACTAATTTAGGGTACGTTTGATTCGTTTGAAATTTTCTGATCTGATTTGATCTTAAATTTTCTAATCTAATATGAACTAAACTTTTTTGAACTAATTTGATTTTTTCTAATATGATCTGATTTTTTTTTTTTATTGTAGTTATTATTATAGTTAGAAAACTTTGTCTAAAAACTCTAAAATTCTATCTTTTAATGAAAAATACCCTCGAATATATAAAAAAAATATTTAAAAACACAAAATTATAGATCGAAAACATTTGGTAGCACAAATTTTGGACATAAATCAATATATATACTATAAGAAAAGCAGTTAGAACCACATATTGCGACGTGTCGCTCTCTCGTTAAAAAATTTCCCGCCTTTTTCCCTTAACCTAAAAAAGTAACTTTTTTATTCTATCTTAATATATTTTCTACCTTAATAAACATTGATATATAATATAACATATCTTTAGAAATATTATTCGACTTAATTCCTATAAATAATACTTGTACCTTAATTCTGTTATTATAAGTAATTTATTATTGATCATATATTAATTTCCTATATATTCTTATGATCAAAATTTTACTTTCCATTATACATTTATTGTCTATACATGTACATATTCTCATAATAAAAATAGCTAAATTAAAGTTTGATAACATTTATTGTGGGTTAAAGTTGGTTCAAAAATTGTTTAAATTTACTCCAAAATTTTTTAATTTCTTTTTTTTTTTTGCAGAAAAGGACCTTAAAAAATCTTTGTCAAAATAAACCTTTCCATCGTTTTCCGATTTTTACGAAAAAGGAAATTTTGTGTCGGAAAACAATGAAAAAGTTCCTTCTCGCAAAGGTACTTTTTTTGTTTAGGGCTCCATTTGTAAAAAAATAAAATAAAAGGTCTTTTATCACAAAAAAAGGTCTTTTCTTTCTGACATATTTTATTTAATATTATAATATTTTGTATTTCATGGTAAAATATGAATATAATGTATCAGTTATATTACACTAATTTGATATTTCACAAATTTCATTATTCAACTCCTCTTTTGGAAGCCGTTATAATTTTCTAGGGAGTTAATTTAAGTTTTTTTTATGGAAAAAAAAGAAATTCACTATTTTATGTAATATTTTTAGTATTTCATGCAAAATAAAATTCACTATAATATTTTTTAAGCCGTGCATTTTTCATGTTTAGACAAGGGTTACTGAAAATTTATTATATACGTAGTATATATGAATTAGTAGGTGTTTAATGTAATAGTTACTTAATGTTCTGTGTGACTGTGAGTGGGTTAGCGAATATTTTGTATAAAGATTACTCATGGTTTTGTGTGGGTTATTCAACATTTGGAATAGTGTGCTATTTCTATTTAAAAAAACTTATAATAATATACTACGTAGGTTGCTATTTATTAAATAAAATTTTAATATGATGTTAAAGTCACTATATCAGAAAATGAATTATGCAAATCTTTACATTATTATTTACAAAGTTAATATTGAGATTTTCAAGTCGTGCATCACACGGGTGCTATGCTAGTTGTGAAATATAACACAATTAATCCAATGATTTAGCCTTTATGAACAATTTAATAGCAAAAAAAATGGAGAGAAGAACACAATTGGAAACCCTAATTAACCAAATCCTCATTTTGAACTTCACTTACCCCATATTTTACAGTTTTTGTCGAAAAGTTGTGTTACCAAAAGTTTACTACAACTTTGTGTTGTTCAATTGTTTAAAAAGTTCTTGGGTGTTTTTCACTAAAAGGTAGAACTTTAGGTTTTTTAGGCAAAATTTCCTTACAATTAATTTTTTTTTTTTGACATGATCTGGTTTGATCTGTTTTTTTTCTAAACTGATCTGATCTTAAATTTTCTGATCTGATCTGAATTTTCTTAAAATAAGCACATAAGTGTTTATTTAAATTAAATCAAACGCAACCTTAGAGACCGCCAATATTTTTCGGTATAATGATTATATTCTATTTTGTTTAAACAAAGCTTACTCAAAATTTATTATAAGAGTTACCCAATGTTTAGTGTAATGTTTACTTTGTGTTTTGCATAGGGGGTACCCAAAATTTTGTATAATAAAGGCTACGTATTGTTTTGAGTAGGTTATTCAATGTTTTGAATAGTGTGCCAATTTTTTTTTTTTTTTGTTTAAAAATTATATCAATATAGGTTTCTATTTATAAAAATAAAATGTTAATATGATAATAAAAGTCACTCTATCAAGATTTATATTCCTGATTTTCAAAAGATCACTATATTTATATAAAAGGACGAGATATACTTGATGCACTTTCACTACAACATTATGTGTTTTTAACGTCCGCCACCAGCGGACGTTAAATTAGCGGATAGCGGACGTTAATATATTTAACGTCCGCCAACGGACGTTATACTACTGACGTCTTTTTTTTGTCGTTAATGTGGAGTTTAACGTTCGTCTTAAGTGGATAACGTCCGTCTCTGACAAACGTTAATTAACGTCCGCCAGAGACGGAGGTTAAATAACGTTCTCTTTATAGGCGGACGTTAAACTGTACACTAACGTCCGCTTTTATTAATTAAGGCGGACATTAATTTCCTTGACACGACTTTCTAATTCCCTTCTAAGACGGACGTAATATATCAAATGACGGACGCTAAATATTTGCATTTTATTAATTCATGAAATAATAATATTCAAAATTATATTTAAATATAATTATTACATTCACAATTTATAATTATTTTCTTCATCCGTGCAATACACACGTGTTTATCTAGCTATCCGCTTCATTCATACAAATACTTGTTCCATTGCATATTATAAATATCCATACACAATCTTTCATACAAAGTTTTTACTAATTATAATACTAATCCAATGTAATACAATTAATATTTATACAAAGTTGTTAGTACTATTTTTCAAATACTAATAAAAAAAGAAAGTAAACCTAACTAGGTTGCACATGTTCTGCTGGCCCCTGAGTCGTCATCTAGGCCGCCGCCCGGTGGCCGCCGAAATTGAGACATGTCTACACCGCTACATTGGCTTAAGACACTGCCGTACAACTCTAGCAACTTTTGCATCTCCTTCTGTTTTTCCTCATCTCTCTCCCGCTCTATATTTGCAACTCGGTTATTCAATTGATCTATTGCGGAAGAAGTGTATGAAGGGTTGTTCTCTCGACTTTGTTTCTTGTAGAACATGTCTACACTTGTTCTCAACCCAGCGACTTTGCCCTTTTTCCTACCACAGACTGTGTCAAAAAAACCTCATTCGGGGTTTTTTTGACACCACTTGCTTCACATTTGGCAAGATTTTTTTTCATAACTCTCCTGCAAACATTGAGATACGTGCAAACATTCATTGTAAACAACTCATTTCATGATTTCAAGCTATGTGCATGTTCTAAAACATATAAGTGAATAGAACAACACTCATTGGCATGGTTTAGGTCACGTTAAGAGCATTTCGGAACGATAAGTAGCCAAAACGGCCATTTTGGGTCGTTTTGGAGTGTTTTATTACCCATTTTCATTCTAATCAAGTCATTTTATGATTTTAAGCTACGTGCAAGTTCTAAAACATATAAGTGAATAGATCAACACTCATTGGCATCGTTTAGGTCACGTTAAGAGCATTTCGGAATGATAAGTAGCCAAAACGGCCATTTTGGGTCGTTTGGGAATGTTTTATTACCCATTTTCATTCTAATCAACTCATTTCATGATTTCAAGCTACGTCCATGTTCTAAAACATATAATTGAATAAATCAACACTCATTGGCATGGTTTAGGTCACGTTAAGAGGATTTCGGAACGATAAGTAGCCAAAACGGCCATTTTGGGTCGTTTTGGTGTTTTATTACCCATTTTCATTCTAATCAACTACTTTCATGATTTCAAGCTACGTGAATTTTCTAAAACATATAATTGAATAAATCAACACTCATTGGCATTGTTTAGGTCACGTTAAGAAGATTTCGGAAAGATAAGTAAGCTAAACGGCCATTTTTGATCGTTTTGGAGTGTTTTATTACCCATTTTCATTCTAATCAACTCATTTCATGATTTCAAGCTACATGCATGTTCTAAAACATATAAGTGAATAGATAAACACTCATTGGCATGGTTTACGTCACCTTAAGAGGATTTCTGAACGATAAGTAGCCAAAACGGCCATTTTGGGTCGTTTTGGATTGTTTTATTACCCATTTTCATTTTAATCAACCCGTTTCACGATTGCAAGGTACGTGAATGTTCTAAAACATATAGGTGAATAGATCAACACTCATTGGCATGGTTTAGGTCACGTTAATAGCATTTCGGAACGATAAGTAGCCAAAACGGTCATTTTGGCTCGTTTTGGAGTGTTTTATTACCCATTTTCATTCTAACCAACTAATTTCATGATTTCAAGCTACGTGCATGTTCTAAAACATATAATTGAATAGATCAACACTAATTGGCATGGTTTAGGTCACGTTAAGAGGATTTCGGAACGATAAGTAGCCAAAACGGCCATTTCAGGTCGTTTTGGAGTGTTTTATTACCCATTTTTATTCTAATCAACTAATTTCATGATTTCAAGCTACGTGAATGTTCTAAAACATATAATTGAATAAATAAACACTCATTGGCATTTTTCAGGTCACATTAAGAAGATTTCGGAACGATAAGTAGCCGAAACGGCCATTTTGGGTCCTTTTGGAGTGTTTTATTACCCATTTTCATTCTAATCAACTCATTTAATGATTTCAAGATATAGGCATGTTCTAAAACATATAAGTGAATAGATAAACACTCATTGGCATGGTTTAGGTCGTGTTAAGAGGATTTCGGAATGATAAGTAGCCAAAACGGCCATTTTGGGCCGTTTTGGAGTGTTTTATTACCCATTTCCATTTTAATCAACTCATTTCATGATTTCAAGCTACGTGAATGTTCTAAAACATATAAGTGAATAGATCAACACTCATTGGCATGGTTTAGGTCACGTTAATAGCATTTCGGAACGATAAGTAGCCGAAACGGTCATTTTGGCTCGTTTTGGAGTGTTTTATTACCTATTTTCATTCTAATCAACTAATTTCATGATTTCAAGCTACGTGCATGTTCTAAAACATATAATTGAATAGATCAACACTCATTGGCATGGTTTAGGTCACGTTAAGATGATTTCGGAACGATAAGTAGCCAAAACGGCCATTTTGGGTCATTTTGGAGTGTTTTATGAAAGGCGTGTCGCGCACCTAACAAAAATAACCTAACTATTCCTCCTACTTATGTAGTCGGGCAAGTAAGGGTCGAATCCCAAGAGACTAACCGGTTCAAAGTGGTTGTATTGACTTCAATTAGAGCTAAGCAAGTAATCAAAATAAGTTGAGATTTAACTAAACTAAGACCAAAAGCAATTGAAACTAATAGGAAAAATCAAAGATTAAAAGCAATTCTAGGTTTAAGAATTCCCACTAACATGAATTAATTCAACAAGCAATTCCCTTTTCCCTCGATCAATTAATCAACAATTAATAGGATGGAAGCGCCCTAAAAGTACTGGTGATTTCTTTCGATCAATCAAAAGCTCCCTTAACAATGCAATCCTACCTACTTTCATGGATTCATGCATTTTAAGGACTTTAAGCATAGCATCCTAAAATCCTAACAAATTTCATCATCTACTTTCGTGATGATTTCCTTTATCTCAATTTAGAGTTCTAAAATCAATTAAGAATCAACTTTCGTTGCAAACCTAATCACATTCATCCAATATTATTTCTAATCAAAGAATGATATTAAAACCAACTCTAAATTGAATAAATTGTAAATTAATCAAGGTTGGGAATTGAGAATTCAATTGCAAATTTATTCATATTAGGGTTCATCCTAACCCTAGAATTTGGGGAAATTACTCACACATAATCAAATAAACTAAAGCAATAATAAGAGAAGACATAATCAATAATAACAATGATAATACAAGAAATAGAGAAAGAGAAACAATACTTGAATTGATAATGGAGTTTTTCTTGAATTGTTGAAGTGAAAACAATGAAAACCAAAGAGGAAAACCAGCTCTACAAGGGAGAAGAAAAATGTGTGTGTCTTTTTTTCCCCTTCTAATTGTATCTTCCCCTTCTAACCATTCCTAATTATATTTTTATCTAAAAATAAAAAAAATAGGAAAAAGGGTAATAATGAAGCTAATAGAAGAGTACAAAGTAAGAAATATCAAGAGACATATTTGTACAGCTGGGCACGACCATGGGGCGCTGGGAACCCATAGGGCAAGACAGAATCGACAGCAACAGAGGTTACAAGAGCCATCGGGCTCTGGTTTTGCTCCTGAACCGATGGGTCAACTTCAAAAGGCTGTAACTTGAGTTGTAGACATCGAGACGAGACGTGTGACCTACCGTTGCGAAGCTGTTTGAATCTAGTTTCTAACTCAACTTGAATCACTTCAATTCGATAAGTATATCTCAAGATATGAGCAAGATAGTGAGAAGTGGTCAAGCTGAACTTTCGCAAGCAATGGCTTTTCTTCAATTTTAACTCAACTTCACCTCAATAAGCTATGCCACGACTCTCATGGATGCTAAAATCACTTCATATGATCCGAAATTTGGTGTGCATCGCCCATGATCATCAACTCTCCTTCTAATATTATCCAATTTATACGATCTTGCTTCGAAAGCTTCCAAATAGTTATAAAACTACCTGAAAAATTAAGAAAACCACAAACGAAGCGTAATAGAGTACAAAATTGATAATTCATGCAAATAATGCCTAGTATGCAACTAAAATGGACTAAAATGCTCTAAATAAGCGCCTAAATATGCCTAAAAACTATATACAATTGTGTTTCATCAAACTCCCCCAAGCTAAATTGTTGCTTGTCCTCAAGTAATAAAGACAAGATTCTCAAAGACATAAGTATGCTTCACCCTATAAAAACAACATCGCAAAATACTTGCGATCACATCCTCTCAATCAAAGCATCCAAATGATTCAATGCCTATCCAAGAGTGAAAACCATCCAAGCGAAACCAAACCTCATCATAGAAAAAATAACCAGGAATCAAGGAAAGAGTTCTCACCGGTGACACTCCTCTCTTTGTGGCGAGTATAAGATAAGCTCGATCGCTCTCCGCCCACAAATATGCAAAAGATGTGCATATGAATCAATTTTGTAGCCTAAGTCACTAAAAAGGCACCCTCCCATCTCACCAACACTCATGAGTTTGAAAGGGCAAGTAATAGCACTTAACCTACAAAAGTCGACTCGAAATGCAACACATACTCATCAATTTTGGCAAGGTACTGAATCGAGAAGACACATATAAAAGCATGATGATCAAGAAGGTCTTTGTCAAGCTTGTAATGGGGCTTAGGTCAAGGGTAGGATAGAATTTGGGAATATGTGAGCTAGAAGTCCATTTTAGGGGAGCAAAATTCAATAAGTAACGTAGCCTAAAGACGAGGCTAAAACAACTCCAATCAACTTCAAACTCCATACCACCAAATCAACCAAACAATTGAAAAACACCATTATATCATCATCAAAATATGACATATTTACAACTTGCAAAGGCGAAAATGTATAACTAATTGAAAGAATTGAAGCTTGTTTTCATGTTTTGAATTTTTTTCTTCTTTTTTTTTAATTTTTTTTTCGCCTTGCAAAAATTTTTGATTGATAAAGATGATGATGAAATAACAAACTATTGAAGCACACTCCGATAATGAGGAAACAAAGCATCCAACACCAACAATGAGCCAAAACGACAACAACAACATCACTCACCAACTAACCAAAATGCTCCCCCAAGGTAGACTTGGGTTAATCAAAAGAGGCCAAAAAGGTTTGTAATGTGGTTAATCATGAAAGAAGGGGTAAGGCTCAAAATAAGGGATCAAGGGGAAAGTGTCCTCTAAAAACAATGTAGCACGGCTCCTAACAAACGAGGGCCTTCTATCATGCCCATCATGCAGTTATACAGCTAGCCAGACTAGTACCAAGCCAAAACCAAGATCAGTGTCACACCAGGATCTAATCACACGAGAAGGAAATAATATAATATCAATCAAAGCTCAAATCCTTACAAGTTAAACTCTTCCCTGTTCCAAACAATAGATGATAAGGCTTAGAAACTCAAGTTTAGTAATATCAAGGAATCGGAAAAGAAACCAAGAGTTTACAATGACCAGTCTCAATAATCACAAGTTCAAAAAAATTTAACTATAGGGCACAGGGAAACATACTTATTAAAAGAATCCAATAATGACACCAAGGGAGGATGAAACACACTAAAAACTAAGAAAGCAATACATTTTTTGGTTGCAAGTAAACTCCCACTCCAATCCTAAGAAAAAAAAATCTACACTAAGAAAGCAATTAAAGATAAGTATCCCTCCCCCAAGCTAAAGGACACACAGTGTCCTCACTGTGAAAATGCATGCAACTAGGAGAAAGGGAAAGAGGAAGCTTACTCATTACGAGTCTAAGGGATAACATCAGCAGTTGAGGCAGTGGGGCCAGAAGCTTCAAACTGTTGACGAAAAGAAATAACTTCAGAACCAAGATCTACCACCCTCCGTTCAAGTTTATCAAATTGAGCAATCACATCTTGAGAAAAGTTTGCAAAGCAATCCATGAAAAGCCGAAACTCTCGAGTTGTGACAGGTGCCAATGGAGTAGTGAGAGGATTAAAAACTTCTGAACGAGACATCCGAGAGTATGGATGAGCAGGGCCTAAAAGAGCACTTTGTTCTTGTGGCACAAAAGCTTGATGAGCAAAGAGGTCACTAGGACTGGTCAATGGCACATCAACTGCAGTGGTAGTGGAAGAAGAGGTGCCAGGAGAGAAAAACAAAGCACCAGGACTGCTCAAACGAGTTGCAGGACAAGGAAGATGAGCATACAAAATTTTGTCAGCATCCTTTCCTTCACCCCTAACAAACCATTCAAAAATCCCACGATCACGTGTTGCCAACCATTTATAGTTGTTCCCCATCTGCCTAATGTCAAGCAAGGCATGCGCCGATAATATTGTGGAAGAGGTCAAGGAAACTCCTACATGCTTAGCAAAAACACTGATGAAACTACCCATTGTGATAAATCCTGTGTGGTGATCGCGTTCCCAAATGAAAGCGGCAATTAAGAACCGCCCGAAATCAAGTTGGCCCATTGTAGCGGGATCACCATTAACAAACCACCAAAGCATACGAAAGTCGTTAGTAGCCACTTGTCCCATATCTCCCTTAGGGTAGAAAACCTGCAATAAAACTCGATGTAACAGACGAATGACAGGATTGACAAGAGCGAAAGACTTTGTTAAACCAACTACCCAATCAGTGCGACCCATGACCTCCTTCCAAAATTGTTTTGCTACGAATCCCTTATTACCCGCTGCTTCACAAAAAGACTTAAATGAATCGGGCCCTACAAATCCTTCAAGAGGGAATCCGAATAGCTTATTAACCTGTCGTGGACTCATTTGTTTCTTCACACCACCAAGAAAGAAAGAAATATCACCCTTCTTTGAAACCTCTAAAGAGGAGAGAAACTCTAAAACCAGATCGGGATAAATATATTCTCTCAAATGAAGAATCTTTGAAAACCCATGTCTTTGTGCAAGTCGTTGCAAGTAATCATCAATCCCCAACTCCTTAGCATCATCAGAGAAATAGCAAAGAGTAGGCTTAATTCGACGACTTTTAAGAGCAGGTAAAGGTCGTGTTGGGATTGACTTAGCCTTGGGAAAATGGGTTGTGAAGATGGTGGTGGGTTTGGCTCGGATGTGGGCACACGAGGTGGCGGTGGAGGGGCTCTTTTCTTTAGGATAGGCTTTGTGGTGCTCAATGATTTAGATTGTGTTTTGTATCTTGAAAGGTCTCTTTTGGTAGGTTTCATGATGCTAAACAAAGTCTCACACCAATTAATCACCCAAAAAGTCTCTTGATTCACAAACCACCAATCACCAATTATGAGAACAACACAAATCAATTCACGCTGCAATGGACCACACTTCAACACACCAAGCACCAAAGTCAATATGTATCTTCCCGCCAAGTCCAAAGGACACTCTCAAATCATCAGACAAGTCATTACACTCTAATCTCCAAGTTGAGGAAAAATTGATAGATCCAAAAATGTCCAAGAATTGTCCAGAAATTCCTCAAATAATCATCAATTGCTCAAATAATGAATCCCCATTCATGCATTCATCAATGAAAATCAAAACCCCAAAACAATTTGCAAAGTTAGGGTTTTTTATAATTACCAATTTCGAATCTGCAAGTGGCTGCAATGAACGGCGGGGGGGAAGCAGGTGGCAGGCCGGAGGAGGAGCCAGTGGTGGCGCGTGTGGCTGGAGACGCGTCTGGTTGTGACGTTAAAATAGAGGAGAGGGTTCGAAACCTAGCTTTTCGAAACAACTGCTGCACTGCACGACTGCCGTTGCTGCGCTATGCTGGTGGTGGCGAGGCTGGCTGGTTGGCGCTGTCAGGGCGGTGCGCCGGAGGTCAGTTCGCCGGAGCAGAGAGGAGAGGTTTTCGTAGGTCTGTGCAGGGCTGATACTGCTGTTTCGTTTCTCCCTTCTTTTTTCCTTTTTTTTTTAAATTAGCTTAGTTTAAGTCAAGCCCATTTACTTGGCCCAACGAGCTATGAAAATCCAGCGGGCTGCACAGAATCAACAGAGCAAAGAGAGAAAGGAGCCCATTGGGCGTTGGGTTTCCAACGCCCAAAACAGAATTGATGGAGTTCTAGTCCATTGGGCATCCATCGGACAAAACAGAATCAAGAGATTAGAGGGGCTTCTGATCCATTGGGCGATGGAATTCCAGAGGTTGAGCAGCAACAACAGTACCTAAACATCAAACACACTACACAAACCTTGTTATTTCATTAGAAACTAAAAAAAAAAAGCTATACTAATAAACTAAAAAAATAAATAATAAATAAATAAAATAAAATAAAAAATTCACACAAATTAAATACAAAACTAACCAAAATAAAATAGAACTACTCCTAAAAATATTGAATCCAAGTGAATTCAATCTAAATTTTTTTTTGTGTTTTGTTTGTTTCTTTTTTTAAAGAAAGAGAATAAAATAAATAAAAATAGAAAAAAAATAAAGTTAGAAAAACATGGGTTGCCTCCCAAGAAGCGCTAGTTTAAGGTCATCTAGCTTGACCACCTTTTTGTTCAATTTGATTGAGGATCGGAAAGGGTGAAAACCGCTTTCCCTTCAATAGGCTCACCTTCTCGATAATGCTTGACACGTTGACCATTTACCTTAAAAGAGCCAGTAGCTTCACTCCAAACTTCGACCAAGCCATATGGAAAAACCTTCACGATTTTAAATGGACCGGACCATCTCGAACGAAGTTTTCCAGGAAATAACTTCAATCGAGAGTTAAATAGCAAAACCAACTCCCCTTCATGAAATTCACGTCTCATAATATGCTTATCATGCCACCTTTTTGTTCTTTCCTTGTACAACTTAGAGTTTTCATAAGCCTCAATACGAAGTTCATCCAACTCATTTAGTTGTAACAATCTCTTCTCACCCGCCGCTTGCAAATCAAAATTTATGGTCTTTATTGCCCAATACGCACGATGCTCTAATTCAACGGGAAGATGGCACGCTTTTCCATAGACAAGCCTATATGGAGTTTTTCCAATGGGCGTTTTGAATGCGGTTCTATATGCCCAAAGTGAATCATCAAGTTTCATGGACCAATCCTTCCTTGATCTCGCAACCGTCTTCTCTAAGATAGTCTTGATCTCTCGATTAAAAATCTCCACTTCCTCACTAGTTTGTGGGTGATAAGAGAGTCCAACTCGATGATTTACTCCATATTTCTTCAACATAGCCTCAAATTTCTTCTCAATGAAATGTGTTCCTCCATCACTAATAAAAACTCGTGGCACTCCAAATCGAGGGAAAATTGTCTTCTTAAAGAACTTTTGAACCACACGAGTAGCTATAGCTTCGACCCACTTTGAGACATAGTCAACAGCAACTAGGATGTACCTATTCCCATGAGAAGAAGGGAAAGGTCCCATAAAATCAACTCCCCACACATCAAACAATTCAACTTCAATAATGTTGTTTAGAGGCATTTCATTCCTCCTAGAGATATTTCCAGTCCTTTGACAACGATCACAAGACTGAACATAGGCATGAACATCCTTGAATAGAGTGGGCCAGTAGAAACCACATTGAAGAATTTTCGCAGAAGTCTTGTTGGTTTGATGGTGACCTCCATAAGGTGAATCATGACAATAAGAAATAATAAAGCTCACCTCACTTTCGGGAATGCATCTTCTAATAATCCCATCCGCACATCCTTTAAAGAGAAAAGGATCATCCCAAAAGTATCTCTTCACCTCCTTAAAGAATTTCTTCCTTTATTGCGATGAATAGCCATGAGGGAGAGTACCACTAGCCAAATAGTTGGCTATATCAGCATACCAAGGGGACTCATTAACAAGAATCGCAAACAAATGATCATCGGGAAACGAGTCATCAATAGGTAAACCCTCCTGAGCTTCATCATCAAGGACAAGTCGAGAAAGATGATCAGCAACAACATTTCAGCACCCTTCTTGTCCTTAATCTCCAAATCGAATTCTTGCAACAATAGAATCCATCGAATCAAACGCGGCTTAGCATCTTTCTTGCCCATTAAATACTTCAATGCCGCATGATCAGTGTGAACAATCACCTTCGACCCAACGAGATAGGATCGAAACTTCTCCATAGCATATACCACGGCCAATAACTCTTTTTCAGTTGTGGCAAAGTTCATCTGTGCCGCATCAAGAGTCTTGCTTGTATAATAGATGGCATGGAGCTTGCCATCCTTCCTTTGACCTAACACAACACTTATAGCATGGTCACTTGCATCACACATAATCTCAAATGGAAAATTCCAATCTGGTGGTTGTATGATGGGTGCAGATATAAGAGCCTGTTTTAACCTGTTAAAAGCTTCAAGACAATCATCAGTGAAAAAAAAGGGAACATCTTTGCCTAAAAGCTCAGTTAGAGGTCGAGCAATTTTAGAGAAATCCTTGATAAAGCAGCGATAAAACCCCGCATGACCAAGGAAACTCCTCACCGCCTTCACAGATGTGGGGGATGGCAATCGCTCAGTGACATCTACCTTAGCTTTGTCGACTTCGATGCCCCTGTGAGACACAACATGACCCAAAACTACACCTTGTTGAACCATGAAATGAAACTTTTCCCAGTTAAGAATAAGATTGACTTCTTGACATCTATGAAGCACCTTTTTCAAGTTGTGCAAAACAATTATCAAAAGATGTACCATAAACTGAGAAATCATCCATAAAAACTTCCATAATATTTTCAAGCAAGCATGAGAAAATTGCCATCATACACCTTTGGAAAGTGGCAGGAGCATTACACAATCCAAATGGCATCCTTCGACAAGCAAAGGTGCCATAAAGACAAGTGAAAGTGGTCTTTTCCTGATCACTTGGGTGGACTGGAATTTGGAAAAAGCCTGAATATCCATCCAAGTAACAAGAAAAGGAATGCTTTGCCAACCTTTCTAACATCTGATCAATAAATGGGAGAGGGAAATGATCTTTTCGGGTGGCCTTATTTAGTTTTCTATAATCTATACACATGCGCCACCCTGTCACAGTTCTAGTAGAAATTTCTTCACCCTTGTCATTCTTGATAACGGTCATGCCACCCTTTTTCGGAACAACTTGTACCGGGCTAACCCACTTACTATCTGAGATAGGGTAGATTATACCAGCATCAAGCAATTTCAGAACCTCTTTTCTAACTACCTCCATCATGTTTGGATTAAGTCGTCTTTGAGGTTCAATAGAAGAAGCATGATCGTCCTCAAGAATGATCTTATGCATACAAAATGAAGGGTTAATGCCCTTGATGTCAACAATGCTATAGCCTATAACATTTTTATATTTTCTCAAAACAGTGAGCAATTGCTCAATTTGTATGTCATCAAGCTCAGCATTAACAATAACAGGATATGTTTTATTTGGTCCTAAATATGCATATTTCAAAGAAAGGGGAAGGGGTTTCAACTCTACCTCAGGAGGCGTAGTACTCTCCTTATATTCTCCATGCGTCAACACCTCCACTAGTAGAAAAATCCACATATAATGCGCCACATTGGATGCGGTTCTTTTGGAACCGCATCCAAAAGTACCCAAAAATATTTAAAAAATGCACTACTTATGGCTGCGGGGTAAAAAACCGTAGCCATAAGTACTTATGGATGCGGTTCCTAAAAAACGCATCCATAGATACGTATGGCTGCGGTTCCTAAACTATTGGTTGCGGGCTTTAGAACCGCATCCATAGGTAGTTGAAATTAAAAAAAAAATTACGGAATAATAATATTCATTCATAAAAAAAAAATACTTGATAATATAATATACGAAATCATTCACAATATAATATTCACAATTGATATTGATAATATAATATTATGCTTAGAAGTTGCAGCCTCCCTTCATTCTGATATTGTACCCTTACTCAATTGATATAATATTTAGCAATTGATATTATAATATTAGAAGTTGCGCTACAGCCTCCCTTCACAATTGATAAACTTCACACCATTCGCACCAGACCACTTTTAAAAAAAAAAAAAACGTTGAGAAGACAGAGAAGTCGCAGACCACCATTCGCAATTCGCAGACAGAGAAGATTCGCAGACCACCATTCAAGATTCGCAGACCACCATTCAAGATTCGCAGACCACCATATTCGCAGACCACCACCATTTGCAAACAGAGAAGTCGCTCCACCACCACCATTCGCAGAGAAGACGAAAGCCTAGCGAAGAACGCAGAGAAGACGCTCCTCCTCGCCTGAAGTCGCTCCACCACCACAACTCAGTGAAGACGAAACCCCCAAATTGCCAATATAAAGGTAGTATTTTTTTTGCCCCAAATTGATTTTGTTAGAGAAATTAAAACCCTAAATTTTGCCCCAATTTGATTTAGTTCATGTATTTCCCCAAATTGACTTTCGTTTCTGCGGTAAATACATTTAGTTTGGAATTTGTTTATTTTTTTCATTTGGAGATATTCTGGCATTTCCCCAATCTAAAAGTAGCATTTTGTTTCCCCAAATTGATTAAGCCTAGCATTTGTTTATTTTTTTTTTCATTTGGAGATGTTCTGGCAGTGATTAAGCCTAGCATTTCGTCTCCCCAATTTCTTAGCCGTGAATTTATCTAAATAGAGAGGAATGAAGTATATATATATAAATATATATAAATATATGATATGAAAGGGAAATAGTATTCAATTTAAATTTGGAAAAAAAATACATGATTTGATAAGTTGGTAATTTGCATTAGTATTATTATTGTTCTTGTTATTGGGGAAATTCCCATTGGTAGTATTGTATTATTTCGAATTCCCATTGGTAGTACTCTATTATTACAAATCCTAAAATTAATACCACTTTTATAAAAAAAATTGCAACAGTAGTTTATAAGTGTTATTAGCTGTTAGTGGGTGTTAAATGGGGTTTATTACTCAATCCAAGTGAGTTAAGTAACTTCCCATTATTAAATTATTCCCATAAATGCATTTTTGTTAAGTTCCCAAAAAAACTGCTCGTGCTTAGGAAGAGAGGCGATTCTTCTTCCTCTGTATTTCTGGGTAAAGCTCGTTCTCTTCAGCCTGATTTTGCACTGGGTTTGTGCTCGTTTTCTCCAGCATTTTGGTCTTTGAAAGCAAACAGTAAGTTCCTCTTCCATTACTTTGATTTTTTTTTCATTGATCGTATTTGTCGAATTTTGGGGTTATTTGAGGGGTTTTTTGACGAATGAAGTTATATTTGAAATAAATTGGTGCATGCTTATTTTTTTGGGTTTAAAATTGTTGATAATTGTTTGGGTTGTAAATTGTTTTTATTTGTTTGTGTTTTAGGGTTCTGATATTTTGTTCTTCATTTTGTTTTCATTTCTTGAATTTTGGGTTATTTGAGGGCATTTTTATGAATGTAGTTTGTAACCTTCGAAAATGGACATTGTAGTTGTTTTTTTATGCTTTGAAATTGTTTATATTTGTTTCTTTAATTTATTTTTTTTCTGCTTTATTTGTCAATTCATTTTTCGAAATCAGGCTTTAATATAGGAGAGAAAATAGTTCTGAGATTGAATATAGTGGGAAAGATATTGATTGTTGTGTAGAAGATGTTGACAAGTGCAACTTACTTGATTTGGTTCATGAGTTTTGGGATAATGCTGAGAAAGAGGGGAAGTTTGTGCCTAAGTTTCCTAGGTTCTGTTATGTGTATAAAATGAAGCAAATCGATATGAATACTGATATAGATTTGATGAAGATGTTTGACACTTTTACGGGTAGAAACTTGATTAACATTTGGGTGGGTGAAGTTGAACAGCCTACTGCTGTGGTGAAAGCAGCTTTAGCTTTAAGACAACAAAAAGAAGATGGTGAGGGTGGTAAAGGTGATGTGGGTGGTAAAGGCAGTGATAGTAACCAACCCTCTGTTACAAGTCCAATTAGAAATTCCAATGTAAAACAACCTGTACACCAAGCCACAGAACCTGTGCAACTTACTCCAATTCAAACCACAGAACCTGAAATCCTCAATACCTAAGTCACACAACCTACTCCTCCTGAATTCATCAATGACAACTGGAACAATATTGAATTGACACCTGTTGAGCCAAATATGGGTAGAGGGAGAGAAAGAGGCAGACTGAGGGGTAAAGGAAGAGGTAGGGGATCAGGGAGAGGAACAACATGTGAGGGATTAGTGTTTGAGGTTGGGGAGCCATCTAGCAGAAAACAGGGGTCACCATTAGTAAAGAAGAGGGTTCCAAAGACCACTGCTTTGAGGAAAGGGACTTGGGTGGCGAGTCCAAAGGGTGTTAGAAGGCCAGCACAACCTACTGAGGATAAGGGTCATGATGATCATGAGGACAACACATATACACCAATTGAACTAAGTGAGGATGATGAGGAGATAAGCTTTGATTCTGAGAGTGCTTTGACATCAGGAGTGGATAACATCAATTTGGGAAATGTTGATGAGGGTGAGATTGTACCTATTATTCATGATGATTTTGACCCATATGAGGGGCCTGTTTGGGATGATGGTTGTGAGAACCTTGATGATTATTTGCAGAGATTATACAACAATGGAGAGTTTTATGTTGATGAAGGTTTTGGGAACATAAAACTTAAGCCTTGGTTGCTATTCACTGATAAATAACATGTGAGGGATATCATTAGGGACTATGCTATTCAATGTGGCTTTTCAGTTGTTGTTGAAACAACAACTAACTTTAGGTACACAATAAGGTGTAGTGAGGAAAGGTGTGGATGGAAGCTCCATGCTTCTAAGTTAGTTGATGGGGTTACATGGGCTATCAAATACATTGAGAATCCTGAACATTCATGCTTGGGTGTGGAAGTGAAGAACCCTATGGTTTCTACAAAATGGGCAGCAAAGGCTCTATTAGAGGACATAAGAGCCAATAATGACATTCTTGGTGGTGCTTTGAATGAGTTGTTGTGGAATAGATACAAGGTGGAGATGAGTAAGAGTACTCTTTATAGAATGAGAGCAATGGCTTTGGCTGAAATACATGGTCCACATGATGTCTCATACTCCTACTTGCCTAGTTATTGCCAAGTTGTGAAGTCCACTAACCCTGACTCAATTGCTCAAACAAGTTGGTATCCTGAAGACCATCCAGAGAGGCCACTTTTCTTTGCCTCAATATTCATAAGTTTCAAAGGGTGTATAGATGGACTAATGGGAGGGTGCAGGGGGCTGATTGGTGTTGATGGGACTTTCTTGAAAGGTGAATATGGTGGGGTTTTACTTACTGATGTTGCCCTTGATGGGAACAATGAAATGTTCCCATTTGCATGGGGTATAGTATCTGGAGAGGATGATGAAACTTGGAAATTCTTCATGCATCACTTGAAGAATATTCTATTTGAAGGAAGAGGAAACAATTGGTGCATTATATCAGACAGAAACAAGGTAATTGTACATAAACATATGATTTCTACTCCCTTTTACTCTTCATTTTTGTACTGAATATTTAATGCTCTGCTCTTGTTAATCCTTTTTTTAGTCCATTGATAATGCTTGTTCCACCATTTGGCCTGAGGTGGGAAGAAGATATTGCATCAAACATCTAAGTGTGAATTGGAAGGCTGATTTCCCTGGTCCTAGGATGTGGCAACTATTTTGGTTGGCATGTGGGGCCTACTCAGACTTCACCTTCAAGAAAGCAATGCAGCAGCTTGATGTGGAGAAGAAAGGTGGAAGAGTTTGGCTCAACGGTGTGGGTCCTAAGAACAGATGGTCTAAACACAAATTTCATCCAAACATAAAATGTGATGTGAATAAGACCAATTTTTTGAGAGTTTTAATGCCACCTTAGGTGTTGACAGATGCAAACCTGTTCTAACCTTATTGGAAGGTAAACACTACATGTTTTCTTGTTTTTAATTTGCTAAAGTGCAGACCTGTACTGACTTTATTTGTTATTACTCTTAATTGGTTTATACAGGTATAAGAAGAAGTTGCATGGTGAGAATGGCTGCAAGACAAGAGCTGTGTGAATCTTGGGCAAGACAAGATGTATGTCCAAATTTGATCAAGAGAGTGCAAAAATTGTGTCAAGATTCAAGGTTATGCAGGGTGTACCCATCTGGTCAAGGTGAATATGAGGTTAAGGAAGGATATTCAACACTGGCAGTAAGCTTGAATGACCATACATGCAAGTGTAATGAATGGCAGCTCACTGGTATTCCATGTAAACATGGAATGAGAGCAATTCTATTTGCTGGGTTGGATCCATTGAAGTTAGTACATGAATGGTACAGTGTAGACACCTACAAGTTGGCAAATAAACATGGAATCAAGTCTGTTCCTGATAGAGAACAATGGCCTGACAACACTATGCACCCTATTCAACCTCCTGTGATGAAGAGAAGTGTAGGTAGGCCAAAGAAGCAAAGAAAAAGGGGTGAAGAAGAGCAAAGGAAGGGCAAGAGGTCTGCAACAATCAGGTGTGGCATATATGGTGAGTTTGGACATAACAGATTGATATGCCAAGGGGGGCTAACTAAGTAACAAAAAGAAGCAAGTGCAAAAGGCAAAGCAGGGAAGAAGAGTGCACCAAAAGACAAGGGTTAACAACCAGCCTCTGCACCAAAAAGAAAGAGAAAAGCTACTTGTGAATATGAGAACAACTCATCTTTGGCCAAGAATATTAAGAAAAGACTAGTAAAAAAAACTTTATTTGTAACACCCTATTTGGATCGTGCTTTCAAATGTACGATCCAAATAACTTTTATTTGGATCGTGCGTAAAAAGGCACGATCTAAATAACAGTTATTTGGATCGTGCCTTTTTACGCACGATCCAAATAGGTTTTAAAAAATCGAGCATCTCCCTATTTAATTTCCGCTCTCGCGTATAGTCAATTGGCAGTAGAACTTTGCAGCTTCTCGTAGTCTCACTTCCTCACACACCATCTCATTCATTTCACCTCTGATCTGCAGCTCCGCTCCTTTTCTTGCATCGATGTCGTTCCCCTATTGCGGTTGCCGCCACCACCACTACCATGCTATTAGGTTAAGGTATGCTCTTCTATCCTTTGTTTCCCAGATTCATGATTTTTTTAGTATATAAATTAAACCCTAAAATTGATTTGGGGTTTTAATTGTTGATCTTTGTTGCAAGTTTGTTGTTGATATAAACGATTGTTATGATCCCTAAAATGGTTTGAGTATAGATAATTGTTGATGTAAACCCTAATCTTGGGATTAGTTTGTTATTGTTGCATGAAATTTTGTGAGTTTAGGTTTTCAATTTTTCAACTTGACCGAAAGTTTTACTTCGCCTTTAACAAATTTATCTTAAGCTACCTTTATTGAAGAAAATGAAAGCTCTGCTAATGATGTAATTTTTTCCTCCCACGTTCGTTTCTTTCAAATGTGTAACACCTCTTTAGAAACTTGATTTGTTTTATTATTGTAGTATTGGGAAATTTCGGTTGCTTGAAAATTGAAACCAAATTCAAAGAATGGTGTTTTTGATTAAATTGAAGTTGAATTCTCACTGGTTTCTTAAATAGAATTTTATTTTACTATGTTATAGTATTATTGATTTTATTTATTTTCATTTTTTTAGTAGGTTAATGTTCTAGTAAGGCAGCATGAAAATCCTCTTAGTTCATCTCTCTCTGTAAGTGGCAGCATATCATGTTTTAATTTCAGTTGAAATTTTGGTCTATATGGTATTTTAAGTTTACAGGTTTATTAGAATTTGATGTAGTTTCTGAATTGATGAAGCAATTAGTAGGTTCCAGCAGAATTGCCTGATTGCTTTGATGTATTTAGGGACGCATCTTTACCTCTAATGGTGGAAATTTGTTGTGATACTGAAATATTTGGTGTTGAGATTCCAGTTACTTTTTACCAGATTTTTCTCCTCCCTTTGGTAGTTTTGTGTGTTTTAGCATGTGTGTTCCGTTCTTAATTTTTCAGTTCTGTTCTTTGTCTTATTTGTCCGACATTATTAGACTTTTAGGTGATGTTTGATAGGGATGTAATTTGGGTTCTAGTTAAGATCGAGTTAATGGCTTTCTTTATTATATACCCAATTAACTATGCAAGCCATTATGATCCCTTTCCCCATCAACTTAGTAGTCAAGTCATTAATATTACCCTCATTTCCTTAAAATTTCTATTCAATCTCAAAATTAAATGCTAGTGAGTTGATAAAAAAGTCCAATGAAATCATTTAAATAACCTAAATTTATATTTTAATTGCAATTGATGAGCATAACTACAAGCAAAATACAGAATAAATTCTGCAGTAACCAATCAGAGATTAAATCAGGTACTAGATGATGTTATTGACACATTTTGAACAATCAACTAAGTGAGATGAGATATAATTTATAATATGGTATATATGACTATATGTGAAAGTACAACCCAAACATCTGAGCTCGTTGGTAGCCTATGTAACATTATCCAAACATACTTGCCGCTTGTGTTGCCATTATTAAGAGTAGATTATTAATTGTAATATGTCAAAAATCACTCTGAAGTTTTATTCAATTCATGGGCTCAAGGCTAATTTTTCTTTCTATTATATGAATCATAGGGCTCAAGTCTAATATCTAATATGAATCATCCTGCCTACCCCTCAACTTTCTAAATCAATATCCAATTAATGTCAAAATTATTCTTGAGCATCCCTTTTTAACCTAAATGCCAACAATATATGTGCTTTAATGTCAAACTTTTCAATGTTTACTGGTGAAGTGAAAGTGAAAGGCATGGTGATCGTAAGGCACGATCAATAATTATGGTAGGGAAGCCTTTGTTTGTGAACATAAAGACAATATATTGAAATAATTTAGTTATCAAAGAAAAAAAAGGAAGATAATCTATGAGATGGTATTTTTGCTAAATCCATTTTATAGCATAACAATGTTTTAGCTTGTATATGCCACTAGTAAAAAAATTGTTATTTGTAACTCCTTGTACATGTTCTTTTGATTCTTTTGTTTTCATCAGGAACTTGGCATAGATGTGAGCCTTGGTTTTTGGAGAATCTGTTTTGAATGTTCTCGGGCTGGTTGTTTTGGTTGTAACCACCACTCATGGAGGCCATGAGGAAGCAACCGGCTGCCAACAGTGGCCCGTTAATGCTACGAGACAAAGGTGTTGCTCATCTGTGGTTCCCCTGTTGTTGCACGTGGTGGACAGTTGCTGCCGGTGGCCTGTTGCTGCTGCGGGTGACCTGCTACTGCTGCCGGTGGTCTGCTGTGGTTGCCGGTGGTCAATTGCTGCTGTCCGAACCACCAGTAGTTGCCGGTGTTCCCCATGGCTTGTGTTCCACCCTTATGTGTGTTATTTCCTTCTTAACAACTATTGAATATCTAACTTAAAAACCTTATTTCTGTTTTCATTTTTCTCAACAGATTATATTTTCATTTTTCTTAACTTGGTGTTTTTGGTATTTTGTTTGTTGCATTATTTAAGGTAAAACATTTTAAAAATATTTTTTAATGATTTTGTTGCAGTTGATTGGTTCAAGGAACAATAGCGGATGTACCGTGTTGCGAGACGTTTTTCAAGGCCTTTGATTTCTCAAGACCATGTTGCGGTTGATTTAAAAAAAATATATTTAGTTTATTTTTTATAGGTTTTTAGATGAATAAGTTATTTTATGTATTTTTTTTTTTTTGTATTTTAATGTCATAGTTTTGTTTTGTATTAATAACCAAAATTATTAATAAAATTTAATATTTTATGCATATCAAATAATCTGTCGAAATATTTATATATGCTATGTTATTGTTTAAAAAAAAAGCTATTTTCTCTCTAAAAAAGGCTATTTGCATTGTGCCTTAAAATGGCACGATACAAATAACATGCTATTTGGATCGTGCCTTCAAAGGCATGATACAAATAACATACTATTTGGATCGTGCCTTCATACGCACGATCCAAATAGTATGTTATTTGTATCATGCCTTCAAAAAGCACGATCCAAATAACAGAGTATTAAGATCGTGCCTTCAAAGTCACGATCCTAATAGTCTGTTATTTGGATCATGCCTTAAGGCATGATCCAAATAATATGTCTATTTGTAACTATTGTATTTGTAACACAAAAGGCACGATCCAAATAGTCCAAAAGGCACGATGCAAATAGAGATTTTTCCACTAGTGAGACTACTAGCCTTGTGGACATTGCCACTTATTGGACTCGATAAAATGTGCTTAGCACTTATTGACTCGATAGACATGTGGTGGAACCACTTATTGACTCGATAGACATGCATGTTAACTATTACACAAACTTGCTAGGAGAATCTTTGTGAACTTTAGAGATTGATTCTTTTTCCTCACATACTTTTCATTGGGACATAAGCTACTCATTTTTCGCTAAGAACAAGGCGTGGGATATAACCCGAACTTATGTTTACACCAAATTTGGAAATGCCCCCCCTACTCATGACTCAAGGGTATTGAATCAAAGGAATCCACATATATCTCATCACAGGGGGTCATTCCAAGAGCAAAGAAACCAATAATTACAAAACAAACGAAAATCTTTTTGTATTTTTTCTTTTTTCACTCTTTTTTTTTACCAAGCTTAAAATAAAATAAAAAATAAAAAGGACAAATCAAAATAAAAGAAAATCAAGAAAATAAACCAAAACTCCAACTATAACATGAACTCCACATAATAATGCATCATGGAAAAGAATCTAAAGCATGTCAATATCACAATCAAACCACACAAAAAGGGGGAATATCTCAACCCCGGCAGCTAATCCTAATACCAAACATGCTTTATTTCTACCTATTCTTCTAATCAAATGCTAAAAAGGAGGGGTAAGGGAAAGGTCTCACCAAAGTGGTGCCGGAACTACACAGAATGGCCATCGTGCATCTCCAAAATCATAGCTCAAACCGGCACAAAGAACCTGTAAAACTACATCCAAACCATCTCTCCAAAACAATAATTAGACAAGAATAGGATCCTATCCACAATTCATCATTTATAGAAAAAAAAAAGCAAGAAATTACCAAAACATCATCAAGAGAGAGAGAGAAAGCATTGCAAATACCAAGGGAATCACCACCACATGCCCCTCCAAACTTCCTCGTTCTTTGCCCCATAATATCGAAAAAATTATAGTGCAACCCCCCCCCCCAACTAGATATGAGCACCGTCTCGGTGCAAAGAGGGAGGGTGGGGCAAGGATCGAGGAAGCTAGTCGTCGAGACCAGGGTCGGACTCGGGAGGGTCATCCTTGAATACCACCCTCTCAACCGGATAGGGGTGAGACCAATGGTATGTAAGGGGATGACCAGAGGGAGGGCCATGGGGCTCCCACCCGGCATGGTAGTAAGGTGGGAAAGTATAACCTGGGGGGGAGGGGAAGGCAGGGTCTCCACGGGGGTCACAACCACCTGGCACGGTGTAATCAAACCCGGGGTGCATAGGGAAGTCATCGGGGAGGGGGCGAGTGGATGATCCCGGACCACGCCAATATGTGTAAGTATACCCACTCCCATCCCAATTAGGGACGGGTCCCTCTTGGGGAGGGTGGTGAGGGTAGTTCACCGGGGGCAAAAAATATCCCATGTTGACCTGGTGGTCATACATCTGTGCCAAGAAAGGGTGGGGGGTGGTATGTCGTCCACAGATGTATGAGGTGGGATCATCCTCTCAAAAGTGCCCATGCGCTCGGAGATGTCCCCGAGGATCTTACCAAATTCATTGAAATCAAAAGCGTTTACATTGGGGCCCCTGTGATGAGAAGGGGCCTCCTCCTCCTCGTGCATGACCTCTTGGGCCTCCGAAGGCCCGGTGGTTTCCTTCCCTTTGCGCCGCCTCTCTCCCGCTGCCCTGGCCTCTTCGGCCGCCATTCGTACTTGCTCTTGTTTTTTCTTTACTCTCTCTCTAGCCTGCTTCTCTCGGTTGCTCATATCACTTGGCTGCAAGGGGCGTAAGGGGACCGCCCACCTATTCTCAACATCAACCGGAGGGCGGGTGACGAAGGTGCATGGAAGGTAGCACCACACCACCTCCTTCACCTTCCATACGACGTTCTTCCCTCTCTTGCCGGCCTTGGAGAGGTGACGAGCGGCAATCAAGCGGTCCGCATCTAGACGAGCCTTCTTCTCCAAAGGCTCCATCCCAAGTAACTCCGCTTGACACCTCAACTTATAGGCTAACCAAGTCACCAAGCCTCCAAACGTGATGGTCCCCGAGTTTCTAACCGCCTCCACCCTACGTGCAAAAAGGTACCCAAGGTTAGGCTTCCTCTCTTTCTCATCGGTGGTGAAGTGCGTGGGGCCCTCAGCCGCCCACCAAAGCATGTACAACTCGGGTGTGGAGACCTTCCCGAGCTCCTCCCTTGAGAAGAAGAAATAGACAAGAAGCCTTTGGAAGTATCGGAGAGCCGGATGTAGAATATCGGTAGACTTGGCTCGGTTCGATTGGTAGTCCTCGTCCCCTTCGGTGATGTCAAGCCACCAATCATTAATATAAAACATATGGGCCGGGTCCCCATCCTCATCCACACCTATGTCGGGCAAATCCTCCCCCGTGTACTCAAAGCTCCTTGCTTCCGGGTCAAATCCGAAAAAATCAGTGAACTCCTCCAAGGTGTAGGAGTGGTCCTTGTTGCATAATCGGAAAAGTGACTCGGAAGCGACCATCTTCCACTTCAATGGGGCTCAGGGAGAATGATGCGACAAATTCTGCGGTCAAGGTTGTATAGGAGAGTGGAGGTTGAGTGGGGTTCTCCTCTTGTGCATCTCTATTGGCATAAACCCAATCATTAGGGATCTCCTCCTCCATGATGCCCTCTATCCCTAAGAACCTCGCAAACTTGCGCACATCTTTGTCAATACCCATATCCTGGCAAGTGGCTTGGTCATAGAACATGGTGGGCTTCATGTCCCGGCTCAAAAGTTTCTCATACGCCCGTTGGTGTTTGCTCTCCCCAAAACGAGAAGTGTAGGCCCTGGGGCGCACCCCTTGACTGGAGGATTGCCCCTCTTGGCTCGGCCCCCTTTGGCTTGGGGATCGCCTCGAGCGCTTCCTTGAGCCAAACATTGTCCCTATGAACAAGAGAGAGAAAATTAGCAATTTGGATTGATGGTTGGGAACTCAAAGATTAATCCTAAAAACAAACATTCCCCAATTTGTGCCTCCAAATAAAAAATAACAAACAACCCATGTGAGTAAAACTCACAATCCACCAAAACAAAACAAACAAAAACAACTAGCTAAACTAATGCCAACACTATGCTTGGAGATTATAACACAATGGCCCCTACTCACAAAATACATCGAACAACTCCCTTGCTCCACAAATTCATATCAACATGCTTAATTCCCAAAGTAATAAGTCGTACACAAGAAACATGCTCAAACACTAATACCTAGGCTAAGAACAAATTTCATGGTCAACCAAAATTTACTAAGAGAAATTAAACATGAAGCAAAACAAAACAAGGGCATGGGGCAAGAATTTGGGGGTTTCATGGCCAAAAATAGGGTCCAAACTCAAACATAAAATTGCTAGATTCAAGTACCCAAAGCAAATTTTCTACAAAATCAATACTCAAAAACATCAAAGAACTTGAATTTAGCAACCTATAATCATCAAATTCACAAGGCAAGAACACATTCAAACACACACCTTCATACTCATTCAAACACTCAACAACATAAATCATGAACAAATTCAACAAAAATTGCAAAAATTGATCATGAAATGCATACATAACCTTGAATAAAGCATAAATAAGGAGTTTGAAAGCATTACCAAATGAATTTGAGCAAAAAGATTGAAACCCTAGGTGAGAGAAAACGAAAAACGACCTCCCTTAAAACAGCCCTAGCCGTACGAAAATAGTGAGGAGAGAGAGTGGTTTGAGTTTTTGGTGAGAATTTGGTGAGATTTGATGAAAAAAATGGAGGTTTTCAGATGGAGATTAATGGGGTTATGAGAGAGTATGAGAGGAGAGAGAATAAGAGGTTGGTTATATTGAGAAGACGAAGTGAAAATGTGAAAGTGTCGACCCCCATTCTGTTTTAATTCGAAAATTTTTATTTTATTTTATTTTTTTTTCGCAGAAGGTCCTTAGAGCGGACGCTCGACCACACACGGAGTGGACGCTCTCCCCAGAAAAAAAAACACAGTATGCAGTAGCTGAAGGTCCGAGCGGACGCTCCACACGCCCGGAGCGGACGCTCTCCTAGAAGAACAAGAGGCAATATGCAAACTTGGCACCAACGAGCGGACGCTCGCTCCTCCCAGAGCGGATGCTCTCCCCCAAAAGAAAAACATCAGCATGCACACTAGTAGAAAATTGTCTATTAGTATCGCCCCAATAGTATCATTTATTTGAAAAACGATAGTAATAATACTATAATTGTTTCGTTTTTTTGAAAAACGATACCAATGAATCACTATTAGTATCGTTTTTATGAAAAACGATACTAATAAGTTATCTATTAGTATCATTTTTGGTAAAAACGATAGTAATAGATAACTTATTAGTATCGTTTTAAATAAAAACGATACTAATAGTGTATAGAGTATCACTAACAGGTTATTATTAGTACCGTTTTAAAAAAAAAGGGTACTAATAGGTCTCTATTAGTACCCTTTTGTTTTCAAACGATACTAATAACCCTAACTCTTATTTCATTTCCCAGCTCCATTTCATTTCCTCTGTCGACCTAACTCCATTTCATTTCCCAAATTCCACTCCACCAGTAACCCTAATTCCATTTCCTAGCTCCCACTAACGACGACGGCGGGGCGTCCCTCCTCTGTCGACGACTGCCACGAGCCGACAACGCGTCGACGCCCACGGCTGAAGGTTGTCGCGGCCCTCCCATTTCCCAGTTCAGACCAAAAACCGTAAGTAGCAACGCCACGACTGACGGAGCGACATCCCGGCAGACGGCAGCAAGGCGGTCGACCATTCAACCTTCCCCACGCTCAAACGGTCAGAACCACGCTCCTCTAGGCTCCGACAGCAAAGGTATGTTCGAATTTTTTCTATTCGAATTTTTTTTCTTACTGGCTTGACTTCAATTAGGCAGCAATGGCTTGAGTTAGAATGACAGTGGTACCTCAAATTGGCTAGCATGGATATGGTCTGTGGCCTATAAAAATTACAATACCTTTTTTCACTTGTTCAGTAAAAAAAATGCATTGGATACTTGCCTAAATCAGATGTCATTGAGTGGATGGATTCCAAGTAAGAGTTCAAAGATGTTGGCTTGGTTGTAGCTTGCTAGATAACTGCAATATGAGTTTTTAAAAAATCAAACCAACTTAACAACTCAGAGTGGATTGGATTGAGTTTTGGAATTTTTTTCCCAAATTATGGACACCCCTAATTTTCAATATTATTTCACAATGTTGTTTGCTTTATTGTTTATTTGTTTAGTAATTAAGATAAGGTTTTGATATGATTTTCAAGGAAGCTCTTTAGAAGCTTGATTCAAGATTGTTTATTTGATTATCTTCAAAAGTGTATACAAAAAATAGAAGGCAAAAATAGAAATTATCCATAAGATGCTGTGATCATTTTCAATTGTGTATTTTGGAAGATTTATTTACAGCCCTTAGTGGGTGCCAAAAATAGAAATTATCTATAAGATACTTTGATCATTTTCAATTTGATAATCAAAGTTTTTTTGTTGTTTTTTAATAAAATTTATTGACTACTTTATACTTTTTTTTGTTATTTTTTTAATAAAATTTATTGACTACTTTATAATTGTCTCGATAACTGCTTCTGCTTGCGGTGCAGTGTTGAATACTCATTTCTGTTTTATAATACTCTGTTCTTTATAATGCAGCACTTGTTCTTTTTCATTGTATTTTTCTTTGAAATTTCATATTCCGTCATTATTTGTTTCTAGTTTTGAACTGCTTTAGCCAACTTTTGATACGTTTATTGTTCTTCTGACTTGCTGAGGATTTTCCAGGGGATAGTCTACTCCTTGGTTCTATAGATATATTAATTAACCTTCCTTAATCTGCAGATCCTAAAAGATGCAACCCAAGGCAGTGAATCTGGGAAGACAATATCACATTTTGTTCTTAATGCACTAATTTGTATGGATCATGAAAAGTTCTTCTTGAATCAACTTCAGAGCAGAGGTTTCCTTAGGTCTTGTTTAATGAGCATCAGCAACTTTTCTCAGCAAGTTTGTCTGATGGCTAAAGAAATATAACTCTACTAAATGTGGTCATTCATATCAATTGGAAGACTAAGGTTTTTTATTAAGCATTTACGCTGAAGTTGAGAAATCTATACATTATGACAATTGACGAGATTTTATGTGTCACAATCTGTATGAATTAATCTCAAGCAACAACATCACAATTTTAACTTGCAAATTTTTACATTATAAATTTAGATGAAGATTATGTGTAAAGAGTCCCTTTCGAAAAAATTATGGCTTGTTTTATTTTCTTTTGGATTAGATTATGAGGTCTGGAATTTATTTGTTACAACACTTGAATAGCCTGAATTGATGTCAGCAGTTTGCTTTTCATAATATCCATCAAAGAGATGGTGTCATTCCTGAATTGTTCAACTTCTGTAATAGGATGTTCGACACACTGCGGAGGCTTTGCAGAGAACATGTACACTTGAGGCTGAATTGGCTTTGATATTGAGAGTCAGTTATAAATATGGAAAAGCTGGGGCACAAGTCCTGTCCTCTATGAGTACTTTAGAGCATTTGGCTTCTTGCAAAGCACTATATATGCCAGTAAAGGTATATTCTATTCGTATAATAGTGCCTTTTCCCTGGATGCTTATTTACCTGGTATTCCTTTGTTTTAGGGAAGCTTAAGGCGGGCGGATACTAGGTTTGGTAGGGAACTACCTGCAAATATCAGAGTAATAGTTGCTCCAGTATTGAGATTAGTGTTTTTCTCTGACTTCATTGGTCGATGCATCTGATTATTTCGAGGTTTGTTGACATGCCATTATACTGGTTATTGCATTTTGTTAGCTGCTAAAATACATTCAATTGATTGTGACTGTATATTGCTCAAAGTATCATCCGATTTAGTTTTATCATTTATGTTGTAAGTTTATGTTCATGATAGAGTTAGTTGATTCAACTCTTACGACGTGTCTTTGTTTCAAATTTCAGGTGGTAGAGAGCTTTTGAAAGGTGGAATCGAGCTCAATGATTCGGTAAATGCTGTCAGTCCTTTTCTTATTTGGGTGCTATCGGGTGTTGCTACTGCCTGGGGGTGCTATCGGGTGCCTAGCTGTTACCCTGGGTGGCTGGCTGGGTGCTCGGCTACTGGCAGCCGCGCTGGGTAAATTGACATGTGTGTGTACTTTGGTGCTCTATGTTTTAATCCCATGTCCTTATTGGTTTTTTTATTTTATTGATGCTTGAATGAATTATGATTTTCGTGGGTAAATTTTGATTTTTTTGTTATTTAGTTGAATTGTTTCATTGATAGTTTAATTTATTGGTTAGATTAATTGAGTTTTTATTCTTTAAATTATTCTTTAATTTTCTTCATTTTTTTGTATCTATATTTCAAATGAAGAATGGAGAGGGTAAAACAGTTGAAGATGGTGATGCCTCGGTGAGTTCTTTCCAACTCCCCTTTTATTTCTTGGTTGCTTAGTTTTTTAGGATTAGATATAGGATTGAGACGATAGTTTGAGGATGTTTGCTTTGTTAGGGGCAAGAGGTTCCCGACCTGAGGACACTGGATGGTTGATGGCGTTGTGCCACAACCTTATTTGATGATTTTGGGAATTATGTGCCTAATTTGCTTGCCTTGTGGTTCGATTCTCTTGATTTGTTTTGATTTCTTTTGAATTACTCCTGTTTTATTTTGTTTTTGTTTTACTTTGGTTTTGGTTTTGTTTCACTTGCTTTCTTTGCTTTGCTTTTGCTTAAATCAATGTAACCAATCACTCGCTTCTAATTTTAAACACTCTTGCTTATCGCTTTATACAATCTCACTATCGCTTGCGTGGGCCGTCTCAAGGATCTAAATCTAACTATGTCGATCATGAATGGGGGATGGGTGTCCATTGACATGGTAAATGATTAGATTCTTAAACGGGGGCGTAGTTGTGGCATGAGATCGCAATCGCGTCACTCTAATAATTAATAAACATGTAACCAATCACATGATTTTAATTTTAAACACTCTTGCTTATCGCTTTACACAATCTCACTGTCGCTTGCGTGGGCCGTCTCAAGGATCTAAATCTAACTATGTCGATCATGAATGGGGGATGGGTGCCCATTGACATGGTAAATGATTAGATTCTTAAACGGGGGCGTAGTTGTGGCATGAGATCGTAATCGCGTCACTCTAATAATTAATAAACATGTAACATATGCTCCTTGTTTTTGTTCCAAAACACCATATTTTCCCCCAAACACATGCAAATAAGTCATTTATTGCTTACAAGAATAATATAGAACATGGATAAACCTTAAAAACAATATATATATTGATTGGTAGGAAATTGGGAACTAAAACACCTATAAACTAGCCAAAAATGACCTATGCTTCTTATTTTTGTTCCAAAATGCCATATTTTTTCCCAAACATATGAAAATAAGTCATTTAATATTTACAAGAATGATATTGAACATGGATAAACCTTAAAACAATATATATGTTAATTGGTAGGAACATGGGAATGAAAATACCAAAATCTTACCAAAAATGACCTATATGCCTTATTTTTGTTCCAAAATGCCCTATTCTCGCCCAAACAGATGCAAATAAGTCATTTAGTGCTTACATGAATGATACAGAACATGGATAACCATAAAAACAGTATATAGGTTGATTGGTAGGAACATGGGAACGAAAACACTAAAAACTAGCCAAAATGACTTCTATGCCTTGATTTTGTTCTAAAACGGCCTATTTTCTCTCAAACACATGCGAATAAGTCATTTAATGATTGCACGAATGATATAGAAGGTTTTTTGGAAATTTGCTGAAGTTTCGAAGAGGAAGTGGTTATGAAAACCACTTCCTTTGTAGTTGATTGTATTTGGAAGCGGTGCTTTGTTTAGTGCTCATAGTTGGAGGTTTATTTGGGATTTTGGTGAAGTTTTGGAGAGGAAGTGGTTATGAACACCACTTCCTTTTACTATTGTTTAGTTGATTGTATTGGAAGGCGGTGCTTTGTTGTAGTGCTCATATATAGTTGGAGGTTTATTTGGGATTTTGGTGAAGTTTTGGAGAGGAAATGGTTAAAATATGAGAAGAGTGGAGAGGGAACACAGTTTCCCTAAGGCATGAGAGGGAACACAGTTAAAATACGTGTGATAATTTATTGAAACTTTTTATTTATTTGATAAGTCAATCAATATCAAGGTATATTTGATCTGATATTACAATTATAAATGCTATCAATTGGGAATCAATAAAATTATTATATATAAATGAAAATATTTCAAACTTAACCAACAAAAAGGAAACGGAGGGAGAGCTTGCACACTTAGTGTATGTCAGGTTTTAAGCTAAGATTACTCCAAGTTTAATTAAGTGCAAATTATCTTTAATTTGCCCGTCATAGCTTAGTTAGGTGTACAACAGAACATCCTTTTTTTTAGTTTGCAGATATTGTGGCCCTAAAAGTCTAAGCAAGATGGCGTCTATAACATTACTTATATGTTTTGATTTTGAAGGATTACATTCGAAGATCTGCCCCATATACCAAAGGAGAGTTGGATGAGGTTCGCGAGCAATGGGCGAGGTTCTTCAGGCTAAATTTCTTATTGTCCGATCCTAATTAAATAAAATTTGTATTAGTAGCACATTATTTATACATTTTAATTTGTAGTTACTTCGTAAACATCGATCGTATCAAACGTTCTTGTAAACTATATTTTATTTGAATACATCGAACTTGTATTATATATGTATCGTTTACAAATTTTAATTAATTATAAAAAATATTATAGTATTGTACATTATACAGAATTGAACATGGCTGCGGATAATGCCCAAAGGGTGCATATTTATAAAAATATATATATATATATATATATATATATTTGGCCCAATAATCAAATATAAATTTAAATAAAAAAACAGTATTAGTATCATTTGTTGGAAAAACGATAGTAATAGAGAGTCCATTACTATCGTTTGTTAGAAAAAACGATACTAATAGGTAGTCTATTACTATCGTTTTTAGTAACAAATGATACTAATGGATTCTCTATCAGTATTTTTTATTAAAAAACGATAGTAATAAGCTCTCTATTACTATCGTTTTTTCTAACAAACGATAGTAATAGTATGCATTACTATCGTTTTTCACAAACGATACTAATAGAATTCTCTATTACTAACGCCTCTATTAGTATCGTGTGAAAAACGAAACTAATAAGCTAAAAAAATGATACTAATAGGGGATTTTTCTACTAGTGCCAACTGGGCACCAGGGAGCGGACGCTCTCACCCCCTGAGCGGACGCTCCATCACTTCAAGGAACTTTCTGCCTAAAATTACCCACTGCGAGCGGACGCTCCTCACCCAAGAGCGGACGCTCGCCACCTCTCAAAACAACTCCACTTACTACTTTGGCGCACACCAAAAGATTAGCCAATTGTGGGGCAAAAAGGTTAGTAATGGCCATTAAATTGGCCATCCTATGCCTCAAAAAGCCCGGAATTCTACGTTATTTCGGAAAAAAAATTGAAAAGGGAGACCTACAATGAGCTCTACCCCCCTCACAAAACGAAATTCCTCCGGAATTTCCATCACTAGCAAGAAAGAAATGGCAATTACACAAATACAAAAGCTACAAACTAAAATTGTTCAAACAACTATTCACAAAAAGGATACACGGGTTGCCTCCCGGAAGCGCTTCTTTAACGTCATTAGCTTGACGCGGGCCCCCACACCGCAAAGGCGGAGGGCACGAAGAGTGCTTAGTTTAAGGTCCCAAAGCATTAGACCATCCATAATAAGCTTTCAATCAAAAGAGGGAGCATCCCTCACAACATCCAACCGCAAGCAAGAAGGGTCGGGGATCTCTTCGTTGGAGTAGTACTTCTTGATCCTTTGGCCGTTGACCTTGAACACATTGTCGCCTTGTTGGAGCTCAAATGACCCATATGGGAACACCTTAGTGATCGTATAGGGTCCGGACCACTTAGATTTGAGCTTCCCGGCTCTCAACTTTAGCCTAGAATTGAAAAGGAGCACTTTATCACCCACCTGGAAATTGCGATCCTTGATCCTCCGATCATGCCACTTCTTTGATTGCTCCTTGTACACTTTGGAACTCTCATAGGCATCATGTCTTAGCTCATCCAACTCACTTAGCTTGAGGAATCGTGCTTTTCCGGCGGCATCCAAATCCATGTTCAAGTGCTTCAAAGCCCAACAAGCTTTGTACTCTAGTTCCACCGGTAAATGACACCCTTTTCCATAGACAAGGGGGTAAGGAGTTGTACCAATCGGAGTCTTGTAAGCCGTCCGAAGAGCCCAAATCCAACCTTAACGACCAATCCTTTCGCGTTTGATTCACCATCTTCTCTAAAAGGTTCTTGATCTCTCTATTGGACACCTCGACTTGCCCTTGAGTTTGAGGGTGGTAGGGCAAGCCCACTCTTTGGGTAACTCCATACTTCTTCAAGAGTGCACGAAAGTGATTCTTGGTGAAGTGAGAGCCCCCATCGCTTATGATGCATCGAGGTACTCCAAATCTTGGGAATATAACCTTCTTGAGGAGACGGACCACTACCTTGTGGTCATTGGTTGGGGAGGCAATGGCTTCAATCCACTTTGTCATGTAATCAACCGCCACTAGAATGTAGAGGTTGCCGCATGATGACACAAAAGGACCCATGAAGTCGATGCCCCACACATCGAAAGACTCAACATGCAAAGTATAGTTCTGGGGCATCTCATGACGCTTTGTAATTCCCCCGGTCCTTTGGCATCGGTCACATCGTTGGATGAAGGAGTGAGTATCCTTGTGCAATGAAGGCCACCACAACTGGCATTCAAGAACCTTGGCCGCTGTCTTATCAACACCACCATGACCTTCGCTTGGCAAAGAGTGACAATGCCTCAAGACCCCTTCCACCTCGTACTCCGGAACACACCGCCGGAACAACCCATCACTACATTTCTTGTAAAGGTAGGGGTCTTCCCAAAAGTAGCGACGAGACTCCTTGATCGTTCTTTTCTTTTGGTGGAATCGAAGTCTTGAGGGAAATCTCCACACACAAGGAAATTCGCCATGTCGGCGAACCATGGAATAGTCTTGGAGACGATTGCCATCAAAGCCTCATCACGAAGCTCATCATCAATAGGTAGCTCTTCCTTTTCATACATGGGGTGCTCAAGGGGCAACCGGGATAGATGACCGGCCACATAATTTTCACAACCCTTCTTATCCCGAATCTCCACATCAAATTCTTGGAGGAGAAGTACCCATCGAATGAGGCGGGTCTTAGAATCCTTCTTGGCCCATAGGTACTTAATCGCCGTGTGGTCGGTGTACACTATTACCTTGTTGCACATTAAGTATGATCGAAACTTATCAAAAGCAAAGACAACAGCGAGCATTTCTTGCTCCGTGGTGGTGTAGTTCCTTTGAGCTTCATCCAAAGTTCTACTAGCATAAGCAATCACATGAAGCTTCTTATCTTTTCTTTGCCCTAACACCGCTCCCACTGAAAAATCACTCGCATCACACATTAGTTCGAAAGGTAAGTCCCAATCCGGAGCTTGCACTATAGGCGCACTAATCAAGGCATTCTTCAAAGTTTCAAAAGCCTTAATGCAAGTATCTCCGAATTCGAACTCCCTATCCTTATGAAGCAGGTCGGTCAAGGGGCGCGCAATAGAAGAGAAATCTTTGATGAACCTACGGTAGAACCCGGCGTGCCCAAGGAAAGCTCGGACTCCGGTCACAGTATGTAGGGAGGGGAAGCTTCTCTATTGCGGCCACCTTGGCCGGATCTACCTCAATGCCCTTTTTCGAGACTTTATGGCCAAGGACTATGCCCTCCTCAACCATAAAGTGGCATTTCTCCCAATTCAAAACAAGATTCGTCTCTTGACAACGCTTCAATACTCGCTCAAGATTAGCCAAACAATTGTCAAGAGACGAACCACAAACACTGAAATCATCCATAAACACCTCAATAACATCCTCTAGCATGTCGGAGAAGATAGCGGACATGCACCTTTGAAAAGTAGATGGGGCATTGCATAGACCGAAGGGCATTCTCCGGTATGCGAATGTCCCAAATGGGCATGTGAAAGTAGTCTTCTCTTGATCCTCGGGGTGGATCAGGATTTGGAAAAATCTCGAATACCCATCAAGGAAGAAAAAGTAAGAATGTCCTACTAACCTCTGCAACATTTGGTCCATGAAAGGCAAGGGGTAATGATCTTTCTTTGTGGCTTACGATAGTCAATGCACATCCTCCACCCGGTCACCGTCCGGGTGGAGACATAATTCCCCTTGTCATCCTTAACAATGGTCATACCCCCTTTCTTAGGAACCACATGGACGGGACTCACCCACTTGCTATCGGAGATAGCGTAGATAATCCCCGCGTCACGGAGTTTCAAGACCTCTTTCTTCACCACCTCTTTCATGGTGGGATTCAACCTTCTTTGAGGTTCTATAGAGGAGGTATGGCCATCATCAAGATGGATCCTATGCATGCACAAAATCGGACTAATCCCTTTCAAATCATCAATGCTATACCCGATGACCCCTTGATATTTTCGCAAGAGTTGCTTCAATTTTTCCAAAGAAGGGTCATCAAGGCTAGCATTGACAATAAAAGGGTAACAACAAGCATTATCAATGAAAGCATATTTGAGTGAAGGGGGAAGGGGTTTCAATTCTACCTTGGGAGGAGGCATGGTCCTCTACTCCTTATCCTCGGTTTGGATCGATGGGAGCTCGTCCAATGGTTCATCCTCCACCAGCGAATCTTGGTCAAGAGAGGCTTCAAGCTCCGTAGCCTCCTTGGATTTCTCAACCCCATCTTCTAATTGCATCACTTCTTCAAGAGGATTTTCCCTTTTTCGATGAACCCTTCCACACTCATCAAGCTCATCACTCACAAGATCAACTCGGCAAAGTTTTTCAACCATCGGTTGCTTCATCAACTTAGAGAACTCAAACACCACTCTTTCATCGGCCACTTCACAAGTTATGGTATTATCTCGGCAATTCACTACCGCACCAAGAGTGTGAAGAGCTTCCCGACCTAGGATGAGAGGTGTGGTCGGGTCCTCTTCGATGTCCATGACAACAAAGTCGCATGGGGCAATGAGATTTCCAACCCGTATTGGCACATCCTCGAGCTCTCCACAAGGAACTTTGGTAGAACGATCGACCATTTGAATCACTTTTCTTGAAGGAACCATTTCATAATCCAAGAGTTTGGCAATTGAGAGGGGCATCAAGCTAACACTTGCCCTTATGTCGGCTAAGGCTCCCTTGGTACCCAAATCACCAATCATGACCGGTAGAGTGTAGCTCCCCGGTTCCCTTAGCTTAGGCGACATCTTTCGTTGCAAGATCGCACTCACTTGAGATGGTAGAGTGACCATCTCATCAATTTGCTTCCTCTTGTTGGAAAGAAGTTCTTTGAGGAACTTCGCATATGTTGGCATCACTTTGATTGCTTCAAGAAAGGGGACATTAAGAGTGAGTCCCTTCATGCATTCCATGAACTTGTGATACTTTGCATTGAGTCTCCTCTCCACAAGCCTCTCCGGATATGGAGGCTTTGGAGCATACTTAGCAAATTCCGGTGTTGTGGTTGAAGTAGCATCTTCCAAACTTGCTTTTCTCCCCCTATCCTTTTTCTTGCTTTTGTCACCCCCCATCTCTTGGCCATCATTGCCTCCCTTAGCATTTGAACTCTCCACCATGACCTCCTCTTCTACCTCCTTGTCTTCTTCACTTTGGGTGCCTCCTCATTAATTTGTTGCCCCACGGTAGGCCCATCATAAACCGTTCCCGATCTTAAGTGGACGGCATTCACGGAGTGAGAAGTGGGGTTGGCTGAAGGTTGGCCTGGTAGCTTGTCATTAGAAATTTGAGCTACTTTTTCGGCCAATTGGGCAATTTGGGTGTCGGTCATTTTTTGGTGGGAATTGATCTCTTTGATTTGGGTGCTTTGTTGGCCCAACTCCTTTTGGAATCCACTCATCTCTCTTTGGAGATTCTTGAATTGGTCTAAGATGAGTTGGGTGTCTTGAGTTGGGGTATGGTGAGGCATAGAAGGATTAGGGAATGGAGGATTGGGATGATTTTGTGGAGGGTTGAAGTTTTGGTTGAAAGGTGGCTTGTTGAAAGGTTGTCGGTGATTGGACTTGATCACATCAAGAGAACAGTGGAGCAAATCAAAGTCATCAGGGCGAGATTGCAAGCAGCTCAAAGTCGACAGATGTCCTATGCTGATCGTCGACGAAAACCTTTGGAGTTCCAGAAGGTGATAAAGTGTTGCTGAAAGTATCTCCTATGAAAGGAGTGACCCGATTTGGTCCGAAGGGTCAGCTCAGACCCAAGTATGTGGGGCCATACGAGATTCTGGAAAGGATTGGAGAATTTGCTTATCGTTTGACCTTACCTCAAGATCTATCGAAGCTTCACGACGTGTTTCATGTATGCCAACTACGGAAATACTTAAATGATCATTCCCACATAATTCAGTGGAATCATCAGAGATTGAGCCGAACCTGACCTTTGAGGAAAAGTCAGTGCAAATTTTGGACCGCCAGGAACACATGTTGCGGCGTAAGGTGGTACCGATGGTTAAAGTACTCTGGCAAAGTGAGAAGTATGAAGAAGCCACATAGGAAACTTAAGCCTCCATAAGGGAAAAGTATCCCGAGCCCTTTGTAGCAGGTATGCATCAGTTTTAGTTTTTGTGTTTGTAGTTTTGTGTGGTTTATGTGTGCTATGTGTGTGCTTCCTTATGTAAATTTCGAGGTCGAAATTTATTTAAGGAGGGGTGACTGTAATAACCCGAAAATTCGGGTTAGAAAATTTCGTGGTTATTTGTTAGGATTATTCAATTTAAAGCTCGGATCTCGGATTTCGGGCTGGGTTTTTTTAATCTAATCTTATCTTAAACTGGGCCCGGAAGCCCAATTCTGGAGCTAATCTAACCGGCCACCCTAAGCTATTTTTATAGCCAAGGGATTTTTCGTTCTTTTGGCCCATTCATCTAATCATTATTTCTATATCTAAAAACCTAATTTTTATTAATTATCCTAATCTATAATCATAGCAAACTCTGCTATTATTCCTCAACAAACACCCTCTCTTATTTCCCTACCTCATGGTCCCCTCTTCATATTCTTCATTAAATTTTTTTCATTGTTCTTTTGCAATTCCATAAAAAGAACAAGGCATCTAATCTTAAATACTTTCTCCTTAAACTCTTAAACTCATCAAGAATAGTGCAAGTATTGTGGTGTGTGTGCCGTGTGAAACCGTGCCAAACAAGAAGGTTTTCTTGTTGATTTTTCCTCTAATTCAAGGTAACTAGACTAACCTTCTTAAGTATGGTTGATTGATCATATAAATTGATTAGAATTAAAGGATAATAGTAGAATTTAATCTTGGTTTTGGCCTTGTAGTTGTCGAACATAGAAAGTGAATTAAGCATGAATTTTGAATGTAATCTTGGATGAATTTTGATGTTCTTGGATGGTTTTATGTAATTTAATTATAGACTATCAATTAGAATATGAATTATAATTGTTAATTTAATAATTTGCAAAATAATTATTGTCAACCTAGTTTGGAATTTTCAAACAATAGACTAGATGAAAGCATGAATTTTTATTGTATTTTTATGATGAAATATTGATTTAAGTATGACTACATGATTTATTTAATTGTTTAATTTAAGTCTTGAATTGATTATAATTTTATACCTATTACTCCTAAATGCCGAATGGATGTGATAAAATAAAGGGATTAAAGTTCTAGTTTTTCTTATCAAATTACGTTCATGGTTGAATCTTGATTTTGTTTTGTTAATTAATTTAATAATTAAAAATAATAAAATAATTTAATGAATAAAATTAAGTAAGTCTTGAAAATCAAATCTTATTCTTGTTATTTTTATGATGGCCGAATATTATAGGAGGATAAAGGATTAATTTTTGGTCCATGTTGAATCACGTTTGCTTAATTAATTGTTAATCTATGATTTTTGAACTAATTTAAATGTCTTAACAATTAATTCATGAGGAATTAAGATTAATATGTAATTAGACAATTAAAGCATAAATGTTGTGTTGTTAGTTCGTGATGGCCGAATACTTTGAGTATCAAAAAGAGTAATTTTGATCATATTTTGTACAATTAATTGTTGTTTGATGAATATTTAATTTAATTTTTGATTAATAATTACTTTTAATTGAATTGTGTATGTGATTAAGCAAAAGTATTAATTTTTGTTTAATTTACTCAAAAGGGCTGAATGGTGTAAGAATAATATTGAGGATAATTTGATTTTATTTTAGCTTATGACAATTTTAGAATATAAATAAAGGATTAATATAAATAAAGGAATGGAAAGCAATAAGAAAGTTACGTTTGAATATCATAAGAATTGATAAGTTTGACCAAGAATAGGAATATGATATGATAAGATAAGAAGTAAACACGATAAGAAGAGGAAAAGGATAGATGTTTTTTGTTTGAAGTGTTATAAAGTTAAGATACTAAAGGTTTATGAAGTGGATGCCTGCTTGGTGATACACGGGTCGCCATACCAGGTTAAGTCGAGGCCCCTGCCCTATTACGGTCTCTGGGCAGTTCTGGATTCTAGGATGTGTAGTCGTCTAAGTATTAATACACGTGCTGCTACTTAGGAGTTATGGCCATAGCTTAGGCTTAGTTCTTGCAAAGGAGAGCTACGGGTAGGATAAACGGGTTCTACCCGGCGCATTTTAGGAAAGTTGGGACGTACACGGGCATCCTTACGAGCAATAGTGACTGGTCCATGGAATAATAAAGATGGATTAAAAGTGGTATTTTGGGTAATAATATGAAAACATAAGTAATCACTGGGGTACGTATTTATAGAGTTTTCTATGAAATGTTATGTTTAAACTTTGATTATGTTATTCTTCCGCTGCGTATATCTGATTTAAGATGATGATTTGATTGGTGTTTGATGAACATTAAGAGATGACACATGTTTGTATGCCTTGATTCTGCCTTTTTATATGATTTATGGCTCCACATTTAAGTGGGACAACCTAGTTACTCGCCACTGACGGTGGATCCCCATTTCAAGTGATGATGCAGAAGTATGATTGGGCTATCGTTTGGGTCGGGATGTGTGTGCTTGCAAGAATACTAGAAGAAACCCGAGCCTTACTTTACTTTTTAGTTTACTACTATTATGATTTTACCCAGCTTGTTGGGTTTAGAGTTTATAGTTAGTGATTCCCTTTTTAATTTGAATAATGTTTAGTATTTTGAACTCTTTACTAGTTATTTATTTATTAATAAGACTTTTGGAATCATTGATATTACTACATTTTCCTAAATATTTAATATATTTCGTATAAGATAATGATCTGAATGTCGATTCCCTTAATAATCGACAGCTTACAAAAGTCGGGTCGTTATACCTAGAGGAGTAGATCATGAGTTCTGAAGAGATGAATGCTATGGAATACGAAAACAAGACTCCAAAGTTCGATGGAAAAAATTATGCATGGTGGAAAAACAGATTGAAGAACATAATCATTGGTACTGATTATGAATGCTGGCTGATTGTGAAGAATGGTCCATTAACTTTGATTGAGAAAGATTTTGATGGAAACATTGTGCCCAAGAAAAAAAGTGATTACACCTCTGTGGATTTCAAGATACTAGAAAAGAATTCCAAGGCGATGTCCATCTTACAACAAGCAATTGCAGACAACGAGACAAATCGAATATTTGCTTGTGTAAGTGCAAAAGAAACCTGAGATATCCTCGAACTTGCATACGAGGGAACCAGCGAGGTAAAAAGATCCAAAATCGATTTATTAATGTCAAAATATGAGTTATTTTCAATGAATAAAAGTGAGAAAATAAATGAATGTTTTGGTAGATTCATGATTATCGTAAATGATTTAAAATCTCTTAGCAAAAGTTTTTCTGATGAGGATCTTGTGAGAAAAGTGTTGCATAGTTTGACAGATCAATGGACATCAAAGATAAAAACAATGTATGAGGCCAAAGATCTCTCGACCTTGAATCTGGAACAACTAATTGTTCCTTGAGGACCCATGAGATGCTCATTGAATCAAAACCTAACAAGGAATCGGTTAAGAGCATTGCACTAAAGGGAACAGTAGAAGAAGAAGCAGATGATATAGCTATGATGGCTAAAAGATTCGAGAGACAATTTAGAGAGCAAAGGAAAAATTTGAAAAACAAAAACTTCAAGAAAACAAACTCTTCTACTGTAGGTTGCATTAAGTGTGGAGAGATGGGACATATCATTCATACGTGATTGTCTAAAGTGGAAAGACATGCAATCTAAGAAGATAGACAAGAGTGCCTTCAAGAAAGCCATGATTGCATCCATGTGGGGTGACTTTGACTCAAGATCTGAACAAGAGGAAGAAGAAACTCTAGACTTAGAAATCTGCATGAAAGCCTGGATAAATTCAGAAGGGAACAATGTATCTCACAAATCTAGAAGGAGAACCAATTCCAAAAACAACTGTTTCATGGCCAAGGAAGATACACTCCAAAAGAGAAAGGTAACCTTTGATAAAATTCGTTAAGATATGCATGATTATGAAAGGGATAATATGGTTGAATGCATTGACTCCTTATTAGATGAATGCTATCAACTAAGTGAAGTGTACATGTCTAATAAAGCTGAGTATAAAGAAAAGAGCAAAGAATGTAAAATTGCCATTGATAGTTGTGATCACTTAGAAATTGTATGTCATCAACTAAAAGATCGAATAGCTGAGCTTGAAGTTGAATTAGATAAGTGTAAGGCAGAACTGGAAACAATTAAGTTTTCTTCATCAGATAAGGACGAGGAACGTCCTAGTGACGATGAAGAAAATTCAACTGCCTAGTTCCCCTGTAACTTATCTACTTTAAATGAACTACCTGATCTTTTAGAAATAAAAGGGTAAAGCAAAAACTTTAAGTAGATCAGACTTTTTTTCTAACTTTTATCATATGATTAATGATCTTGCTGATCTACATAAAGAATTTGTTTTACTCAAAGATACACAACAGAATTTTTCCCCAGTAGATAATTAGACTTTGATTGATGAATATGAAGGACAAATATGTGACTTAATTGTTGAAATTCATCAATTGAAGCAAGACAAGCAAGCCGTAGTTGTTGACATGCCAAATGAGTTCATAGTTTCAAAACTCAATCAGTATCTTGAATACTTGAAAAAGGAATTCAACTTCATGAATGAGAACAACGATTTTGTTCTTAAACCTCTTGAACCTACGGACAAGGAGCTTCAAAATAGTCAAAGACATGTTGACAAGCTATTGAATGCTAAAATTAGTCTGAAACATCTTACCACCTTGACTGGAAACAAGGGTACAGCTGGTCGTGGATACTTCAGAAAGAGAAGCAAGACCAACTGGCACCCTCAGGAAAACACCTAGATCAAATAGTTCAAGAGAGGTAAGTATGTTTTGGCAAAAGATATGCAGGTTTATTTTCATTGTGGTATGGAAGGACACAAAATTAACAACTACCCAACCAAGAAGAAAAGTATTGAAAAGAAACAAGAAACATGTTGAACTGGTCTGGGTTAAGAAGAACTAGCTTGGACCAACTGTTTATGGAAGGGGACCCAAAAAGGTTTGGATTCCCAAGACTAACCATTGATTTCGTTTTGCAGGCTAGAGTGAAAGGTAGTACCCATTGGTATTTGGACAGTGGATGCTCAAGACACATTTCAGGAGATAAAAGCAATTTCTTTCAATAATAGCCTTTGATGGTGGAAGTGTTACCTTCGGAGATAACAACAAGGGAACCATTACTGGTATAGGTAAGATAGGTAAGACACTATCACAAGCAATTGATGATGTGTATTATGTTGAAGGCTTGCAAAATAATCTTTTGAGTATTCCTCAATTATGTGACAAGGGGAACAGAGTAGAGTTTCAAGCCAACCTTTGTCATATAGTTAATTCTCAAACAGGTGAAGTTGTGTGTAAGGGAACCAGGAAGGATGATGTTTACGTCACCTACCTGGATAGCATTCCTGAAAACAAGTCCATTTGTTTAAGAGTTGTTTCTGATAATAATAAATGGATTTGGCATAAAAGATTTGGTCATGCTAGCCTAACACTTCTGAATAAGCTAAAAACTCAAGATTTAGTTGTTGGTCTACCTAACATTAAATTTGAAGCTAATAAAGTTTGTTCAGAATGTGCCAAAGAAAGATATGTCAAATCTTCCTTCAAACCCAAAAGTGTTATGAGTACTAACATACCCTTCGAACTTGTACACATTGGTATGTGTGGTCCCATGCGTGTACAAAGTCGAAGAGGCTATAGGTTTGTGTGTGTTATTGTTGATTACTTTTCCAGGTACACTTAGGTTATATTCCTACACTCAAAGGATGAAACATTCGATGAGTTTGTAGCCTTGGTGAAACAACTAGAGAACCAGTTGAATCTGAAACTGGTTGCTGTAAGATCAGATCATGGCACAGAATTTGAGAATGCCAGCTTTATTGATTATTGTAGGGAACATGGGGTAAGTCACAACTTCTCTGCTCCTAGAACACCACAAAAAATGGTGTGGTGGAAAGAAAATACAGAACTCTTGAGGAGATGGCAAGGACCATGCTTATTGAGAGTGATCTCCCTAAGAGTTTATGGGGAGAAGCTGTGAACACTGCTTGTTATATACTTAATAGAGCTCTCATTAGACCAAAATTAAGTAATACTCCCTATGAACTCCTAAAGGGTAGGAAACCCAACATTTCACCCTTTCGTGTCCTTGGTTGTAAATTCTTTGTGCATAACAATGGGAAGAACCAGCTTGATAAATTTGAGCCTAGGAGTGATGAGACAGTCTTCTTAGGATATTCTCCTCAAATTAAAGCATACAAGGTGTTCAATATGAGGACCTTGTGTGTAGAGGAGAATGTCCATGTTATATTTGTTGAATATAACAAGTCTTCTGAGAATGCACAAGTAGAACCAGGTGAAGTCATTGGCCTAATAGACTTCACAGAGGAACAGAACACTAGGAACCCAGAAAAGATACAAGCAGGACCAGGTCCACCTGATGATTCATGAAAACCCAATGGTGGAGGACTTGGAGGAGATCAAAACGAGCATTCTGAGGGGGAATCGGGACCTGATGGTTCCCCAAGACAACACCAGGTAAGAGACTTAGGGGGAACAAATGAGCAGACCAGATATGGTTCCCCTGAGTCACAGGTAAGAAATGATCAAGGAAACAGCATGCACTCTGAAACATTTGCTTCTTATCATTATGAGAATTCAGAGATGCAAGCTGGTTCCAGTCAAAATTAAGGAGCACAAAATGACTTGTCATTCAAAAGTTATAAATACCAATCCTCTCATTCCACTGATCAAATCTTAAGTGATATCAATAAAGGGATTCAAACGAGGAGAAGTGTCTATAAAAATGATGTGTCCAGTTTGTATGAGTTATTTAGCTTCTTTTTAGTTCCTTTATGTAATTATTTTAGCATAAGATTGCACATTTTGTTACTTTTGAGTTTAAACGAGAATTTGGCTTGAAATGTAAAGTTGTAGTGCAATTTACAGTTTTTAATGAAAGTGTAGTTTAAAAGGTGTTGTTTTATTGTGTTTAGGTAATATGTTTTTATTCTTATCTATATTTTTTATTTTTATTGTTACTTTATTCTCATTACTAAGATGTAATCTTTCATAAAAGGAGTGTCTTGAAATGGCTAGTTTCTATGTACCCCAATTTGAGGATGAGGCCTTTTGGAGGTATTTCATTCGTTTGCATGATCCACTTCTAGTCCATTGTGATTGTGAGTTGTGGGAGACATTTAAGGTGATTTAGGAAGGGTTGAACTATTCCACAAGAATTGTAGTTGAGGATATGTTTAATGGGGCATTCCGATCTTTAACTTATGGTGATGCTTGGGATTACTACCATTGGCTATCTTAAGATACATATGAATGGGATAGAGTTTTAACGTTCCAAAACCAAGGGTACTCAACAAAATATAACCCTAACCCTATCACCCTCAATCCGGGTTTGGAGGATCATATGTGCTTCAATCATGAAAACCAAAAAAATTACCAACCACCCCACTACCCACAAAATGACCAAACATCACACTACAATGAGCCAGTCAAATTACCTCACCAAGGACCTTTTCCGGAGCAAGGTTCGCATATGAGCTCCTCAACCAAGGAAATGCTCCATATGCTAACTAAAAATGTCATGATTATGGAAGGTAGTATGGTCCAAATCCAAAAGAAAACAAGAACAAACATAAACAACTTGGAAAGGCAATTGAGCCAAGTTTCGGCACTTTTGGCAAGTTTAGAAAGAAATTGGGAATCGGGTGAGCTCCAAACTCAAAAGGAGTCAAAACCAAAACCCCACTTTTCTTGCTTTGAGGGTGAGGATACCATCCTTTAAAATGAGGAAATGACTCCATTTTTTGTGAATGTGGATGTGAGAGAAGAGAACACTAAGATCGATGAAGTGTTGGCTGAGGCAAGTTGAATTTTAATGCCTATGGTGATAGGTGAGATCTCTTATGGGGAAAATGCTCCCATTATAGTCCCTAATGTGTTTTTCTCCACAAAACTTGACCTCATACCTTCCTTCCCCTTGTTTCTACCTCATTACATTCACTCCCCATCTCTTGAGGAGACTTCCCTTTCTTTTGATCATCCTGATTCCCTTGTCCAAGCAACCAAGGAAGTGGAAGCTTGTGGCAATGACATCTTTCATTCCTTTTCTTCTTTCATTTTGATTTTTCCTTTTCATTTTCTTCTTTTCCTATTTTTTCTTTTCATTCTTCCCATTCCTTCCCCAACCGCCATCCCTTTTCTTATAGCATGGCTTTAATAATTGTTTTTCTTTGCTATTCTTGTTTACGAACTTTGAGGACAATGTCAATTTTAAGTGTGGGGGTAGGAAAGACATCCTTGTACATATTTCTTTTTGCTTATATATATATATATCCCGCTGAGTTGAAAACCCGCAAGGGCGGGTAACTCGGGCAAAAATGGGGGCCTTTGAGAGGTTGAAAACTCGAAAGGGTGACCTATGCAAAATTTAAGGCTAATTGAGCGGGTGCGTTGTGAGTTATTTATATATATAAGAAAAAGTTGAATTGAAAAAATAATTGAGCGAAAGAGAAAAGAGAGTAGTTCCTATGAAGTTTTGGTACAACTTCGGATGGCAATCTTTGGTCATTGGAGCTTGTTTTTGATAAGAACACTTGTTCTTGTCTCTTTTCACTTATTTTTGTTGATTATTAGGTTAGTGAACCTTGTTTGAGTTGTTTCATATATTGTGGTTCACTAGCTTGGGTTTTTGTTTCCCTTTAACTTTGTTTTGATACAAAACCATGAATTTCATGCCTAATTATGTATTTTTGTTTTGTATGAAAACAAGTAATTGAGGGCTTTTTGTTAGGAGTTGTAACTTTGCAAGCTTTTGGTCTATGGCACTCTTATACTCATTTGATTTGCTCGAGGACGAGTAAAGGCTAAGTGTGGGGGCATTTGATGTGTCCAGTTTGGACGAGTTATTTAGCTTATTTTTAGTTCCTTTATGTAATTAGTTTAGCATAAGATTGCACATTTTGTTACTTTTGAGTTTAAACGAGAATTTGGCTTGAAATATAAAGTTGCAGTGCAATTTACAGTTTTTATTGCTTTTTAGGATAATTGTAGTTTGTAGTTGCATGCGGTTTGGTTTTATATTTTCTTGTAGTCTTGAGCTATGAAACATCTTTAGGAGCATTGTTGGAGCCATTGATCATGCGCCAAGCACACTTGAAGAAATACTCAAGCATTATATAAAAAGAATGCAAGTTAGCCTTATTGTGAACCTTTAACTTCAAATGGATATATCTCCCAATCTACTGATTGGATTTTTGTGATTCAAATTGGAGGTTGTAGCTCTCTTTAAGAGCCTTCAAACGGTAGATCATAAGACTTATTTTGTCAAGGAACAAGAGAGTTATGGCTATTTTAGTCCGAACTGCACAGACATTCTGCAGGGGCGCTGCAGTAGCAATCCAAAGAAGGGCGCACCCAGCGCCTAAGAGGGCGCCGCCAGCGCCCCTCTGCTTTGTTTTACACGCGGCTCTTTCCACTTGATTTTTTAAGTTGTAATTTGGTTTTAGTATGAAACCAAAGGATTTTTTTCTTTGTTTTTAAACTAGTTTTACATTCTCTCTAAGTATTTTAGCATTTTTCTCTCATTTGTTCCTCAAGAACTCTTGAATCTTTAGTTTGTAATTTTACTCTTTTATTATGGAATCAATGAAGAATCTTTGTTCTTCAATGGAAATTGTAGCTTAAACGTGTTCCTGGGATTGGTTTCAATGATTCTTAAAAGCTTCTTGTGAGGATTCTCTAATTCTAAACTATTTCATTACTTCAATTATTTACTTGCTCTTATATGAATTGTTATTGGTTTTGTTGAATGTGTTTAGCTTGATCTTTGTCTTGTTATTGTATTTTAAAAAATCATTACTAGGGTTTGAACACAATCGATTATTGTGTTCCACCTCGAGTAGCAACTATCTTGTCCATGCTTAAGCGTATTCTTATTGTGAACAATTTAGTAGAGCTTGTTTAAATGTTAATTGTTTATTGCGTATTCTCTAAAAAATTGCATGCCTATTCTGTCTCCGTTCATAAAGCTTTTGTTCACTGTGTACTTTTTTAACATCAAGGGTTTTAGATAATTTACGATTTATCTTGTCTAGCTAATTAAGGGGACTACAAGAGTTTACTCTTGTCAATAATTAATTGAGTATTGAAGTGGTTTGGTAATTGAGAGTTTAATTCAATTAGTCGTGGAAGAGTCGTTGTAACCGAATCCTAAGATTCTTTAGATCTAGAATATTTTCGTAATCACTTAGTTGTTAGTATCTTTTTCATTAAAATCTCCAATTCCCCCCCTTTGTTACCATTATCACTAACGAATTAGTGATTTACCCTTTAATCATCCAAATACATTTTAACACAATTTAATTCAACATAAATCCGTTGCCAGGGAATGGTGTTGTTTGATTGTGCTTAGGTAATATGTTTTTGTTCTTGTTTAAATTTTTTAATTTTATTGTTACTATATTCTCATTGCTAAGCTGTGATCTTTCATAAGAGGAGTGTCTTCGAATTCCTTGTTTCTATTTACCCCAATTTGAGGATGAGGCCTTTTGGAGGTATTTCATTCGTTTGCATGATCCACTTCTAGTCCATTGTGATTGTGAGTTGTGGGAGATATGTGAGGTGATTTAGGAAGGGTTGAACTATTCCACAAGGATTGTAGTTGAGGATACACTTAATGAGGCATTCCGATCTTTAACTTATGGTGATGCTTGGGATTACTACCATTGGCTATCTTAAGATACATATGAATGTGTAGAGCTTTAGCGTTCCAAAACCAAGGGTACTAAACAAAATATAACCCTAACTCTATCACCCTCAATCCGGGTTTGGAAGATCATATGTGCTTCAATCATGAAAACCAACAAAATTACCAACCACCCCATTACCCACAAAATGACCAAACATCACACTATAATGAGCCAGCCCAATTACCTCACCAAGGACCTTTTCCAGAGCAAGATTCACTTACGAGCTCCTTAACCGAGGAAATTCTCCATATGCTAACCAAGAATGCCATGATTATGGAAGGTAATATGGTCCAAATCCAAGACTAAACATGAACAAACATCAACAACTTGGAAAGGCAATTGAGCCATGTTTTGGGGCTTTTGGCAAGTTTAGAAAGAAATTGGGAATTGGGTAAGCTCCAAACTCAAAAGGAGTCAAACCCAAAACCCCACTTTTCTTGCTTTGAGGATTAGGATAGCATCCTTTAAAATGAGGAAATAACTCCATTTTGTGTGAATGTGGATGTAATAGAAGAGAACACTTTGAACGATGAAATGTTGGCTGAGGCAAGTAGAATTTTAATTCCCATGGTGATAGGTGAGATCTCTTATGGGGAAAATGCTCCTATTGTAGTCCTTCATGTGTTTTTCTTCTCAAAACTTGACCTCATACCTTCCTTCCCCTTGTTTCTACCTCATTACATTCATTTCCCATCTCTTGAGGAGACTTCCCTTTCTTTTGGTCCTCCTTATTCCCTTGTCCAAGCATCTAAGGAAGTGGAAGCTTGTGGCAATGACATCTTTCATTCCTTTTCTTCTTTCATTTTGATTTTTCTTTTTCCCTTTCTTCTTTTCCTATTTTTTCTTTTCAGTCTTCCCATTCCTTCCCTAACCGCCATCCCTTTTCTTATAGCATGACTTTAACAATTTTGTTGGCTTTATTATTCTCGTTAAACAACTTGGTAAACTATGATTTTTGGGTGGTTGCAGTCATTGAGGTGTTATTTACTAAATAACACTTGATCTTTGGGAATTCTCCCCTTTCCTAACCCCTAAACATTGAGGACAATGTCAATTTTAAGTATGGGGGTAGGAAATACATCCTTGTACACATTTCTTTTTGCTTCCAAAAATATATATATATATCTCGGTGAGTTGAAAACCCGCAAGGGCGGGCAACGCGGGCAAAAATGGGGGCCTTTGAGAGGTTGAAAACCCGAAAGGGTGACCTATGCAAAATTTATGGCTAATTGAGCGGGTGAGTTTTGAGTTATTTATAAATATAAGAAAAAATTGAGAGAAAAAGAAAAGAGAGTAGTTCCTTTGAAGTTTTGGTTCAAGTTTGGATGGAAATCTTCGATCATTAGAGCTTGTTTTTGATAAGAACACTTGTTCTTGTCTCTTTTCACTCATTTTGTTTATTATTAGGTTAGTGAACCTTGTTTGAGTTGTTTCATGTATTTGTGTTCACTAGCTTAGGTTTTTTTTCCCTTTCACTTTGTTTTGATACAAAACCATGAATTTCATGCCTAATTATGTATTTTAGTTTGTTGCGAAAACAAGTAATTGAGGGCTTTTTGTTAGGAGTTGTAACTTTGCAAGCTTTTGGTCTATGGCACTCTTATACTCATTTGATTTACTCGAGGACGAGTAAAGGCTAAGTGTGGGGTATTTGATGTGTCCAGTTTGGACGAGTTATTTAGCTTCTTTTTAGTTCCTTTATGTAATTAGTTTAGCATAAGATTGCACATTTTGTTACTTTTGAGTTTAAACGAGAATTTGGATTGAAACATCTTTAGGAGCATTGTTGGAGCCATTGATCATGCACCAAGCACACTTGAAGAAATAATCAAGCATTAGATGAAAAGAATGCAATTTAGCCTTACTATGAATCTTTATTTGCAGTAGGTCCAACTTTAAATGGATATACCTCCCAATTTACTCATTGGATTTATGTGATTCTCAGCGGCCGCTAGAGAGGTCTCAGCGGGCGCTGTAGAGGTCTCAGCTGCTGCTGGACAGGTTGACATTTAGTTTTAAAAACGTCATAACTCCTTCATTTCTTATTAGAATTTAGCTTATGACCAGGCGTTTTGAAGTTATCGGAACAAGTTTTAACCTCCAACTTAAATCGCCTTAAAATGATAAGTGTGTAGAAAGTTATGGCCTTTCAAAGTTGACCTATGCTCCAAAAGTGGTGATTGTGATCTTGGCTTTATTGCGGAACACTTCTCAAAGCTTCTCGGGACCTCTCACGACCCTTATCGGCTTTTAAGAATTGATCGAAAACACAAAAAATACCTAAATGAATGAACCCAAGGCATAATTAACGCAAAAGTGCTCAATTATTAGCAAAATGGCAAGAAAAGGCATTATTCAACAAAAACGCAACTAAGACCTAAACTAAGCTAAAAAGGCCTAAAACTAATAAAAACTAAGCCTACAAACAACAGAAAAAAAGTTAAAAGAGTCCATGAAATCGGTTCTAAAATGGACCTATAAGGTGTTCCTTAGGAATGCCCAAGACAGCAAAGCTTCGTAAGTTGTTCCCCAAAATTTAGGATCTCCAAGATCAGAGAAATCTTTCACGGCTCCAGGCTTGTCTTTTAATGAATACAGCTCGGATCCTCTGAACCAAAAATGATACCATTCCTCAAAGGTAGCATGCGATATACCGGACTTGGACATTATGTGCTGAAGAGCTACAAACATGTACCTGCAACTAAAAGGAAGAAGTTGTCTACCATCTTTGGAGTCTTCCAATTCGATGGCAACAGAGACGACTTCAGTATAGAACATGCCAGTTATAGGAAGACTGCCAAGAGTTCGGATGTCCCATAAATTAATAGAGGTCTCGCCGGCTTCTGTAAGGAGCGTGTTTGTTGCAGGGCACCAGGACTCGCAAAAGCGTTGCATCATCGAAGAGTTACATTCATAAAGAAACATTGAAGCATATACAGCGCCTAGGAGGTCCAAATTTTGAATGTACAATCTTGTAGCAGTAGATAATATCCTCTGACCATTCCCAATAGCGAGGAATGTATGAAAACTCAACTCCGTATCTAAGCCTCGAGGACAAAGTTGCTTGTATTTGAAGGAGACGGTGTTGTAGCGTGCTTAATGACTCTTTGGCTTGGCTTTTCTGATGATGGGAGGATTTCAAGGCGACTTTGGATAGCCTGCCCGATGTCCAACATTTCAAATTGTCGGGGTTGTACTTAATTGGCCAATTTTCGGCAAGAGCTCCGGTTACAGGAGAAAAGTTGGGAAGTGTCAACTCCTTGTCTTCATTGTTGTTGTCCTTCACCACTAGGGAAGAGCCTTCAGAAGTCTTGTGAGAGTCAAATTTTACCATGTTTACCTGAAAAGGGTAAAAAAAAATTAATAAGTAACTAATGATAAATTATCTATGTTTATTTATTTATTTGGGTAAAAAAAAAAAGAAAAAAATAGATAATGATAAATATAATGAAAAGAAAAGGAAAAAGAAAAAAAAAAAGGAAAAGGGGGACACGTTTGAATTGGTCCATTGGTGCCATGTTCTCCATATCATTATTATAGTATTTTATTTAATTAAAAAAAAAGGTAAATATAAAGAAAGAAGGCAGGGCGAGGAGTACATAGGGACGATACTTTAAATAAGGGTCTGCATTTGATCACGAAATTCTGGAATTGTCAAGAATGGTACAGTGCGGAGGATTCACGGACATCAGAGTTTCGGTGGACCGGTGTTCGACGGCGGACCTCGCGGCTACAATAGATAGAAAGGCACGGACATCCGTCAGACAGCAGGCCACACAACAATAGACGGCAAACCGATCTCCGATGGGAGAAGGCTGGACAGATTAAAGTGTTGTCAAGAATTTAATTTCAAAAAACATACTTACAATAAGTTTGCATTACCACTAAGTCAAGAAGAAGAAACAAAAACATACTTACAATAAGTTTTCTTTACATTTTACTGTTTACTGTTCTAGATAATTCTGCTGCTAAACCAGTTCTCTGGTTCTATCGCTAGAAGAAATCAAGAAAAATTCGATAAAGAAAATTTAAAGAAACACTCGATTCACCCCCCCCCCCCTCTTGAATGCTATTGGGACCTTCAATTGGTATCAGAGCAAGTGATTTCACCTAGAAAAGAAGATCATGGCTTCCCATGAGTTAAGTGCAATGAGGTATGACAACAAGAAACCCAAGTTTAATGGCAAGAACTATGACTAGTGGAAAAACAGAATGAAGAACATCATCATTGTTATAGATTATGAGTGTTGGTTGGTTGTAAAGAACGGTCCGTTGCAAATCACCATCAGTGACGACTCTTGAAAAGTAGTTGCTAAAACAGAAGACTAGTAAATTTCAAGAAATTAGAGAAAAATGCAGAGGCGATGTCAATCCTTCAACAAGCTATTGGTGAAAGTGAAACAAACAGAATATTAGCATGTATTTCAGCCAAAGAGATTTGGGACACTCTTGAACTTGCGTATGAAGGCACCAGTGAGGTAAAACGTTCTAAGATTATTTTACTAATGTCTAAATATGAATCTTTCAATATGAATAGAAATGAAAACATTAATGATTGTTTTGGAATATTTATGACAATAGTAAATGATCTTAAGTCTCTTGAAAAACCTTCACTGATGAGGACTTGGTTAGAAAAGTGTGGAGAAACAGGTCACATTATTCGTGACTATCCTAAGTGGAAAGATAAAAAGTCCAAGAAGGGAGATAAGAGAGCCTTCAAGGGAGCTATGTAGCAGCTCTGTGGGGAAATTCTGACTCCGATTCTGATGTAGAAGAAGGAGAAACCCCTGATGACGAGAAGTGTATGACAGTCATCCTAGAACAGAGTGGTTAACCAGTTCAGGAGAACAGTTCATCACATATGTGCCTCATGGGGAAAACAGTTGGAACAAGCTCTCAACAGGTAACAATTTCTAAAATCCATGAGGACATGTATGAGTATGACAGAGAGAATATGCTTTAATTCTTACAATCAATCCTTGATCAATATCTTGAGTTGAGTAATGAATATAAAGATGGTAAAAAGAAATTAAAAGAAAAAACTCGAGAATGTGAAATATCTAATGCCAGTTGTGATCATTTAAAGGAGTTATGTCTTAACCTGAAAAATGAAATAGCTGAATTAGAAGTTTCACTTGATCAATGCAAGGTGGAATTGGAAACAGTTAAATCTAACACATCACAGAATATTTTATTTGATGATGAGGAAGACCTAACTGGTCCCCTAGTGAATTTCAAGCAAAACCCAGAGGACCTAATTAATCTTGATGTTGTCAAAACTAAGGTAGGAAGCTTAAGCAAATCTGGTCTGTTAAACAGTTTTTGTCTTCTTTTGGAAGAAGTTAAAGATTTGCATAAGGAACTTGTCTCAGCCAGAACAGCACAATCCACCATGGATAATATAGAGTCAAGCACTGAGGTCAGTAGGATGGTTGATGATTATGAAGATCAAATATGTGATTTAGATATTGAGCTTTATAATCTCAAAGAGAAAAATAGAAAACAGTCTGCTCACAACCAGAATGAGTCTTTGGATTCAGATCTGAGATCAGAATTTGCAAATTTGAAAAGTGATTTTAAATCCTTAGATGACAAAAACAGTCGTCTAATCAAGATTCTTGAAACAAAAGAACATGATCTGCATAATAGTCAAAAACTTGTGGACAAACTGTTAAAGAAAGAAAAGGACTTAAGTCAGGTTCTGTCTCTGAAGAGAAACTAAGGTAAGGCTGGTCTAGGGTACACAAGAAGGAAAGCTAAACCTAACTGGTCACCCAGAGAGACCGCCTGGTTAACTGAGTTTAAGAATGGAAAATATGTGACTGCCAAGGACATGCATGTTTGCTATCACTGTGACAAAGGTGGTCACATAATTGATGATTGCATCCACAAGAAAAGGAGAAAGGAAAAAAACATTAAACATGTTAAGAAGGTCTAGGTTAGGAAGAACCAATCTGAGATAACTGTTTGTGAACAGGGACCCAAACCAGTTTGGGTTCCTAGGTCTAACGTTTGAGCTGATTTTGCAGGGCAGGTTGAAAGGAGATACTCACTGGTATTTGCATAGTGGTTGCTCAAGACACATGTCTAGACTTAAATAACAGCTCCTTTCAATTGTAACCCATGATGGGAGAAGAGTAACATTTGGGGACAATAGTAAGGGTACTATTTTTGGCCTAGGTAAAGTTGGTAAGTCTCTTTCCCAAGCTATAGACGATGTTTATTATGTTAAAGGCTTGCAACATAATCTCTTGAGTATTTCTCAGTTATGTGACAAAGGCAACAGAGTTGAATTTCAAGCCGACCTATGTCATATAGTTAACAACCAAACAGGTGAACTGGTCTGCCAAGGAACTAGAAAAGATGACATCTATGTTACTTATCTAGATCAAATTCCTTAGGACAAGTCCATTTGTTTGAAAGTTGTAACTGATAAGAATCAATGGCTTTGGCATAAGAGGTTTGAACATGCTAGACTAACTCTTCTAAACAAGCTTAAGTCAAATGACTTGGTTGTTGGTCTATCTGACATCAAGTATGAAAGTGACAGAGTTTATCCTGAATGTGCTAAAGACAGTGATCAGCACAAGCAGACCACTTGAATTGATCCATATTGACTTATGTGGACCTATGAGAATGCAAAGTAGAAAAGGGCATAGGTTTGTTTGTGTTTTGACTGATCACTGTTCCAGGTACACTTGGACATTATTTTTATCCTTAAATGATGAGATCTTTGAAGAGTTTGAAGCCTTGATCAAACTAGTACAGAATAAATTGAGCACTACACTGGTTGTCATAAGATCAGATCATGGTACTGAGTTAGACAATACAAGCTTCATTGAGTTTTGTAGAGAAAATGGAGTAATTTAGAACACCTCAATAGAATGCAGTAGTTGAGAGGAAGAACATAACATTGGAGGAGATAGCCAGAACAATGTTGAATGAAAGTGGTCTCCCTAAAGGTTTTTGGAAAGAAGCTGTACACACAGCTTGTTATATTTTGAATAGAGCCTTGTTAAGACCATTGGTAAAGAAGACACCTTATGAAATTCTAAAGGGTAGAAAACCCAATATTGCACACTTAAGAATTTTTAGATGTAGATGTTTTGTGCACAATAATGGGAAAGAACAGCTTGATAAATTTGACCCTAGAAGTGATGAAGGAGTTTTTTTTGGATACTCTCCACACAGTATGGCTTACAGAGTTTTCAATAGGAGAACACTGTGTGTTGAAGAGAGTGTTCATGTGATTTTTGATGAATTTAACATGCTCTCTGAGATTTCACAGGTAACACATGATGACTCCATTGGTTTAATGGAATTCACTGGAGAACAACCAACTGTTCAAGGCACTAAAGACCTAGCTGAACCAGACCCACCCAATGTGCCTCCAAATCTGAATGGAGAAGAGCCTGGAGGAGATTAAGGAGATTCAGATGAAAATTAGAGTGAGTTTAAAATGAGCATGATGTGAGAACTTGGTTTCTTCCTTGGCCTACAGATCAAGCAAACTGATGACGGAATCATGATACATCACCAAAAGTACGTTCTGGAGCTTCTAAAGATGTATGTCATGCAGAATAGTAAGGCATATGATACACCTGTTCCAACTTCCACAAAGCTTGATGCAGATGACAAAGGAACAACTATGGATCCTACACTGTTCAGAGGCATGATTGGATCACTATTGTATCTCATTGCCAGCAGACTAGATATTGTATTCTTTGTAGGGTTATATGCCAAATTTCATTGTAATCCTGAGGAATCACATTTGAAAGCAGTAAGAAGGATTCTCAGGTATTTGGTAGGTATTGATGATTTATGTTTGTGGTATCCTAGAGGTAGTACAATTGCACTGGTTCGATATACTGATGTTGATTATGCAGGTTTCTTAGTTGACAGAAAAAGTACTTCAGCTATGGCACACTTTGTGGGATCATGTTTGATCTCATGGGGTTCGAAGAAGCAGAACATTGTAGCTTTATCCACAGCAGAAGCTCAATATATTACAATTGTTGTTTGTTGTTCTCAACTGCTTTGGGTAAAGAGTCAATTGAAAGACTTTGGAGTGTTGTTAGATAAAGTCCCTATCTTCTGTGATAACACTAGTGCCATTAACATTTCCAAAAATCCAGTTCAACACTCAAAGACCAAGCACATAGAGATAAGACATCATTTCTTATAGGATAATAATGTTGAGAAGGGTCTTGTTGAGTTGCAATTTTGCAAAAGTGAGATCAGATTGCAGATATCTTCACTAAACCATTAAGTAGAATTTCTTTTTATAGGCTTAGGTTGTTGTTAGGACTAATCAGAATTAGAAATTAGTACTTTACTTAAATTTAGGTCAAGGTTCTTTTAGTTAGACTACAGGTAATAAAATTAGTCTAATTGGTTAAAAAGGCTTCTTATGACTAAATCATTATTTTTGGCTAGAGTAATGTTCATGGATGTATGGATTGCTTGCATAAACATTGTTGAATCTATTTGTTCTATCTTGATGCATGAACATGTGAGTTGTCTAAGTTGCCTAGAATAGTTGAATTGTGTAGTGATTTGAGCTAGTACGGGTGAACAACAGAATACTACAGATATGTTTTTGTTGTATTAATTTTTAACAAAATTAAAATAAGTATTTTATTCCTTCTGTAAGGGATAAGTACTTTGGCATTTGGTTTTCATTATTTAGGCATGCATGAGTGATGGAAGGAAACTTCCACACGTGCCTTTCACTTAGTGGCAGTTAAGGAAGTTAATGAACTTTCTTTTGAACTTCCTTTCTTTGTAACTGACCACTACTCCCACTTCCCTCATTTATTCTGCTTCACTGTCTTCATATTACTCCACACTCAGGTTATTTCATTCATCATCTCTCTCACTTCATCTTATCTCGAATCCAAAATCATCATCTCTCAAAAATCTCTGCAAGTTCAAGCAAGAAAAATGGTGAGAATTAAGGGCTTAGGTAAAGCAAAGAAGAAGAGTAATTCTGGAAATGCATCTTCATCACCCTCTGTAGCAGAATCTGATAGCTCTATGGACAAAGGGAATGTGTCAGACGCAGTAACTCCACAAGTGACCAAGCAACAAACACCAAAACCACCTCCAACCACAAAAACCTCCACCACAAAATCAACCTCAACCATCAAAACCACCTCATTATCTGCTGAGAAAATTGTCGAAACCGAAACCCTCCTTTCTCCCACTCCTATCTCCATAGTACCTCCATCTATTGAACCCACATCACCTCAAACAACTCAAAATGAACCTTCAACTGAAGCTGATGTCGAGGGGGAACAACAAGTCGAGAAGGATTTGAAGGAGAAAGTGTCGAGGAAGAGCCAAAAGTGGCTGAAGAAGAAGAAGTTCAGTTTGTAGGTGAGGCAAAGGGGCCTCTAGTTCAGGTAATTAGCAAAAGTTTTACTAGATCTGGTAGCGTAGTCAAACAGGAGATTTCTGACTGATTCTCCAAAGTTCACACCCACTAAAAGTGTGAAGAGAAAAACACCTGTTTTCAAAACAACCAAAGGTAAATCTACCGTTTCTACTACTGTTTATGTTAGGAATGTTATGTCTGGTTGTGGATGTGAGAATGGATATTTTGATATGCCTGCTTTGTCTGAGGTTAAGGAAATTTTAGAATTTCAGGGTTGGATGGGTTTGTTTAAAACTGTTAGAAAGGCTTATGTAGAGGATATTAGGGTATTTTATGAGAATTTGGAATTATGCCCTGATATGGGTGTTAGCTCTACTATTTCTGGTGTTAAGTTAGATTTGTCTGTTCACTGGCTTGAAAGAGTAGTGTGATCTTAGAATGACCTCCCCTTATCCATGACCTAAGTCTATTTTCGATTGATTCACAATTCATGGTGGTATGAGTTGTGGATCTCTTAACCCTAGTCCCTTTTATTTCTGTAGCCATAGTTTAGTTTTAGTCGTTGCTTCTATGTTTGTGATATGAAGATACTTAGGGATGAGTATTCAAAATATTGTTCTCATGGTTGGCCTAGTGTTGGTGGGGTCACAACAAATGATATAATTAAGTTTTTTTTGGGAGAGTATTAGCCAAGAAAGATGCTATCTTGCTAAGAATTTGACAAAACCAATCATGTTGGTGTTGCATTCTATATGCAACAAAGTGCTTTTACCTAAGGCACAGGGTAGGGGATCAGTTAGGATAATGGACATGGTGCTTATGTACCTAATGATGAAGAAGGTTAAGACCAATCTCCCCTCTCTGATGCTAGACCACATGATTGTGTGCAAGACCTCTCAATCGCATTCCCTTCCATATGGCTCAATACTTACTTCTGTGATAATCAAGAATGGTATCAAACTAGGTGGAGAAACTGTGGTAGGACAGAAATTTTCAATGAAGATTCTTAGGCAGAAAGGACTGGAAGCATCTGGTTCTGTTTTTGTTAGGAGAGACCAGGAGCCTGTTCAACCTGCTGCAACAAAAAGGAATAGTAGTGTGCCTGCTTCTTCTGTAGATCTCACTCTCCTTCTAGATAGGATGGTAAAGCAGGAGGAAACCCTTAGCACGCTAATGACATTGATTAGAGGGTTGACTGATAGTATGACTTAGAAACAGGTGTCTCTGGAGAAGAGGTTGATAGCCACAGAACTTCAGGTTTTACAGATAGAAGGGGTAGCAAAAGAGGATGCTGGTCAATCTTCAGGAAAATCTAAACCAGCAGGGGAACCAGTTGATAGTGAGAAGGATGCAGGAGAAACTTCCTCAACAGAGAAAGCTGCACACGAATCTGAAGAAGTTGCAGAGGTATCTGAAGATGATGATGATGTCTCTTATCCTAATGCTGCGCTTGATGATGATGAGGATGATGATGGTGATGAGTGATGCCTGCCATTAGCCTTCTTATTCCCCTTTCCCATTCTGCCCATCTTCTTTTAGTATTACTGTTTTCTTACCATTTTACAAAACAATTTATCTGTAATTTGGTGTCCTTTCATACTCTATTGGTTTGTGTTGCTAACTCTTTGAACTGTTTTTGCGATAGTGAGTTGATGACTCACTAGGGACTGTTGACAGGTTTAACATTTGGTAGTATGGCCTACCTTTTTGATGAATGCATGAAATTCGCTTGCTTTACTTGTTTGTGAATATTTTTTAATGATGCCAAAAGGGGGAAATTAGGTCATTTGAAGTTTTGATAAAGCCAAATGAAACTAGTCGAATATACCTTCGTCTAATTATTAGTCCAGAAGCTTAAGTGTTTTGTTGAACCTTATTTTTGATGATGACAATATAATATTCTATGATTAAATAAAATGGATTTATAGAGAATCGACTAAAAGTAATTTTAGTTGAAATTAAATTTATTTTATATTTTATATTTCATATATTCTATGTTATATATTTATAGAGAATAAATTAGATGAGTGTCTAATTTGTATTAAACATATTTCATTTAATATATACTTGATATTTTGTAGAATATATTTATTGGGAACAAAATTAGAGGAGTATCTAATTTTGAATTAAATACATTTTATTAAATATGTTCGAACTCTTATCTTATGTTAATTTATTGGAATACTAATCTTGGTGTGGTGCAGGAAATTATTTTTGCTAGTATAAGACTAGTATGTCACTCGTATAAATAGAATTAGATACTTAAACTAATATTTATGTTGGTTTTAGTATAATGTTTAAGTAACTTATTATTAGTAGTGCTATTTAATTTCTTTCTTTTTCTTTTACTAAAAAACCGTGTTTTTAGTCCATTTTAATTAGGAGTATTTTTAGTAGGTGGTTAGTGGAAAAGAATTTTGAAAATTAGAAAATAAAATTTTTAGGTTGAGTCATACGCGTAGTAGGGTGATTTATTTGCCAAAATTATTTAAGTATTTTTAGAATTAGTTTCTAGTCAAACCCATTTTAATAGGAAGTGGTTAGTGGGTTTGCTTCCTCTATTCGTATGACTAGAACAATTAGGAATTAGTTTTTGAATTTTAAAAATTTGTTTTTGTTGAGTCAACCCATTATTTTAGGAGTGCTTAATGGATGGGTAAGAAGTGTTTGGTCATACTTGAGAATAGGGAGTGTGTTGAGTATGTTGACTAGATTAGTAAGGTAGTTATGCTAATTAGTTTTAATAAATAAAAATCCGATTTTTATTTTATCCCTCAAGTCACACGTTTTTTTTGTATTGACCAAGTGTTAATGTACTTAGTCTTATATTAGGGTTTGTTCTTTTGTTTGTTATGCTTGTTCTTTGGTCAACCTAATTTGTAGGGGTAAATGGGCAAGACCACTGCTCTATGCGTGTGGAAGAGACTTCTTCTCCAAGGCAAAAGAATTAGGACAAAGCTTCACTTATAAATACAAGAGCTGCCAGCATTTTCGAGACACACCACAACCAAGAGAGAATTCAGAGATCAAGATTTTCGAGTGCAAAAATTATTCTAGTGTTCTTTGATTTTTCGATCATTAGTTTTTCAATTGTAATTCATAGTGATAAGGGTTGGGTGAGAGAAAAATGAAAAAGAAAATTTGATTGTAATCAAGAAAAAAGAAAGAGAGAATTCAGATTTCATTCGAAATCTGGAGTGAGAAAAATCGATCTTTAGTAAGATCGTGGCATCAGTTCAGGGGGAACAGGTGTCAGGGGGAACAAGTTCCTAGTGGAACGTAGAGAATAGAGAAGGTCCTTTTTATAGGTTGTAACAGAGTCGTTTGGCCTATAATTAATAAGAGAAGTCCAACAGTCAAAATCCCTCGTGGTCAAGGTTTTTCTTCCTATTTGGGCTAGGAAGTTTTCCTTGTAGGTTAAATCTTTCTCTCTTTTATTTCTATTTGGTCTTACTTTCGAGTTTAAGTTAAAATTCCGCAAAAACTACAAAAACTCCCTCAACTACAATTCACCCCCCTCTTGCAGTTGCTATTCATATTACATCAATTGGTATCAGAGCCAGTTCCTCCAGGAACAGGTAACACTGAGGAGCACAATCCTGAAAAATGAATACTACGGGAGAAAAACTCGATGAAGGTTACTCAACCTAGAGACCACCTATGTTCAATTGAAAGCACTATCCATACTGGAAAAACAGAATGGAAATCTTCATCCAAGGAGAAAATTATCAAGTATGGAGAGTGATTGAAATAGGTGATTTTGAAGTCACTACAACAAATGAGAAAGGAGAGCTGGTTCCTAAACCTCTGGAAAGGTTTGACAACGATGATTTCGAGAAGATGGAAATGAACAGTCTTGCAAAGAGGCTTCTCCTTTGTGGTCTTGGACCTCATGAACACAATCGTGTCATGGGCTGCAAAACTGTAAAGCAAATGTGGGAACTCTTTACGAGTTACACATGAAGGAACAAGCGAGGTTAAAAGAGCCAAAATCGACATGCTCATGCATAAGTACGAGTTGTTCCAGATGAAGCCAAAGGAGTCTATTTATGATATGTTAACTCGATTTTCTAACATAATCAATGAACTGGATTCACTAGGCAAGAAAATCACTCCTGAAGAATAGGTAAGAAAAGTTCTGAGAAGTCTGCCCCAAGATGATAAGTGGATGGCTAAGGTCATGGCACTGCAAGAAACCAAGGACTTCACCACTTTCAACATAGAGCAACTTGTAGGTTCCTTGATGACTCACGAAATTCATCTCGGATCCAAAGAAGTTGAACCTGTGAAAAACAAAGCAATAGTTCTAAAGGACGAAAGTGAAGGAGAATCAGATTCAGAAGATGAAGAAATGGCCATGATGGTAAGGAAGTTTAGAAAGTTCTATACAAAGAAGTATAAAAAGGTGAAGAAGCCAACAAAGTTTAAATGTCACAAATGCGGTGAATCTGATCACTTCATAAAAGACTGTCCAACATGGGAGAATGAGAAAGGTAAAGGGAAAACAAAAGACAAAGGAAAAGAAATTCAGAAACCTTTTTCAAATAAGGACACGAGGAGAGCCATGATTGCTGCGTGGGGTGAGTCTGACTCAGACGAGGAACAGGAACAAGAAGCAGAAGAAACAGCCCACTTATGTCTGATGGCGAGGACTGACGAAAATGAGGAACCATCCAATTCTCAGGTAAGTATTCTTTCAATTGTTAAGGAATTAAGTAAAATGTCAAAGAATAAAATTTCAAAATTACTGATTGAAACACTAGAGGACTATAAAGAAGTATGCTTAAACAGAGATCAACTTGAAAAAGCCTTGGAAGTATCCAAGGAACATACAGCCTGGTTAAGCACACTTCAGTCAGAAATAGAAACTAGATTTTTCAATCTATTTGACAAAAATAGAGAAATTCAAGAGAACTTTGAAAAAGTAAAAAACGAAAATTATCTTCTTAATGTGAAACTGGCAGAACTACAACTTCTTGTTCTCGAAGGAACAGGTTCCTCTTCAAAGACGAGTTACGAATTCGAAAATCTGAAAAACGATTATGAAAAACTTTTGAAAGAAAATCAGTCTTCGAAGAAGAATCTGGATCCTCTTAAAAAGAAACTTCGTGATATTGTAAGCTGGATTGAGAAATTCCAGAACAAAGAAAAGGAAGGTCTGGGTTATAAGAAAAACACTAGTGGAAAAACCCTCTATTTGTACCAGTTTTTTTAACCTATTTGTACAGGTTAGAGAAGGATACAAATAGAGGCGGTACAAATAGCACCTCTATTTGCACCGGTTATAATAACCGGAACAAATAGTTGTCTATTTGTATCGGTTAAGAAAAAACCGGTTCAAATAGCTCTTTTTTTAATTAAAAAAAACTTCTATTTGTACCGGTTTTCTTTTACAACCGCTACAAATAGAGTATTATTTCTGTCGGTTATAGCCAAAAACCGGTACGAATAGATGTTTTTAATAAAAAAAATTCCCCCTTTTAGCAAAAATTAAATTTTTTTTTACATTGTTACATAGAAATTCCAAAATACAATCAATTACAGTAGCTTGCACCTCAGGCCTAACCACAACATCAGCCCTACAACCTCATGTAACCCTCGTCTCGGTGTCTCAACCCCTTGCCCAGTATTATTGCAAAAAACAAAAAAAATGCAACGAATATATAGATCTCTACCAATTCAACTTCACCCACCAAATACAAAAATCGTAAAATACAAAATATTATTTCCTCTATCACATAATGGCAATATGTAGCTTTTGCACTATTCATTAATTTAGATTTATGACAATAAAAAATTTAACCTAAAATACTCCGCCCATTGTTCTCGAACTTCATCCAATTCCTTTTGGCTATACGGGGAAGATCGTCTAGTAAAAATGTTTTGCAAAAAAAAAGGTAATGTAAAAACATAACTGTTAAAGTATAAAGACAAAAATAAAAACGAGCCAAAATTTTGGATTAGTTTTAGGTGTTATTACTCCCATCTCCGCACCAATCAATCTAATAAATATTTTTAAGATTTATGTAAGTATCTTATAACTTATTCAAACGATTTTGGGCAAAGATACAACGTTTTAGAACTAAAACGAGCTAAATAGCTCATTTTGGGTTTCTTTTGTGTGTTTTGCTCCTATTTTCGCACCACTCAATCTAATTAGAATTTTTAAGGTTTAAACATATCATATACCATTCATGTGAGCATCCTATGATTTATTTGCATGATTTTAGGCAAATATAGGGCATTTTGGAACGAAGACGAGCCAAGTAGCTCATTTTGGGTTAATTTTGGGTGTTCTTGCTCCCATTTTTACACCACTCAATCCAAATCATATTCTGAAGGTTTGAACATGTCCTCTACCATTTATGTGATCATCCTATGACTTATTTGCATGATTTTAGGCAAATATAGGGCGTTTCGGAACGAAAACGAGCCAAGTAGCTCATTTTGGGTTAATTTTGGGTGTTCTTGCTCCCATTTTTACACCACTCAATCAAAATCATATTTTTAAGGTTTGAACATGTCATATACCATTCATGTGAGCATCCTATGACTTATTTGCATGATTTTTGGCAAATATAGGGCGTTTTGGAACGAAAACGAGCCAAGTAGCTCATTTTGGGTTAATTTTGGGTGTTCTTGCTCCCATTTTTGCACCACTCACTCTAAATCCTATTTTTAAGGTTTGAACATGTCCTATACCATTCATGTAAGCATACCATGACTTATTTTCATGATTTTAGGCAAATATAGGGCGTTTTGGAACGAAAACGAACCAAGTAGCTCATTTTGGGTGTTCTTGCTCCCATTTTTGCACCATTCACTCTAAATCATATTTTTAAGGTTTTAACATGTCCTATACCATTTATGTAAGCATCCTATGACTTATTTGCATGATTTTAGGCAAATATAGGGCGTTTTGGAACGAAAACGAGCCAAGTAGCTCATTTTGGGTTAATTTTGGGTGTTCTTGCTCCCATTTTTACACCACTCAATCAAAATCATATTCTTAAGGTTTGAACATGTCCTATACCATTCATGTGACCATCCTATGACTTATTTGCATGATTTTAGGCAAATATAGGGCGTTTTGGAACGAAAACGAGCCAAGTAGCTCATTTTGGGTTAATTTAGGGTGTTCTTGCTCCCATTTTTACACCACTCAATCAAAATCATATTCTTAAGGGTTTAACATGTCATATACCATTCATGTGAGCATCCTATAACTTATTTGCATGATTTTAGGCAAATATAGGGCGTTTTGGAACGAAAACGAGCCAAGTAGCTCATTTTGGGTTAATTTTGGGTGTTCTTGCTCCCATTTTTACACCACTCACTCTAAATCATATTTTTAAGGTTTGAAAATGTCCTATACCATTCATGTAAGCATAACATGACTTATTTTAATAAATTTAGGCAAATATAGGGCGTTTTGGAACGAAAACGAACCAAGTAGCTCATTTTGGGTTAATTTTGGGTGTTCTTGCTCCCATTTTTGCACCACTCACTCTAAATCATATTTTTAAGGTTTTAAAATGTCCTATACTATTCATGTAAGCATACCATGACTTATTTTAATAATTTTAGGCAAATATAGGGCGTTTTGGAACGAAAACGAACCAAGTAGCTCATTTTGGGTTAATTTTGGGTGTTCTTGCTCCCATTTTTGCACCACCCACTCTAAATCATATTTTTAAGGTTTGAACATGTCCTATACCATTTATGTAAGCATCCTATGACTTATTTGCATGATTTTAGGCAAATATAGGGCGTTTTGGAACGAAAACGAGCCAAGTAGCTCATTTTGGGTTAATTTTGGGTGTTCTTGCTCCCATTTTTGCACCACTCACTCTAAATCATATTTTTGAGGTTTGAACATGTCCTGTATCATTCATGTAAGCATCCCATGACTTATTTTCATGATTTTAGGCAAATATAGGGCGTTTTGGAAAGAAAACGGACCAAGTAGCTCATTTTGGGTTAATTTTGGGTGTTCTTGCTCCTATTTTTGCACCACTCACTCTAAATCATATTTTTAAGGTTTGAACATGTCCTATACCATTCATTTAAGCATCCTATGACTTATTTGCATGATTTTAGGCAAATATAAGGCGTTTTGGACCAAAAATGAGCCGAGTAGCTCATTTTGGGTTAATTTTGGGTGTTCTTGCTCCCATTTTTGCACCACTCTAAATCATATTTTTGGGCAAATAAATAATTATAATAATATAATAAAATAGAAAATCATCCTTACCTCAAGTTTTGTGTTTAAATCAACACTAGAGTCGGCAAATTTGTTGAGAATCTCAAGCATGTATTTCATTACGTAGTATGCACACTCTGTTCCTCCAGTTTGCGGGGCACACTAGAAAATTATTAATAAAAAATATTTTAATTCAATTTGTATCTTAGTTAAATTAGATGAAAAAAGTAGCAAACATTATACCTCCATTTTGTAAAAGTCCAGCTCCAAATTACACTTATCTTTTACCCTCGCTATATAAGCTGGATAAGCACTCAAAGAACATTGGCAAGGTTAATATAACATGAACAAAAATAAATAATATTTTCAAAACATTTCTTGTAATTAAAATATTTACAGTTTGGCCGAAACTGGGGAATAAGTCTTGAACGGGTATCTAGGCTTATGAAAATGTAGTATAACACGTAAAAAAACAATTAACATCATATATTGTCATCCAATGCAAAGTATAAATATTCAATAAAGATTCACAAAAAAAAGGAAATTCACAAAAACAAACAAAAACGTACCTCAAATTAAAGCTTCCCTACGAATAATAAGTTCGAAATTGAAAAGAAATTCGAACCTCCCTGTCAAAATTGCAAATTCAATTAACTAAAGCTATTTTGCAATTCACAAATCTAAACACCGAAAATAATGCACAAACTAGCTAGTATACAAATAATAAAACCAAAATTCACAAGCTAACAAACATACTAATACATAATGGAATAAATTTGTGAAACTAAAAAAAAAATAGCTTTTTCTTCCATCTCCTTCAATTTATTGTACATTTCACACTAAAAAAATGGATCAAATATACAAATTATAAAACTAAAAATCTAATTCAATTCATCTTTTTTTTAAATAGAGGGAAATAATTAAATCCTGCTAATTTGAAAAAAAAAAATAGAACCCTAATTAAAATATGCTAAAAATATAAGAAAAAAAAATCACTAAGAACAACAAATCATGAAACTTCAGAAAAAAAAAAATAATTATTCAAAGCCAAAAACCAACAATTATTTCAACATCAAACAAAATTAATAGAACCTAATTAAATTGGGGCAAAAAAAGAGGGAAGAACACAACCACACACAACAACAATATCGGAACAGCGGCAGCAACAACAGCAGAACAGCAGCAGCAACAACAACGGAATAGCGGCAGAAGCAACACAACACGGCAGCAGCAAATCTGAGCAGCGGCACGGCAGCAGAGACACGGCAGTACAGACACGGCAGCAGCAGGCTGGTTGTAGCAGCAGCACTGATGCGGCGGCGGCAGTGGTTGGGAGGGCGGCGGTGGTGGATAAAGTTGGAGGAGTAATGGGGGTTTGTGGGTTTGGAGGGATAGATGGGTTTTGGTGTAAATGTGTGAAGTGTAATTGGGCTTTGATATATTAATTTTTACTCGACACTCGACAGTAACATTTAAAAAAAAAAACCGACCTCATTGTACCGGTTCATATAAAACCGGAACAAATATTAACTTATTTGTTCCTGTTTTGTCTGAACCGGTACAAATAAGTATTATTTGTATCGGTTAAGATAAAACCGGAACAAATAAGTTAATATTTGTTCCGGTTTTATCTTAACCGGTACAAATAAGTGCTTTTTTGTTCCATTTATATAATAACCGGTACAAATACATATTATATGTGCCGGTTTATACAAAACCGGAACAAATACGGGGTAACAAATATGATTTTTTCCAGTAGTGAAACAAAAAGAAAAAGAAGTACGTAGATTTTCCAAGTCATAAGATCGGTTCCTACTATGGAAAAACTGGTCACCTCGTGAACAGTTGTACCACTAAGAAAGAACAAGAAGAGAAAAACTCTACTTTTGTCAAAAGGATCTGGAAAGAAAAATTGATTTCTGATTTACCAGAGGAACCCAAGCAGGACTGGGTTCCTTATACTAACGTTTGATTGTGGATGCAGGCTGAAGTGAGGGGGAACAACCAGTGGTACCTTGACAGCGGTTGTTCGAAGAACATGACAGGAGACAAATCTAAGTTCCTTTCACTTGCAGCCTACCTTGGAGGATCTGTGACGGTGGAGACAACCAGAGAGGAGAAATAATTGCCGTTGGCAAAGTTGGGAAGTCACAGACAAACTCCATTGATAATGTTTTTTTAGTCGAGGGTCTTAAACATAATTTACTTAGTATTTCTCAGTTTTGTGATAAAGGAAACAATAATTGTGTAGTTAGTGATAGTCGAACAGGGAACAAAGTACTTGAATGAACCAGAAAAGGGAACACGTATATCGTGGACCTGGATCTAGTTCCTCGTAACAGTTTGAAATGCTTGAGCATGATTGAGGAGGATTCATTACTTTGGCACAGAAGATGCGGACATGCAAGCTTTACTGTCCTAAACAAATTAAATTCAAAGAATTTAGTTGTGGGATTGCCTACAATGAAATATTCTATGAATGAAATTTGTGATGCATGCGCAAAAGGAAAACAGGTTAGATCCTCTTTCAAATTGAAGAAGATGGTGAGCACACAAAATCCTTTGGAATTACTTCACATGGATTTGTGTGGTCCAATAAGAACTCAAAGCAGATCAGGTAAGAAATATGTTTTTGTAATAGTTGATGATTTTTCTAGATTTACTTGGGTTATTTTTCTTCATAGCAAAGATGAAACTTTTGATGAATTTTTCGCCTTTGCTACAAAAGTTCAAAGAGTCAGTGGTTTTAAAATTAAACATTTAAGATCTGACCATGGTAAGGAATTTGAAAACTCACAGTTTGATGAGCTTTGCAGGGAACAAGGTCTAGATCATAATTTCTCAGCACCAAGGACTCCACAACAAAATGGAGTGGTAGAAAGGAAAAATCGCACTTTGGAAGACATGGCTAGAACAATGATAATTGCTAGCTGTCTACCAAAGAACTTTTGGGCAGAAGCCGTGAATACAGCTTTTATATTATTAATCGTGCTATGATTAGACCTATTTCAAATAAAACCCCCTATGAACTTTCTAAAGGAAGAAAACCTAATATTTCTTATTTTCGTATTTTTGGCTGTAAGTGCTTTGTTCACAATAATGGAAAAGATAATCTTGGTAAGTTTGATCAAAGAAGTGATGAAGCAGTCTTTTTAGGATATGCCTTGAATAGCAAAGCATATCGTGTCTATAATAAAAGGACAATGTGTGTCGAGGAAAGTGTCCATGTTATTTTTGATGAGACTAACAGTTTGCAGGAAGAAATTGTTGAAGAAAATTTTGAGATTGGTTTGGCACGGCCAGATGAGTCTTAAAAGGAAGACGAGGAGAAAACGACAAATAAGCAGAAGGATCCAGTTCCTGAGGAACAAGTTCCCGAGGAACCAGTTCCTCAAGATGATAATGAACCAGAAGGAGTTGAAGAAGAAGAAGAACAGGTTCCTGAATCAAACAACAAGATGTAAAGAGGAAGAACAAGTCAAGTCTTTGAACCAAAGCCATGGAAACACCAAAGTTCTCATCCTTAGGATCTAATAATGAGTGACATGGAAAAAGGAATACAAACTCGATCTCAGATGAGAAACTTTTGTACGTTTCATGCATTCCTTTCCATGTTAGAGCCCAAATATCATGAAGAAGCCCTAGGAGACTCGGATTGGGTGACAGCTACGCAAGAAGAGTTAAACGAGTTTGAAAGGAACAAGGTATGGCATCTTGAACCTAAACCTAAGTCTCAAAAGGTAATTGGTTTAAAATGGGTCTTTAGAAATAAATTAGATGAACATGGTACAATGGTTAGAAACAAGGCTAGATTAGTAGTCAAAGGCTATAACCAACAGGAAGGTATAGACTTTGATGAAACCTTTGCACCTGTAGCAAGATTAGAAGCAATAAGAATTTTAATAGCTTTCGCATCATATATGGGTTTTAAGCTGTATCAGATGGACGTAAAATGAGCATTCTTAAATGGATATTTGAATGAAGACGTCTATGTGGAACAGCCACCCGGTTTCGAAAATCCAAAATTTCAAAACTTTGTTTTTAAACTTGATAAAGCGCTCTATGGTCTTAAACAAGCCCCTAGATCGTGGTATGAAAGACTATCAAAATTATTATTGTCAAATAATTTTGTTAGAGGTAGAGTTAATAGAACCTTGTTCCTCAAGTCAAAAGGAACTGATATATTAGTAGTTCAGATTTACGTTGATGATATTATTTTTGGAGCTACTAACGATTCTTTATGTGAAGAATTTGCGAGTCTCATGAGCAACAAGTTCGAAATGAGTATGATGGGCGAATTAAATTTCTTTCTCGGTTTGCAAATTAAGCAAACTGAAAAGGGAACCATGATCCATCAACAAAAATATGTAAAAGAGCTCTTGAAAAAGTACGGACTAGAAAATTCTAAAACAAAGCATACACCAATGGGAACAGGTACAAGGTTAGATGAAGATACAAATGGTAAGTCGGTAAACGAGAAACAGTACCGAGGTATGATTGGATCTTTACTTTATCTAAATGCGAGTAGACCTGATATAGCTTTTAGCGTAGGTGTGTGTGCTCGTTTCCAATCAAATCCAAAAGAATCTCACTTAACTGCGGTTAAGAGAATTCTTAGGTATTTGAAAGGAAGTGATGATTTATGTATTTGCTATCCTCGTAGAGATATTTTTTATCTAACAAGTTATGCAGATGCTGACTATGTAGGGGATCTTGTAAATAGAAAGAGTACATCTGGTATCGCACAATATTTGGGAAACAGTCTAGTATCCTAGAGTTCGAAAAAGCAAAATACAGTGGCTTTGTCCACAGCTGACGCGGAATATGTAGTAGCAGCTGCATGTTGTTCTCAGGTATTATGGATAAAACGACAGGTACGTGATTTTGGTATTAAATATGAATGTGTCCCTATTTATTGTGATAATACTAGTGCTATATGTATTTCAAAAGATCCGGTGCATCACTCCAGAGTGAAGCATATACATATTAGGCATCACTTCCTAAAAGACTATGTTGAAAAAAGTTTGGTAAAAGTATTGGTTTGCGAAACTGAAAAACATATTGCAGATATTTTTACTAAACCATTACCAAGAGAAAGATTTGAAGGCATTCGACTAGAGCTAGGAATGCTTAAAATTCATTAACTATTTTTTGGTCATAAAATAATTCTCCAAGTGTTGTCAAATATATTGGTTAGGATAAAATTGCAATATAAGTGTGAATTTTAAAATTCATAACAGTTTATGGATTATTTAAATCTCGCAAAGGTCTTTATAATATTACCCTTATGGTCCAAATATTTGATAATGCTTGTATAATTAATTGATGAGCAAATTTTCTTTATTAATTTCATTTGTCTTATTTAGTGGCAAAAATAATTCTTTTGCCATAATATTAAATAATAATAATAATAAAAACCAAAAACGTGTCCAGCAATTTAAGGGAAAGTTACAACAATATTTTAAATTTTGAAGAATAGTCAAATGTATATAGCAAGACATTAGGAAATAAAATCAAGTACCATTATTTCCTCCTATATTCATGCAACAAGATCTTAACAAATCAAACAAAATATTTGATTCCCAAGATTCTTTCCTCTTACCAACACCCATTACCCATTATACACTTCATCATCACACGTCCCATCTCCCTCCTCCTTACACTCAACCTCTCACCATCACTCACTATATCCCATACTTACACAACCATCATTACACTCTCTCTCCAAAAACCCGTCCCCCCTATTCTCTCTCCTCATAATTTCTTTCCTTCTTTCACACACTACCAAAGAATCTCCATCATTCTCTTGCACGAATTTTTCCAGATTTTTTCTTCATCTTCAACCTCAAGAACTCATCCATGGCTCCCAAAAGAAAACAAAATCTACCAAAATCAAAATCTCCATCTCCATTGCCAAAGAGAAATACTCGAAGGAAGCTTCTCATCAATGAAAGTGATGAAGACAAGACTCAAGAGGTTGAACCATCACCATCCTTTCAACAATCCATCTCAAAACTACAATCAGAGGAGGTTTCGTAAGATGAAACCGACATGCAAGAAGAAGATGGTGACACCACTTCCACGAAAAGGGTAAACAAAAATGCTCTCTCAGATTTTTGGTTGGATGTAGGGTGGATATGGCGTGGGTGAAACAAAATTGGCCCGAATTCTCTCGAATAATTTCAAAACAAAAATGGGCCAAACTTGTTGACACTCATGCCACCGAAGGTTTATATGAAAAAGAAATGGAAGATGTAGCTAGGGTATTTGATTTTAAAAATGAAATGGCTATAATCTTGATTCAAGGACAAATCCATACATTTTCTGAAAAAGATTTGAGCAAATGGTTAGAGGTCCAAATGTTGGCTTTGATGAGTTAGTTGGGGGTAAAGATCGAGTGAACCTCAAAGGGAAGAAAAATGGGGATATTGTTCAATTTTTTGGTGGAAATCCGAAGTTAAAATCGGTTCCCCAAGATGTGTTAAACCCTTTTCATAAGATGATTTTCCAATTTGTCAAACGTTTTTTACACCCCCGTCCACAAAAACGATGTAGTGCAAATCTTCTTGACCTTTGCCTCATGTATTGTCTTATTTATTATATGCCCATCAAATTTCCCCTCCCTCTTTTTAAAACAAGTGGCTTATACCGTAAGACAAAAAAATATGTTGGGGTATGGTAATATTTTTACAAAAATCTTAAGTGTTTGAATATTCCTATTGCACCTCAACCCACATTTCCACTTAAAAAGGAGGATATTTTGGATGATGGAATGTTGGAACGACATGGGCTATGCATGGATGATGGGGAAGTCATTACTAAGGCTGAAAAAATCCGTCGCGAGTTAGTTCGGAATGTGGCTAGTGGCTCGGGTGGACCCGCGGTGGACAAGGGGAAGGCACCAAAGGAGGATGCCCCCACCGTAGCTCCAAATATGGACTGGGTTTTGACCACGTGTGGTGGCACGATAGGACGAGAATTGCAACAACTCAAAGAATTGGTCGGACATGCTGTGGACAAACTCGACGCCTTGGATGTACGGGTTAACAAGTTGGAAGAGAAGATTACCTCGGTTAAGGCGGATCTGATTAGCAACATCCGTTTGAATCGCCTTCAATTGGAAGAAAAGGTCGAAAAGACGGCCTCTTATTTTGTTCGTTCGGGTTAACATTTGAAATATTGTTTTGTAACTAACACTTAATTGCTTTATGCTGGAAACTTTCAACTCTCTTGAGTATTTGGTCCTCACAACCTTGTTTTAGCTTTCTATTTTCAGTTTCTTTTGCTACTATGAGTCTTCGTGGCTCAATACCTCTTTATTTTGCTTTCTAATAGTAGTTGCTCATCTTTTATGATTGCTTGCATATTCGATTCATTTGGATGGCTAATATTATTAGATTATATGCTTGAGAATTTTATGATTCAAGAAAATTGTTTACTTAATTTTCTAGGTGCTGCAGGTTTATCCCTAGTCATTTGATGATGCAAAAAGGGGGAAGAAAAATGACAGTGAATGGTTAAGTCTTTTAAGTATGATCTATGCTATTAGTCTGCATGATTTCTTTGTTTCCTTGATAATTAAAAAAAAAAACAAGAGAAATTAAAATTTTAAAAATATTTCATTTAATGTCATTATATTTGCCATCATCAAAAAGGGGGAATATTGTTGAACCTTAGTTTTGATGATGACAATATAATATTCTATGATTAAATAAAATGGATTTATAGAGAATCGACCAAAAGTAATTTTAGTTGAAATTAAATTTATTTTATATTTCATATATTCTATGTTATATATTTATAGAGAATGAATTAGATGAGTGTCTAATTTGTATTAAATATATTTCATTTAATATATATATACTTGATATTTTGTAGAATATATTTATTGGGAACAAAATTAGAGGAGTATCTAATTTTGATGTAAATATATTTTATTAAATATGTTCTAACTCTTATCTTATATTAATTTATTGGAATACTAATCTTGGTGTGGTGCAGGAAATTATTTTTGCTAGTATAAGACTATTATGTCACTCGTATAAATAGAATTAGATACTTAAACTAATATTTATGTTGGTTTTGGTATAATGTTTAAGTTACTTATTATTAGTAGTGCTATTTAATTTCTTTCTTTTTATTTTACTAAAAAACCGTGCTTTTAGTCCATTTTAATTAGGAGTATTTTTAGTAGGTGGTTAGTGGAAAAGAATATTGAAAATTAGAAAATAAAATTTTTAGGTTGAGTCATACGTGTAGTTTATTTGCCAAAATTATTTAAGTATTTTTAGAATTAGTTTCTAGTCAAACCCATTTTAATAGGAAGTGGTTAGTGGGTTTACTTCCTCTATTCGTATGACTAGAACAATTAGGAATTAGTTTTTGAATTTTAAAAATTTGTTTTTGTTGAGTCAACCCATTATTTTAGGAGTGCTTAATGGATGGTAAGAAGTGTTTGGTCATACTTGAGAATAGGGAGTGTGGCGAGTGTGTTGACTAGATTAGTAAGGTAGTTATGCTAATTAGTTTTAATAAATAAAAATTTGATTTTTATTTTATCCCTCAAGTCACACGTTTTTTTTGTATTGACCAAGTGTTAATGTACTTAGTCTTATATTAGGGTTTGTTCTTTTGTTTGTTATGCTTGTTCTTTGGTCAACCTAATTTGTAGGGGTAAATTGGCAAGACCACTCCTCTATGCGTGTGGAAGAGACTTCTTCTCCAAGGCAAAAGAATCAGGACAAAGCTTCACTTATAAATACAAGAGCTGCCAGCATTTTCGAGACACACCACAACCAAGAGAGAATTCAGAGATCAAGATTTTCGAGTGCAAAAATTATTCTAGCGTTCTTTGATTTTTCGATCTTTAGTTTTTCAATTGTAATTCATAGTGATAAGGGTTGGGTGAGAGAAAAACCAAAAAGAAAATTTGATTGTAATCAAGAAAAAAGAAAGAGATAATTCAGATTTCATTCGAAATCTGGAGTGAGAAAAATAGATCTTTAGTAAGATCGTGGCATCAGTTCAGGGGGAACAGGTGTCAGGGGGAACAAGTTCCTAGTGGAACGTAGAGAATAGAGAAGGTGCTTTTTATAGGTTGTAACAGAGTCGTTTGGCCTATAATTAATAAGAGAAGTCCAAGATTCAAAATCCCTCGTGGTCAAGGTTTTTCTTCCTATTTGGGCCTAGGAAGTTTTCCTTGTAGGTTAAATCTTTCTCTCTTTTATTTCTGTTTGTTCTTACTTTCGAGTTTAAGTTAAAATTCCGCAAAAACTACAAAAACTCCCTCAACTACAATTCACCCCCCCTCTTGCAGTTGCTATTCATATTACATCATGTTTAGTATAATCTGAGAAGATAGTTCTGGTTAGTTAGTTGAGTCAATAAAAGTTTTTGTTACAGTTATTCTAGATAGTTATTCTCATGTCCAGATTTTCGCAATTTTTCAAGATAGTTGTTCTTAGTCTTGAAATAAGTTGAAATAGTTAGTTATTTCACTTAGAGATTATGATTTTTTTGTTTTAGTTAGTTATTTTCTTTTTGAGTCAGAAAGTTCAAAAAATTCAAAAATAGATTCGTGTATTTTGAAGCTTTATGTGACTAACATGTGTATTGTAGGAAAAACTTCAAAAGGTTTGTCATCATAAAAAAGGGGGGATTTGTTAAGAGCTTTGATGCTTTGAGTGATGACAAACACATGAGTCAAACAGGTGTCACAAACAGATGAGGCAAACAGTTGTTAGAAACAGTTTGTAGGAATAGTTGTTATTGAATGAGTTTATACAGTTGTGTTGAAACAACTGAAGTGTACTGTAACGACCCACATTTTAGCAAGGTTGTTTTCGGGGAAAACAACAATACGAATCATTATTAACTAAAAGTTTTCAAGACTAAATTAAATAATGACAGCAGAAGCTCTAAACGTATTCAATTTATTTAATAAACTTTAAATAATCCAAAACGAATAAAAATAAACAAAGTCCTTTATTAACAACCAAACTACTAATGTCCATAAAATCACTACTAAACGGCTAGGATATTCTAATGGGTAGCTAGGCACGCTAAAATAAAAATAAAAATCAATAACTTACTGAACGGCTAGGATATTCTAATGGGTAAGAAGTGTTATGCTAATTATTTTGGGCCAAGATAAGAAATATGGTCCAAAAACTGAAATAGTTTTTGGGCTTGAAATGAATTCCTGAATTGGATTATTAATCCCAAAGCTAATGTTGAACTTGGGCCAGAAATCATATGGAAAGACTATTCAAGTCCGGTTACCAAGAAAGGGACTAAAATTACTTCTAACCCCTACTTAGGTAGCCAACTCATCATTAATTCAACATTAAATTTGAGTCGGTCCACAACCTTGAATTGCTTTAAGGTGAAGATTTAGGAACATAACGGGTTGAGGCCAAATGAAAGAATATAAGATAGCCATTATAAAGAAAATTAGTTTGACAAATTATAAAATATTAGTAACATAAATTCCCGGAAAAATAATTTTTAAAAGATTTTCCATTTTATAAAACATGAAATTCATTAATAGTTTTCGAAATAAATTTTAAGACAACAGGAAAGACAAACTAATTAGTTAAAATTCTGACCCCAAAAATACGGGGTGTTACAATCACCCCTCCTTAAATAAGTTTCGTCCTCGAAACTTCAAAATAACACTACAACAAATAAAATATCAACAAATATTCACACCAATAAATAATATGCGAAAGTTGTCCTAACCCAGGCTACTACCCAAGTCACACTCTCTCTAAGTTCAAAGGTTAGGCTAACTATGTCCAACTCTCGGAATCATAAAGCGCACAATCCTTCACGTTACTTATGATGAAGTAATCCTAAGGTTCAGCTCTGGTACCAACTCTGACCTGCATTTTAGCAACGTTGTTTTCGGGGAAAACAACAATACAAATCATTATTAACTAAAAGTTTTCAAGACTAAATTAAATAATGACAGTGGAAGCTCTAAACTTATCTATACCTATAAGGCTATAATATTAAAACTCTCCCCCAATCTATCCTAGTGACACATGACATTTTTCTCTCCCAACTCTTCCTCTTTGCTTGACACATGACATTTCTCCCTCAACTCTTCATCATTGCTTTCTTACATCAACTTGCCAAGTGTACCTCTTCCTCCAATTCCCTTTTCCATTCATTATCATGTCAAATTTTCAGTTGTAGAGTAACTTCATTTATCATTTCATTTCTTAATTATTTCTTTCAGTTACAATTTTGCACTCATTAATTATGTCTCATCTCGCTCAATTTTAATTAGATTTTTTAAAGCCATTTTCCCCTTTTCTATATACAAAACGATTAAAAAAACTCATGAAATATTATTAATCATTTCTATTTGCAATATTTTTTGTAGTATAGTTTTCATTTCTCTTTATCATTAATTATTTTTCAATAATATTTATTTATTTTACTTAATCATTTTTGCCAATAACATACTATGTTTTGAGATCAAAGGATGCTTAAAATCATTTTTACAATGTTCTTGGTAATATTATTTTCATTTCTCTTTCTCATTAATTAGTTTTCAATAATATTTATTTGTTTTTCTTAATCATTTTTGTCAATAACATAATCTGCTTTGAGAAGGATGCTTAAAATGAGAAGGTGGAAAATAATCAATGTTCATAAAATTTGTAATATATGTGCATTTTGTTAAATGTAAACGTACATTAAAAAAAATCAACTTGAAAAAGTTTCCAGAAAAAGTGGGAAAAAAAATATGCAAATAGATATATATTCATTTTTAATATTATAGGTATAGATGTGCATTAGAAAATTCAACTTGAAAAACATTTTCCGGAAAAAAAAAAATAAGTGAAAAAAAATTAACATATGCACATTGACTTCTTAAAAAATAATATCTTTCAACTCTTAAAAATCATAAAAGATATTACACGTAGCAAATATCCATCATTGATATTAAAAAGGAAAAATTATAAAAAATAAGTCAACCTTTAGCCGATCTTCTCAAATTAAGTCAATCTTTTGATTAACTCAAAATAAGTCAACCTATTACACATATCTACTCAAATTAAGTTTTTTCACTAATTTACTGGTGGAGAAAGTTAATAATTTCAATGCAAAATTAAAGCGGTGCATTAACATGTTGTTGTTTATATGATATTTCATTGAAAATGTTAATTTAATCAATAAACAATTAGTGAAAAAACTTAATTTGAGCAGACATGTGTAATAGGTTGACTTGTTTTGAGTTAATCAATAGGTTGACTTAATTTTAGAAGGTCGGCTAAAGGTTGACTTATTTTTTACAATTTTTCCTATTAAAAAACAAGTGACTATTTTCTTAAAAAAAAAAGTTGATTTTGCCTTCTTATTTTTCTCATGCCTAATCGTTATCATTTTTTATCTCATTCTATTTAATATTTTCAAAATTATATAGAATATAAAGTTCAATTAAAAATATCCTCCGTGCTATGCACGGGTCCAAAAAACTAGTTCACTTTATTTAATAAACTTTAAATAATCCAAAACGAATAAAAATAAACAAAGTCCTTTATTAACAACAAAACTACTAATGTCCATAAAATCACTACTAAACGGCTAGGATATTCTAATGGATAGCTAGGCTACTACACTTGCTTGCTCTCAATCCCAACCTTTGCGACACCCAACTAATCTTCAACATTACCTGAAAAGGAAATTTGGGGTCCACAGTCAGTGGAGAGTAATTAGATTATTCTACTTAATAGTAGAACGCAATTAGAAATATAACAATCAGAACAAGTCAAACAAAAAGTCCTCACAAGTCAATAAGATCAACATTAACATACAACATATACAAATCACGAGACACACAGCGGAAAAATACACACGACCAAGCTATGACTAAAATTTCCATTTAAGCTAGTACTGACTCTAGACTCTAGACATATTCCTTAACTTTCACATTCCAGTTCTTCTTATTGTTCTAATCCGTGACACAGTCATATGCTCGTAGGGGAAACCTTAACTCTTTCCCCAACTGTCCTTGTCTCATACCAGGTCAACCACATAGGATCTACTTCCCGAGCTCTGGGATCCAGAACTGTCGCCATTCCACAGCGCGACAGTGGCTTCGACTATACCCATGTTAGTGGATCTTTAGCCACTAGATGGGCGGTCACTTCATAGATTATTATTCTTTCATTAACATTTCCAGTTCACAACTTTTACTCTTTCAACTTAATTTTACCTCTAGTCAACTCTAGACTGACTTTACATGACTCAAGATTCTTAGACTCTACACGTGACACATGCATATCATTATGCAACCATTCGAAAATTCCCATGCAACCATTATCACTTCAATTCAACAAATTCATACAATATTACGTATAAATATCATAATTCAATAATTATAATTCAATCATTAAATAAGAAATAGAAATCAAACCTTGTCCTTATTCCTCCATTATACATGGCTTCCATCACAAGAAGTCAGAATAATTAGTCTTTCATAATTAAACAAGTAAATCAATTTAACTAATTAAAAATACAAGCCTTAATTAATTTAATCAAAGTATTTTCAAGAAAGTATTCAAAATCTATTCTTTTTATCATTTAAACAATAAAAATCAATCCTTTTTATTCAATATGTCACACGGATTTTATAAAATAATATAAACAAAATTTGATCTTTTCTTTTAATTTAAATCATTAAGATTAAAATAATTGAATTAGACTAACTTGTAAAAATCCATACTTTGATTTATTGATCAAGAATTTCGAATAGAAAACCTACCAAAATATTGTTATTACTCGACATCATCATCACCAAATCAAGATTCATATTTTTTTTTTCAAGAACTTAATTAATTTAAGAAATAAATCAAGAAAATCATCAAAGAACATTATTAGAACAAGATTATAACAAAAAGATCGATTCTTGGATAGTTTTAACCACTCGAAAATTTCATGGAACCATAGGCTACGCTCGACATGCATGTGCTACATAATTCAACGATTCAATCTTCAAGTTTACATGGCAAGAATCATAGAACATGCATAAATTCATATTAAAACACATAGTAAAATTATCAAAAACATTATAGAACAATTTGGCCCTCTACACGACATTCATAAATATGCAACTTCAAATAATTCAGAACTAGCTCAAAGCAATTCTAAACATATTCTAAAAGGTATATGACTAATCTATTAGAAAATTAAATAGAACAACTAATTACCTAGTTTTGAAGAATAAGGGTTCGAAAGTTCCTAGCCTTGGCCGTGAGGGTGCACGAATTCCTTGGCTTGGGTTTCTTTGAACTTCTTGCTTCAATCTTTGAGGTTTTGATCCAGAAAATATTTTTATGAGTTTAGGTGATTTTTGAATGATTAAAGATTGTTGAGAAATAATGAACTTTTGATGGCCATTAAAAATAAGGGAGGGCCGTGAGGTTCATAATAGTGAGGGGTTTGGTGCTCCTAAAATTTAGTAGGATAGTTAGGAGATAAATGTTGAATTTTTAGGATAAGTCAAAATAGATCTAGATTGTTTACTTAAGGTTTGAAAATAAAATAAATAAATGGAAATAAATTTGAGGGGGTGGCCGTGGGTTTTAGCAAGAAAAGGGTTTTGGGCTATGGCCCTATTTGGCAAGACAAGGTAAAAAGTTTGGGCTCGGGGTTTAATGATTGGGCTAAAGTAAGGTCATAAGATTAAATAAATAAAAGAAAGGGGAAAAGAATAGGGACAGATTTAATTAAAAGATATTAAAAGAAATTAAAAGGAATGGTTAGAATAAATAAAATAAATAAAATAAAACATGATAAAAGAATGTAGAAAAATTAAAGGAAATTAAAACAACAACTTTAGCAACGGGCTTGGCATAGTCGTTGCCAAAAGTAAGGAGAAAAGTTAAAATTGAGTTTTAGGCGCTCCTTTTCCCTTTTTTTTCATTTAACATAATATATCCCACTTCTCCATTCACGCTTATGTACTGGCATTATTGCTTTAACATATTATTTCCCCCATTCATGCTTATGTACTAGTTGGCCTGCAAATTCTTTCTTCCAATTGCTCGACAAATTCGCTCTTCAATTTACTCGACAAATTCGCTCTTCAATTTACTCAAAAAATTCGCTCTTCAAATTGGAGCAACATCAAGGTAAATTTGGTTATTCCAATTGAATCTGAATTAGGTTTTTTTTCCTTCTAAATTTTGTCTTGCAATTAAATCTGACTTAGGTTTTTCATTCTTCCAATTTGATTTCGTTTTCCAATTGCTCGCTCTTAATTGGCCCAAACACGATGGTTGCTCGACGCCCAGACGCGACGTTTTCTCAATGCCTAGATGCGGTTATTTCTCGATGCCCAGATGCGGCAGTTCCTCGATGCCCAAACAAGGTGCTTGCTCAATGGTGATGGTGAGTTCTTGCCTTAATTTGAGATAGGGTTTACAATCTGATGTAGGGTTTACAATTTGTAATCTGGTTTATGGTGAGTATTCTGTATGCGAGTCCATGTCTTTGTTTCATTTGAAACCTTTACAATCTATTTTACATACAATTTATTGAATGCATGTTTTTTGTTTGCTTTGATTTTTTATTTTTTTTACAATTTGTTTGAAATTATTTTTTTAAAATGTGTTTTACATAATAATTTATATGGAGGATGAAGGTTTAACTCTTGGCAGATCTAATTAAGCTATCATATACAGTAATGATACTTCACCCTATTTCAAGGCATAAATCACAATTATCTTTTGATTAGCTTCTGCATTTGAAAGACATATATTTTGCTTATGTTATGCAATTTGCCTTGACAATAGCCATTGTTAATTTTGAAGGTCCCAATAGCACTCAAGAGGGGGTTGAATTGAGTGTTTCTTTAAAATTTTCTTTATCGACTTTTTCTTGATTTGTTCTAGCGATAGAACCAGAGAACTGGTTTAGTTGCGGAAATATCTAGAACAGTAAAACAGTAAGACGGTAAATGTAAAGCAAATAAAGAACACATAGATTTAACGAGGTTCGGCAACTGTGCCTACATCCTCCTACTCTCGCTACCAATCTTTTATTAATCAACTCTGATGAACAAAAGATAGTACAATTTGCTATCGTAAACTCATATGACAGACTTCCTCACTCCCAACCCAAGAGTGTTGTTTTGCAATTGAACTCACAAGCACTCGCAAATGAACTCTCAAATGCTCCCAATCACTAACCCCTTTGTTAGTGACGAATTACAGAAAGTTTATCTCAAAAGATACTTCACAAAAGCTTACAAGAGATGAAGTTAAGATCTGGGTTTTTTCGAATGCTCTTGTAGTTTGTAAACTGTTATGTTTGATCTTTTGGACTCTCTAAAATATTGCTCAATGAAGTATTGGAGAGTCCCACAACTTGCTTACTTTTTGTTCATTAAGTGCTACTATATGTAAGCTCAATGTGTACTCAAAAGGGGGGGTTGAATTGAGTATGAGTGTTTTTTCAATCGTTTTTCAAGTTTATTTATCTATTTTGAAGAACAACGATAGTATAGTAAATAAAGAGTAAGGACACAAGGATTTAACGAGGTTCGGCTTCTAAATAAGCCTACCTCCTCCACTCTCTTACCAATATTATTAATCAACTCTGAATAATAACAAGGTTACACACTCAATCAAATGCTACAACTTTGTAACACTCAATTCCCAACTGTTAACTCTAACAGTTCACTGAGTGTTCACAAAACACTCCCCAACCACTTCCCTCTAAGTGGTTCAAAATACAATATCAAAATCTCCGTAAGTTTTCTCTTAAAGATGGATATGGAGATGATTTTTTCTCTATCAATAAACTCCTAAAAATATGGCTTAGTTTTCTATGGAGAGCAAGAGGGTTTTTGGGTTTTTCAAAAGATAGACAATTTTGTGAATGAAAACCGTGAACCCAAAAGCAGGCAAGGAGACTTACCTAAATAATGCAAACAAGTTCAGCTAACACAAGTACAATGGTACTTGTTTCAGACTTTAATTTGCCTCCCTCAACTACATGTAGTGGGAAAGTACACTAAAGTCCAAACTAAGTACATTGCATTTAATGAGCTGATTTGGTGTATCATTTTGGCAGCTTTTCTAAATCCTTAGTGATCAATATTTTTCAATTAAATTTTCAAAAACATTTTGAACTTAAAAATTGATACTGATCACTTAAGTGCACGTGCGTAACACTGAGGTCTGTTTCCACAGTGGTCTCAGTACTGCTAAGTTTATGTCTGATAAAGAGAACTATTTTTAGCTTGTTCTTTGCCTCTTCTTTGCTTGTTCTCTTTATTGGACTTAAACTTTAACCCTTTTTTCTCTTTTACTTATAAACACAAGACTTAATTTCCTAAGTTCATTTTACAAGAAGATCCTAGAAATACAAAAATTAAATAGCTCCAAGCTCTTGGCTTCTAATCTTAAAGTATCTCAAGGCCTTCAAAGTTGCCTTGATGAGTCCTTACTTTATTCAACCTATTCATACACAATCATACAAAGCAATCAAGTATAGAGAACTGGTTTGTCATCATTCAAATCAAACATAGTTCAACAATTTCCCCCTATTTGATGATGACAAACCATGAAGTTCCCCCTGAGAACAGTAACCAATTGTTTCAATTAAAATAATTGTTCAGAGGAACTGGTCTCACTGTGCCTGCAGTCAGATTTATAATCTCAGAGTATTAAAACCAAACAACAGACTGAAGCACAATTTGACTAATTACAAGGTCAATCAACCACACATTACTCAATAATTATTGAGTTTCAGCATTAGACCTGTAACCTGCAGGACTTATCAATATTAAGTGTAGCAAAAGAATTCTAACTTCACTTGGAAGGTATAATTCTAGTTGGGATGGATAGGAGCATTTGATCTGAATTCAAAATACACCTAAGCATAAAGCTGGGCCATCTCTAACAAGGCCTTAACCTTGTTCATGTTGGCATGTTGCTACACATGACACTAGGAACTTCATCTGTCCTATTCCCCCTTTTGGCATCATCAAATGAGTAAATAATCATAGCATAAAAATTAGGAGAAGGCAATAGATAAGGTCAAGCACAAGCATAAATTTACACAGCATTCTAGATAGCACTGTCAATTCAGGTCAACAGTTCAGTTTTGGTTTTAACCAATCAGTTTGGGTCGTTTTCAGTTCAGTTAATTTCAGATATTTTTTTCCAGTTCACTTAGTTTTGATTTCAGTTCAATTCAGTTCAGTTTTTGTACGGACATATTTCAGTTCAGTTCAGTTTCAGTTTAACCAATCAGTTAAAAATTCAAACGGGTGCAATTCAGTTCAGTTCAAAATGTCGACAGTTCAGTTCAGTTTTGGTTATAGTTTTTTTGGTTCGGTTAGCTTTAGTTCAGGTCATTTGAGATTATAATTTTGTTACAATTAATTTGTAGTTTAGTTTTTATTTCAATTTCAGTTAATTTTTTTAGGATATAACTCTATGGTTGGTCTTCGATTTTACCCGTACAATTTCAATTGTTGTTAGTTCATTGTAAACGGTTGATATAACGGTTCGGATGGTATTCAGTTTACGTTTGGTTAAATACGGTTCTATCCGTACGATTTCAGTTATTATTAGTTAATTGTAAATAATTATATTCAGTTACATTATGGTCATTTTCAGTTTTGCAAGGACATTTTTAACGATTTTGATCAAGGTAGATATCGAGTATTAATGGGTTTACCGAGTTTTCTTGCGTTTTCACCCCCAAATAATATGGTCGGGTCGTATTCGGTTTAGCTGTTGAAGTGTTTTGCCTTGCAACGGGTTAATTTATTTGTTTATTTAGTTAAGGTGCACGTTAATGTTATTATTTATTATGTTTCAATTTTTATATAGATCAATTTATCCTTGTACTAATATTAGGTGTAAATGTGTAAGCGTGTATCGAGTATTAATATCAAGTGTAAATGACAGTCAAGATGATGATGGGTGATACTGAATTGACGATAACAATGATCATAACAATAATGATAGCAATTAACAATAAAAACAATGAATTGATGATAATACCAATGATGATGGTGATTGATCCGATATATATGAATAATATAATGACAATAATAGTAATAAGAATATCGAGAACAAGAACAATAATAAGATTTAAGCCTATTTTTAATCTAATACAAAGTTCATAATATGTGATATATATAATATGTGATATGCGTAAGAGAGTTGAGGTCTGAGGATATTGTAGTCGTATACTAGAATGCATACAATTTTAAATTTTTCATTAAAGCTTGGGAGGGAAGGTTAATTTGTCATTGAAATTTGGGAGATATGCTTAGTTTTCATTGAAATTTTGGAGGGAAGTTAATTTTTTCATTGAAATTTTGGAGGGAAGTTAATTTTTTTATCGAAATTTTGGAGGGAAGGTTAATTTTAATTGAAATTTGGGAAGGAAAGTTGATTGAAATTTTGGAGGGAAGGTTAATTTGTAATTGGCATTTGGGAGGGGAGTTAAATTGCAATTGAAATTTGGTTTAGTTAACCAACAATTTAAACAATTTTCAGTTCAGTTAACCAATAATTTAAAACATTTTTTCAGTTCATTTGGGTTTAGTCAACTAACAATGTAAAACAATTTTTGTGAAGATCACTTTAGTTATGATCAGTTCAAAACTATTTTTAAATAGTCTAACTTTTTCAATTCAGTTGATTTAAGTTTAGTTTCAGTTTAGTTAAGTGCAGTTCATTTTGTTACAGTTGGTATTTCAGTTATGAATCATTTATCATATTTTCAGTTCAGTTCAGTTAATTTCAGATACTTTTTAGTTCAGTTTCAGTTTAGTTCAGTTATTTTCAGATACTCGATTTTCAGTTTAGTTTCAGGTTAGTTCAGTTATTTTCAGATGTTTAGGAGTTAACTTCAGTTTCAGTTCGCTTCAAATTCAGTTCAGTTCAGTTTAGTTCGATATTTTCAGTTACATTTCAGTTATCAGTTCATTCAATTCAGTTCAATTTCAGTTTCAGGTAATTTCAGGTCGACCCAAAACAGTTCAGTTTTAGTTTGTTCAGTTCAATTAAATCAGTTCTAACCCAATCTGATAGCGCTAATTCTAGAGATGCTGTCCCAAACAGTGAGTACTTGGAACTCACAATCCCAAAAGTGTAAAGTGCACATAGGTCTAAAAATTAAACAGACCAGGACCACTCTGCATTGAAAATGTTTGGCAGAAGTGGTCGAACACTAAGGAGAGATAAATTTTTCATAGGAGCAGAATAAAGAAAGTTTAAGAAAATGGTTAGCAAGGCAGGGAGGTAAGTTAAAAAGAGTTGGAGTTAGCATCATTATCAGAATCCTCAGTGGAATCCTCCACTTCTTCTTCTTCTTCTTCTGCACTCTCCTCCTACTTCTTCTTCTTAATCTCAGAAATGATGGGGACTTGTCGTTTGATGGTCTTTGGCTTGATGCTGGATGAGGAAGCAAGCTTTTCTTCATTGTTGTCCAACCTGGCTGATATGTTCTTGAGAGATCCATCTAAAGAGGTACACAAGGCATTAACACTTGCCATCATCTGTTCCTATCTTGAAAGACCAGGGTAAGCCAGGCACCATAGGGAAGAGAGTGGTTTGACCTTTCAAGGATGCTAACCTTGTGGGCTAGCATAAGATCCTGGAGACTCAAATTGATCTTCTCATAGAGACATTAGATTATCACAGCATCCATTTTTCTCACATCCATCCTGCCCTGAGCCCTAGGGAGTACTATCTTAGAGGCCACAGTATGAAACAACTTCATTACTGGTTCCCTCAGTTGGCCAATTACATAGCCAGAACCATCAGAAGGTGAACCAGTAAAGAGAGTGGTCTGGATGTGTTCTGTACTAATCTCTGGGATAGTAGGCTAGTTATCTTTTGAATAATCACAGAACCCCCCTCTAGGCACTCCTAGTACTTCCCCTAGAATGTTTTTGGACAGACTGATATCTACCCCTTCGACCTTACTCCTGACCTTGCCTTTATCTAGCTTCCCCAACTTAGAGTAGAATTCCTCAACACAAGATTCAAACACATCTAGCTTCTTCCCAAACAGCCCCTCCCAACCCTGAAATTCTAAGGCCTCCTTAAACTCCACTAAGAAGGATTGACTCAGCCAACACTGTGGACATGCAAAACCAAAGAGTACACCCCTACCACTTAATTCAAACAGTGGTTCAGAAGTGGTCTTACCTTTTTTCTTGGCTGAGGCCTTCTCAGGTGCAGAGGCAGCCTTCCTCTTCTTCTCAGCAGGCAGTTTTGTTGCAGGTTTTGGGCTCTCAGATTTCTTGCCCTTCTTTGTCATGCTTTTCACCCTTTTCTTCTTTTCCACAGCAACCTCCTTATCAGATTCCTTCTTTATTTCATCCTTAAACACTCTGGACCTTAGGGGCCTTGTTCTCTTGTTTATCCCCTTTTCCCCCTGTTTCACTCCTGTTATCTCCACATCCTTGCCATCAAAAAGGACAGTGATATGTGAATCAACACCTTCAACCTGCTCTTGGGGTTCACCCATCACCTCGTCCTTCTCTTCAGTGCTAGGCACTGGTTGGTTTGTGGTCTGTGAGAGTTGTGATGGAGATCTTTGTGGTTGTGGAGAAGTGTATGGGGATTTTTCTTTTGGTTGTGGAGTTTTGGACTTTGGTGGTGATGGTGGAGGTGGAGTCTCAGTTTTGTTGGTGATGGTGTTTTCTGTGGAGGAGATGAAGTTGTAGGCTGTGGTGAGGGTTGTTTAGGTGATGGTGAGGGTGATTTCTTTGATGTGGAGGGTGATGGTTTAGATAGAGATGGAGTTTTTTGAGCTTGAGGTGGTGGAGATTTTGGTGATGGTGATTTTTCCTTGGGTCTGCATGCATCTTTTGGTTCCTCAACTGTTTCCACAATCACTTGGTCCTTAACTTCATCCAACTTTTCTTATACCTCGTGGTGTTCAGCAACCACTATAGCACTTGATTTCTTTTCAACCTTTGGAGATGTGAATTGAGGGGTGAAGGACTGATACCCTTGCTTTTCTTCCTTGAACCCTTGTTTTTCTTCCTCCCCATAGTGAAGAGAATTCTGTAGAGTAATTATGTGATGATGCTTAGGGTTAAGAAGAAGGAGGCAGTTAGAGAGAGAGAGAGAGAGACGGTTAGGAAGAGATAATGAAACTCAAATGGAGAAGTTAAAATAAAAAGGAAAGAGAATTTACAGTTATTAAAGGGATAAGAGGGAAGTTACTTTACACTGCTCATTAGTGCTACAACGGTCATCTGTCAGAGAAAATTAACTTCTCAAATTCAAAATTGAAAATTAAGTAATTAACTGAGATAACCGTTATAGGGAACTGGTCTGACGATGGTCTGACGCTAATCTATATTCATTAAGAACTTGAGGCACCTATCGGTTAGGCAACTTAGAGGTACCACACATTGGAACAGCATCAACATAAGTGTTTTGTGAGCACTTGCATATATGACAATTAAAAGTTAACCAACCCTGCTTATGTATACTAAGGATCAATAATGTCAAAACTGTTCAAAAGGGGAAAGATAGATCCTAAGGAACTAGGATCTAATCCTTACCATACTAAGTAATGTGCAGAGTTTGACAAACACTTCCCTACTCAGGGGCTTAGTGAATATATCAGCTAATTGCTCCTCAGATCTGCAAAACTCATGATTAACATTTCCTTTTTCCACATTGTCTCTGAGAAAATGATGTCTGATTTCAATATGCTTGGTTTTAGAATGTTGGACATGATTTTTAGAAATGTTTATGGCACTGGTGTTATCACATAATTTGGGAACACTTCCGGAATAAACCCCAAAATCCTTTAGTTGTGTCTTTATCCAAAGCAATTGAGCACAGCACAAAGCAGCAGCTATGTACTCTGACTCAGCTGTGGATAAGGCCACTGAATTTTATTTTTTAGTTCCCCATTATATGAGACAAGAACCTAAGAAGTGAGCCATTCCTGAAGTGTTTTTCCTGTCAACATTAAAACCAGCATAGTCAGCATCAGTGTATCCTAAAAGATCAAAATTGCTCCCCTTTGGATACCACAAGCACATGTCCTATGTACCACTCAGGTACCTAAAATCCTCTTAACAGCTTTTAGATGAGACTCTTTTGTGTTGCTTTGAAACCTAGCACACAACCCAACTGAGAACACTATGTCTGGTCTACTAGCTGTTAAGTAGAGAAGTGAGACAATCATACCTCTGTATAGCTTATCCTCAATATCCTTTCCTTTCTTAGCTAGGCTCAATTTCGAAGAGGTAGGAATGGGTGTGTCATATGACTTATTATCTTGAAGACCATATCTCTTGAGCAACTCCTTGAGATACTTTTGTTGGTGGATCATGATTCCATCATCCACTTGCTTGATATGGAGCCCTAGGAAGAAGCCAAGTTCTCCCATCATACTCATCTCAAATTCACTTTGCATTAAGTCTGCAAACTCATCACACAAAACAGAATTAGTAGCCCCAAATAGAATATCATCAACATACACCTGGATCACTAACAGATTTGGTCCCCTTTTCCTTAAGAATAGAGTCTTGTCCACTGAACCTCTCTCATAATGATTTTCAATTAGAAAACTAGAGAGTGCCTCATACCAAGCACGAGGGGTTTGTTTGAGGCCATAAAGTGATCTGGACAATCTCTATCCTCAAAGCCAGGGGGCTGCTCCATATACACATCTTCTTTCAAGTAGCCATTTAGAAAAGCAGTTTTTAACATCCATTTGAAAGAGTTTGAACTTCATGTGAGCAGCAAAGGCAATTAAAATTCTTATTGCCTCAAGCCTGGTTACTGGAGCAAAGGTTTCATCATAGTCTATTCCCTCTAGTTGGTTAAACCCTTAAACCACTAGCCTGGATTTATTTCTGACTATAGTGCCTGAGTCATCCAATTTGTTTCTGAAGACCCATTTGGTTCCAATAACTAACATCTCATTGGTTCTTGGTTCAAGATGCCAAACCTGATTTCTCTCAAACTGGTTCAACGCATCTTGCATGGCCAAGACCCAATCAGGATCAGTTAGTGCAATCTTATAACCATTTGGTTCTATGTGAGATAAGAAAGAAAAGTAAGCACATAAATTTTTCCAAACAGAATTTCTAGTTTGGACTCCTTTTGATAAATCACTAATGATTTGATCAGAAGGGTGAGAGTTTCTTTGCGTAAACATACCCTTTCTTACAACATTTGAGTCACCTAAGTTAGAACCAATGTTTGTACTGGTTCCCCCTATCTCATTCTGAATTTGAGAGGCTGGACCAGTTTCTTCAGTGTTCTCTCCCACTTCATCTTCAGTTGGATGAGCAGGAGAGTCACTAAGTTCAACAACCTGTTCAACATTTGCCTCTACTGTACCAAACCCATTGCTGTGTTCAGGAGAATTTGGGGGGGTCTGGTTCAACAGTGTTCTCTGTTTCAGCTCCAGTGAAGTTTGTCATTCCAATCTCAAAACCTTCATCATCATCTACCTGCACATGCTTGTTGAACATGTTAGTTTCATCAAACAACACATGGATACTCTCTTCAACACACAAGTTTCTTTTGTTGAAGACTTTATATGCATTGCTATAAGGAGAGTACCCAATGAAAACAGCTTCATCACTCCTGGGGTCGAACTTGTCCAAACTGGACTTGCCATTGTTGTGCACAAAACACTTGCAACCAAATATTCTTAAATGTTTAATGTTTGGTTTTCGACCCCTTAGAAGTTCATAAGGTTTTTTTCTCAGTATTAAGTATGTAGCATGATGTACTTAAAGCATCAGTCCAGAATTTCTTTGATAGACCACTCTCCAGAAGCATGGTTGTAGCCATTTCTTCTAGAATGCGGTTCTTTCTTTCAACTACTCCATTTTGCTGCGAAGTACTGGGGGCTGAAAAGTTGTGAGAAACACAATGCTCCATACAATAAGTTATGAAGCTAGAATTATCAAACTCTGATCCATGATCAGATCTGATAGATGCCAACTGATGATTAATCTTGTTCTAGACCTGTTTCACTAGAATTTCAAATTCATCAAAGGTTTCATCTTTGTATTTCAAGAATATGGTCCAAGTGAAACGAGAGTAATCATCAACTAAGACAAACACATAACTAAAGCCATTTCTTCTTTGTACACGCACAGGTCCACATAAATCCATGTGTACAAGTTCAAATGGCCTAGAGGAACTAACCACTTTCTTTGGGTTAAATGATGATTTGACATGTTTGCACTTTGCACATTCTTGGTAGAGCTGGTCTGCCACATATTTGATGTTAGGTAAACCTATCACCAAATCTTGTGATCTCAACTTGTTGAGCAAAGTGAGGCTAACATGTCCTAATCTTTTATGCCAAAGCCATTGGTCATCCTCTACAACACTAAGACAGAGGGCACTGTTCTGTGGAATTTGACTTAAGTATGTGATATACACATTGTTATGTCTTGTTCCTTCACAGACCAGTTCCCCTATCCTAAGGTTCACTATGTGACAAGTGTTTGATTCAAGATTCACTTTATTTCCTTTGTCACATAGTTGAGAGATGCTCAAAAGGTTATGTTTCAAACCTTCTACATAGTACACATTTTCAATTTCTTAGGAGAGTGACTGATAAGTGGTATTTTGGTAGTTATTTTCTTAGTTTTTATTAGTTTATTTTCTTATTTTATTTAGCTTTTGTTAGCATTTTTAGTCTTTTTAGTTTAGTTTCGCTTTTGTAGTCCCCTTCCCCTTTTTCTATGTGATTTCCTCTACTTTTCTTTGTTTCTGCGTTTTCTTCCCTTTTTGCAGGTCCCGAGTCAATTTCGGAACCCGAGGAAGCGAGCCGGGAACCTCGAGGAAAACACAAGTCCTCTATGCCATTGTTGAGGCTAAAAAAGCCTCAGCGGGCGCTGGAAACCCCTCAGCGCCCGCTGAGATGTACATTGCTTGAGGCAGTAGGGGCTTTAGAAGGCATCAGCGCCCGCTGGGAATTCCTCAGCGCCCGCTGAGATGTATTATGGTTCGAGGCAATTTTTGACTGAAAAGAGGCAGTAGCATTTGATGGCGCTTCAGCGCCCGCTGATGGCCCCTTCAGCGCCGCTGATCATGAAGCTTCAGGGCACTTTTGATCACAAAGGAGAAGACAGCGGCCGCTGACCCCAACTCAGCGCCCGCTGTCCCCCTCCCCTGTTTTGAGGCAGTAGCTTCCCAAGAAGCTTGCAGCGGCCGCTGACCTAAACTCAGCGCCCGCTGACTTTAGTCTGCAGACCCTGAAGACCTATGAAAGTAGGGGTCAGCGGGCGCTGACCATTTTTCAGCGCCCGCTGACGCGCTGCTTTTCGTTTTGTTTAGTGTTTTTCAGCTGTTTTGCTCGACATTTTTGGGGGGTTATATATATACCCCCCTCTTCCCATTTCGTTTTTGAGCTGATGTTAGAGGCTCAAGTTAGGGTTTAGGTTAGATTTTAAGTTTTCTTCTTCAATTCTTCTTGTAATTTACATTTTTGTTCTTCAATTTATGCTAGTAGATTAAGTTTCTTCTTCTTCTTCTTCTTGTTCTCCATTTCAAGGTACTTTCATAGCTTTCTTTACTTGCTTTCTTACTTGCTTTATGTAGTTATTTTGCTAGTTCTTGTTGTTTATGTTGTTATTTGTTGTTAATTTAGTTGTTTATGCTTGGTTTGTTGTAGTTGTTTGTTGTTGGTTTAGTTGTTTTGTTATTAGTTTATCTTCTTCCTTGTTCTCATTTTTCTAGGTTTTAATTGTTAATTTAGTTGTTCATAGTTTAGGTTTAATTATGTTTTTAGTTTTAGTTTTAATTATGTTTTTATTAATTAATTTTGAGTAGTTAATTTCTAGGGTTTGAGTGAAACTTCTCAAATCCTCCATGATTGTGGTTTAGTTGTTTCTTGGCTTTGGTTGTGATAATGTCGGTACCTTAGGATTCGGTAATGTTGAGTCATATGTTTAGCTAGCATAGGATTCATTGAAGAATCCTCACCGAAGGACCGAAAGGTGAACGTGGGTGATGACTTCCTTTGCCCGATTGATGGAAGCACCACGAAAGTTGGGCCTTCGATCAAGGGAAAGTTACCGGTCTTCGTGGTTTTGTGCTTAGGACTCGTTAGATGTGTCGCTGCACGAAAGTGAGTTGTATATGTCTTTCCGGTCATCGAACTAGCTCGAAAGAGTGGTACGATCATAGAACGACCTCCCCTTATCCACGACCTAAGTCTAAGTTCGATTGACTCACAATTCATGGTGGTATGAGTTGTGGATCTCTTACCCTAGTCCCTTTTATTCTTGTTTCCTTAGTGTAGTTTTAGTTAGTTTTCTCCGCTTCTCGCGACCATCACCCGACCTAGCTTGTTCGACGCTCACGCCTAGGCTAGTGCGAAGTACCTTCCCCGTGTTCGACACCCCCACTCATACTATGACGGGGGTTTTTTATTTGGTAAGAAATCCCTCCTATCAAATTGGCGCCGTTGCCGGGGAAGGCAATGCCATTTGTTTAGGTTGAGTAGAATGGTTCTAGGTCTTTCTTTTTCTTTATTTTTGTGAATATTTGGACCTTATGGCCACTCCTTTGATCGATCCCCAATATGAGCATGAATTGTTTTGGGTGTATTATGATAGGATCGGAAGCTCTCTTCCGCCTAATCATAATCTTGGTAAGTGGGATATATGCAATATGTTGTATGAGGGTTTGAACTATGAGACGAGGAATTGGATAGAATACCTATCTCATGGCTATTTCTTAGCTCTCGACTTGGATAGAGCTTGGCTCTTATTCGAGTGTCTCGCTAAGGACACCTATGAATGGGATATAACTAGCCAAGGAATACATGATTATAGTCATGAGTTGAGTGCACTTGAGGAATATGGTTTTAGTCAACCATCACCTCATGCCACTACCTTTGATTTTTCTCATCATTTTTCACATGAGTCGAGTTCGCTTAATCATGTTCTTGATGAGTATTTACAAGGTCTTGGCATGAACATAGTTGATTCACCTCATATTCCCCTAGGTGAGCCCTTCGATGATGACCTTAGTCATGAATTCGATCCCTCACCCCTCATAGTCGAGCACACCATCCCGACTCGCATAGACGATGACATTTATTGGCGATGTTGTGATGAGAATCATGACACTTTCATATCTTCATGTGATGTTGTAGAGGATGAGGCCCTTATAGCAGAGTCGAGTAAAACCGACGAGGTAGTTAATGTGGAGGATGTGGTTATACCACATTCTCTTATTCCCTTTGTAGGAGGATTTAACCTCGTCTATTCACATCCCACTCCACTTCCATCCGTGCTCATATCACCTCCATCCGAGGGCATCATCTCTTGTCTTGACTCCCATGTTTTTCTTCCAGAAACCAAGGCAAGTGAGGTGTATGGAGGTGTTCCCCCTACTTTATTTGATTTTTCTTTTTGTAGTTTTTATTTTAATTTACCTCCCTGTGGGCACTCACTCCCACATAAGCATAGGATGCCGGTTTTTAAACCGTTTTCTTTGCTTAATTTATCTATCGCTTATGTGGTTTTTAGTGAGTTGAGTGCCAGTGTGTTTGACAAGCTCTTGCGAGCTTTGCGGGGCTATTTACTGAGCCCCGGGTGGTTGTTCCCGCTGGATGACTTTGACATAGTTTTTCTTCTATGTCTTAGTCCCTGTGTCCAGCTCCTTTGTCAAGTTTAAGACGTTAAAACAAGCGCTTCTCGGGAGGCAACCCGAGTCTTTTTCTTTTTCCTTTTTCTTTTATTTGTAATTATTTTGTTTTTTTGGAGTTTGGTTTCTTTTCTTTCTTTTTTGCAGGTTAAATGAATAAGCAACTCTCATGGACATGTATGGTACTAAAGCGCAAAACGGAGGTTGTATGCTTACTTTATAGCCTGTTTTGGTGAGATCATTCCAAATTCCCTTTCTTTTATTTTTCTTGTGTGCTTAGTTGTAGGATTTGTTTTAGGAGGAGATGATTGTTCGAGGATGTTTGGCTTTCAATTTTTGGCTTTTAAGCCCTTGAGGACATTTGGATATTGATGGCATTGGGCCTCGATTTATTTATTTGTTTGATGCTTGATTGCTTGATTGAGAGTCATTCATGCTTGATTTTATTTTCCTTCCTTTTGTTTAGTTTTTATTTCTATTTTCCCTTTTTCCTCTTCTTTTTCTTTTATTTTCTTTTCAAGGCAAAGTGTGTTTTTGTTTTGTTTGTAGTTTGGACTTGGTTCTTAATTTCTTGGACTTTGAATGCATTCCTTCCTAAGTGTTAGTGGTCCACATGGTTTGAGATGTTGGGGTTGATTTTCAAATACTACATGCTACGTTTCAGAACTTTGGAGTTCATGAAACCTAATGTCTTGGCTTGTGGTACGATTGGCAAAGCTTTGCTAGCTAGTTGAAGCCCTTGAGGTAGTATTTGCAATTCACTACCCTTCATATGTGAGAAAATTGTCAAATCTTTCTAGCCTTCATCATTTTGTTTGAGTGGCAATAGGATCCTTGTCATAGTATAACTTGATCAAGAACTTGATTCATGACTTTCCGAGACTGTGACCGAGCTAATCTAGGGGAGGACGGAGGCGTTCATTTCTTAGTTATTTTCCATTTTTTCCTTTTTCATTTTCCTTTTTATTTTAGTGTCTTGTTTCTTTACACTTTTCTAGGTGTTTGCTTTACGTTTATCCTTTGAAACCCTTTGAGTTTGGCCCTTCTTTTCTTCTAGCCACCTTACAAGCCTTGATTCCCTTTGTTTTGTTTTATACCTTTTAGGTGTAGTGAAGCAGCTGGAGCTTCTTGGTTTGTATTTGTTTTGTAATGAAAATTTGTGAAGTAAGAAGTTCGCCAAAGCAAAAGTGTGTTATTTTGTATAAATTAGAGCAAAAGCCGACCTAAGTTGTAAAAGAGGCAAGGTCATGTAAAAAAATGTTAAAAAAAAAAAGTTTAATTTAAAAATTTAAAAATACAATTATTCTTTTCCTTTTCACAATGAGGGCATTGTGTCATTCAAGCGTGGGGGGGAGGAATAGTTCGAGAAAAAAAATTAATTTGATGTATTTTTTTTTTTTTTTCATTTTTCATATAGTTTTTTGAATAAGCTTGGGGGTTTTTGGTGTATGTGTGCAAATTTAAGGAGTTCGTTTGCTATTTGATGCTCATTTGTACTTATTGCTTCACTATTTAGGTTTTGAGCACCACAAGCCAAATTGATTCCGACCCTATCCATAGCCATACATTACAACCTTAAAGCCCTCTTGATCCTAGATAGTTGAGTCTTTGTCGGTGGAGGAAGTCATGTTTCAAGCATATTGAGCGGTTTGCTATGATGAGATGTCGGGTAGCCTAAATTGTTTCTCCTTTTTGTTTTCCCCACTCCTTCGTGGAGTTATGAGAAGCTACCTTTATGGGTGGAGACGACACTAGCTTACCATGTGGATGCTTGGTTGTTGAGCGAAAGGGGAATGTTCCTCTCTAGTTCTCCAATCTAGCATGTTTTATTTGATTATCCACCCTTGACATCTTTGAGCATGTTTTCCGTTAGTGCTTAGAAAGGTTCGCATTCATCGATCCTCGGTCCCTTAACAAGTCCAACTAGTTGCTTCTGTTTTGTTTTGTTTTCTTTTCTTTTCATTTTCCTTTCTTTTTGTTTTTCTTTTCTTTTGTTTCCTTCGAACCTTTGCCTTGGTTTGTTTTTGATAGAGTTATGGGTTAAACTCTTTGGAAACTCCTACGAGAGCACACTCGTCCTCCTTGGCAACTTTGAGGTTTAAATGGCTTGTTGTTTTTGCTAAAAACAACCGTGATTCCTACGAAAGTGAGTTAGTGTGAATTATTAGTGTTTTGTTTTTCCCTTCTAGTACTACCTCCTATCAAGCTCTTCCATCACTTCTAGCCTAAGTTTTTCTCGGGACGAGCAAAAGCTAAGCTTGGGGGAGTTTGATAAGTGGTATTTTGGTAGTTATTTTCTTAGTTTTTATTAGTTTATTTTCTTATTTTATTTAGCTTTTGTTAGCATTTTTAGTCTTTTTAGTTTAGTTTCACTTTTGTAGTCCCCTTCCCCTTTTTCTATGTGATTTCCTCTATTTTTCTTTGTTTCTGCGTTTTCTTCCCTTTTTGCAGGTCCCGAGTCAATTTCGGAACCCGAGGAAGCGAGCCGGGAACCTCGAGGAAAACACAAGTCCTCTATGCCATTGTTGAGGCTAAAAAGGCCTCAGCGGGCGCTGGAAACCCCTCAGCGCCCGCTGAGATGTACATTGCTTGAGGCAGTAGGGGCTTTAGAAGGCCTCAGCGCCCGCTGGGAATTCCTCAGCGCCCGCTGAGATGTATTATGGTTCGAGGCAATTTTTGACTGAAAAGAGGCAGTAGCATTTGATGGCGCTTCAGCGCCCGCTGATGGCCCCTTCAGCGCCGCTGATCATGAAGCTTCAGGGCACTTTTGATCACAAAGGAGAAGACAGCGGCCGCTGACCCCAACTCAGCGCCCGCTGTCCCCCTCCCCTGTTTTGAGGCAGTAGCTTCCCAAGAAGCTTGCAGCGGCCGCTGACCTAAACTCAGCGCCCGCTGACTTTAGTCTGCAGACCCTGAAGACCTATGAAAGTAGGGGTCAGCGGGCGCTGACCATTTTTCAGCGCCCGCTGACGCGCTGCTTTTCGTTTTGTTTAGTGTTTTTCAGCTGTTTTGCTCGACATTTTTGGGGGGTTATATATATACCCCCCTCTTCCCATTTCGTTTTTGAGCTGATGTTAGAGGCTCAAGTTAGGGTTTAGGTTAGATTTTAAGTTTTCTTCTTCAATTCTTCTTGTAATTTACATTTTTGTTCTTCAATTTATGCTAGTAGATTAAGTTTCTTCTTCTTCTTCTTCTTGTTCTCCATTTCAAGGTACTTTCATAGCTTTCTTTACTTGCTTTCTTACTTGCTTTATGTAGTTATTTTGGTAGTTCTTGTTGTTTATGTTGTTATTTGTTGTTAATTTAGTTGTTTATGCTTGGTTTGTTGTAGTTGTTTGTTGTTGGTTTAGTTGTTTTGTTATTAGTTTATCTTCTTCCTTGTTCTCATTTTTCTAGGTTTTAATTGTTAATTTAGTTGTTCATAGTTTAGGTTTAATTATGTTTTTAGTTTTAGTTTTAATTATGTTTTTATTAATTAATTTTGAGTAGTTAATTTCTAGGGTTTGAGTGAAACTTCTCAAATCCTCCATGATTGTGGTTTAGTTGTTTCTTGGCTTTGGTTGTGATAATGTCGGTACCTTAGGATTCGGTAATGTTGAGTCATATGTTTATCTAGCATAGGATTCATTGAAGAATCCTCACCGAAGGACCGAAAGGTGAACGTGGGTGATGACTTCCTTTGCCCGATTGATGGAAGCACCACAAAAGTTGGGCCTTCGATCAAGGGAAAGTTACCGGTCTTCGTGATTTTGTGCTTAGGACTCGTTAGATGTGTCGCTGCACGAAAGTGAGTTGTATATGTCTTTCCGGTCATCGTACTAGCTCGAAAGAGTGGTACGATCATAGAACGACCTCCCCTTATCCACGACCTAAGTCTAAGTTCGATTGACTCACAATTCATGGTGGTATGAGTTGTGGATCTCTTACCCTAGTCCCTTTTATTCTTGTTTCCTTAGTGTAGTTTTAGTTAGTTCTCTCCACCTCTCGCGACCATCACCCGACCTAGCTTGTTCGACGCTCACACCTAGGCTAGTGCGAAGTACCTTCCCCGTGTTCGACACCCCCACTCATACTACGACGGGGGTTTTTTATTTGGTAAGAAATCCCTCCTATCAGTGACTTACCAACCTTACCTACTCCTTTGATAAGTCCTTTTCTATTATCACCAAATGTCACGTGCCCTCCCTCGAATGCAGTGAGTGAAAGGAACTGTTCTTTATCCCCGGACATGTGTCTTGAGCAACCACTGTCCAAATACTAATATGGCTTTCCTTTCACTCGTACCTGCACAAGCAAATTAAAGGTTAGTTTTAGGAACCCAGACCAGCTTGGGTTCCTTGTTCTTTGAATCATTCTCAACTTTGACCTTCATTACCCACACTTGCTTGGTGTAAGTTTTGTTCTTCTTGTCATGTTTCTTTTTGGTGAAACACTTGTTAGTTACATGACCACTTTTACCACAGTAGGTACAAACATGCATGTATTTGGCAAATATATACTTGCCCTTCTTTAATTCATTCAACCATGTGTTGTCTCTGCCTAGAACAGTTGTAGTACTAGATCCAGAATACCCTAAACAAACCATTGAGAATTTCCAGGTTGGGATGTGAGGATGTTTAGGGTTTTCTGAGCATCTAACATTTTGTTCAATTGGTTCATACAATCTGTTAGCTCATTCTCCTTGTTTTCAAGCCTCTTAAGTTGAACTTCATTTTGTTTCACAAAAGATTTCAGATCAAGTCTAGTCTTTTGAAGTTCATCTTGTAGTCTTGCGACCAGGGAGGGATCTGGTTCGTCACTGGTCTTCGTGATGTTTTCTTGTTTTAGCAAGATAAGTTCAGCCTCAAGATCACAGATCTTAGCTATGCACTCATCATGTAAAACATCAAAAACCTCATCAAAGGCAGTGGGAGAACCAGTCTCTTTAGAAACCTTAAGATCATCATTTTCCTTATGTAAATCTTCAAGTTTTTCAATTAAGTGGTCATAAGCAAGTATGACATCAGATTTACTCAAGGTACATGTATCTTTTAGCAGTGCAAAATTTGAATTATGTGTAAACAATTCCTTGAGCTCATTAAATCACTTTTCAATTTATTCAAAAAATTCATCCTCTTTAGGGACTGGTTTGGAATTCTCAAGTTCTATTCTTTGCTGATCTGCTGTCATTTCAAGTTCAGAAATTTTTTCTTTAAGTTCCTCACAAATAAGTTCAAGTTCAGCAGATCCAGCACCACATATTTCATAATCTAGAACTATTTCTTTTAGTTTCTTTTTGTTGTTTTGGTAGGCAGACCCAACACTAATGCATTGATCAATGGTGAATTCAACATAACCAAGTAATTCATCTCTATCTAGATTATGCATGTTTTCCTTTATTTTATTAAAACATACCTGGTTGTCATCTGAAGTGCTTCCACCAGCCATGAGACATAGAACATCTTCTTCTTCAGAACAGATCTCAGACAGGTATGTGGATGTGAAAGCAGTAAGGTAGAGATTTGCTTCTTCTACATCTTCCTCATCTTCTGATTCTGAATCTCCCCATATTGCAGCAAGCATAGCTCTCTTGAAAACCTTCTTCTCAGCCTGGACTCCAGGATTTCCCTTAGGATTCTTCCATGTTGGACACTCCTTAATTCTGTGCCCCATTCTTCCAGAACTGTTTCTTCCTTTTGAAAACTTACCCTTGGATTTTGTCCTAAGGTTTTTTTCAAATTTTCTTGCCATAAGACTGATATCATCTTCATCCTCCCCTGATTCTTCTACTTTGAGAACCATCTCTTTTCTTTCGAACTAGTTTCAGCCTTTGAATCTACCAACATCTCATGAGTCATCAAGGAACCAATGAGTTGTTCTAGAGATAATGTGGTTAGATCTTCTACTTCTTGTATGGATGTAACCTTGGGAATCCACTTGCCTGATAAGCTTCTTAACATTTTCCTTACCAACTCCTCACTTGAAAAGGTCTTTCCTAATGACTTTAGTTCATTTACAATGGTCATGAACCTTGTAAACATATCCTTGATATTTTCTTCTAGTCATCTCAAAGACCTCATACTTCGACATGAGCATGTCAATTTTTTACTTTCTCACTTCAGCGTTGCCTTCATAAGCAAGCTCCAGAGTATCCCAAATTTCCTTTGTAGATGAACACGCTAAGATTCGATTTACCTCACATTTTGCAATTCCTTGTTGGGCAAGTGACATTGCATTTGCATTCTTTTCCAGCTTCTTGTAATCCTCACTTGTATATTCTTCTTCAAACTTTGGAACGATGAGCCCTTCCTGATTCTTCTTATGAATGGACGTGGGTCCATTTTTAACAATCATCCAGCATTCATAGTCTATTCCAATGATAAGATTTTTCATGCAGTTCTTCCACCATGAGTAGTTTGTGCCATTGAACTTAGGGAGTCTTGAACTGCTTGATTCTTGAATATTCATCTTCTTGCTCCTCTAGGTAGTTAACCCTTTGAGAAGTTAGGCTCTGATCCCAATTGTAAGTTCAATGTATACTCAAGAAGGGGGGTTGAATTGAGTATGAGTGTTTTTTCAATAATTTTTCAAGTTTGTTTATCTATTTTGGAGAACAACGATAGAACATTAAATAAAGAGTAAGGACACAAGGATTTAACGAGGTTCGGCTTCTAAATAAGCCTACCTCCTCCACTCATTTACCAATATTATTAATCAACTCTGAATAATAACAAGGTTACACACTCAATCAAATTTTACAACTCTGTAACATTCAATTCCCCAACTATTAACTCTAACAGTTCACTCAGTGTTCACAGAACACTCCCCAACCACTTCCCTCTAAGTGGTTCAAAATACAATATCAAAATCTCCGTAAGTTTTCTATTAAAGATGGATATGGAGGTGATTTTTTCTCTATCAATAAACTCCAGAAAATATGGCTTGGTTTTCTATGGAGAGCAAGAGGGTTTATGGGTTTTTCAAAAGATAGAAAATTTTGTGAATGAAAATTGTGAACCCAAAAGCATGCAAGGGGACTTACCAAAATAATACAAACAAGTTCAGCTGACACAAGTACAATGGTACTTGTTTCAGACTTTGTCTCCTTCCACTGCATGTAGTGGGAAAGTACACTAAAGTCCAAACTAAGTACATTGTATTTAATGAGCTGATTTGGTGTATCATTTTGGCAGCTTTTCCAAATCCTAAGTGATCAATATTTTTCAATTAATTTTTCAAAAACATTTTGAACTTAAAAATCAATACTGATCACTTAAGTGCACGTGCGTAATACTGAGGTCTGTTTCCACAGTGGTCTCAGTAGTGCTAAGTTTATGTCTGATAAAGAGAACTTTTCTTAGCTTGTTCTTTGCCTGTTCTTTGCTTGTTCTCTTTACTGGACTTAAACTTTAACCCTTTTTTCACTTTTACTTATGAACACAAGACTTATTTTCCTAAGTTCATTTTACAAGAAGATCCTAGAAATACAAAAATTAAATAGCTCCAAGATCTTAGCTTTTGATCTTCAAGTATCTCAAGGCCTTCAAAGTTGTCTTGATGAGTCCTCACTTGATTCAACCTGTTCATACACGATCATACAAAGCAATCGAGTATAGAGAACTGGTTTGTCATCATTCAAATCAAACATGGTTCAACACTACATATAGAAAGTTAGAAAACCCAGATTATTCCAATCAAGAGGGTTTTTGTAACCGTAATCATTAAACCCATTTAATGTTAGATCAAATATTCGAAATCAAAAGATCACGAAGATTTGTTGAGATCTCTTAAAGATATGTGGGTTTGTTAGCACTTAACATTGATTACTAAACTGACTTAACTACGTGCAAGATCTTTAAAGAATCCAAGAATCGAATTCTTTCAAATTATTTCGTGGGTCAGTTTTTTAACCTGCCGGTCTGCTGAACTGTTCTAGGAACTGTTCTTCAGATCAGTTTTGTTACAACCACTAGACACTGGTCTGGTGTTTGCAACATACCAAGATCAAACATCACAAATCTACTATACTACTTAAACATTCTAACAAAAAGACTAAGTAAAAATCCTAAGGCTACTCTTCATTCTTCATGTTCTTCATTACTTGGACACTTGGATTCTCCATTGTTAGCACACTTCAGTTTTGATGAAGCTGATCTATATGTCTCAAGTACTGGAATACTTATATGTCAAACATGCACAATACAATATACAATATATGACATGAAAGGTAATATTACTCAGAATGAGTAACACAAGAACAGTATGCCTCAGCTGTTTTCAGAACAACTGCATAAACTCATTCAATAATAACTGTTCATGTCAACTGTTTTTAACAGCTGTTTGTGACACCTATTTGTCACACCTGTTTGACTCACCTGTTTGTCATCACTCAAAACATTAAGGGTCTCAACAGATTTAATTTCATTATTATGTATACTTGCCTTCTTAGTGCAAGTTGGGATGTAAGAGATTGAGGAAAACCAAATGCAGCTTTGTTTATCCAATTTTTTAACACTTTTCATTCTTTTTTTTTTCCACACATAATTGAGGTATGATTTTTTTTTTTCGGATTACACTTGAAATTGAATATTGTCTTGGAAATGAGTTGCCTTCTTAGTTGATGTTACGATCGAAGAATTTAATATAGTTATAATTAAACTTGTAACGACCCGACTTTTCTAGGTTATCGATTTACGAAGGAAATCGACAATTGGATTATTACCAAACATAAAAACTAATAATAATAACATTAAGGTTCAATAGTCCCTTTTATTAACTAGTAAATAGAATTAAAATCCCAAAAGTCCATAAATAATACCAAAATACATAATACTATTGTTCCTTCCCAACAGGCTGGGATAAACTAATCAATAAATAAAAGAAAATGTGAACTAGACTCCGGGTTCACTCTACTGATCACAATAACACGCAACCCAAACCATACGAGAGCCCACTTATTCGTCAGCTTCATCACCTGAAATGGGGGGGTCCACCGTCAGTGGCGAGTAACTAGGCCGTCCCGCTTAAATGAGGGACCATTAACCATATAATATCATAGAATTAACTAAGAAAATCTTACATGAAAATACACATAGAAATACATACGAAATACATACGAAATACATACAAAATACGTATAAAAATACATACAAAATACGTATAAGAGTACGTACGAAATACGCATGGAATACGTATAAAATACGTATACAGTACCTGTAGAAATACGTATAGGAATACATACGTGTACGTATAAATACGTATAGAAATACCTGTAGAATACATATAGGGATACATATACATATACATATATTTGTATTTAAATACATACATACATTCTTAAATACATTCTTAAATACATACTTTTCAGACGTACGCAACGGAAGACTTAACATACTACCCTTATACAATACGTAGAATTATACATATAAATACATTGACATATACATATTCATATTCAGCCCGTATAATACTTATCCTTCATATTATTACCCTGAACCCTTCTTTTAACCATCTTCTTAACTTTATGGACCGGTCATTATAGCTCGTAAGGATGCCCGTGTACATCCCAACTTTCCTAAAACGCGCCGGGAAGAACCCGTGTATTCTACCCGTAGCTCTCCTTTGCAAGAACTAAGCCTAAGCTATGGCCATAACTCCTAAATAGTAGCCCGTGTACTACTACTTAGACGACTACGCATCTTAAGATCCAGAACTGCCCAGAGACCGCAGTAGGGCAGTGGCTTCGACTTAACCTAATCTGGTGACTCGTGTATCACCAAACAGGCGTCCGTTTCTTATCTTATCTTATCGACATGGTCATCGTGAGACCAATACTTCTTATCATCTTATAACTTTATCCTTATTATTATATTATTCCTTTCCTTCATTTTGTAACTTATCTTATTAGTTCCTTTTAATTCCTTTAATTATATTAATTCCTAAAATTTACAATCTAAATTATTATAAGCCAAAAATTAAACTAAATTGATCATAATCATCATAGAACCATTCGATATTTTCCATAGCAACATATTAATTAAATCAATTCATCAATTAATCATATAAACAATTAAATAAATCTTTTAAATTAACAATTAATCATATAAATCAAGAATCATCAACAAAATTACTTAAAACACGATAAAAATCCTATTTTTCATATTCTATGCCACTCGACATTTTACACCAAAAATACCAAGATTAATACTTTAAATTAATTAAATACAATTATAAATAAATAATCATATAAACTTATTAATAAACAATAAAATCATGCTTTAAACATTAAACCATCAAATTTGGACTAAAACAAGATCAAAATCATTACTTTGTTATACATGAATCACACGACCTTCATGGCTTTAAAACAATATAAAGATTAATTTCAAGAATTAATAGTATCATGCTTAAATTAAAGATTTAATCAAGATTATCAATAATCATTCAAGTATTATCAAGATTCAACAATAAAAATCAGATTTTTAATTCCCTTTACTTCTCTATGTAACTCGACTTTTTTTTATAATATGAACCATATTTTAACTTTAATTTAAGGTTTCAATTAAACAATTAAATAATCAAGATTATCAATTTAATTCAAGAAAATATCATGAAATTATCATCAAAATTATCTTATGACACTCGACATAGGTTCGAAATTTTCAAGATTCATATTCAAAATTTATCATGCAATTATTCAATATAAACATACATTTAAAGATATCATATTATGCATAGAATTAATTAAAACACTTAAAGATTCATAAAGATTACATAAAATATCAAGAAAAATATCATAAACAATATATCATAAGGTTCGATCAATCCTAACCTATCATGATACTAATTCTATCAATTTTCCTAGTTTAATCCTAATTAACTATATAGTTAAATTGTACCAAATCTAAAAGAGATAGACTAGTTACCTGGATTAGGAAGAAAATCAAGAAAAACGTTCCTTTGGGGTTCGTATATCACACGGCCAACTAGGGAGGTTTAGGGTTCCTTTGAGAGTTTTGTGTTGTATTGAAAATAGGTAAACAGGTTATGAGCTTTGTTACGTATTTAATTATAAAGAACCAAAAGAAAATAAAATAAAGGGTTAAAATTAAGGGGGCCGTGAATGGAGAGGAAATTTAGGGGAAGTTGAGCAAATTTGGGGGGACTTGGTACAAGGTAGTTAGGAATAGGGTCTTTTAAGATTAATTAATTAAATAATCCTAAAATCATTTAATTAATTTAGAATTACAAAAGAAATCAATCCTTGGCCATGATTAGAGGGGCCGGCCAAGGGGAATGGATTTGGGTCATTGGGCCCAAATTTAAGTTAAGGAAAAAAGAAATAAGAATAACAGTCCAAATAATTAGGCCTTTTGGACTTAGATTATTAAAATAGCAATAATTAACCGCGAAATTTTCTGGCCCTGAATTTCGGGTTATTACAAAACTAGTCATTCCGATTTTTATGCTCAATTGAAGCTACGATTATGATTTTGTCATATATTAGGTAAACGTTTTCTTAAAAAAAACAAGTAAGTTCGGAGCCGAATTCGCTTGGACAATGAACAGAGGACGACCCTGCTGCCATCTACTACTGCTGCTAGCTACTGCCCAATGGTATGTGCTGCTGCCAGGGGCGGGGGTGAAGTGCTGCTGGCGTGGGGAGCTGTTGTTGATGCGTTGTTGTTATTGTTGTTGTTGTTGTTGCGCTGCCACTGCACTATTGTGGTGCTGCTACTGCATTGTGGCTGTTATGCCACTGCCCTGTCCTGTCTTGTGGCAGTGACATGGTGGTGGTGTTTTCCCTGGTAGTGGCTGCCTAATTGGGGTTGTTGTTGCCATGAGTAATGGTCCATTAATACGCTTGAATAATCTTTAAGGCATTTCAACTTATTTGCTTCCGAAGATGTTTAGAAGATTTATAAATTACTTATTTCTAATATATATATATATGGATTGAAGTAAACTATTATTTCTAATTTACTTCAATGGTTAAGTTACCTAATTCTATTATGTTTGAACGATTTTATAGACTAGTTATTTCTATGTAAAACATGTTGAAAGCTAAAATCTATTTACTTTTAATATGTTTGGATGGGGTTTTAATTGTGTGATCCCATTAAGTTTCAACGCATAATATTTGTTGATGACAAAGAGAGCTAAATAGACGGACTTGAATGTTTCCTATGATTCATTCTTGATGCATAATTGGAATTTAGTATCAATGATCATTTATATAATAATATAAGTGAGAAGTAAACATGAAGGTTGTTGCTCTCACTCATTAAATCTCTATCTATGATGTAAACAAGATAAGGCTATATAAGTATACATTTAAGCGAAGATATCTTGCTTAGTAGTTATGATAAGTGGGAGTTCATGTCACTGGTAATTATAGGTTTATGTTACTTAACAGACACCCTAGATTGGGACTATTACAATTAGTTTAGCTAATGTCATTGAACACTCTTATTAAATTTGGACACTAATCCAAGATTCAAATGCATTAGTTTTGAGTAGTTTGATATCCTAACTATTTACATGTAAATTTGAATGTAGGTATTGTAAACTTAAACCCTAAAACCCCCCCACCCCTCTGTTGTACCCCCACCAACCCTCCCCTCCCCAACATCCCTCCCCCCAACATCCCTCCCATACTACCCCTAACAGCCCCTCACTCCCTACTGCCCCTTGGGGTAACTCTCTTTTCTCTCCAACAGCCCCTCCCCACAACATCCCTCCCCTTCCCCTGTTACCCCCAACATCCCTCCCCTTCCCCTGCTACCCCCAACAGCCCCCGCCCCTTACTGCCCCCATTCCACAACATCCCTCCCCTCCCCCTTACAGTCCCACAACGCTCCCCTCCCCCTTACAGCCCCAACAACTCTCCCCTCCCCCTACTATACCCAACAACCCTTAGGAACATTTGAGAGTGCACTACCATGTAATTGTGGAGTTTTGGTGACATTTTTGCAGTAGTTTTTACTTTTTGATTTATAGAAAATGAGTGATAGGGTATTGCTCATTTCGATATCCATTGGCTAATTTGTTGGTAATTTTCAGAAATTCAGTTGGAGCTGGATATTTTTTTTATTTGTTTGTTTTTGGGGTGTGGATGTTTAGTGCTGATTAAAGTTTATGTTTATTTGTGATGAGAGAGTGTATGATAAAGGAACAATTTTAATTTGAGGAAAGGTAAAACAATGTGGAAAGACGTGAATTTGCTGTTCTATGCTAGCTCCTATTATGTCTTCTCCTTTGTAGTGGACTAGTGGGATTTGTTGAGTAAAATCTGGTTGATGTTAGTGCTCATTTGTGATTAAAGATTGGATTACTAATTTGACAGGGTTTAGGTGTAATCATATTTTTTTTTGCTATAAATAAATATACACACACACACACACTAAATGGGTTCTTTGTTAATTGTCTTTATTTTAATTTATATGCAGATATACACGTTGCTTTTAGTAAATTTTTAATGTTAATTGTCTTTTACATTATATGTAGGTACATGTTGAAGCAAATGACATAGAGGAAGTGGAGAATGATATTGAGCTTACATAGAAAATATTTGTGAAATAATTGGTTCTATATCTTTTTGGACATAATCGTATTTGTATATAATTAAGATGTATAGTGATCAATATTTTTGTTGTACTAGACGATCAAGCTAGACTTGAAATTTTTAGTAGTTTTGTATAACAAGTGAATTTCAAATTATGTTATTAATATAACTTCTTGTGAAATTAATTAGTCATTATTATTCATATGATATTTGTTTAAATATTATCATAGTATTCCAAAAAACACCTTTGGCAATGACCAAATTATCATAGGCGTTGCAAAATGTAGGATAATTGTTGTCGCATAAAGCTTTTACTTGGATGTGTAGCCCGTTGCAAAAAAGATTAGTTTTTAGCAACAAACATTATTAGCCCGTTGCAAAAGATGGAAAAATGGTGTTGCAAAAAGTTTTAGTATGGAAATCAGCAGCCCGTTGCAAAAGGTTACCTTTTGGCAACAGGCATGCTTTGGTCGTTGCAAAAGCTCAAAAAACTGTTGCTAAAAACCTTTTGCAACGCCAGAGAATGCAACGGGCTATAGCCGTTGTAAAAGGTTTTTAACAACGGTTTTTTGGGCCTTTGGCAAAGCAACAACAATAACAAAAACAATGAATTGATGATGATAAGAATGATGACAATGATTGATATGAATATGGAATAATATAACAACAACAATAGTAGACAATAACGACCACAAGAATAATAACGACAATAAATTATTTAATCCATATTTAAATTAGATTCGTAGTTATTTTTTACCTTTATTACCATCTGATATAAACTATTTAATCCAAATTTAATTTTAATTAATTCATAAATATTTAATTAAATTAGACTATAATCCAAATTAAACTAAATTAAACCATAGACTCTGAGATTGATGATGATAATATATAAACTAATAAGTGACTAAGGATAGTGATATGTGATTTCAAACTTACAATGATCATGAGGGTGATAATTAATTATTTACCTACAATGACAAAAATAGCTTAACGACCCATTTTGTAGCTGGTCATAAATGACGGTAATGAGAATGAATTTATAACTAAATTTGGAATAGTAATCAAAATCTATTCCAATGATAGTGCTAGTTTAACTTCAATTTATTTAATTTTCTTCATAAATATTCATTCTCATCTAATACTTCCCTTTCTAATGGAAATGGGGTGGGGTTGAGCTGGGGGTGTAGCTGGGTGAGGGTGGGGCGTCGCCGGAAATGGGTGGGGGAGGGGAGGTGGGTGGTTTCAGTGGTGGTAGGCATGGGTGGTGGTGGTGTGGTATGGTATGGTGGTAGTGTGTTCTTACATTTTTTTAACAAACAACTAATTATATCTAACACGTTTACATTCCATTCCCCTTCATTCTCATTCCTAAAGTGATTCCCTTTCCCCTTTGACAACCAAACGACCCCTGAAAGTATTAGGTCAGATTGTTTGACTAAACAATCTGGTTAGACAACTGACCTAATTATACATAAAACAATATCCAAACCTCCTACCTTTCTTCTTATCCTTCAACCTCCTTCAACCTCCAACCTCCTCCTTCAATCTCCAACCTCCAACCTTGTCCAATCTCGTCCAACCTCGTTCAACCTTGTTCAATTTGACGAACTTAATCAAGCAGCTTGCATTTATTCAGACGAAACACTTAGAAAGCCCATAACTTTGCGCTCGGATGTCCGATCGGGGCATATAATATGTCTAGCTTGATTAATTTTTCGAGACAAATGCAGTTGCACCCAATGGGTATTTTGCCAAACGAAATTGCCACAAAACGCCTCTAGATGCCTCAAAATGCCAAAAATGTCTAAAATCTTAAATATACTGAAATACAAACCAAATATTTTTTGTCTTCCTTTTTTTTATCCAAGTGCTCATATATTTTGTTTTCAAGGTCTTTTTTTGTCCAAGTTAGTTATATATTGCCCAGGTTAGTTATAGTATTGTCCACATTAGTAATTTTTTTGTCAGGTTCATTACATTTTGTCCTGGTTAGTTATATTTTGTCCATGTTAGTTACATTTTGTACAGGTTGATTACATTTTGTCCAGGTTAGTTATATTCTGTGTCCAGGTTTAACAAATACATGTCCAAGTTTAACAAATATGTGTCCATGTTTAACAATATGTGTCCATGTTTAACAATATGTGTCCATGTTTAATGATATGTGTCCAGGTTTAACAAATTTGTGTCCATGTTTAATAATATGTGTCCGTGTTTAACAATATATGTCCAGATTTAACAATGTGTCCAGGTTTAGCAATATGTGTGCAGGTTTAACAATATATGTCCAGGTTTAACAATATGTGTTCAGGTTTAACAAATATGTGTCCGAGTTTAACAATATATGTCCTGATTTAACAATGTGTATACAGGTTTAACAATATATGTCAAGGTTTAACAATATATGTCCAGGTTTAACAATTTGTGTTCAGGTTTAACAAATATGTGTCCAGGTTTAACAATATGTGTCCAGATTTAACAATATGTGTCCAGGTAAATTAGTCCTTTTGCTCAGCTCAGTTGGAATCGTCTGACAGCAACATTACTGTCAAACTAGTCTGACACAATACATTCTCTAGAAAATAAGCAGAGTTTCAAGCTTGGGAATGAAAATATGTTTTTCATTGGTATTATGAGGTTTCTCCCTAACAAAATTAAACTTCAAATCCATTACATTTAATACAATTTCATTTTATATATTATTTTCTTATTCGAATCCGCATCCTTAGTTTTAAAAATGACGTATTATTAACCCATTTTGTACTCGTACCCATTTTCATGCAACTTAGGTGCAAACCACTATTTTGTTTCGATGGGGTACTCACATCGATGAGGCCAACTCCAACTCGATGAGGTCCTTTCTTGATGGGCTCCTTTTAAGTATCCTTCTCTCCCTTCAATGGAGTCCTCCCTTTGACGAGGGTCAACTTTTTCGCAATTAGGCCTTTATCCCCCTTTCTTACTAGTTCAACGGGGTGCCTCCTTCGATGAAGGTTGGGCTTTACTCGATGAGTTTCTCTTGACATTGTCTCTCTTCCCCTGGCCTCGATGGTGTGTCTTACTTATTCTTATTACTTCCTCCGTTCCAAAATAAATGCAACAATTTCTATTTCAGGAAGTTTCAAAATAAATGCAACAATTTTAATCTTTCCATTTTTGTAAGTATTTTATTTCTATCTCTCACATCCACTTTCTCTCTCTATCCCTCTTACTCTCACAACAAAAAATGCCTAGGAGTCCGTGCATCCTAATTTGTTGCGTTTTTTTTGGAACGGAGGAAGTATTTTAACCTTTGATGACTTTTGCTCAGATTTTCCATGGTCTTGTATTCAGTCTTGATGGAGTGTTATGATTTTTCGATTGTCTTCCCAAGCACTTCGACCTTGACACTTTCAATGGGATACGTCTCTGGTGACGTTGGATGCAAATTCCATCTATCCTAACTGGTGACATTGGATGCTGAGCTTTTCCTTACCTTTGGCGAGGTACATTTATAGATGGCAGTGAGTCGATGACAACTTACCCCCATCCTCAATGGGGTACACGTCCTAAATGCATGCTTTTTGTCACACCTTCGATAGCATACACCCTTCGATGAGGTACACACTTAATTAGATACCTCCCTTTCTAATGGGGTATGAGTAACAACCTTTTGATGAGGTACATTTTTATTAATGATGATGATGATGATGGTTAAACCTCATATCAAGGCACTCGATAATGCTTATGGAGCTCATCTCATACTTTGATTCGATTAACCACTAATCTGATTTTAAATAAGTAATAAGATTGCGGAATAACAAGGTGAACTATGCTTACATGAATTTGTAATATTGTATAGTAATTAAATACATAAGAGCAAATCATGCTCAACTACTCTATATGCTTACTATTATACTTTTATCCTATACATCTACAAAATCTCATTTGTTGCAAATAAAACGAAACTGAGACTATATATGTTTTTGGCAAAAAAGAGACAATTGAGGTAAAGAAACATCATATAGCTAGATCATTTTACACTTTTAAAGATGACCTTTCCTTTATCCCTCATCCTATAAGGAGCTCTTCAAAGTAATAATGACCATCAAAGTTGCATCTTTACAAGCAATTTTACTGAACTTTATTGAAGCAATGCAATCAATCAAATACGCTTTGTATTTCCTGTACATTATCTCTAGACATTGGCAAATTCGGAGCACAAATCCGTATTTCTATCGCTTCTTGAACATCCCTTTGGTTAAGAATGAGAAATCATAGTCATAACCTGATACGGGCAATGCTGCTGAAGGCCGCTGAGCTGATGCCAAACTTGTCACGCCTTTAAACGGAGCTGCAGGTCTATCCAAGCTACACAAAACCAATAGTTTCTATGTCATATAACTTAGTATTTGTTGGTAAGGCAACAAAGATGAATGAAGTTTCTCAGAAAAAAAAAAAAATCCAGCATTCAAGTGGATGAATGAATTCAATACAAGGCCTAGGTCATAATAATTACTTTGTTTCTTAAATGATGCAACAATCGATTTAAATTTTGAGTATTACTACCTTTAATATTGTATGAGTTAAAAGACTTAAAACTCACGGAAAAACTTCGTATTATGGAAATACGAATTGTTGAAAGTTATTATCCTTAATTACGTACGAATGAGTAAATCAACCAACGAAAATCTATCAGTGTTACACGATTTGAGGGGTAGAAGATTTTGACTATGAATATAATAGAAGTCTTCTTTGTATATGTTGAAGTACCAAGTCAAATTCGATCAAACATGCAATTCGATCAAACATAATCTCTATTCTTTTGGATTAAACTGGACTGAAAATAATTCCAAAAGAAGAGGGCTTTAATGACCAATGCCTAAGTATTTCAAAGAATATTATGTTATCCTAAAACTTTTGTTAAAGGTGGTCGAATACAAACATATCACATAATTATCTGAGGCCCCGTTCATTTGGATTCAACTGAACTTAACTGTATGGAACGGAACGGAACGGAAATGAAAACAAGTCCAAAAGAACAGCGCCAAGTTTTCATAACTGAATTTTCTGGTTTAAATAACTGAATGTTGTGATTTGAAAAGAAAATATAAACGCGTCGCAAATTCTGCAATAGTGTTACCTAGACATGTTGTATGGAGCAGAACTCACTGATGACTTCACAGGCTCGGAATTTTGCATCTGTGACAAGCAATTAAGCAAAGCACTCTAGTTAACAGTGGATATTTGGTTTTGGCATAAGCACTCAAGTTAACAACTAACAATAACAGTCGTCGGGTATTGGTAGGGTTTTCTACCTTTTCTTAGTTATGCAAAACAATTTATTCAAGCACCTATACACTTATTTCAATAGATTTCTGGTTCATCACTTATGTGGTTCAAAACCAAAATTGCTTCCATTCATAGGAAGATCGAAGGTACATGCATGTAGTTAACAGTCACACTATTATAGGGCATTTAGAAATTAAAATTGCTAAAAATGCAATTTTGTCAAGAAAAGAATTACTAGAAAGAGTATTATGGAAAAATCTTTTAACCAACAATTATTTCCAAGAAGAGAAAGTTTGTTATCTAAATACTTTGTTTTAGCGCACGAAAGAGGGTGTGGAGCCTCGTGGTGTTGCCCTTAACACATGATAAATATACGGGGCGGGAAAAAGCCCCCAGAATGGCCTCCAAGAAGCCCAAAATTAGTGATTATAATCCACACTTATCCGGGTTCAAAGGGCCCGAGAGAGAAGTATCCCGAATCACTTAGACATGATCCTTGGGTGAAGGGGAGCCCCATGGACGGATTACGGGCGCATCAAAGTTGTGCCATGGAGCAAGAAGGCCCCAAAACAATGCATGATACGAACACCGAAAAGCTATGTTGCTCAGACTGGAGTTTGGGTGTCGTATCCAAATAGGGATCAGAGGATCCGACACTCTCATTCCAAAAATTAGCAGATACGGTAAATAGTGTCTTAAACTATTTTTTGAATGCGACTAGCTATTCAAGTGTCGGGGAACATTAGTCGACACTTTTCACATAAAAAATATATTTAATAAAAAATATAATAATTTATGACGTTGATTTTCAATACAGAAAAACTTGAATATAATATAATTAAACAAAACATCGCTACAACTAAAAATTAGCAGTGATTTAACAGATGGAGGTAAGCTAACAAACTAAAAATAAGTTCTGACATTGTTGCGCCGATGACTTATATTGGGCACCCAGATGGCCACATATGAAGGTAAGTTCTAATTGTGACACAAATAGTGATTTAACAAATGGATTTTGAAATTATTTTACTCTTTTCCTCTTTCCCTCTAAGATCCTGACATTTAAACTCCGACACTTTCTAGATACGGGTATCGACACTTGCACGGTTGCACCCAGGGGTGTCGAGTGTCGTGTCGCGCGTCGTGTTGAGTCGACACACACTCTAGGGGGAAGAGGGTGTCGGAGCAACAGAGCCGAAAAGTACCTCTATAGGTACGATACTTTGTTTGAGTGCCTAAAAGAGGGCGAGGAGCCTCTTGATGCTGCCCTTAACCCATGATAAAAAAAAATGTGGTGACAGTTTAATTTTCATTTCCAAAAACTCTTAGTCAGCCAATCCGAATAAAATGAGGCCTAACTTTTTGCTTAGATTCTTAAAACTGCAAGCATTTAAAAAAAAAACACCAAGCAAGCAGCAAGAGAATATAAAAAGACACCTTTTTTGGAAGGGATTTTTCATTGTTTATAACTTCATTCAGATGTTCATTCAAATGTTTTGTAGTAAATGACACCATAGCTGTTTTAGTATCCTCTTTCTTCAGTTCAGTACTGATGTTGCTTGCTGCAGATCTTGAACTCAACTCTACCTCCTGAGTTGCTTTTGCAGCAGCAGAATTTGAGTAACTCTTGGCCTCTGGTGTTGATGATTCTTGGTCAGCTGTAAAACACCATATTCAGAGGTATAAGATAAGGATAGATTGAGAGTAAATTTGATGCATCTCAAGGAAACTATATATAGGGCAAGTCAAGTACAATCAAAGCGAACCCATTCATTAGTGTCATGACTTGAGGCAATGCCTACAGAATTTTCCACACACAATGTCCTGAAAAGTTCATCAGCATAGTCGGCTTTGGGAGAAGGGTTAGCAGTTGACGGTTTGATCTTCAAGTCGCCTTCTTCTGACTTTGGCAAGCTTCCATTAGCACCTAGAGAGCGGACAACCTAGACAAAACATTGATCATGTAAGCAAGACTTTTGATTAAAATCTGCATCATGTGTTGAATTTTTTTTTTTAAATTAAGCGGTCTAAATATAAAACATGAATATTTTAGATGTTTAATATAAATGGTTTAAATGCATAATATGGATGTTCTGTTTTAAATGTAGATGCATGGTGTTTATTGTACACCCGGTTATACAATTCATGGATTAATCATGTGCACTAAAATGGTCGTACAAGTACTAATAAATTGTCCGATAAATTAAGTATTATGAGGAAAAACAAGGGTTCATATGCGAAAGGGAGAAAGGGTAATGGTGAGGAAAAAAAAAAGCACCTCTTGCTTATATCTAGTCTAGTAGTGATTAAAAAAGTATACAAGTTTGGAACACATATACACAACCTAAGTCTTAGAAACTTTGTGAATCCAAGACATGAACTTTGGTAAAAGATTTTTCATCAAGTGAAACAAGGTATTGTATTGAATTGGTGGTCAACAGTGTTGTAAATCCACAAGTAGCAGTATGTCATATGATGAAAATGACAATGTTAAGAGTATAATACGGCAAGCAGAGAACACAATACTTGCATTTTTATGCTATCAGTAGAGAATCAAACAAGATTGCCAAACAGAAAAGATAAGAAAGGAGACAAAACTTCACATGAACAAATAAAAAATTAAGGCCGTGTTCCTTAGGACTTAATTAACCTGAATTGAATTAAACGAAATCCTAGACTCATCGGGAGCTGAGTTGAGATGAACTACATTTGTCTAGAATTAAGTCCAAAAGAACGGGGCCTAAAGGAGTTTTGCGTTCACTATATAAAGCAAGAAAACAGCATTTTTTGGCATCACAGACGATAGTATGACACAAAGAGAAGAAAGATAAAGTACTTGTGTAGATTCCTTAGGAGGTTTGCCGTTAACATTTCTCAAATTAGTGTCTGCACTTCGATCCATATATGCTTGAGGTTGACAGTTCTCTTTCTTCTCCCAATGTTGATGTTGATCTTTATTATAAATGCAATCTTTCGGCACTTCATCAGCGCCATGATTTGAGCCAGACCTATCCTTTTCATCTACCGAGCAATCTCTCCTCTCTTTAAAAAGATGTTGACTGTTAGTCCATTCAGCAATGCTGCCAAAACGCCTTGACGATCGACTAGAAGTTAGTCCATTGTTGCCATAAACCCTTGATGATCGACTAGGAGTTAGTCCATTATTGTTGTCATAAACTCTTGATGATCGACTAGAAGTTAGCCCATCGCTGCCACTCCTTAATGATCGACTAGAAATTAGCTCTTCTTTAGATTTTGAGGAGGGTTTAACATTGCAATCCTTGGCCATCCATCTTCCTTCAACATATCTTGAGCAAGAAAAAAAGAAAATATCAAGGACTTTGAATGAAACCTAATTAACATGATCAAACTAAACAAATGCCAAACGATACCAAAATTTTTACTTTGAGACCGTACTTTGCACGTATAAAATTTTCAATTTGACCTCTATCATAATGAAGAGGCAACTCCGCTTCCCAGTACGCATTAGATCTTTTATTTCCCATAGCTGCAAAAGATGATGATATTAACATTCAAAACCAGGCCACTTCCATTGTTCACATTTCAATTTTATGACATAGAAGGCCATATAGCAAATAGAACTTGCTTAACTTGGACACTGATAGAAAAGAACTGCACTTACATTGCATATGAGAAACCTGCTCCGGAAGCCATGTGTCGAGATTTATGGAACGTACCTAGAGAACAATCAACGAATAATTAAACCAAAGTTTGCAACATTTGGACAACAAGCACATTAATAGCAAAGACTTGGAAGGAAAACTACCTTAGATATGTGTACTCCAAGACTCCGGTGAATTCCTGAACATTGTAGGCATATAAAAATTCCGAGATTTATGCTCGCCCATCTCGGAGCTCTGCAAGAATCACAAAGTAACATTTGAGATCAAGGAACTTCAAAGGAAACAAAAACAGTCCTAGAGATCCTTAGGCCATGTTCTTTAGGACTTAGAATCTGAAATTTCACTTCAATTCAGTTCAGTTCCCTTCAGCTAATCTAGCTCCTAATGAGTCTAGGATTTAGGGTTTGATTCAATCTAATTCAGTTTAATTCAGTCCAAAAGAACACGGCCTTATTCCCTATCAATTCATCACACAAAGTTTGAATATGCATACTTGCTTCTGCAATCAGCACACTCCTTATTTTCTGGCAACTTAAGAAGCCTCTCCAATGTCTACATGCAAAATTGTTGAGTATAAGAAAAATATTCACATGTGACATCAAGAAAAAAGTGATTGAAACTTTCAACTATGTTACAATATTCAAATTCAATTATTCATGGGATACCAAGATATAGTCTTTTTGTATACAATATCATATATTATAATTTTGGTAATTACATTGAATTAGAGCTATTTTTCTAGAAGATAACACAGATACAGTCAAACTTGAAGTCACACTTTCCATAATAATAATCATAATAATAAGAAAACACTTCCTTATCTCTGCCAACTTGAAATCAATTTTTTTTTATAATTCATAACAGAATTGTTTGAAATTATAAAAAATAGGTCATCAATTTCAGATTTTATAAAAGTTTCAAATAAAACAACCATTAAAAAATCACAGATTCAGGGGAAAAAAAAAAAAAACAGAACAGAATAAAACCAACCCCTATATTGCAATCTCAATTACTTCAGACAGGAAAAATTAGTTAAAAAAAAAACAACTAATTTAAGAAATTTGCTTCCAGTTTTCCTACTTTAATTACTATAAACTAGTAAAATTACTTCACAACAAATAATAAGTTCAAGCTTCCAAGCCAAATTGAGAAAACCAAAACTTTACTTAAGAAACAAAATGAAAAGGGGGCAAGGAAATCCAACCTTGATAATCTTAGAATTTGGGTTCATTTCTGATAACTCTGAACTCCAAAAATAGCCAAAAAAATAAATTAAAAATGAAAAATGACCCAAAAAAAAATAATGAAAAGAAGGATAAGGATATAATTCTTTCTCTTTATTAATAAAAATGTGGGATTCTAGTTTGTAGTTAAAAGAATGTAATGAAAGAGAGAAAAGAGTGTTCAAAAGGAAGAAGAATAACAATAAATGAAAGAAAAGGAAGGAAGGAAGAAGACGGTGGTTAGCAAAATTGACAAAATGCTTGAAGTTTGGCTTTGGAATCGGAAGCTCGTTAAATAAATCACTTCTTTTTTTAATGGTGGTTAAATATAAATAAAATCATTCTCTCGTCGGCACTTTTTTTTTTTTAAATAAGTTTTGTTAGAAAAGACTTTTTAAAACGTTAATTTTGTGAGAAAAGACCTTATAAAAAATTTATTGTGAGCAAGGACCTAAAACAAAAAAAATTGCAAAGAGAGACCTTACCTCTATTTTCCGACGTTGACTGTGAAACTCCGGCGTTGACTCACTATTTCCATCCAATTTTGCACGAATCCTTTCGTATTTAAGGGGGTAAGAGATAAGGAAACCCAAATTCAGAAGAACAGAATTTTAGATGCTAGAAGGAAGTGTTAATGTAGGGTTGATGTAGATGAATTTAGGAGGGGGAGTGGAGGAAAAATGAATTTATAGTGAAAAGAAAAGGAAAGGTTAAATAGAGAAGAAAGGATTCTTCGAAATTGGAGGGAAATAGCGAGTCAACGCCGGAAATTCACATTCAACGTCAGAAAATAGAGGTAAGGTCCCTCCTTGCAACTTTTTTTTTTATTTTAGGTCTCTGTTCACAATAAATTTTTTATAAGGTCTTTTCTTACAAAAAGAATGTTTTATAAGTTCTTTTCTGACAAATTTTCCAAAAAAAAAATACCCCCTTCACAAATCACAATAAATGTTTCACTTATTTTTTCACAACTACAGAAACATGACATTAAACAATTTTAAATATTAATATTTTGAATTATAACAAAAAATAAGGAGTATAAAAATAAACGAGATCTCAAATAGCTATATTTTTCTTAAATTGACTTTTGACATTATTTACATTGTTACTTTTACCTTGTTTGATTTTATATAGGTAATGAAAAATATATTTATGTGACATCTTGTTTAATTCGTCTTGGAGCATACTTTCCAAATATATAGTTTTTACTCCCTCTGTATCACAATACTTGCAACTTTTACCATTTTAGATTGTAACACAATACTTGCAACAAATATTTTTTTTTGGAATATTTGATTTTAATAATCCAACCTTTTAGCCATTCGCAAATAATAAACCAACCTTTTGATTATTCTTAAATAATTCAACCTTTGTACCAAATTTCATAGAGTGAACCAAAACCAAATTTTAGGTGTCATTTTGGGGTTGGTTTAAGTAGAGTTTGGGTAGTTTAGCGCTAACGTTGTTGATCACTTACCTAAAGACACAAACAACACTTAAATTAGCCCCAATATCACACCTAAAATTTGGTTTTGGTTCACTCTATGAAATTTAGTACAAAGGTTGGATTATTCAGGAATAATCAAAAGGTGGTTTATTATTTGCGAATGGCTAAAAGGTTGGATTATTAAAATCAAATATTCCTATTTTTTTTTACTATATTTAGTATAAAAGTTAACTATTTGTTGCTTTTTTATTATTTTTTTAACTTTACTTTTGTTGTGGGCATAATTAATTATTCATTTTTCACTCTATCGCTCTCTTTAAATACATTGTTTGTCTAGGAGTCAATATCATCTACTTATGTAGCGAGTATAGTGATACGGGTGTAGTATAATTTTTTCTTATGCATAATTAGATATATTAATATTTAAAGTTATTCCTCAAAAAAATATTAAAAAGTAAATGGAGCAATTAAATATGGATAGAGGAAGTAAAAAATTAAATAAAGTCAAAATTATCATGTGAATAATATTACTAATCAAAGTGGAGCACTAAATATAGATAGAGGAAGCATAAGGGGGGAAATGATAAAGGCGCAACTAAACTGATATGGGCACAACCCATTGTGAGAGAACATCTTTTCATGCTCCTCCTCTTACAAAAATTGTGCTCATATCAATTTTAGTTGTGTCAATATCAATTCCGATGCTTCTCCCTTTTTGTTTGGTATTTTTCTTGATTGAATGCATGCCACAAGTCCACAACAAAACAAGGTACTACTGCCCAAATTTGACATTGGTTAAAAGTGTGAAATGTCGCATCTTGCCATCTCTTTATGCTGGGGAACATAGAAAAGTCTAACCGACATGGGAGATACCGAGTTATATCAAGAGCACACCAACTATCATTAAAATTGTCCACAAAAAAAAATCGTTCAATCTAAGTGACACGTGCACCTAGGAGAGAAAAATAAATACTCCTCCGTTTCAAAATAAATGCATCATTTTTCATTTATATGCATTCTAAAATAAATGTTTCATTACTACTTTTTACTACTTTTGATATTATGGTTTACCTATAAAATTATACTTATACTTTTAACATAACATTAATTAATTCTACTTTTATTACTTTTGATATTATGGTCCACCTATAAATTCACACTTACTACTTTTGAAGTTTTGATCTAATGCCTCACATATACCAACTACAACCTTAAAAATCACTCAATTTCTCTATGTCGCATTTAGGCCCTGTTCTTTAGGACTTAAAAGCTACAGTAATCAGATCAGATCAGACAAACTCAAATCAGATCAAATCAGACATTATTACTCTTTATTATTATTGTTGTTATTGTTGTTGTTGTTGTTGTTGTTGTTATTATTATTACTGAATTTATACAAAATGTTCAGATTTACAAGAAGTTAGTGGGAAGCCGAGAAATAATCTGGGCCCCCACTCCCCTAACTATAGAGAAACTTATCCTTGTGAAGATATGAACAGCTGCACGCGCTCCAACATCTGCAATCCGCGAGAAACTCTAAATCTGCTTCATCAAGGCAGCAACATCTCCTTCTAATTCCTCGAATGTAGAAAAGGAGAAAGGAAGGAACCCATAACCCAATGCTCGGCACCTATCTGCATACTTAGCCTGCTTACGAAGAGCTGCACCCGTCACAACACGACCCGGAACGAAGTCAGCCAACCCAGAAAGAGTTAAAGGAGAAGACCCTACCAAGTCCATGCACATATCAAGCCCTTGATCCCAGGAATATAGTAAAACGTCGGCTGGCCGTAGCGCTCCATCATTTCCCCCTATTAAACCAATATCCACCATTTTCCTGGCTGAAATTCCAGACCGATAACAAACATCAAGAAGGGTATCCCTAACCACATTATGCCAATGCTTAATACCCACCATATATACCAGGACATGACACTGCATGGTCTCCAAAAATATCCCCCTCAAAAACCCTCGAGCAAGCAGAGCAGGGTGCCACAATAAAGAACAAAGGAACTCCCAACCGATAGCACAAAAAAGAACGGTAAGTCCTAGCATTCATCGTCTGACCCAGACTCGAGATAGGGACCGCACGAAGCCAAGCAGAGGTCTGGTCTCCCTGCTGCGATTTCCAGAATGCCAACTGACGCGAAGATAAAGAGAAGGTGGACTCTGCAGCTGCAGTAACCTTAGTGAAATATATATCTGCCAATTTCTTCATGAGTTTAGGGGCAGCAACCCCACTAGGATTACACAAAAGGTCAGTCTCCACAATCATATTATACAAGCACAGTGCATCCTCAAAAGCACGACTGAACCCAACAACACCAGCACAATGTAAGAGCTTAGCTTGCAGATCAGCAGACTGCAAACGCGAAGCAAGGAAAGCATAATGCCGAACATCACCTATAGAAAAAACACCAAGCCCACTCCAAGCAAAAGGTAAGGTAGCAGGTCGCCACTGACAATCGCCAAACCCTGGCCTCGAAGCAGTGACAATACGTTCCAAAGAAGGCCGAAGAGCTCCATCAAAAGAGAGTTGTGCTTCCTCAAACACACAAGGAGGACAGGTCCGCAAAGCAAAGTAAAGCTTTGAAACCCCTGTACATGCTCGAAGTAATAAAAGCTCACATTCTAGATCTTCAAGCTTGGCAACAACATCCATCAACATAACAATCGTCTTGTCCACACGTGTCTTATTACAATTATAATAATGAAAATAAAAATAAAAATAAAAATAATTCAAATCAGATCAGATCAGAAAACGCATATCAGATCAGATCAGATCAGACAAACTCAAATCAAATAAGATCAGATTAGATCAGACCAGATCAGTCCTAAAGAACAGGGCCTTAAAAATGGAAAGAGGGAGTAATACTAGTCGAATATGCATAGATACAGTTTGAACCCATTGCATGATCTGATCAACGATGTTCAAAAGATGTATGAGTTATAACGTTGGTGTGTAACAGTTTCGACCTATATAAAAAGCATTATCATGTAGGTGCTTTTAAGGTTTTTTCGGGTCGGGTACTCGACCTTCAAAATTGTGATTATTTTGGGTTGGTGCAGGTTGGAAAATTTGCATTTTCAAGTAATTGCTGACCTTTTTTTAATGGTTCAAAATTCAAATGTTCAGCCCATAACTCCGGTCGATAATATAGATGGAAATTAAAATCTTAATCTATCACTACAACTGTCCATATAGTAATTTAAAGTCTAGGTTCGTTCACGTATTTTTAATCATAAAAAAATGTGCGAAAGAAAGCCACATTTATTAAAATAACATAAACTATTAGGAACATCTAGTGCATAACTATTTTAATCACTACAACATTCCGTGTTTCTTCCGTCTGCTTTTTAACGTCCTCCATATGAAGGACGTTAAATTCAATTTAACGTCCGGCTTTTATTTTAACGTCCGGCATAACATCCGTCTTTCAATTCGTAATGTAAACAATTTAAAATTTAAATTAACGTCCGCTTGCGAAGACATAACGTCCGTCCCAGACGGACATTAAAAACACGGAAAATTAAAAATTTAAGTCGTGTTTTTAACGTCCGCCTGTGAAGAGGTAACGTCTGGCCTCAGGCGGACGTTAAATGTCGACCCATTTTATCTTCAGAAGCAGCCTTCACTGTCTTCATTTGTTCAAACACGACTGAAGCCTTTCACTCTTTCCTCACCCTAAACCCCAAATACACGAAAACAAGTCGCCCACCGTGGAAGCCGCCTCACCTTCATCGCCGCCGCCGTATCGTGCTGCCCTCGAGACTGTCGACGTCGTCGTGCCGTGCTGCTTCTCTAGGTTGAAACCCTAACTCTCTCTTTGCTTATATTTCTTTGTTTTATGTTAATGTTAACTCTAGTTCTAAATTCCATGGTTTTAAGGTTGAAATTGCTTGATTTGAAGTTTGAATTTGAGTGAAATAAGTTGAAGACAAAGCCTAGCCCCATTTTGAAGGTAAATGGACGAATTTTATGTTGAATTTTAGGTTGAATTTTATTTCGAATTTTATGCTTACTTTGGTTTGAGTTTTATGTCTAATGTTATGCTTACTTTGTTTAGAGTTATATGTTTAATTCTATGATTAATTTGTTTAAAGTTTTGTGTTGAATTTTATGTTTACTTTATTTTGAGTTTTAGGTAGAATTTTATGGTTACTTTGTTTAGAATTTTAGGTTGAATTTATGTTGATTTTGTTTAGATTTTGTTTAGAATTTTAGGTTGAATTTTATGGTTGCTTTGTTTAGATTTGTGAATTTTATTATTATTTTATTTAGAGTTTTAGTTTGAATTTTATGCTTCTTTTGTTTAGAATTTAGGTTTTTCAATTTTATGCTTTTTTTTAAGAGTTTTAGGTTGAATTTTATACATCGAAGTATTCTTTAATGCTATTCGTTGTTGTATTGTTTTTGGTTTTAGTAAACATTTGTATGTGATGTTATGCGAAGCATATAATAATTGTGTTGTGGCTAGTGGTATACTAAATTATTCTAATCCAACTTTAACTACATAATAAGTATCAACTTAAAGAAATAATTATAATTATGTGAAAGGATTTTATAATGGAATTTATTTATACAAACTTGGTTTAAAATAGTTAAGTATATGTTTATTTGTAATTCATCATTGTAAGTATTTTTTATAATACAATTTCAATCTCTTAATCTTAGTTGTGTAGAATTTTTTAATCATGAGAAGGAATGAGCGTCGTTAGATGTACCAAACATTAAATGGGTGTCGCCTTAGAAATTAATTTATAGAAGGGGTCGATGGGTTCGTCAACTTTTGTCTACAACATCCCGCTTATAATGATAATGATAAGATAAGGTGTCCTTGCTTTTTTGTCGTAACAAGCGTTATTTGGATGTGGACACGGTCAAAGTACATTTGTATAGTAAGGGTTTTACTCCGAATTACTATGAATGGAAATTCCATGGTGAGGCGGATATAGGGCTCTCTTCTTCGGTTAAATCAAACCGATATCGAGATTTTAGTTCTAGACATTTTAGTTATTTTGTGTTATGTTTTTCATTAAAAATTTTACATTGTAATGTCATTTTAACTTATTGTAATTTCACTTATTAATATATATTAAAATTTATTTATTGTAATTACACATTTGTAATTTTATGTTTATGTCATTTAATATAATTTAAAATAATTTCATGTCATGATAATAATATTTGTTCTTATTTCATAACATTATTTTAATATTAATAATTTATTATTTTATAACATGTTGCAGATGTCTTCTCCTAAAGGTGGAAGAAGAGGCGGAGGTAGATCTAGGGGTGGTGGAGGTAGATCTACACCTACAGGAGAAAGAGAGTCTACACCTATAGTAGAAGAAGAACAAGTTGTTTTGGCTGCAGAAGTAGAAGATGAGGACATAGATCACGAGTCTGTGGATGAGGATACATCTCTTTCGCAAGGTAAGAAGGAGTTGGATCCTGAAGGACTTTGGTAAGTTAAGTTTAGTATATTTTGTCTAGTTGGTTTTTGTTTGCATACGTAATATTGTTGCTGAAAACATGATTTTTTTATTATTTTTGTTTGCAAGGTTTAATGATTCCAGAGTGCCACGATCCATCATAGACGGTATAAAGCAGTATTTTCAGCAGCTGTGGAGGAACTATTCAATGGTCGATAACGCGACCAAAGATAAGTGGTTCAATGTTTTCAAGGTACGATCGAAAAAATCTTTTAATTAGTTGTATTATAATTCACTAAAAACTACTTATCGTTCCGAAATCTTCTTAATGTGACATAAAAAATGCCAATGAGTGTTTATTTATTCAATTATATGTTTTAGAACATTCACGTAGCTTGAAATCATGAAATTAGTTGATTAGAATGAAAATGGGTAATAAAATGATGAAACACAATTGTATATAGTTTTTAGGCATATTTAGGCGCTTATTTAGAGAATTTTAGTCCATTTTAGTTGCATACTAGGCATTATTTGCATGAATTATCAATTTTGTACTCTATTACGCTTTGTTTGTGGTTTTCTTAATTTTTCAGGTAGTTTTATAACTATTTGGAAGCTTTCGAAGCAAGATCGTATAAATTGGATAATATTAGAAGGAGAGTTGATGATCATGGGCGATGCACACCAAATTTCGGATAATATGAAGTGATTTTAGCATCCATGAGAGTCGTGGCATAGCTTATTGAGGTGAAGTTGAGTTAAAATTGAAGAAAAGCCATTGCTTGCGAAAGTTCAGCTTGACCACTTCTCACTATTTTGCTCATATATTGAGATATACTTATCGGATTGAAGTGATTCAAGTTGCGTTAGAAACTATATTCGAATATCTACGCAACGGTAGGTCACGCGTCTCGTCTAGATGTCTACAACGCAAGTTACAGCCTTTTGAAGTTGACCCATCGGTTCAGGAGCAAAACCAGAGCCCGATGGCTCTTGTAACCTCTGTTGCTGTCGATTCTGTCTTGCCCTATGGGTTCCCAGCGCCCTATGGTCATACCCAGCTGTGCAAATATGTCTTGATATTTCTTACTTTGTACTCTTTTATTAGCTTCATTATTACCCTTTTTCCTATTTTATTTTATTTTTAGATAAAAATATAATTAGGAATGGTTAGAAGGGGAAGAGACAATTAGAAGGGAAAAAAAAGACACACACATTTTTCTTCTCCCTTGTAGAGCCGGTTTTCCTCTTTGGTTTTCATTGTTTTCACTTCAACAATTCAAGAAAAACTCCATTATCAATTCAAGTATTGTTTTTCTTTCTCTATTTCTTGTATTATCATTGTTATTATTGATTATGTCTTCTCTTATTATTGCGTTAGTTTATTTGATTATGTGTGAGTACTTTCCCCAAATTCTAGGGTTAGGATGAACCCTAATATGAATTAATTTGCAATTGAATTCTCAATTCCCAACCTTGATTAATTTACAATTTATTCAATTTAGAGTTGGTTTTAATATCATTCCTTGATTAGAAATAATATTGGATGAATGTGATTAGGTTTGCAACGAAAGTTGATTCTTAATTGATTTTAGAACTCTAAATTGAGATAAAGGAAATCATCACGAAAGTAGATGATGAAATTTGTTAGGATTTTAGGATGTTATGCTTAAAGTCCTTAAAATGCATGAATCCATGAAAATCGGTAGGATTGCATTGTTAAGGAAGCTTTTGATTGATCGAAAGAAATCACTAGTACTTTTAGGGCGCTCCATCCTATTAATTGTTGATTAATTGATTGAGGGAAAAGGGAATTGCTTGTTGAATTAATTCATGTTAGTGGGAATTCTTAAACCTAGAATTGCTTTTAATCTTTGATTTTTCCTATTAGTTTCAATTGCTTTTGGTCTTAGTTTAGTTAAATCTCAACTTATTTTGATTACTTGCCTAGCTCTAATTGAAGTCAATACAAACACTTTGAACCGGTTAGTCTCTTGGGATTCGACCCTTACTTGCCCGACTACATAAGTAGGAGGAATAGTTAGGTTATTTTTGTTAGGTGCGCGACACGCCTTTCAAATTTTGGCGCCGTTGTCGGGGACTAACGGTGTTTAAATTAGTTCGTCTTGATTTATTTTTGCTAAGTGTTTTTTTTTTAGTTTGTTGCTTCGGCTATATTCCTTTGTTATTTGATCTTTTGTTTCTAGTTTTCTTGTTGCATGCAAACTCGAAAAACAGGTCAACAAAATTTGATTCCTATAGACCTTGAAATCGAAGCTATTGCACGTAGGAAAGAAGGTAGACGAAGAAGGAGAAAAAATCGGATTACACAGGAAACAATGGCCGAGGAAGGTACTAAAACACTTCGGGAGTATGGTGTACCAGACACTACAACCGGTGCACTATCTAGCATTGTTCGACCGACAGTCAATGCTGCAAATTTCGAACTCAAGCCTCAATTCATCCAGTTCATCTCCAATGATTCATTTGCGGGGCTAGCCAATGAATGCCCTATAAGTCATATTGCCAGTTTCTTGGAGAAATGTGATACTGTGAAAATCAATAATGTGAGCGAGGATGCTATTCGACTACGCCTCTTTCCTTTCTCTCTTCGAGATAGAGCAAGGGAGTGGTTGCGAGATGAAGGTGTTGGAACTTTTGATAATTGGGACAAACTTGCTAAAGCATTCTTGGTGAAGTTTTTGGGGCAAGAAAAGACTGCGAAGTTAAGGAATGAGCTAGCAACCTTTCAACAATCTGATGACGAGTCATTGTATGAAGCATGGAGAAGGTTTCTACGCTTAAAAAGGAAGTGCCCTCATCACGGGATTCCTGAATTGATGTTGATACAGACTTTCTATAATGGTTTGACACATGAATTTCGTATCTACATTGATGTTGCTTCAGGTGGTTCCCTCATGACTAAGAATCCAACGGAAGCAAGGGAGTTGCTTGAAAAGATGGCGGCCAATGATAACTATCATCCAAGTGTCTGAAATAGTTCAAAGAAGGGAGGTAAATATGATGTTGATGCACTAACCTCTTTGGCTAGTACTTTGCAGGCATTTTCTCACAAATTTGATCAGTTCCAAGTTGGAACCTCTATGGTGGTCACATGTCAAATGTGTGGAGTACAAGGTCATGCTGCTAATCAATGTCAAGTCAATAATGATGGGATGTCTATTGAGCAAGCTAACGCTCTTTATAATTCCAATTCAAGGCGGCCGTTTGATCCTTATTCTAACACATATAATGAGGGGTGGAAGCACAATCCTGCATTCTCATACAAGAACACTAAAGCACAACTCAATCCACCTCCACCTCGCAACAATTTCAACACACCACCAGGTTTCCAAGCAAGAGCACCATTCAATCAACCATCCCAAAATGTCAATCCTCAACCTCCTCCTGTAACGACCCTGATTTTATTGGTATTTCTGTCGTATGTTTATGTGTATTTATGTGATTTTATGCATGGTTCAAATTTATTTTTGAACTATTTATTTTATTTTATGTGAATAATTTCAATTAAATTCGAATTATTTAATTTGGATTGATTATTATTTATTTTATTATTATTTAATTAATTAGAATTTTATTATTTAATTTTCTGATTAATTATTTAATATTTTCGGGCTAAATCGACTTAAGCATGATTAATCATGCAATTTTTGTAAATTAGCCCAATTGATCACGAAAGCCCAACTAAGCCCATTTTGGCTTGTAATAACCGGCCCCTTGTGTGCATGGCAAGGATTTGCCACTTGCCTCATGTTCACACCTTAACTAACCTCTATATATTGGAGGGTTAGTAAGGCTTAAGATTCCTTTTGCTCATTTTCCATCTTAAACACCTTTAATCAACACTTGCCATCAAAAGTTCAAAAACAAAACTCCCTCCATTTGCATCATTCCACACGCCATTTTTGGCTCATCAATCCAACCAATTTGTTTATCATCAATTCTAAACTTAAACTTAAAGATTCAAACTCCATTGATCTTTAAGTAATCAAACACAAATTAACCTTCATTGCCATCTATCAAGACTTGGGTATTTGGTTCGGTTTTGGGTTGGGACTTGTGTGGGTGGTTCGTGGTTCGAGAGTGGTGCACGGTGGTGTTCCGTGGTGGTGCCGCGCAAGAGCCGTTTTGGTGTCGTGCAAGTGTCGTGGTGGTGCCGTGGTGATCGTGTCGTGTTCGTAGGCCGTGCAGCGGAGTGGTGGCCGTGTGGTGATCGTGCAGCCAGCCGTGCAAGCCGTTCCGTGTGTCCGTGTAATCTGGCCGTATGGTTTGGGTTTCCGGGCAGCAAGTTTTTAAGTGTTTATCTTGTTAATCTTCATCAAGGTAACATGCTTTTCCAACCTAATTTGGTATACTATGTTTCATAGTATAAATTAGATGATTAGATTAGACTATTTGATGTTTTTAACCATGTTTACATGTATGTTATAATCTGAATTTTTGGGATGGTTTTATGATGATTTTATGATTGAATATGATGATTTCATGATTGGAAATTTTAGTATTAAGTTTGATGTTATTCATGTTCAAGTTTGATGAATTTTGGATACTAGAAAGTTCATGATTTTATGTGTTGAATTGTTGAAGTATGCGTGTATTTTTGATGAAGTTGGATGAGTTCTTGATTCTTGAATGAGTTCTTGGTTGAAGTTCTTGAATCTTGATTGAGTTCTTGATTGAAGATCTTGAATCTTGGATGAGTTCTTGATGAGTTCTTTGAGTTCTTGATGGGTTCTTTAAGGTTCTTTAAGAGTTCTTGGTTGAGTCTTTAAAGTTAAAGAAAAGGTTAAAGAAAGTTATAAAAGGTTGTAAGTTTGTTGGTTTACATGTTATTTCTTGAGTCAAGGCGTAAGATGCAACTTAAGAACTAACTAAGAATTTAAACTTCGATTTAAAGTTAAAGTTAGCTTGATTTCGATACTAGACGCCTAAAACTTAGAGTAAGATTCTATGTTTTTGGGTTAAGACGTTGCCCCTATCCTATCCGCGGTATTGGGATAGTTGGTGGTCTTACTATGTTGTCTTCGGATATGGATTTCCAGTAAGATTGGTTTCATGGGGTTGGGAGTAAGATTCTCAATCCTGACATAGTAGAAAGTTCGAATGCGTAAGATGCATTCGTACGTGCATAGTCCGGTCTAGTATGCGAATGATTGCGCCAAAGTTAAGATTGGTTAAAGTTAGTCGAGTCAAGCATGATTACTTGTTATGATTCGCATGGTTCTATGTATGTTGGCATGTTTGATTTAGTTGTTTGGTTTGTGCTATGTTCCTGTGTATCCCTGTTAGGGTGGGACAATTATGTTACTCGCCACTGACGGTGGACTGTTGTTGTTTTTCAGGTAATCCTGATGATGAGGTCCTTGCTTAGCTTTGGGTTGGGCGAGTGCCGATGTTTCTTAGACTTTATGTTATTATTTTACGATGTTTTCTAGTTTTGAACTATAGTAGTGGTACTTGTATATTTTCTATAACTCTGACATATATTTGGAGTTTACGTTTGATAGTAGTAGTAGTATGACATTTGGGATTAGTTATGTACAAACTTGTGGGTAATTGTACTTTTTGGTTTAGTATATATAATCATTTGAGGTTTTGTTTTTAATTTTAAGTATTTTAGTTTGTTAGATCTGACTATTCGACTCGTCGGTTTCTTCCGCGCCGGTTTAAGCGAGTCGGGTCGTCACACCTCCAATCCAACAAAAGAGAAACATAGAGCTTATGATGGAGAACTTTCTTAGTCAACAAGCAAAACGTGATGTGGAAATCCGAAATGAGCTCCAAAGCCTCCAAGAAGTAAAGACTTCACAAAACTCTTGGAAATTCAAGTAAGTCAACTTGCTCAACAGGTAGGTAAGGCCTCCAGGAGTATTTCCAGGCAATACTGAGCAACCACCCAAAGGTCAAATCAATGCTGTGACTTTGAGGAGTGGAAAAGAGCTACAAGATCCTCTCATCCACGAGTCACCAACCAAGCTAGTGGATGAAGCCGTTGAGATTGAAAAGGTGGTAGAGAATGAAGTCGAAGAAGAAGAGAAAAAGGAACCTACTCCTACCCATTGAGCCATATAAGCCACCAGTTCCATTCCCACAAAGATTAGCACAAGCAAAGCTAGAGAAGAAATATGGGAAGTTCCTAGATATTTTGAAGAAGTTGCATATAAACATACCATTCTTGGATGCTATCTCTGAAATGCCATCTTATGCAAGGTTCTTGAAAGATATGCTCTCAAACAAGAGGAAGATAGAGGAGAATGCAACTGTTTCACTTACTGCAGAATGTAGTGCCATCTTGCAAAATAAGCTTCCAAAGAAGCTTGGAGATCCTGGCAGTTATTCAATTCCTGTCAAGCTTGGTGATATTGAGATCAAAAAGGCTCTTTGTGATCTTGGGGCAAGTGTTAGTCTAATGCCTTTGTTCATTTGCAAGAAGCTTCATATGGGTGAGCTGAAACCCACGCGCATCTCTCTACAATTGGCAGATAGGACTGTGAAGTTTCCACTTGGTATTCTTGAAGATGTTCCTCTTCGTGTCGGGAAGTTCTTTATTCCATGTGACTTTGTAGTCATGGAGATGGAAGAGGATGCACAAGTCCCTATCATTCTTGGGAGACCTTTCTTGGCCACTGCTGGAGCCATCATTGATATGAAGAATGGCAAGATTACCTTTGAAGTGGGTAATGAGAAGATGGAGTACAATCTCACAAGCTCCATGGAGGCTCCTTCTATGGAAGAGACTGTTTATAGAGTGGAGGCTCTAGATGAGGTGATAGGAGCGAAAAATCCAAATTTACATCTTGATGATTCATTACAAAAAGTTCTCATGGGAAGTGTTGATGAAGAGGATTGGGAAACTAGGGCGTACAAGAAGATTTTAGATGAATCCCATTCATTACCTAAAGATGAGCCCATCAAGGAGCACTAGTAGAAAAATCGTCATTGGATGCGGGGGTTTTAGGCCCTTTGGATGAGGTTCTGCCCCGCAGCCAATGTCGTAGCAGCCATAAGTCTATGACCTATGGCTACGGTTCCACCCGCATCCAAAAGTGAGTTTTGGATGCGGTTCCTACTAGAACCGCATCCATAAGTCCTCCTTTTTTTTTTAAAAGAAAAAAACAAATAATTTTTTATATATAAATATAATTACAATATATATCCTGCAATAATAATTATATACATCGATATATATAGATAAATTGCAAATAAAAATGTCGAGCAAACATCTCTAAAACTCAAACGCTTATCAAAATATAACATTCAAACGAACCAATAATAATGTTTTGTACATACAAAATAAATCCGTAAGTATATATCACAAACAATTTTCTGTAAGAAAACTAGCGCATTTGTCTCGAACCACACTAATTTCTTGAACAGTAAAATGTCCTTCCCTTGTTGCAGCATCAATAATCTAGGTGTAAGAAAAAACAAAAAAAAAAAAAACAAATTATAATTGTTAGAAAAAAAAATACACAAACACGCAACATTCAACACACATGTGGCCAAAACAACACAAAAAGACCCGAATGCATTTAATTAACTTTAAAATCATGCAAACAAACTCAAGCACGCTTAATAAACCTCCAATAGGCATGAAATCATGAAAAAATATACAAAATGCAACATTCAACCCACATGTGGCCAAGACAACACAAAAAGACCCGAATGCATTTAATTTACTTCAAAATCATGCAAACAAACTCAAGCACGCTTAATACGCCTCAAATAGGCAAGAAATCATGAAAAAAATATACAAACATTCAATATTCAACCCACATGTGCCCAAAACAACAAACAAAATACCCAAATAAATTTAAATAGCTTCAAAATCATGCAAATAAACTCAAACATGCCTAAAACACCTCAAATACGAAAGAAACCATGTGAAAATACACAAACATTCAACATTCAACCCATATGTGGCCAAAACAACGAAAAAAAATACCCAAATGCATTTAAATAACTTCAAAATCATGCAAATAAACTCAAACATGCCTAAAACACCTCAAATACACAAGAAATTATGAAAAAATACGCATACATTCAACATTCAACCCACATGTGCCCAAAAGAATGAAAAAAAAACCCAAATACATTTAAATAGGTTCAAAATCATGCAAATAAACTCAAACATGCCTAATACACCACAAATAGGCAAGAAATCATGAAAAAAATACACAAACATGTAACATTCAACCCATATGTGGCCAAAACAACGAAAAAAATACACAAATGCATTTAAATAGCTTCAAAATCATGCAAATAAACTCAAACATCCCTAATACACCTCAAATAGGTAAGAAATCATGTGAAAATACACAAACAAGCAATATTCAACCCATATGTGGCCAAAAACAATGAACAAAATACTCAAATGCATTTAAATAGCTTCAAAATCAGGCAAACAAACTCAAACATGCCTAAAACACCTCAAATAGGCAAGAAATCATGTAAAAATACACAAACATGCAATATTCAACCCATATGTGGCCAAAACAACGAAAAAAATTAACTCAAACATGCCTAAAACACCTCAAATAGGCAAGTAAAAATCCTAATTCTCCACTACCTATCTACGCCAAAAATCTAAACCGCCTCTATTATCTGCAACAGAAATAAAGGAAGACAGTGTTCATAACTGTCCCCTCTCCGAACTACAACAATCCCAATAAATCTTCAAACACCACCAGTATAATCCGCATTAAGCGAATGCCAAGTGTCTATCCTAACAATCTCTAAGTTCCATTCGTACAAGTTCCAACCTATTTTCCTTTGACAAGAAATATGTAAAATGCAGTGTATGCTATGTACCTTTTGTAGGTCTTCCGAATTCAAGCAAACAGAGACTACATCATGTATGTATCTCATCACATAGTACCCACACTCAACGCCGTTTTGTTGTTGTGCACACTAATATAAAATCACGTGGAAAAAAAACACATGTATATCAATACAAGGAAAAGAAAATATTATTAATGAAATCAAAACGTATTTCATTTACCTTTACTGATATAATCTGAGGAGTAGCATCTCTTGCATGAAAATGTAATGCTCGCATTTTCTTCATGACACTGTAATTTCATTGACATATCAAATATAAAAGATTTATCCTAATTTATCAACATTAACCTTTGTATAGTCGCTAAATGAAAATTATCATACCTTTTCATTAATGTCAAGATCAATAACTTGCGTGGTGGTTCTACAAGACAGGAGTCAAACTGGTATATTTTGTTGGTGGAAGGTGATAACACTAAAAGAATCCAATGCTTACTACACTCAAATTTTAAACCATTCATAAATCAAACGTGGTCAATTAATAATATTATGAGATATAATATTGCCGTATAATCGAGAAATAAGCAATTACTACTTACGCTTCAAGGTAAGGAGCCAAAATCAAATTGCACTTATCTCGCTCGCATGCTCTTAAGCTATCTTCAAGGTACAATTTGACATCTGGTTGGTTTCCTAAGCATCTTTCGTCACGAATCTCTTGTGGATCTAACCACCCAAGCTTTTAAACCGGAACACATGCTTTTAAATCCTCATACATCGCACTAATCACACAAACATTAAACATGTGCTTAAAAGGCATTACTTCGTAGAATTTTCTAAATTAATAACAATGCAAGTTAAAATTAAAGATAAAAATCACCTCATGAAAGCATGTATCAAAGATATGTTCAACATATCTCCATTAAGGAACTCTGTAACATCCACTTTGGTTACCCAAGTGGAAGCATCCTCGAAATAATGGAACTGTGACTTGTCCAAAAAAACCTATAATGGATTTAAATCGGGCTCATCCTTGACACAAGTATGCAACCACTTACAACCTTTTGTCAAAGAATTGTGCACGTCTTCGTCAATAAGCCAATTGTCTTGTGGATTAGAGCCCTTAGATGAAGCCTTTTTTTGGACCTTCCTCGATACGTTTTGATTGGTCTTTTGGTTTCTCCTTGGATTGTATACCATTATCTTTTCCTTCCAAACCCTTCTTGTTCACATTTTCTTTCTCACATGGAGATTTCTTTAATTTTTTCAACACCTAATAAAAAATTATATTAATAGTTTTCAAAATAAATTAATCATTCTTGTAAGTAACTTTAAAGAAATAATTGAATTAATTATTACCTCTTTTGAAAACCGCACCCAAGCACGTGGCCATGTTACAAAGCTTCCTTGTGCATTTAACAAAGTCAAGATACTCCATTCTGTTCTGGGTATAGGAAGTTGAACATCTTCATTGCCAGCAACAATGGAGTCCAGGGAAACACTAACTTGTCCCCCTTCTACGTGCAACATATGCACAACTGGGCGCTCCTTTGAAGGTTGTACATGGCCATAAGCAACTTCAATCAAATGTCCACCTTCCACATCCGGCTTAGGCATTAAAAGAGTACATGGGGTCTCCTCCTTAAAAATTAAGAACATATGTTAGGTAATTAATCTGAATGAATAAAAGTAAATTAACCAAATTAAAGTACAAAATTATTCACCTCAACATCAGGTATTAATGGTTGTTCAGGTTCCAATACCAACATGCCACTTGGAGCTGCATCATGATGGCTTGATTTATCTGTTGGTTGAAAATTGAACAATGTGTCCACATTTGACAAGCCTATGTGCTCTAAGAGGGCTTTGAATTGAGTTTGCACTCTTTCGTCAACTAACGCTTGAAGCTTCTTCTCCATATCCTTGCCCACATGGGAGTCCTTACTAGAAGTTGATGAGCATGCGTGTTCACCAAATACCTTTTTCTTACCAACACGTACACCCCTACACCTTTCACACGTCCTTTGTGATCGTTACCTAAAATCGTAGTTAAGGCATCAATTGGGCCTTTAGGTGTGAACTCGCCTGAAGACTCCTTGTACTTTAATCCAAGCTGCAAATTCAATAAACCTTAGTCCAAAACAAAACAAATAGTGATACAACTTACAACTCGAAAAGAGCTCAAGCCAATTCACTTACGACTGCATCAGCCTTTTTCTTCAAGTCCGGATCTGAAATTGTCCTCCGACCACTCGAATCTCGACCATGTAGGGAGCACCACCAATCCAACACCCGGTCTCTAGGGAGTGTTGTAACTGCTGAAGTAGATGCATTGCCTGATGACAAGGCTTCTTGTGGCACCACCTGTGGGTATAAGCCTTCTTTTATCCATTTTGGCCTCGAATTGTCATAAGTACTCCGGCCCATATGGTGAGGATCTTTTCTTTTACTTGCACTTTCAGAAGCTTTTTGTCTCTTTGGCTGTATTAAAATTTTCAATGTAATTAATCAAAAGATACACTTTCAACCAAATTAAATAGTTAGTTAAATGCTAATGCTTACAATTTCTTTTGTATCAGTCTTTAAGGCAACGTTTTTTTCCCAATCATCACTACTAATGAAAGGATAAACTTCCCATGGCTTTCTTTCTGGCTCTAAATTTTCATTTGAATCCCCATCTCCTTCTAGGCCATCATCACTTTTGCTCTTCCCAGGACCACTTCTTATTTTCCTTTTTTTTTTTTGATCCATGTACTCACTAACTTAGATTTGAAGTTTCTAAAACTTTGTGCAACCCCTGACATGAACACCTTCTCTTTATCTTTGTCTGCTTCAATATGAAAAAGATTCTAGTGTACAAAAAAGTTAGATTGTACACGATATTAAAAAAATATATAATAAGGAAATGAAAAAAAAGTTGATACACTTACCGCAGTAACTTCCCATAATGCCTTTTTCAAACCTTCATCTATCTCATCCCATCTTTTCAAAATTGAAAGTTTCCTCACACACAAACCAAGATGTGTCCCATACTTTGCACGCCACTTCCCACATGGTTGTCTGAGGTGGTTGTACTCAAGGAGCATGTCTTCATTTCGATGGATGCCTTTTGCCAAACCCCTTCCTTTCCTTTGTTTTGATCTCGTTCTTGAATTTTTAGATGTGGTTGCAACCCTCTTGTCATTATCTTGTGTAGTGGGATTATTCTCATTCTCTTCAAGAAGTGGAGCTTCATCATTGCCCATATCAACACCTTTAGCCAAACCCCTTCCTTTCTTTTGTTTTGGTCCCGTTTTTGACTTTGTTGATGTGGTTGCAACCCTCTTCTTATTAATTTCATCATTGTCCGTATGGACTACCTTCCTCTTCCTTCCAACCTTACTTATACTCTTCTCCCTTTCAATGTCGTCAGGATCACCTTTATCTTTCTCTTTGTTAGCATCATACAATGGATCATCAGACCAATCTGAAGGGTGTGAAGATAACCTAGTACCACTGCTACTGCTTACTTCGTCATCACTCTCCATGAAAGTGAACCTGAAATCCAAAACATATAAAACTACACAAACATGCAAGATTCTTCACATACAAACTAGCAAGATATAATTTTCTATAATTTATTTTTTAATAATGAAGTAAATCAAATAAAGTAAAACATTGCATTTATAACTAAAAAGTCATATTCTTCACATACAAACTAGAATTTTATGTAAGTTATACATTAATCATCATTAACAAGTATTCCTCCCGTGTGATCTTGACGCATGTAGCCATCCTCTCCATGATCGATAGCAATATTAGGGCGAGTGAAAGGAGGTGAATCTTCAAAAGTATCATATTCGTCCTCATCATCCACATCATCAATGCCGAGAATGCTTCTTTTTCCCGGTACAATAATGGACCATTTTGGATCGGCAGGATCAGTTACATAGAAGACTTGCTTAGCTTGTGATGCAAGAATAAATGGTTCATCGCCATCACGCAAACAACTCAAGTCTACTATTGTAAATCCACACGGGTCATCTGTTTTTATGCAACGCTTCTTGTTATCTAACCACTTGCATTTGAAAAGACCAACATTGAAAGTAGAGTAGTCTAGCTCCCATATTTCAAAGATTCTCCCATAATATAACAACTTATCATTAGTATCAAATGCAGATGAAGCCAATACGCTAACACCACTATTTTGCAAACATTGAGACTTTTGATCTTGATAATTGGTCCAAAATGTGTATCCATTAACATCATAACCTTCAAATTTGTTAACAGTATAACGAGGTCCAAAAGCTAACCACTTCACAGTTTCAGAGACACCCTCAAGTTGTTCAATAATTACTCGATTGTAAGACCGATGACACTTCTATATTTTCTCAAAACAACCAAGAGTTTGTCAAGAGAAGTGTCGTCGAGTTTAGCATCGACAATAACGGGATAAGCCTCATCGGCATGCAGAAAAACATACTTAAGTAAAGAGGGAAGAGGTTTCAACTCTACCTTTGGAGGAGGCGTAGTCCTCTCCTCCTTACCCTCGACCCGGAGGACCTCGAGCTCAGCATCAGTGCTAACCAGGGTGCCATCAAGAATTTTTTTATACACCCGGCTTTCATCAGTGTCGAAGACCGCTCCGTCAGAGATCAATGATCGCAATGGGTCTGCGACCTCGATCATTTCAGAAAATTCCACCGTAGTAGTATCGATGGTGTCGATGCGAAGGATTGCATCCGTAATAGGCATTTTCATTGCCTTTGAGAATGAGAAAGTGATCTTTTCATCCCCGACATTTAGACTCAAACGACCATCCTTCACATCGATAACGGCGCCCGCCGTTTTCAAGAAAGGCCTCCCCAATATCAAGGGAACCTTGGCATCTTCCTCCATATCCATTATGACAAAATCACAAGGGATAAAACCTCGTCCCACTTGCACCGGGACATCTTCTAGAACTCCTAGAGGTAATCTTACCGAGCGATCGGCAAGCTGAATAGACATTTTTGTGGGCTTTAAGCCACCCATATTGAGCTTGTGGGCCATAGTCAAAGGCATAAGACTCACACTTGCTCCCAAGTCACATAGAGCATTTTTGCTTTGAAGATCACCGATTTTCACCGGTATAGAGAAACTGCCAGGATCACCAAGCTTCTCGGGAAGCTTGTTCTGAAGAATAGCACTGACCTCCATAGGAAGTGAAATGGTGGCATGCTCCTCTAATTTGCTCTTGTTCGAGAGAAGTTCCTTCAAGAACTTGGCATAAGCCGGCATTTGGGACAAAGCATGAAGAAAAGGGATGTTTACTTGAAGACCCTTCATGACCTCGAGAAACTTAGAAAATTTCTCGCCTAACTTCTTCTCAACGATCCGATGGGGGAAAGGAACCGGTGGCACATACGGTTTCATCGGTGCTTTTACAACAATATTTTCTTTTGGAGGCGCAACACTATCCTCACTTTGTGGCTCACTCTCATACATTCCGCTCTTAAAATCAATTGACATATCGTCAACAACTCCCTCTTTACTCACTTTTGTGGCACCCTCATCTAAAACCATGGATGGACCCGCATAATCCTTACCCGATCGCAGTGTTATTGCCTTTGCTTGTTCCTTCGGATTAGTGATCGGTTGCCCTGGAAACTGAGGACTTGAAGAATTATTGGAATTCCCAACTTGTTGTGCTATTTGAGCAAGTTGAGTTTCGATCATTTTATTATGAGTTTGCAGTTGATTGATCGAAGTGCTCATCTCGTTCATTTTCCGGTCGCTATCTAAATTAGCCTTGGTCTGATGCTGTATAAAGGTCTCTAGAGCTGTCTCAAGGCTAGATTTCTGAGGAACGGGAGAGGCATATGGTGGCCTTTGAGGAGAAGGACCCTGATTGAAACCTGGAGGGCGATAAGGTGCTGGAGCTTGTTGGTCCCTCGGTTGATATGGTTGTTGTTGGCGGTATGATTGTTGATACGGTGGTTGTTGTTGATTATTGTTCTTCCAGCTGAAATTGGGGTGATCTTTTCAACCGGGATTGTAAGTGTTAGAGTACGGATCATTCCGTGCTCCCATCATAGCGACTTGCTCCATCGAGGAGCTGCAATAAGAAGACAGGTGGTCGTTTCCGCCACACATGTCGCAAGAAAGAGAAGGCTGAGATTCAGAACTTGAGGCGGCAAAATGTGCTTTCTCAAGTCTCCGTGTCAAGAAATCCAAACGAGCATTAACATCGTCAAGACATTGATCGGATCGAGATGTTGCCTTGGGAACAACACGTCTCGACCCACCCCATGAGAACTGTTTAGCAACCTCCTCGATCATTGGCCTAACTTCAGATAGAGGGACCTTCATCAACCTACCACTCGTACCGGAGTCCAAGTGACCCCTGGAAACAGGATTAAGACCATCGTAAAATGTCATGTAGGCTATGCCATCACTATAGCCATGGTGAGGGCATGAGCGGAGGAGTTCTTTAAAGCGCTCCCATACTTCCCCGAGAGTTTCGTCCTCCTCTTGAGAAAAACCCGATATTTTTCTCCTCATTTCCGAAGTTTTCTCCGGAGGACAATATTTTTCAAGGAATGCTTTGGTGATAGCATCCCATGTAGTCAAGGATCCCTCGGGAAGTGAGCGAATCCAGTGCTTAGCCTTATCAGTTAATGAAAATTGGAACATGTGCATCCGTATAAACTCGGGTTGAACATTGTTGTGCTTGACCGTGGAGCACAGTTCCAAAAAGTTGTCGAGATGAGAGAAAGGACACTCGGTCGAGTTTCCCCCAAATTGTGAATCTTTCACCATCCGGATGAGATGTGGTGAAAATTCATGATGATTTGCAGCCGTAGCGGGCAAAGCAATCCCGCTACGAAGTTCGAAGGATTCCGGGTGGCGGAAATCCCTCATTGTCTGTTGTGGAGGTGGTGGCGTATCAGCCATGACTGAAGAAATAGAACAAGGACTACCAGGTGACTTTGATTGCAACTTAGATTCGAGTTGCTCAATGTTTTGCGCACTAGTAGCCTTTCTCAGATCCCTCAAGTAACGGTTGATTTCTGGGATTAATGGGAAGACTGGTAAGCTACGAGTCCTGCGTGTCATAAACTGCTAAAAAAACGCGTTAGCAATAACAATTCACACAATCAGGTAGCAAATGAAATAATAGAAGACAAAGTCCAGTCAAACTCAAATAAATCTATAGCAACAAATTCCGTTATTCCCCGGCAACGGCGCCAAAATTTGATAGGCCGTCGTCGAGCCTACCAAAAGTAAATTTCCTAACTCGGACTTACTAATGCTAGTAAGGGCAAGTAAGGGTCGAACCCTAGAGAATAACGTCTGTTGACCAAAGACAATGAGCATAGACAAGCTAAGTCAAAATTGGATTCAAGATTGGAAGTCAATTAACTACAAGATACTAAGATAGGGGTCTAAAACAAGGAAATAAATACTAAGGTTAGGGGATTAGCGACTCGACACCACCATGAATTATGGATCGGTCAAAACTTAGACTTAGGTCATGGATAAGGGGAGGTCGTTCTATGATCGTACCACTCTTTCGAGCTAGTACGATGACCGGAAAGACATATACAACTCACTTTCGTGCAGCGACACATCTAACAAGTCCTAAGCACAAAATCACGAAGACCGGTAACTTTCCCTTGATCGAAGGCCCAACTTTCGTGGTGCTTCCATCAATCGGGCAAAGGGAGTCATCACCCACGTTCAGCTTTCGGTCCTTAGGTGGGGATTCTACTAAGAATCTAATGCTATCTAAACATAAGACTCAACATCAACGAACCTTCGGTACCGACATTAACACAACCAAGACCAAGAAATGACTAAAACATAACATGGAGGATTTTGAGAGGTTTCACCCCAAACCCTAGCAATGAGACTACTCACACATGGCTAGAACAACTAAGGAAAACATAATGGACATATTAAAACTAACACCAAGCATGAAAATAAGGACAAACTATGGAATTTAACAATAATCAATCATAAAAACATCAAGGAAATAATCAACTAAGTGCAAATAAATAAGGAAAGAGTAGAGAAATGATACAAGTGAAGCTTCAATATCAATAAGTAGAACAATGTGATGATCAATGTAATTTCCCAACCAAAAGCATGAACTTCTACAATTTTCTAAGACTTGAAATGAAAATCTATGGAAATTTAGGAGAGAGAAAAGAGAGAAACTACTAAAAACTTAGGTTAAGTACCCTGAAAATATCCTAAAATGTAATCCCCTTACAAAAAGGGAGTAAAAAGGTATATATACTTCTCCCAAAAATAAAAGTAATAGGCTAAAAAAAACGAGCAGAGCCAGTTGAGCGGGCGCTGAGGCGATGACAGCGCCCGCTGACACCTACATCAGTAGGCCAGCAGTGCTAGGAAGACTAATGGCAGCGGGCGCTGAGTTGGGGTCAGCAGCCGCTGCCAATTCTGTGAGTGCTACTGCCTCAAAACAGGGGAGGGGACAGCGGGCGCTGAAAAATGGTCAGCGGCCGCTGTCTTCTCTTGGTGCTTGCGATTGTGTGGAGGCTGCAAAATCAGCGGCCGCTAGGAATCCATCAGCGGCCGCTGCCATGGCATAGAAGGCCTTCTGCCTTTTTTCCTTGCAAAATACTTGAGTGACAAAATCCATCTTAGCGGACGCTGAGGAATTCCCAACGCCAGCTGAGGCCTTCTGCCTTGCTACTGACTTTCAACATTCACCATGATTCATCCCAGCGGGCGCTGAGGGATTTCCAGCGCCCGCTGAGGCTTTTTTTTTTTTTAGCACCAACAAGCATATAGGACATGTGGTTTCCTCGAGGTTCCCGGTTCGCTTCCTCGGGTTCCGAAATCAACTCGGGACCTGCAAAAAGGGAAGAAAACGCAGAAACAAGGCAAAATAGAGGAAATCACATAGAAAAGGGGAAGGGGGCTACAAAAGTAAAACTAAGTTAAAAAGCCTAAAAATGCTAACAAAAACCAAATAAAAATAGAAAATAAATTAATAAAAACTACGAAAAATACTAATTAAATACAGACTATCATTATGCAAATGCATCAATGTTGTATCACCCTTGGAAGGATTTTCTGCTCGTAATAGGTTTAGATGCTCATCCAAAAAAGGATGCACTTCGGCAACGTGATGCAAAACATACAAGTGCGCTTGTTGAATAGTGTTTCTAGCAGGTGTGATTGTTTTAGACCCAATTGTACCCTTACCCTCTAGCCTCCCTTCATGACGAGATGTAGGAAGTCCGATAGGTTTCACACTCGTCAAATACTCGGATATGAAATTACCTACCTCATCGCTAACAATACCTTGTATCATACTAGCTTCGGGTTTTGCAGGATTTCTTACCTTGTTTTGCAAAACACCCATGTTTCTTTCAAAAGGTAACACCATCTCAAAAACACAGGACCTAAAAGCTTGATTTCACGCACTAAGTGAACAATTAGGTGAACCATTATGTCAAAGAACGAAGGAGGGAAATACATCTCAAACTTGCATAGAGTTGCAATCACATCAGCTTGAAGAGCATCCAATTTCAAGGGATCAAGCACTTTGTTGCATATCAAGTTAAAAAAAGAGCAGAGTTCAATTATTGCATAACGCACATGCTTTGGTGGAATCCCACGAATTGCAATTGGTAAGAAAACTTGCATCATTACATGACAATCGTGAGATTTCATACTCGATAATTTAAGCTCACCATTCAAGGACACAAACCTTTTCATGTTAGAGGAGTACCCTGTTGGCACCTTTATATTGTACAAACACTCACAAAAGACCCTTTTTTCTTCTTTAGACAACGTGTAGCAAGCTGGAGGCAAATAATATTTCTTCTTATCATCTTTGCCTTTCTGAATTTCCCCTTTCTTCTTCTTTTCCGCAATGTTTTTCTTCTTTTGGCTACTTGTAACATTTCCCTTTCTTTTGCCCTTTCTCTCATCAACTATATCTGATCTTTTCTTTTATTACTCTCTTTAACCTGTGGCCACAACTCTAGACGAAGCCCAACTCTTTCGAGGTACTCTCGCACCGCCTTGCCATCTTTTGACTTACCAGGAATATTGAAAAGAGTCCCAACTATGGCATCACACACATTTTTTTCAATATGCATGACGTCTAGACAATGTTGCACTTGTAAATCTTTCCAATATGGGAGCCTCCAAAAGATAGACACTTTTTTCCATACACCATCGCACTCCTTATTTGGTTTACCGAAAACCGTTTCAACACCCTTAAGCTGTTCATAGACTTCATTCCCAGTCAAGGGTCGCCGAGCTTCACGGTGTTCAACCATCCCATTAAATTTCTTCTTCTTCCTACGCCATGGATGATCAGGTGGGAGAAACCTTCGATAGTCCATGTAGACATGTTTGTTCCCGATCCATTCACCTTCCATGTCATCAATACAAATCGGACATGCTTTCTTTCCTTTATTCTTGTATCCTGACAAATTTCCATATGCCAGATAATCATTAAGGGTACATAAAAGCATTACGCGCAATGTAAACGTCTCATTTGCATGCGCATCAAAAACAGAAATCCCTTTATCCCACAGTTTTAACAAGTCATCAATAAGTGGTGCAAGGTAGACATCAATGTCGTTTCCAGGTTGTTTAGGACCAGAAATCAAAAGCGCCAACATGAGATACTTACGTTTCATACACAACCACGGGGGAAGGTTATAAATAGTAAGCAATACCGGCCAGGTGCTATGTTTAGAACTAAGAGTGCCGAAAGGGTTCATTCCATCTGTGCAAAGTCCTAACCTCAAATTACGAACTTCATCCCCAAATGTTTTATGCAGTCTGTTAATCGTCTTCCACTCAGGACCATCAGCCGGATGTTGAAGCAAACCACCTTTTTTCCTCCCATCTGCATGCCACCTCAAATACTTAGCATCTTTCTTTATCGAAAACAAACGCTTAAATCTTGGTATTATGGGAAGATACCACAACACCTTGACAGGAGGGCCATTTGAACCCCGAGCTCCTTCACATTGGTAACGCGCCTCCCCACACTTTGGACACTGTTTAAGGCTTTCATAGTCATTTCGATACAACACACAATCATTGGGGCAAGCGTGTATCTTCTTATACTCTAAGCCAAAGGGACACATCAGCTTCTTAGCATAATAGTTAGACTTAGGAAGCTCATTTCCTTCGGGAAACATCTTACTCAACTTTTCTAACAAAATTGTGAAACCACCATCTGTCCAATGAAGCTGCGATTTTACACTATATAGTTCCAACACAGCCGAAAGTACTGTCCATTGAGTACAACCAGGATATAAAGGCTTCTGAGAAGCCTCTGAGATGGTTTCAAAGACACGAGAATCTTTGCCTAATTCTTCTTCCATGTCTTCCATCATCTCATCCATACAATTCATATCATCATCATCATCATCCTCACCATGAGCACCACCATAAGGTTCATCATACACGTCATCTTCATGCTGAGGCACATTATGAGTATTTGTGTTTCCTTCGTAAATTCCCGACTCACCATGCCATATCCAAACATAATATTGAGGCCTAAACCCATGACGAAGTATATGCTCCCTCATCACATCAACATTATCCACCTTTGACACATTGACACATCTAACACAAGGGCAGTAAAAACCTATAGCCCCTGTCCTTTTCTGATGTTGTACGGCGACTTTACAAAATTCTACCACCCTATCAATATAATTCGACGAATCAATAGAACTATACATCCATGAACGATCTTTTGACATTGTCTTCAATTAACTAAAACATAATATAATAACAATAATTATTATGCAGATATATCTCATGTAATAATAGTATAATAATTTCAACCAGTCATTCATTGTTTATAGTTCAATGATCTAATTATTACATTTGTTACACATTAAAGAAAGTGCAATCCAATCATATCAAATAGGTAAGAACAAAATTGATTTTATTATTATAGTGTTTTAATTTCTATTTATAGACCCTTTAATTAATTTCATGATTTTTATCATAGATTATAAACCTCAAATAGGCAATAAATTATAGAAAATAAAAGGAAAAAAACACAAGCATGCAACATTCCATTCAACACAAATATGGCTAAAACCACGAAAAAAAAACTCAAACGTGCAACATTCCATTCCACTACTTATATCTACGCCACAAACCTAAACCACAAAAATCTCCAAACAACACCAGTATAATTCACTTCAAATGAATGCGCAATAAAAAAGGGGATAACGATTTAATTTTTAAATTAAATCGATCTCCATTGAGTTCATATTTTATTTATGCCACAAAGCCAACAAATTAAAATCTCAAGAAAATAAGACAAATAAATAGAGAAATACCTGAAAATGAACACTTGTTGTTTGTTCTCCTAAGAAGCAGCGGCAACGAAGAAACTTACAAAGTTGGAATCCTATCTCAAAAATAATAACAAACTCACAATTAACAAATAAAAATAAGTCACTATAATAATAACAGGGGAAATTCCCATTGGTAGTATTGTATTATTTCGAATTCCCATTTGTAGTACTCTATTATTACGAATCCTAAAATTAATACAACTTTTATAAAAAAATTGCAACAGTAGTATATTAGTGTTTTTAGCCGTTAAGTGGGTGTTAAATGGGGTTTTGCTATTAACCATGGTTAGTAATTAACCCCGACTCTTTGTTTTTAAAATCCCCTTCATCTCTTTTCTTTATCACTATTTGCTTTCCTCTTTTCTGACTATCTCTTTCTTCTCTCTCTATTTTCAAACATGACTAGGCAAAGTTCGAACAATTCGAGTGTTGTCAGGGTTGATGTTCTTCATGGCTGGGCTAAGTTTCGAAGGTCCAAATGCAACAAGTACTTCGACATTAAAGTTTCTGAGAGCATTAGAAATCCTGGGAGGCCCTATTATCGTTGCTGTGGTTGTGGCGAGTTCGACTGGGTGAGTAATGAAGAGTTGAAGATGGCTGATGATGGAGTCGTTGAAGATGAGGCTACATCTGCTACTGTTAGATCTGAATTAGCTGAGTTGAAAGATGATTTGAAGACTTTGCTTAATTGTTGGAGGAGTGTTGTAAAAGGGGCAACGTTGTTGTATTTTGTGTTGCTGATTTGTATTATGCTAAAGTGAATTGGGAAAGTTAGGGTTTCTTTTATAAATAGCTGAATTGGGGAAATTAGATAGATTAGTTAAATTGGGAAAATTAGGGTTTTTAGGGAAATTAGGGAAATTACTTAATTCCTCTGTATTGCAAAAATATGCTTGAATTGGGGAAATTACTCCGTACTGACTTTTATTAAATGAAAAAATATGCTTATTTTTGGTGTTATTCACTTTTTCAGCTTTATATTTCAATGTATAAGTATAATTAGCTTGAGCAATGGAACATAATATTAGGTAATTTTTCAACACAATAAATAGCCATACAATATTAATTAAAAATGAAGACAAAATAGGGTGCATAATGTTGAAATAATATTAATTAAAAATGTAGACAAAATAGCTTTATATTTCAATGTATAAGTATAATTAGCTTGAGCAATAGAACATAATATTAGGTAGTTTTCCAACACAATAAATATCCATATAATATTAATTAAAAATGAAGACAAAATAGGGTGCATAATGTTGAAATAATATTCCAGTTCAACCAAAATATAGCATAATGTTAACCAAAATATAGCATAATGTTGAAGTAATATTCCAATACAACCCAAAAAGCTTCTTAAGTATTTTCCAACAGAAGCCAAAATACTTCCTAAATCATCAACTAATACTAACCACAGAAGTAGTTTAATAACCAAAAAAATACTTCTACTCAAGTGCATCTAAATCAGTTTAATAACTACATAAGTAGTTTAATAACCAAAAAAAATACTTCTTAAATTAGTCTAAAAATGCCTCTCTGCATTCTACTGAAGTGCATCAATTCTTTTCTTAATATTCTTGGCCAAAGATGAGTTGTTCTCATATTCACAAGTAGCTTTTCTCTTTCTTTTTGGTGCAGAGGCTGGTTGTTAACCCTTGTCTTTTGGTGCACTCTTCTTCCCTGCTTTGCCTTTTGCACTTGCTTCTTTTTGTTACTTAGTTAGCCCCCCTTGGCATATCAATCTGTTATGTCCAAACTCACCATATATGCCACACCTGATTGTTGCAGACCTCTTGCCCTTCCTTTGCTCTTCTTCACCCCTTTTTCTTTGCTTCTTTGGCCTACCTACACTTCTCTTCATCACAGGAGGTTGAATAGGGTGCATAGTGTTGTCAGGCCATTGTTCTCTATCAGGAACAGACTTGATTCCATGTTTATTTGCCAACTTGTAGGTGTCTACACTGTACCATTCATGTACTAACTTCAATGGATCCAACCCAGCAAATAGAATTGCTCTCATTCCATGTTTACATGGAATACCAGTGAGCTGCCATTCATTACACTTGCATGTATGGTCATTCAAGCTTACTGCCAGTGTTGAATATCCTTCCTTAACCTCATATTCACCTTGACCAGATGGGTACACCCTGCATAACCTTGAATCTTGACACAATTTTTGCACTCTCTTGATCAAATTTGGACATACATCTTGTCTTGCCCAAGATTCACACAGCTCTTGTCTTGCAGCCATTCTCACCATGCAACTTCTTCTTATACCTGTATAAACCAATTAAGAGTAATAACAAATAAAGTCAGTACAGGTCTGCACTTTAGCAAATTAAAAACAAGAAAACATGTAGTGTTTACCTTCCAATAAGGTTAGAACAGGTTTGCATCTGTCAACACCTAAGGTGGCATTAAAACTCTCAAAAAATTGGTATGCCATGGACACTAAGAAGGTGAAAGCCCCTACCATCGAACCTTTCTCAGGAACTACTGATCCTGTTGGCCATATGGCCGCCTACAAGGCTCCAATGGCAGTGCAAACGAGTTGTGAGGCTAGCTAGTGTCGGTACTTCCCTACTACTCTCAAGGGCCTGGCTCTAACATGGTTCACTGATCTCCCATCGGGTTCGATCATTAGCTTTGCCCCACTGGAGGCCATGTTCCTTAGTCACTTCGTGGCTGGAAAGAAACAAAGAAAGACAAGCATCCACCTCATGGCCTGCCAACAAGGGGAACATGAACTGTTGGGAGACTACCTCAAGCGCTTCAACGCTGAACTACTCCAAATACCTAACATTGAAGATTCAGTGGTCTATGCAGCGTTCATGTCTGGATTAAAGCGCGGTAAGTTTAAGTTTTCCTTATTGGAAAATGAAGTGTCCTTGTATACTGACGCGATGGACAGAGCACGGAAGTATGCGCAAGAATCAAACATCAACAACCCTGTTGAGAAGTTTGAGAAAAAGGATGGAAAAAGGAAAGGGCCCCATTGAGTTGAAGGTCCTAGCCGGACGTCCGAATCGAGGAAAGATGTTGGTGATGGTGGTATGGATCCTAGATACAACACCAATAGGCGAGAAATCTTCTTGGACATTAAAAATCAAGATATTCTCCCCAAGCCATTGCCTGTTCGCACACCCGTCGGCAGGAGGAATCTCAAGCTTTGGTGCGAATATCATCATGAATGTGGTCACACTACAAAGGACTATAGAGAATTAAAGAAAGCTCTCGACAAGCTAGCAGACCAAGGAAAACTAAACTCTTATCTCTCGAATGATGGAGGGGAAAAAAGGCAAAAGCGTAGTCATAGCGTAGAGTCTGATGGAATTATTAATGCCATATCTTAGCTCCCTACCGAATTTAGTGTTTGCAATAAGGACCCTAACAGGGTCGATTTTCTTTGATTATCCTCAGTGGAGTTATTTTTTTGTTTGTAATAAGACCAAGCATGGTCGAGTTTCTTCTTGTTATCATGGAAATAACATTCGCAATAATAAAACCCTTACAGGGTCGAGTTTTGTTCATTAACTTATAAAGCCCTAACGGGGTCGAGTTCAGTGTTATTACTTGGATTCTTAACAAAATGAAACCCTAACCGAGATTATAAGCCCTACTCAATGTAGGCACCCATCGAGGAGTATGGGGAAGGCCGGACAGGTACCTCATCGAGTGTCTGGGGCTCATTAGCCCTAGGGTCCTTGATAGCGTCACCTTGGCTAACACCAAGCCCTAATCAACGTAGGCACCCATCGAGGAGTATGGGGAGGCTGGACAGGTACCTCATCAAGTAGCTGTGTAACACCCCGCATTTTAGCAACGACGTTATTAGTGATAACGTCGTAAACAGGCAGTTACCAATTGATTTAATAAACAAAATATAACTAAACTCGTGGAAATAATACTTTTATTAATAATAATAATGGAATCCCAAATTACAAAAGGTTAAACTAAACCAAAAATCTAGTCCTAAAACTAGAAATAAAACCTATTTCAAACACAGGAATTGAAAACAGGGGCCTAGACGCTCAATAACCTATCCCGCTTCTAGCCTCTATCCTGCTTACCTGCAAAATAGATTTAGGGGTCCACCATCAGTGGCGAGTAACTAGACTGTCCTACTTAGAAGTAGGACCACATTACATACAATAATAGGGTTTGAAACACAGGATACAAGTACTACAACAGAGTTAGCAGCGGAAACATAACAACCAATAAACATCATACTCAAAGATTACCATGCTTACTTATCAATACAATTAATCTACATTATTAGACATCAATAATATTTCCGACACGACTGAAGTCGATAGAACAAACAAGTCCCCAACACGATTCATCACAGATGAACCGATAACAACAAACAAGTCCCCGACACGATTCATCACAGATGAACCGATACGACACGGCGCAAGGCCGATACAACAAACAAGTCCCCGACAAGATTCATCACAGATGAACCGATACGACACGGCGCAAGGCCGATACAACAAATAAGTCCCCGACACGATTCATCACAGATCAACCGATACAACACGGTGCAAGGCCGATACAACAAACAAGTCCCCGACACGATTCATCACAGATGAACCGATACGACACGGCGTAAGGCCGATACAACAAACAAGTCCCCGACACGATTCATCACAGATGAACCGATACGACACGGCGCAAGGCCGATAACAACATTGAGACGACCGACTCAAAGCGATAAATAACACGACTCAAAATAAGCATCTAATGACACGACTTAAACCAGACGAGCATCAACAATCACGTATGACTCTTACAATAATGACACATCAAGCTCAACAATCCAAATAAGCAATTATGCAGACCAACCAGACAACGCATGAATAACATGAAATAAACATAAAGGTCCAATTTTTATAATTAACAAACAAGATTTCAAGAATTAATAATCAAACAAGATAAAAATCCAAGCTTAATAACATGCTATCACACGCATAACATAATCGAAAATACCAAGCAAGAACATTGTCAAATTATCAAGATTAAATACAAGAACATCAGGAATTAATCATAGAACGAAATAGCTTACAAGATCACACAAGAACATAAATTGATCAAACAAGAAAACAAATCTAACAACCTAGACATCATGTTTATACGAAATCATAACAATAACAACGTGATTCTAAGCCTAGTATCCTATGCAACCTAATCTTATTCCTAAGTAGAATAATCTAGTTACCTTTTGATTGATTGTTTTTTTTTTGGAGAAACCCGTGAAGGTAGAAAGAAGAAAAGAATGAAGTTTTTTTGAGTTTTAATCATATAAAATGATTAATAAGAAAAGGGTGGGCTTTTAAGGAATTAAATAGGATAAGGCTTATTAGAAAATAGGTTAAGGTTTACTAGTTTTTAGGAGATAAAAATAGAGTTCTTAGGTTTTAAACAAAATAGATGTAATTAGATAATTAAGATAAATAAATAAATCAAATTAAATAAAAATAAAGGAAAGGGCCGGCTAGGAGGAGGTAGAATAGGAGTTTGTTTCCTAAAATTTAGTGAGGTGGTTAGGGAAATAAAAAAAAAGTATTTTTAGGTTAGAACAAAAAAATAGATACGGTTTTCTAATTATGGAGAATAAATCAAAGAGATTAAATAACAAAATTATGGAGATGGGCCGTGGGGTTTGGCTAGGAGTAGAGTCATTGGGCCTTGATCCAATTAATAAAAATTAAGTCTTTTGGCCCAAATTGGATGATTCGGACATAAAGGCTTAATTTTACACGAAATTTTACGGCCCAAAAATCCGGGTCGTTACAAGCTGGGGCTCATTAGCCCCAAGGTCCTTGATAGCGTCACCTTAGGCTAACACAAGCCCTATTAAACATAGGCATCCATTAAAGGAGATGGAGTGGCTGGACAGGCATTCAAAGTCCTAGGGGCTCATTAGCCCCTTGGCTTTAAAATAGCTCTTTAGGCCAATGAATAAGCCCTACCCAGAGTAGGCACCCGTCAAGGCAGATGGGGGGCTAGACAGGTATCAACCATGTCATGGGGCTCATTAGCCCCTGAGAGTCAGTTGATCATCTTAGGCATAAGCCCTATTCAACATAGGCATCCATCAAGGAAGATGAGGGGTTGGACAGGTATCAAACATGTATGTCATGGGGCTCATTAGCCCCCCAAGACTCTGTTGATCATCTTAGGCCAAAGCCCCACTCAATGTGGGCACCCATCAAAGGAGATGGGCAATCAAAACAGATTTCTCCTAATTACTTCCATCACCCTCGAGGTAAGGGGAAGACCCTCAATGTAATGGCCCAGATTTTTCGGTATTTTTGCCTTTTGTTTATTTGTTATTTATGTGATTTTGTGTATGGTCCAAAATTTATTTTTGGACTATTTATTTTATTTTATGTGAATAATTTCGATTAAATTCGATTATTTTGTTTTAATTGATTATTATTTATTTTATTATTATTTAATTAATTAGAATTTTTATTATTTAATTTTCTAATTAGTTAATTAATATTTTTGGGCCAAATGCGATTTGAGCATGATTAGTCATGTATGAGTGCAATTAGCCCAATTGATCACCATTAGACCCATTTGAGCCTTATTAGAGCCCCCCCCCCCCCCCCTTATGTTTAGTGGCTTGATTTTGCCACTTGCCATGCATTCACACCTTAACTAACTTCTATAAATAGAAGTATTAGTAAAGCTTGAAGATTCATTTGCTCATTTGCCATCCTTTGCCATCAAAAGTTTAAACACAAAACTCTCTCCATTTTGCCATAGTCCACACGCCATTTTTTGGCTCCTCAAATTCAACCATTTGTTCATCATCCATCCAAACCCAAAACTTAAAGATTCAACCTCTATTGATCTTTAAGTATCAAAACACAATTTAAACCCCAACAATTTCATTCAAGATCACTAGTTCAGGTTGGTTTCCGGGCTTGGTTCGTGTGGGTTATACGTGGGTTCGATTGGTGGTGCTCGTGTGAAGACGTGGTGGTGCACGGTGGTGCTCGTGCGTGGACGTGGTGGTGCACGGTGGTCACGTTTGGTGGGTCCGAGTGCAGCACGGTTGGGCCGTGTAATCTGGGCCGTGTGGATTAGTTTCCGGGCAGCAAGTTTTGTGTATATTTGTGTTTAATCTTCATTAAGGTAACATACTATCCAAATCCTAGTTGGTATACTATGATTCATAGGATAGACTAAATGATTAGATTAGACCGATGTTGATGAATATTACCCATTTTATGCGTGAATGATAGGCTGGTTTGGGTGATGTTTTTGTGATGATTTTTCATTGATTACATGTATTTCATGATTGAGTATGTTAGTTTCATATTTTATGTTGATCATGTTCAAGTTTCGTGAAGTTTCGATGTTTGGAAGTTGATGAATTAGTTGTTGAACTTTGTCATGATCATGCGTGAATTTTGATGATGAGTTTATGGATAGTTTCTTGAATCTTGATTGAGTTCTTGAATCTTTATTGAGTTCTTGAATGAGTTCTTGAATCTTGGTTGAAGTTCTTTATGAGTTCTTTATGAGTTCTTTATGAGTCTTGAAAGTTCTTTATGAGTTCTTGGTCGAGTCTTTAAAGTTAAAGAAAGTTAAAGATAATTAAAGAAAAGATAAAGAAAGTTAAAGATTGATGTTTGAGGTTCCAAGATTGGTTGATTTACATGTTATTCTTAAGTCAATGCGTAAGATGCAACTTAAGATTAACTAAGGATGTAAATTAAAGTTAAAGATTTGCTTGATTTTACTATTAGACGCCTAATCTTAGAGTAAGATTCTAAGAATTGGGTTAAGACGTTGCCCCTATCCTATCCGCGGTATTGGGATAGTTGGTGGTCTTACTATGTCGTCTCCGGATATGGATTTCCCGTAAGATGGGTTTCATGGGGTTGGGAGTAAGATTCTCAATCCTGGCATAGTAGAAAGCTCGATCACGTAAGATGCGTTCGTACGTGCATAGTCCGGTCTAATATGTAAATGATTGCGCCAAAGTTTAAAGATGTGTTAGTTATTGGTTAAAGTTAGTCGAGTCAGGATGATTACTTGCTATGATTCGCATGTTTGGATGTTTGATTTGATTGCTTGGTTTATGCTATGATCATGTGTATCCCCGTTAGGGTGGGACAGTTATGGTACTCGCCACTGACGGTGGACTGTTGTTTATTTTTCAGGTAATTCTGATGATGAGGTTCTTGCTTAGCTTTGGGTTGGGTGAGTGCCGATGTTATTTAGATCTTGTATTGTTGTTTTACGATTTCTAGTATTAGACTATGGTAGTGATACTTGTATATTCTAACTCTGACATTTATTTGGAGTTATTGTTAGTAGTAGTAATAATGACATTTGGGTTTAGATATGTACAATCTTGTGGCTGTTGTACTTTTGGATTCAGTATATAATCAATCTGAGGTTTTGTTTTAATTTTTAAGTATTTCAGTTTGTTAGAACTGACTATTCGACTCGTCGGTTTCTTCCGCGCCGGCTTAAGCGAGTCGGGTCGTCATACTCGAGGTTATCAGGGCAATCCTTTCCTTGCACCTCTATCACGGTCAAAGTAAAGAGGACCCTCGAGGTCACTAGGAAGGCTGTCCCACAAGGTGTATCATGTTCGCCCTCGAGGTAGAAAGGACCCTCGAGGTAAAAATTATCAACCCATGGGGCTCATTAGCCCCTAAGACCTAGTTGATCATCTCAAGCCAAAGCCCCATTCAGCATGGGCACCTACTATGGAAAGTGGAAGCATTTTCTTCTCTAGGTACATCCCTCACAGTCAAGGTAAGGGAAGACCCTCGAGGTACAAGGAAGCCTTGAAAAGATCAACACTTAGAAAATTTCATGGAAGTTCATGTATAAACGGTCGTGGAAAGTATGATCACAGTCGAGGTAAGAGGACACTCGAGCTCATAAAAGAGCTCCCTAACTTTTACCCTCACCGCGACCCAGGTGACCATGGTCGAGGAAGGTTACCATGTTCCGCTTGATATCCAACGTCCAAAGTTTCCCGTTCCACACCAATCGTGGGGCTAGTAGATCAACAATTGCATAGGGAATACATCACACTCGAGGTAGAAGAAAGATCTTCGAGGTAAAGGGAAGCCTGGAAAAGAAACACTTAGACATTTCAAAATATTTCATGTATTGCGGAAGGGACAACAACAGTCGAGGTGAGATGACCCTCGAGTTCAAAAAAGGCCCCAAGCATTTCCATACCACGACCGAGGCCACCACGGTCGCAAAATGCTAACAGGGCACCATACTTAGAAAAATTTCAACAATAAAGCTCAAGTGAAGTGAGCCCCTCACGGTCGCGGAGAATGCTATCATGGTCGCGGAATAGCTTCGCCTCAATCACCTCGTTGATTATTCAAGAGAATTCTCTGACTACATTTATCAAAGTCGAGGTAATAGACACCCTCGAGGTCATTTGGGAAGGTGGCTTGACACCTAGTCCCTGGGGCTCATTAACCCCTTGCCTTTGAGGAAAGCTCTTAAGGCTAACAATAAGCCCTACTCAAGCTAGGCACCAATCAAGGGAGATGGGAGGCTGGATAGGTGTCAACCATACCTTGGGGCTCATTAGCCCCTAAGGGATAGCTGACCACCTTAGGCCAAAGCCCCACTCAATGTGGGCACAACCGAGGTGTATAAACAATCAAAACATCTCCTGGATTACCTTATCACACTCGAGGTAATGGGAGGACCCTTGAGGTTACCAAGGCAACCCTCTCCTTGCACCTCTATCACGGTCGAGGTAGGTAGGACCCTCAAGGTCATTGGGAAAGCTTTGTCCCAGGGTATGTCATTTCTAACTCTCAAGGTAAGAGAGACCCTCGAGGTAAAAAGGGACAACCCATGGGGCTCATTAGCCCCTAAGTCCAGGCTGGTCATCTCATTGCCCAAGCCCCATTCAGAATGGGCATTTACTAAGGATGGAATAAGTCTTGTTGCTGCTTTTCTAAAGTAGATCCCTCACAGTCGAGGTAAAGGAGGACCATCGAGGTAAAGAGAGGGCCTTGGCAAGATTAACACTTAGCAAAATTTTGATGGAGTTCAGATAAAGGAAGTCCTTCACGGTCGCGGAGGATGCTATCACGATCGCGGGATAACATCATCTCAATTACCTCGTTGGGCATACGAAAGAAATTCCTAGGCCAGAGGCACGTCCCTCATAGTCGAGGTAAGGGAAGACCCTCGAGGTAAAAGATAGGCCTAGGAAACATCAACACATAGAAAGTTTTAATGATTTCAAATGGTAAGTTTCAACTGAAAGATGTCCATCCCGGTCGCGGAAAAGGCTATCCCGGTCGCGGAATAGCATAGTCTAAATTACCTCGTTGGACATTCTAAAAGATTCTCTAAGTATGTCTGTCACAGTCGAGGTAGAGGGGACCCTCGAGGTTTCTAGCAGGGATCATCAAGCTCTGCCCCAACAACAACCGAGGAAACAATGGTCGCGGAGGATAGAAAGTGGTGTCAACACTTGTGAAGATTTCAACAATTTCAACAACAAGGTTCAAAGGAAGGAGGTCTTTCGTGGTCGCGGAAAGCACTATCATGGTCGAGGTGGAAGGACCCTCAAGTTTTCCAAGAGGGCTCACTATGCTTTACCCCCCACCACGACCAAGGTAACTACGGTCGCGGAGGATAACACTGATGCCAACACTTAGAAATTTTCTCAGAAGTTCATGAAAAACCCACCTCAGTCGAGGCGGTGGCCCTCACTATCGAGGTATGCACCCTCGAGGTAAATAAGAGCAAGCTTGGACGAGGTATGCTTCACACGATCGAGGGGACCAGTGGCTCTACAAAAGGGTTTGATGGTCGAGGCATTCAGCATAGCAAAACATGGGGACATATTGATCGAGGCATACCCCACTTGGTCGAGGGGTATGGTCGAGGTAGCTGGCAAGCATGATAATTGAAGCTATGGGTGAGGAGACACCCTCACGGTCGAGGTGCCCCTCGGTCGAGGTGCACTATACTAAGGCCCAATCCCATATGGTCGAGGTAAGCCTCAGGCACGAAAAGGATCACACGGTCGAGGCAACCATTGCAATAGCTATGTTTTGTATTTCCGATTAGGTTTTGATGATGACAAATTATTAGATTTAGTGGTTTCCTATTTTATTTATTAGAATTTTATTATTTGTTTCATGTTATTTATTTTCGTATTTTTATTTATAGTTTTAATTTCTCTTGTTTTATTTTGAGTGTCTTATTTAAGTTATTTTATGGGGAATGAGAATGAAAATGAGAATGAGAAATTTTATTTGGCTAAGTGGTCAAATATTTGAGAATATAATAATATTCCCTAAGTTCAACTTTGATTAAGTTTAATGTTTATTTGGAAGTTTATTTATATGGTGTTGCTTGGTATTGGTTTTAATTAATTAAATATGACATGGCTTTTAAAAGGTAGACTTTGTCTTGCTTCTTAATAGTCACGTAACTAAGGAATTTGTTGTATGTTAACAATCTTTAAGGAGTTTGAATTGTCAAACCCACTAACCAAGGAAGTGGAGCTATTTTCTAGCAAAGTCTTCCTTGTAGCCGTTTTGTTTAGTTTGTTGGCAGAATATTTCTATGGTGATGTGGCAGTCAAAGCACTCAACAAACTACACTCCACTTACCTACAAGTCAGTTAACATTCAAAGTCAAAAGAAGAAACAAACTACCTTCCACTATCCTTGTGCGTGGGAGTATGGAATGATGGTGTGGAATCATGTCATGATGCCTACATTATTGGAAGGATGTTGCAGTTTTTTTAAAGTTAATTTCTGGCGGAAATCATCTATAAATACAATGTCACGCAGCAGTATATTGTGCAACACACCACAGAGAAAATATCAAGAGAAGAATAGAGAATTTATTTCTTTCTTGAGTTATTTTATTTTTCTTCCAAAGATCTTGTAACTTAGTTTAAGTGTTGGGGAGGGTTTTATTTTAATATTTTATTGTAAAAGAAAAAGAAGAGAAAAAGAAAAGAAAAGAAGAGAGAAGAAAATCGGCTTTTAGAAAAGCTGTGAGCACGAGTTCAGGGGGAACTGGTGTTCGGGGTACTGGTTCGTAGAGGAACCACTTAGAGAAAGGTCCATCCTTAGGTTGTAAACTGAGTTGTTTTGGCCTATGGTTAATGAGAAGTGTCAAGTCAAGAGTCTAAATCCCTAGAGAAAAAGGGTCAAGGTTTTTCTTCCTATTCGGGCCTAGGAAGTTTTCCTTGTAGGTTAAAATTGTGTCTTCTTTATTAGTTCTTTTTCTTTCAAAGTTTTTATTTCCGCAAAAAGTTCCAATAATCACTGTAACTACAATTCACCCCCCCTCTTGTAGTTAGTATTCAAATCAACACTATGCGTCATCACGATCGAGGAGTCCTCACTCCTGGCATCCACACGGTCGAGGTGGAAGTTAGGCAGGCCACGAAGCATGTTGGTCGAGGGGTGTCCCCCACAGTCGAGGGTACCCTCGATCGAGGTGATGTCCCTCAAGGCACACCCAAGGACCACGCTGCATTGCAAGAGAGTATGTTGGTCGAGAAAACCCCATCACGGACGAGGACCATGATCGAGGTAGCAAGCGAGACAGCTTGGAGAAGTTATGGGTCGAGGAAGCATCCTCACGGTCGAGGTTCCCCTCAATCAAGGTGCCTTCAGGAAGCATCCGCACGATTGAGGCTCAGTACTACAAAAAAGAGTTTTTGCAACGCTCAAAACCGTTGCTAAAGCCCCAAAAAACAGTTGCTAAAAAGCTTTTGCAACGGCTTACGCCCATTGCATTCTCTAGCGTTGCCAAAGGCTTTTTGCAACGATTTTTTAAGCTTTGGCAACGGCCAGAGCATGCCCGTTGCCAAAAGGTAACCTTTGGCAACAGCTTGAGCATGCCCATTGCCAAAAGCATGTCCGTTGCGAAAAGGTAACTTTTGGCAACGGCCAGAGCATGCCCGTTGCCAAAAGGATACCTTTTGCAACGGGCTATTGATTTTCATGCCAAACCTTGTGGCAACACCATTTTTCAACTTTTGCAACGGGCTAAAAAATGCCAGTTGCTAAAAACCAACCTTTTTGCAACGGCTACTCATCTTGCTAAAGTTTTGCTACAACAATTTTCCAACATTTTGCAACGCCTTGGATAATTGGCCGTTGCCAAAGATAATTTTTTTTTACTAATTAATATCATAAGAAGTTAAGAACCAATAATAATTTATATATTAATACATAGCTTACTAGCTCAAACATCTTTCGTCTAGTACAACCAAAAATATTCATTACCATATAAAAATATTAATTCAGGTCTACCTTGTATCGTCTAGTACAACAAAAAATATTCATTATCATACATCTTAATTATATATAGTGTATAGAACCAAAAAGGTATAGAACCAACTACATCACAAAATTTCTCTATGTAAGCTCAAGATTATTCTCCATCTCATCATCTCCGTGATCTGCTTCAAAATGTACCTACATATAAAGTATAAGACAATTAACATTAAAATTTACTAGAAGCAACTAAAAGCAACATGTACCTACATTTAAAATAAAAAGACAATTAACAAAGAACACATTTAGTGTGTGTGTGCGTGTGTGTATACGCCAAAAAAGAAAAATATCATTACACCAAAACGGTATAGCAATTAAGGGCTTGTTTACTTCAGATTATATTCAGTTCAGTTCAGTTCATCTCTATTTAGTTCAATTAATACACTTCTATTCAATTCAGTTCAGTTCAGTTCATTTTAGTTCAGTTCAGTTCAGTTCAGTTTAGTTAAGCTCTATTCAGCTAATGTAAACGAGCCCTAAATCACATTATACAATGATTTTGGGTCTCATTGAGAGTTGTTGTTCTAGAATTAGTACTTCATTATTCCTATAAGTTCCAAGTTAGTAAACCAGCAATTGCAACATCGGGCAACTTGTGATCACACTTATAAATGTATAGGCGAATTGTGAAGGCAAGTCTAGACATTTTTTTACAACCCGGATACAATTCTTGTTGGCCTTCCTCTATTAGCTTCAAAAACTTTTCCGCCTCTTCATTTGGCCCTTCTCTTATAGTATCATGCAACAAATCTTGTATACCATCATTCATGTTTGATGGTTCATCATGTTCAATCTGATTCTCTTTCAGGGACCATCCTTTCTAAATTAAAAAATTCATCGTTTCTTGGAACAAAGCCGTTGCAAATAATATGATCTCTTACGTCATTTTTTGGTACAAAGCCGTTGCAAATAATATGATCTCTTACGTCATTTCTATCGATGACGACATTTACAACATGGGCAACTAATCTGGTTCCCTTGAGACCTTGTAGCAAAGGCTTTCTCTATGTATTCATCTGTTCCTTGTTCATATACATCACTCCATTTAGGATGTTCCCACCAAACCTTATTTCTCTCCATCTCCTAAAAATATATAAGAACCATAAGTTTTTTGCGTAATTATTTAAGATTTCTGTTTTTTTTTTAAAAGTCAAATGTCATTATAATATATATTTATAGTGTTAAAGAAAAAGCATATGATTTATTGTTAACGTTCCTGAACTGATTAATAATAATTATTGCATATCTCTTAAAATATATCATTATTAGTTACAAATTGAAGTATAACTTATTAGCTTATATAGATTAATAATATAAAAGATATTTATAAAGTTGATGAATGGAATTGTAAAATATCTACTATATTAATTCATCGTATTTAATTTAAGGAATAACCATATTAAGACTAATTTGGACTCTTAGATTTTTGTATCAATCATTTTATTCCAAATGATGGAATTAGGTGAAATTTGGTGTTTGGTTATTTAAGAATTTGAAATGATGTAATTAGCCCAATTTCATCATTCCTTATTTTAAGCCTATAAAAACTGAATTTGAAATGCACTATTATGACTTGTCATTCTAAATTACAACCATACATTTCTCATACTTGCGGATGCAATGCTATGCTACACTTTTACATTTATCTCTCATCTTTCCTTTGCCAAATGCTAAACTAGAACCATTGCTACAACACCATTGATGCTTATCAGCTCATGAACCACGCATAATTCACATTACCACCAATATTTTAATCACCAGAAAGTGATCATAATCTCGTTTCATACTCTAGTAAATTAACTCTAAAATCTAAAATTCTACACAATTTGATAGTTTATTCAGATTTTTTCCAATGGTATAATTTTCATATTTTAAAGAAATAAAAATTATTTTTTTTTTGTATTTAAGGTTGAGAAATCTTTTTTTTTTGGTAAAGAAACTAATTCAGAGAGATTCGACAAAAGATGAAGGTTACAGAGATTGTCCAAAAAAAAGGTTGAAGAAGAGATTCCCTGTAAAATTCTGAAAACAAACATGTGCAATTTTAGAATGTTTATTATGAATTATTAGATTACCCAAACACTAGATTTCGAATTGAATTACATCATTTGAGAATTTCACAATTGAATTCTAGTGTTTGAAATGAAATAAGAGTTTCCAAACATAACCTAAACACATTTCTAATTTTATGCCCCTCCCAATCACGAATTCAACAAATTATTCACACTTCATCAAAATGAAGAGAAAGATACACACCCAAACAAAAAAAGCAAATATGAATTCTTAGATATTGTAAACAAATTAAACATGCTTACAAAGAGAGATTATGAGCGAGAACAAGACTCACCATCACAACCGTCGCTGCACCACGAGCAGAGCAGAACAGCAGCCACGAGCGGGCCACGAACCACGAGCAGAACAGCACCACGAGCACAGCAGAACAGCACTACGAGCAGAGCAGAACAGCAGCCACGAGCGGGCCACGAACCACGAGCAAAACAGCACCACGAGCACAGCAGAACAGCACCACGAGCACAGCAGAACAGCACCACGAGCAGAGCAGAACAGCAGCCACGAGTGGGCCACAAACCACGAGCAGAGCAGAACAGCAGCCACGAGCGGGCCACGAACCACGAGCAGAACAGCACCACGAGCACAGCAGAACAGCAGCCACGCAGCACACCACGAGCAGAAATCTGGGCTACCGCGAGCAACCACCAACAACAACCACCGACAGCAACCAATTTCGCACATAAAAACCTAAGTTAGATTGAGAACAAAATTTTGAAGGAAAAATAAAGCCCTATTTTAGATTCAATTGGAATAAAACTTACCTTGATGTTGCTCCGAATTGAAGAATGAAAGAGGGAAAATGAAAGATTGAGAAAACGAATTGGGGAAAATAAAACCTAAGTAAATCAAGAGAGAAATTGAATTGGGGAGGGTGAGTGGGAAATGAAAAAATAAGAGGGAAAATGAATTAGGGAAAATAAACCCTCAAATACATACGGAGTAAACATACGCGGAGTACTTTTTTCTTTTAATGACTTTTGGCAACGGCTATGCATATAGGCCGTTGCTAAAGCCGTTGCCTATTTTCAGCCTGTTGCTAAAGCCGTTGCCTATTCTCAGCCCGTTGCCTATTCTTTTTTTTTTGCAACGGGTTTCAATGACCCCGTTGCCTTTTCCCATTTTTTGCAACTGTTATTAAAAACTCGTTGCTAAATTTTTTGCAAAAATGTGACCCGTTGCAAAAGAGCGTTGCAAATGCTCTTTTATCTAGTAGTGGCTATATCGGGGTCTGAGTTGGTGTACCGACTTAGAACGCCCATAACTCCTTCGTTTCAAGTCGGAATTGAGCTTATGACCCACCGTTGGAAAGATCTTTGAATCCAGTTTCAAATTCCGCTTGAATCTGATATTCATAGCTCAAGTTATGTCCAAAATAGTGAGAGGTGGTCATGCTACCTCGAGGAGTCCTCAACGGTCGAGGTAACACATTCATGGTCGAGGGGACTCCCTCACCATCGAGGGTCATCCACCATGGTTGAGGTGACCAACCTCGAGGCACATCCATGGATCCCGAGGCATGTTGGTCGAGGTAGCATATGGGTCGAGCATGTTGATCGAGGAAAGGTCCATAGGGTCGAGGCTGTACTGGGGTCTCATTTGATGCACCGACTTTGAACGCCTATAACTCCTTTGTTTCAAGTCGGAATTAAGCTTTTGACCCACCGTTAGAAAGATCTTTGAATCTAGTTTCCAATGCCGCTGGAATCCCTTGAATCCTATATTCATAGCTTGAGTTACGTCCAAAATAGTGAGAGGTGGTCATCCTACCTTGAGGAGTCCTCAACAGTCGAGGTGCCCCTAACTCGGTCGAGGTATCTCCTCACCATCGAGGTCTACCCCCTCGAGGTGCATTTAAGAGCCTCATGGCTCCAAGTAATTGTTGGTCGAGGTAGCATGTTGGACGATGTAGCATATGGGTCGAGCATATTGATCGAGGAAAGGTCCATAGGGTCGAGGCTGTACCGGGGTCTGATTTCATGCGCCGACTTCGAACGCCCATAACTCCTTCGTTTCAAGTCAGAATTGAGCTTATGACCTGCCGTTGGAAAGGTCTTTGAATCTAGTTTCTAATGCCGCTAGAATTTCTTAAATCCGATATTCATAGATCGAGTTATGTCCAAAATAGTGAGAGGTGGTCATCCTACCTCGAGGAGTCCTCAACGGTCGAGGTAACACATTCATGGTCGAGGGGACTCCCTCACCATCGAGGGTAATCCACCATGGTCGAGGTGACCAACCTCGAGGCACATCCATGGGTCTCGAGGCATGTTGGTCGAGGTAGCATATGGGTCGAGCATGTTGATCGAGGAAACGTCCATAGGGTCGAGGCTGTACCGGGGTCTGATTTGATGTGCCGACTTCGAACGCCCATAACTCCTTCGTTTCAGGAATTGAGCTTATGACCCACTGTTGGAAAGCTCTTTGAATCTAGTTTCCAATGCCTCTGGAATCGCTTGAATTCAATATCCATAGCTCGAGTTATGTCCAAAATAGTGAGAGGTGGTCATCCTACCTCGAGGAGTCGTCAACGTTCGAGGACACCCCACGATCGAGGTAACACATTCATGGTCGAGGGGACTCCCTCACCATCTAGGGTCATCCACCATGGTCGAGTTGACCAACCTCGAGGCACAGCCATGGGTTCCATTGTAGCTCACTTTTCGAGATATTCCGCTCGACATCCAACGTCCAAAGTTTCCCGTTCCACGTCGATCGTGGGGCTAATTATTCCGGGCCCACCCAGATGGTTAAACCCGTATTAGTGGGCCCAAAATCCTAGGCCCAGTTATAATAGGGCTAGGGACACATCAGATATTCTACAACGAATGAGATAGTGCCATGTGTCAGCGGACTTAGTAAAACCTTGACCAGGTTACTGCTACGTGTCATGGGCCAGACCCACGCATCAACCCAGCTGACTTGGTGAAACCCTAATCGGGGATCCTAATGCCTATATAAGGATCAGTCCAATCATTTCAAAGGTACGCAATTCATAGTTCACAAACTCACATCACACTGACTCCTTACTCCCGATATCTGACTTAAGTATCGGAGGGGCGTTCCCGGGTTCCACCCCCGGGTTAGCAACCTTTGACTGTTTTGCAGGTCAAAACCCTAGCAAGAAGTGTACAGAGTCCGCATCAATCACATCAAAGATCGTTGACTATTCAACAGAAGTTCCAGAACAGGAACACTAATTATATTGCCGATAATGTAATACCCCGAATTTTTTTAAAAAAAATCTAATTATTGATATTAATTATTTTTACAAGTCTAATTATTTTATAAATAAATAAATAAATAAAAGAAAAAAAAAACTAATATTATGTATAAGCTCCATCACCCTTCACCATCATCCTCCACCTCCTTCACCCCCAATCACCATTGTTATCAAAATCATTCAAGGAATCTCCACCATTTTTCCAACTAATCCCCAAACAAAACCTTCCCCAACTTGCAAAAATATCATCACCATCACCCTCTTACATCATCTAATTATATCATCATCTCTATCATCAAGCTTGGGCTCCAAGCTTGCCCACCTCCATTTTTGCCCAATCAACAATGGGTTCTTAATTAATTAAATCAACTAATTCATCTATAAAAACCACCCCAATTCTTCTGATTTCATCACTCAAAAACATCTCAATCCCATTTCACATATTATTAGCTTAATTATCATCAAATCCCCAACAAATTCTCAATTTAAAGCCAAAAAATTTGTTCTAATCTTTTCCACCACCCAAGCTCCACCACTTCCACCGAGTTTCCCCCTCCACGTCCAATCACCACCAGTAGAACTCCTTCGACACCGGTGCCCAACAGCAGCCCTGCTGCTCTCGTGCCTCTCTCTCCCATTCTCCTCCCTCTGTTCTGCCCCGCCATACCTCCGCCAGTTGAACCACCCAGTTTCCGCCGGAAGTTGCTACATCTCCGCCGCCACCAGCTGCCTCTGCCCGGCTACCACCCTGCTACCGCTTGCTGCCGTGGCCCAGACCAGCCAGCCACTCTTCCCCTACTTTTCCTTCTTTCGTGCCCCTGCTTTGTTGCTTTTTTTTAAAGACCAACTTGGTCTTAAATTAATTCACCCTTTACAATTATACAGTAAGTATACTTACACATGGGAGTACTAATGTACTATTATTAATTAATATATAAGTGTTATTTTGGAATATTATTATTATTATCATCATTATCAATAGTTACCATATATGACTACTATTTTACTACTACTATTATCAATATTGTTAATATTTTAGATAAGTTTATAAAGTTGTTTAAATTTTAAAGGAAGGAAGATATTAAAATGTTATTAACAAGTGATGCCTAATTATCCACTAAAGTATATTTTAAACTAGAAAGAAAATGAACTTAAAGTTGTTTTATAAATCAAGTTACTAATTTTATTAATTATTTATACCCCAAGAAGAAACAATTCTCGGAGCTAGAGCAGAACGATCTATCGAAAGTAAAGAATATAAGTGCTAACTGAGAATTGAGGTAACAAATATTGCTGACACCTTTGAACGGTATGTCTATTTAATGACTTTAACAAATCATTATTATTATGTATCAAAGTATTATTTTTGTAACGATTATTGCTGACACTTTTAACCTGTATTTTGCTAAATGTTTACGGAAGTTAGTTTAATGAGCTTTTATAATGTTTATAAAATATCGTTTTGGAGATGTGTTCTAGAGATAATATTATGATTTATTATTGACAACCAAGTTCACGAAATGAATCTATGATATATAAAATGATATTCTGTTTAACATGTTCCTGTAAAAGAAATGAAACATGATAAAAAAAAAGTGAAAGATTCGGTCCTGGCAGTATCCTGTTATAGTCTATATGACTCCTGTTTTCCTGTTCCGGTCGTGCACATACCTTCGTACCTCGATATTACCTCTTGTGGGTAATACATGTTTCCTGTATTATGGTACGCCTGGTAGGCTTTGTCCTACGTCTTGTATTCCTGTTTATACCCGCAGTTACCGAAAAACAAAATCTCTATTATATAAGCTAAGGGGGGAGCCATGATGTCCCCCCTCGAAAAGTCTATAATGCCCCTTGAAAATTTATTAAAAATCAAATAACATCACTCTTATTTATTAAGGAAAGTTATTACAATTTTTGAATTTTTTAAATTAAAATATTACAAAATATACAATTCGGAAAAATAAAATAAAATAATCAAAATTCATATTTTTGAATTCTCTATAAATAGACACCCATTTTATAAGATAGTTTGTTATATAAAAATTTTATCTTTTTATTATCATAGAAATTTGATAGCCGATTTTGTTCATTGTTGTGGAATGGTTGGATGAAAAGGGAAAATTTATTTACGATTATATGAATGAGTGTGAATTTAAAAAATATTTCAATTTCTCGAAAAAAAACTTTCGATTTTTTAAGAAACATTAAAAATATCGCCGCATGCAAAGCATGCACACAAGGCTAGTTGAATAAAAGGAAAAGATAATGGGAAAATAATATGAGAAGGTATTGTGTCAGACCGGTCTGACAGTAACGTTTCTGTCAGACCAGTCCACTGGACCTGGACACATATTGTTGAATCTGGACACATATGTGTTTAACCTGGACACATGTTGTTAAATCTAGATATGTATTGGTAGATTTGGACACATTTGTAAACCTGGAAACAGAACTGGACACATTTGAAACCTGGACACAATTTGTAAACCTGGACAAATGTGGACAAACCTGGACAAATATGAACAAACCTGGACAAATCTAGACAAACATGGACAAATCTAAACAAACATGGACAAATCTGGACACACTGGACATGCAAACCTGGACAAATGTGGACAAACCTGGACAGATCTAAACAAACATGGACAAATCTGGATAAATTTGGACACACCTGGACATACAAACTTGGAAAAATGTGGACAAACCTGGACAAATATGAACAAACCTGGACAAATCTAGACAAACATGGACAAATCTGGATAAATCTGGACACACCTGGACATGCAAACCTAGACTAATGTTGACAAACCTGGACAAATGTGGACAAACCTGGACAGATATGAACAAACCTGAACAAATCTGAACACACCTGGACAAACCTGGATACATATTGTTAACCCTGGATACCCATTTGTAAACCTGGACAACTATTTGTAAATCTGGACACATATTGTTCGAATATGGACACATATTGTAAAACATGGACACATTTTGTAAATAACTTGGACAAAAAACTAAAATGTTTTTTTGCATTTTGAGGCCTTTAGAGGCCTCGTTTGGCAATTTCCGGTGGCATTTTGAGGCCTTTAGAGGCCTCGTTTGCATTTCGGGGATTTGCAGCTGCGTTCGTCTCGAAAAATTAATCAATTTCGACATATTATATGCCCCGATCCGACACCCGAGCGCAAAGTTATAGCCTCCCGAAGTTTTACACTATTATAATTGGTTGTATGGGTCAGACCGTCTGACCCAATACTTTCACAAATAATATATAATGCTCACATTTATGTTCATTTAGTATGTCTTAATTATTATGTTATAAAACGTTTACGAAATGTTTTATAAAAAGGCTTTTATATTATTTCTAAATCTTCTCTCTATTTGCAAATAAAATGAATTGAAATGAATTTAACGTTGTCAGGGTAATATGTTACTGGGCCTTGGCTCATGATATTGCTTTTTAGTTTTAGGTACCGAAGAGGACGGCGGGGCAAATTAGTGTGAGGATGATCAGTGAAGTTACATTTCTCCGATTAAATAAATAAACTCTACTAGTTAACTTATGTATTAAATTCTACCTTGAACTATTTAATTTGATGGTTTGTAACCGAATATTTCAGCTTGTTATAAGATTTATATTTTTTAATATAATATAATTAAGTTATGTTATTTTATGTGCCTTGTGTTTCTCAACTAAGAAACACGGCATGTGACGCGCCGACTAATTAGGATTCCGCTGCTAATTAACCTAAATAAAATGGATTAAAAGTCGGGGCGTTACAGATAATGACTGAGGACATATTCCTTCAATAAATACTAGGCATTCAGCCTATTAGTTAGTAAGTAATATTTTTCCTCTTTTCATTCCAACTGTAATAACAATACAAGTACTCTTCTACTGTTACATTGATTAATACAAGCTTTTCCATTTTCTCTTCAACTTCTTGATTAATTCTTCTGCATAATAGCATATTTTAGTTGAAATTCTTCGAAATCCTGCAAAAAAAATAAATGTAGCAAGTATTTTGAGAGATCCAAATAAAAAAAATGTAGCAAGTAGTTTAGGACAGATTACTAACAAAATTATCAAAAAGTGGTTATACTAGATTGTTGTAGCTAAAATTTCCATTTTCCCGTTTTAAAAGATGAGTGCACGTGTTCTACGAGGCGTACCAAAGTCTCTGTTTTCCAGGACCCGCTCTTATTGATTGTTTGATATTATTGACTTGTTGTTTTGATCAGAACATTGAATTCTATCATCATTCACTCACTAGCCTAAAATTCAGGTATTCATCAAATTCTGCAAATCTCGAGTAAGCTCTTCATTTCCAATTATTCATCTCTTTATTTATTTTTAATCTCATTCCTTGATTTAATTGTTTCTCATTCTTGCTGCAAAAATCTCTTTAACTTCACGGGTCAAACATTTTCAGTCAGTGCCCCATAATATAGTCTTTTAAATTTTAGAATTTCTTTGCTTAATCAGTAGCTTTTGACTATGTTTTGCTGATTAATATTTTTAAATCTTTTTGTTTTTGCACTTGTTTAATTAATCTGGGTTGCAATTTTGGTTTTCTGGGAATTTCTAGATCTTTAGCATTTCAATTTTTTCTTTGTTTAGTTCAATATTCTTTCTTATAACGCTTATGACTTTCTTGATTATGTGTTTTATGTACTGAGTTTCTACTATAATAAAGTAAAATCAAAGCAGTTGTGTATTTCATCATGATTGTTGATTTCTATGGTTCAAACCTAAAAATGGAAAATTGAAAAGAAGCAGACATGTGTGAAACAATTGAAAAGTGTTTGGGTTTATTGTTTATGCAATTGGGATTTGAGAAAAGATTTGAAGTATGTATTGAACCTTTTCTGTAGGAATAAAATTAGATGCTTGAATTCTAATAAAATTTATGTCTCTCAGAGTCTCAGCTTTTCATAGGTGAACCCCATATGTGTATGCACTAGTGAGCGCCCCACATTAAAGAAAAAAGAGAAAATAAACCAACTTATAAGTTTAGGTTTTACTCCTATTACCAATTGGTTTTGGGAAGGGCCGTCCTTAGCTTTGTAATTGACCGAACTCTCTTCCTTCGTATTGGGTTGCCCTGACCTATTTTTTAAGATTCTATAAAATTTAAAATACGTTTTTTTCCCTTCTCATTGTAGCAAAGGCATGAGCAATCTTTAATGGTTAATTTTTCATTTCATTTTGTATGATCCCATTTGATTCTGCCTTGAATATGAAGTTTGTTTAGAATGTTGGAGAACACTTCTGGAATTGAGGTCTCTGATTCTTAAAAATTAGCTAGTCATGGTGGAAGTTCATGTTAATACTTATTGGAATTGTATTGGAACTTATCGAAAACATGGAACCTGAACTTAACTGAAATTTTGTTGTAATTCTAAAGTTTATTGAAACGTATCTGAACTTGTATTAATGAATAAGTTAAAATCTTCAGAAAGGAACATTCCCTTGTTATTAGTTTTTTTTATTTATTTTTTTCTTTCCAAAATTCCAATGATATGCCTGAAAGTTACTTAAACATTAGCAATAGCAGTGACTGGTTTTTGCAGTTTACTGTAATTTGAACAATCTTCATCTGAAAATTTTGCCTAGTGACTAGTTCAAAACTTTTGACTCAAAATGTTGTCCCAAATTCCCAATGGTTTCTTCCTGAGCCGAATTAAGTGACTGTCTAGACTCTAGACTCAAGCAGAATAGTGTCAGTATGCTCTATAAGAATGTAATTATCTTGATTTATAGTTCTGTTCAACTTTAAACGTTTTCTTCCATTCATAGCAGTCTTTATGTTATCCTTTTTTTGATGGATTATTAAATGCTGTAATTGGTTAAATACATGCTTCCTTTATAATTGTCTAAACTCTATAATATCAATTGTCTTCACTTTTAACCTTATGGCTCCGTTTGGTAAGGTGTAAAATATTTTCAATTGAAAATTATTTTCAATGGAAAACATTTTGCAATGAAAAACTCATTTTCATGGAACTTTTCCATTGTTTGGTTGCAAGGAAAATGATTTTCCGTTGCTTGGATAAACTGAAATTCAATTAGTCCTCTTTTCTTTTCTAATTTTGGAGGAAAATGTTTCAATACGGTGGAGTCGGAGGAATAAAATTGGTTTTTCTTCAATTTTTATTTTTTTTGGGGGGGGGAATGTTTTCAACATGGCATAAAACAACCTTTCATTTGATTTTTTGACCTAAACCAAACATGTAAAAAGGGAAAAACAACTTTGAGGGAAAATATTTATTGTGCCACAACTATGTTCCTCAGACTCGAGTTTGGGTGTCGTATCCAAGTAGGGTCTGGATCCAACAATCTCATTTCAAAAATTAGCAGATACGGGGATACGGTCAACAGAGTGTCTTGATCTATTCAAGTGTCGGGGAATATTAGTCGACACTCTTCCCCTAAAAAAATATATTTAATAATTAATATAATAATAAATTTTGACATTGATTTTCAATAAAGAAAAACTTGAATAAAATATAATTAAACAAAAACACCACTTAAACTAAAAATCAACAGTGATTTAACAAATGAAGGTAAGCTAACAAACTAAAAATAAGTTTTGACATTGTTGCGCCGATGACTTATACTGGGCACACAGGTGGTCAGATATGGAGGTAAAGCACTAATTATGGCACAAACAGTGATTTAACAAATGGATTATGAAATTATTTCTCTTTTCCTCTTCCACTCTAAGATCCTGACATTTAAACTCCGACAATTTCTAGATACGGGCATCGACACTTGCACCCAGGCATGTTGAGTGTCATGTCGCGCATTGTGTCGAGTCGACATGCGACACTCCGGGGGGAAGAGGGTGTCGGAGCAAAAGAGTGCCACAATACAGACTTGTTTGCCAACAAAACTTTTATCTGTAAATTGGAAATATATTTTCATTGGGAACAAATTAGATTTTGTTGATGGATCATCACTCTGTACTGTGAATCGTCTGGAAGTGTCTTCTGAATTTTTGTGCTTTAAATTTCACAATGCTGCATTGCTGCTACCTCTTTCGTTTTATTATTGCAACAACGGCCATTATTGAACCATGGTTTTGACTTCTTGTCTTCATTTTGCAGGTCCACTGTTTGGATTCTCATAATTCCACAAGATGATTGATATATTAACTAAATTGAATCCTGGTGAAATTATCTTATTAGGATGTGCATTTTGTACGCTGCTCGCCATGTATTTCACAGTACATCTTCTGTCACAGCATCTATTTTTCTGGAAGAATCCTAAGGAGCAGAAGGCTATTATTGTCATTATTCTCATGGCTCCCATATATGCTGTTGTCTCTTTTGTGGGTTTGTTGGATTTTCGTGGCAGCAAAGCATTTTTCATGTCTTTGGAATCGATCAAGGAATGCTATGAGGCTTTGGTAATTCACTTGCTCATATGACTTTCTGTTTATCATGTGAATTGGTAGCTCAGCCGATTTAAAATTGAACATCCAACAATTTCATGCAGGTCATTGCTAAATTTATGGCATTAATGTATAGTTATCTGAATATATCCCTCAGCAAAAATATAGTGCCTGATGAAATCAAAGGAAGGGAATTCCACCATTCATTTCCAATGACTCTTTTTCAGGTGAGTTCATTAGTTGCCTCTTTGATTACAAAATTTGGCAGTTATTGTATTGTACGACATATTGGACATGAATGAAAATCGTTACATGAAAGTCTAACCAAACATGTTGATTCCTAATTTCCTACTGAGATGTGAGAATTGAGATCATATGAATATTAGCTCTCTAAATGCCATTAGTAATTGTAATACAAAAGGGCAATATTGTTTCTGAGTGAGCAGAATATGTAATCCATAGCCATATTTAGAGCATCATATCTATCTTAATATATCTATTACAAGGCTAAACATTCACCGAAAGTATGAGAAATTGGTATATTGTCTACCATGAAAAAAAGTACACACTTAAACAACTCACCTGAAAAGAAATTGTAGAAGAGAAGGGAGGGAACCAAAAGGCATATTACTTCTGAGTTCTGAATTTTAGAAACCCATGACCTCAAAGCACAAAAAGAGTAATTGTAGTGAGACATTCTCGCATAATCAAAATCATGTTGTAATGTCATCTATTCTTAGAAAACATTGAAATTGGTAGAGTATACAGAGTATAAAACTTATGCTTGTTTCCTTTTGATCTCCTTTCTTTATGTTATTATATTGAAGCACTTGTGATTTTGTCTAAAGCTAGGATCACGAGTAAGTGACTACACTAATTTGCTTGTGGAATAATATATGCTTAGTGTAAAGGGTAGAGAGCACCTTAAGTCCATAACCACAGAGCGAATCACAATATCTGAATATATATATGCATATCTATCTAATTAGATATGACTAGTAAAAGACTGTCAGCGTGTTGGGATATGATCACAAGTCATGACTTATTGGGCAACAGAATTATTCACGAGTTAGCTTCCATGATTGATTTTGCATCATTGAAGATTCTTAATCATAAACTTGTTTTGCTAGTTTTTTCTTTAATGATTGTTTGTTTAGGATAAAGTGTTCCATAACTTGATTAGTTGGTCACAAACATAAGATCATGCTATTTTTCTGCTAATGCAGCCTCATACTGTACGCTTGGATCACCATTCACTGAAGCTTCTAAAAATGTGGACATGGCAATTTGTCATGATTCGTCCAGTATGCTCCCTCTTAATGATAGCATTACAACTGCTTGGGTGGTACACCTCTCCAATCAGCTGGATTTTCACTATTGTCCTCAACGTTTCAGTATCACTGGCTCTATATTCTTTGGTGGCCTTTTACCATGTCTTTGCTAAGGAACTCGAACCACACAAGCCACTTGTTAAGTTCTTGTGTGTTAAAGGCATTGTTTTCTTTTGCTTTTGGCAGGTAATTTCTTCACAAATCATGTTCACTTTTTGTTTTAGTAGTGTCGCTCTCTCTTTTTTCCCAAATTACTTGTCAGACTTTCTGTCTTATCAAACAAGTCCTTGAACTTAGTAAATGTCTTCCAGAAACGTCTCCTTTTGGAATTTTTTTTTTATGGAAGGCATTTTCCAAGGGAATGCACAATTGTAGATTACTTTGTTTTGTTTGGTTTCTTGCAAGAAAAAGTTGGAGAGGGGGAAAGAATAACGCAAAGGGAGGAAATTGGTTTTTTTGTTTCTTGCAAAAAGAATATGTTTCAACCTTCTAAAGATTTATTTTCCATCCTAAACCAACCAAAAGCCAAGGAAGGTGGGAAAATTACTGTGAAAATGTTCTCCTACCAACCACTAAAAGTACAAGCAAAAGTACGGGCTTGGATTGAGAACAATTTCAGTGAAGCAATTTAAAGACTTAGGAATCCTTCTTAATCAAAGCATTTGTCTTTTCTTTTTTTTGTGTGCAAAATGATATTTTTGAGTCTTGCATTCCTGTTGTGTGTGATGTTTCTTTCGAAGAGTTTAAATGCTTTATGGTCATTGTTTTTGGATTGATGAACTAAGAGCCTGTTCAGTATCCCTGTAATTGTTTTTTTTAAAGTCATATGATCTATGTCATATCATACAAGGAATCAAATATTACCGAACCCTATAAAATTGATTACAATTTTAAAAACTGACAACAGGAAAAGGGCAACCCACTTTTTCTGGTTTACCGTTTTTGGTTTTTTGTTTTCAAAAAATGAAAAAAATAAATAAAAAGGATAAAGAACAAGCCCCCTATTCAATTGGACAAATTCAAGTATCAGCAGCTTCATTCTACTGATTTTCTAATGTTGTATATGGTATTTTAACCCTTGATTATTGGCAGGGCATTGCACTCGAGATTCTGGTTTCTATGGGCGTTATCCGATCTCGTCGTTCTTGGTTGGCTGTAGAGCAAATTGAGGAAGGAATGCAAAATGTGTTGGTGTGCTTAGAGATGGTTGTGTTTTCTGTGCTTCAACAGTATGCCTACAACGTTCAGCCTTACAGCGGAGATGTTGGTAAATGGAAAGTGAAGAAGAACGATTAAGAATACCTGCGAAAATAGGTCAATATAAGTTTTTAACCTTGTACGACACACATAGAAGAGGGAAAACTTTGAGGTTGTATCCCATAGTATATGTGCAGTTTTGAACTGAGATTCATATTTGGTAGTATTCTTTCATGTATGAATATTATCACATATATTATGGACAAAAAGTGTATTAGCTCAATAAAAATTATGCCTAAGTTGGAAAACAAGAAAGTTGGAAAACAGGTTTGCTACGCCTAGTTTTTCAGGTTAACAACCGAAGCTAAAGAAATAATAAAACCATTTAGAAGTCTTGTAGATGTTGATATATGCTATTGCTTTACTTTTTGTAGACTAGAGGATACGTGCTTTTTTTATACTTAATTTTATTTCTTTTATCATCATTATTACTTTTAATTTTTAATAATAATTCGATTGCTCGTCGGGTTAGGCGACTCAGGCCCGACCAATATGGAAAAAGTAATATAAGGTACACTAGTGAGTACTTAATATAATATACAATGAATATATGTTCATTAAGTTGATGAGAATGTTCATTTGATGTAATTTTAAAATTTGAATAATGTTCATTAATTCTTATATTGATGTTCATAGAGCTGAACTATTGTATATAACCCATACCCTTTATATTCTCTTTGGTTGTTTTTTTTAACAAGCTCTGTTGCTCCGACACCCTCTTACCACCCGGATTATCGGGTGTCTACTCGACATAACACGCGACATGACACTCGACACGCCTGGGTAGAGGTGTCGATACGCGTATCAGGAAAGTGTCGGAGATGAAATGTCCGGACACTCCACTTTGCTCTCGGGTATGCGGTCATTGAAGTTCTTGAAGCTTAAAAGAAGGAAGATGAAAGCAGGGAGAAGCTACATTATTTTAGACGGTTCCCAAGCAAATTTTGCTTTGGATGAAAATAAAAGCCTGGGTAAAGAAGGTTTTATTAATGTTTACAAGGTTCCCAATCAAATTTTGCTACTTTATTTTACTTTTACAGCTGTACAGTACACCGTATCTTTTACAGCTATTTGATTTTTGCAAATGTACTTTATGTACATTATTAAATTTTAAAACTGTAAACAAATAAATTGTGTGGGCTTTGTTACTTCCCAAGAAAAAGGCAGTGTAATTGATTTATTTATCTTATTATATTACTAGTTTGGCTTCCCAAATTTTTTTATACTGTATGTAAAGTTGATATTGAATGCTTATACTAATCTAAGAAATATGTTATAAGTTATAAAATTCATATGAATAATCCCAATTATTGAAGGTCTTCCAATATTAATCCCAACTATAAGTTATTACACTATAATCCAAACTATAGTGGTAGTTTTATGATATTAGTCCACACTAACTTTGACCGGCTCTGATTTCATTCGTAGAAAGGGATGAAGATATAGTCAAGTACAATAAATAGAAAAAGAGGAAAGATAACGAATAAATTTTGAATTGGTCACCGATAACAATAGGTTAATTAAAGCCAATGGACAAATATCATAAAACAACCCCTAAAGTTTGGATTATACTGTAATAACCAATAGTTGGGATTAATATTTGAAGACCTCCAATAGTTGAGATTATTCATATGAATTTTTCCTTATTATTATTATTATTATTATTATTATTATTATTATTATTATTATATGTCGACTAATATTCACAATACTTTTTTTTTTGACAGGAATAGATAGCCGTATCCAAAAAATAAGTCAAGACACCTTCTTGATCGTATCCCCGTGTCTGCTAATTTTTGGAATGAGAGTGTCCGATCCTCCAATCCCTACTTGAATACGACACCCAAACTCGAGCCTGAGCAACATAGTTAACAAGTATTAGGTTCTCGCTATTACATTTTACTTCACATTGGTTTTGTTTTACAAGCCTTTTTTTCCAACTTAATTTGAATCTAATTCTATCTTTTCATGAATTTAGGATTCTGTCCACTTCAATTAGATATGTTAAGTTCAGATTAATTCTATCAAGAAGTGTTGGTACGCATGTTACTAACAACAACAAAATCTTAATCCTAAAATAGGAAGAAGAGTTAACATAAAAGAGCTAGTTTTTGAAAAGAGAGACAAAATGATGAGAACGCTTGTCCCATAACTTTCTTTGTTGAGTTGAGTTTTACATCCATCCAAATGATCCAATATTTTATCTCAACGTTTCACCCTTAGTTAACCATCACAACAAGGGTTCTACTGTATTATGGAGCAAATGAGCAAGTAGGCATCAAGCCATTAGGGAAAATTGTTAACGAACACGAAGAAAATGTCTATTCAGATCTGGGTGTCCAAGTATCCGACTCGAATAATTTGAGAAAAAGTTACAAGTTTTTGTAAAAAATGAAGTATCTAAGAACTTGTCGTGCCTGACATGACACAAGTAGACATGGTTCTTTTAAGGTAAATAAAGGTGTTGAAGTAACATAGTAACCTGTAAAGTGTAAACCTCATTTTGGGGTCGTACATCATCCTACTACAAAGAAACAAGCATAAAACAACTACATCAATTTTACAAAATCTTCCTCATAGCACAATGGAGCATACAACAGCACAAAGATTCGATGGCTTGGTGCAGATACTGAGTAGTTTGTTATGCAGCTGTGAGATTTAGCCTTCTCCTGATTTCTCCTGAACATTACCCTGCCTGTCAGCTGCGCTGTCTGAAAAACTAAAAAACACACAAGTTGTTTACTTGAATGTTACCCTGCCCGAAATCACGCAAGTCATGGAATGTTAACTTGAATGTTATGGGACGTGTATGAACCTTAAAAACATGAGCTAGGTTCATTAGTGCGAAGATGGCATTGAAAACATCCAAAACGAGCCAAATATGTCTTATTTGGCTCGTTTTTGTTCCTAAACTCTCTAACTTTGCCTGAAATTACGCAAGTAAGTCATAGAATATTTACTTGAATGTTATAGGATGATTATGAACCTCAAATACATGAGCTAGGTTGATTAGTGCAAAGATGAGTACTAATACAACAAAAAAAGAGCCAAATGATAATTTATTTATCTTACATTTTTTTTTGTTAATATATAAATGTATTTATCTCTCTATGTGTTTGCGTGTTTATATATATATGCGTATGTGTATTTATTTTTCGAGCTCACCATACTAAGTTAATTATATAATCCGACGATGTTTAATTTAATTTGTTTTTATTAGGTTTTATCCACAGCATCATCGGTTCGAGAAGGGTCATTTATTATATCATTGTACAATTGGTAAAATTAAGTTGTATGTATTCGATAATTAGTACTTAATATAGTTTTTATTCCAAATTGTTCTAATTTACTATGAGTTAATGTGATTTATATATTAATTGCAAAAACCAAATAAAATCCTCAAAAATAACTCGCAATTTGTTGCGGTTATTTACTATTATGCTTTGTTTTTAATAACCATTTGTTGCGGTTATTTAACAAATGCGCTGCAAAAAATACGCTATTTGCTGCAACCAAAAATACGCTATTTGCTGCAATTATCTTAAACAACGGCAGCAAATAACTTACTTTTTGCTGCGGTTCAACCGCAACAAATGACAAAGTAGGTATTTGCTGCACCCTTGATGTGCTGCGGTTCATAAATACCCCCTTGTATAACCGCATCAAAGGGCATTTTTTCCACTAGTGATTGAGATAAAAGGCAGGACAGACCAAAACCAATAGAAAGCATATCCAACTATGTATATCCTCAGCAATGATATAAAAAACAAATAAATTGTACTAACCTAATCACCATCTTGGGGTATTTTAGATCCTTCATAAGAGAACAGGCGAATCGCATTCAAGTAGCTTACTTCTGCCAGTTCTTCTTTACTCATCTCAAGCAGGGATGCCACATAGGCCAGTACATTATGAATATTAGCAGGATGATTCAGCATTTCCTTTGGCAATTCTATTTCTTCTTTCTCAACATCTGAAACATGAATACGAGTCCTCGAATTTGGATTCTCTTCTAATTCCTGAAGTTCAGGAGGAAAGGAAGGATCACCTTCCACCAAGAACAATTCACTCAAACCACTCTTAGGTAGAGCATCTGGTGCATCAGTCTCAAGTAAGATTCTATCAGAAGGTAACGCCTTAAGCATCTTCTTCGCCTTTTGCAGTTTCATTGACATAAGAAATCCAGAAAAGGAAAAATAACAGCCAAGCTTTGCTAATTCAGGAACCATCTCAGCAGATCCTAAGTAAGAGTGAAGAATCACTCCCTCAGGAAAAGGCCCAATTAACTTCATTACATTTAGAAGATCACCAAAAGCACGAACACAATGGACAGAAGCCGGTCTTTTTAGTTCTTTTGCTAATTCTAGTTGTTTCTTTAAAACTTCAACCTGAACATCAAAATCAATCAATTTCCCCTTTGACCCTTTATCTAGACCTATTTCCCCAACAGCTGCCGAAGGTGTAGACTCGAAATACTGTCTCAAAATGGTGTACCATTCTGTTGTCCTCTCAAGAACAAACCGTGGATGAACACCAAAACAAGGAACAATAGAGGGATAAGTGTTGCTCAAATGCTTGACTAAATGCCAGTCTTTCTCCGAAACCCCATTAACAGCAAAATGAGCAACACCCGAATCAAGAGATGAACGGATCGATTTTGGGGCAAGGCTATATAATCTTGCATCTTGAAGGTGACAATGTGCATCAAAGAGCTTCATTTTTTCCCCTTAAATTTAGACAATACACTCTCAAATTCTATGTTACTTTGACACCTTGATTTACCTCAAAAATCGTGTATTGTGTTGGACACGACAAAATACTTAGATACTTACTTTTCTCCAAAATCGCAAAGCCGGGCACTGAGACAACCAGATCCGAGTAGTCACTCTATCCGAGCTCAGATTATTAACACTCTCTATCAAGCAAAAGCTTCCAAGCTGTGTGAAAACTTGCTATTACACTGCAAACGAACCCAAAAAAACATTGTTCATTAACTCATGAAATAGATCGTGGCCAGGAAATAGAGCATGATCATCATCATTCATCACACCAGTAAGAAAGCAAGAGTCACAAAAGGTGTCCCCAAATTGATTGGGAAAAGTCAACATGAAACTCAGCATAATTATACAGCACTTCTAAGCACAACTAGCATTATAAAGAGTTAGAAAGCTAATAATCAAAAACCCAATATCTTATTCAACTGGATTATCTCAATAATTTCAATTCTTTATCAAACTGTGAAAAGCCCAGCAGAGCAATACGAGATTAAAATAAAATTCAAAAAGACTGAAATTTAGAATTTAAGCTGTACCCAGTATTAAATACAAGTAATGGCAATTGCTAAAAACTCCATTGAAAATTGAGATTTGAACTTAAGAATTGAAAGTAAACAGGAAAATATAATCAATATGGAACCTTTTTTCCAAAATTACTGTGAGCAACGGGCATCTGAAGGTAAGAAATTACAGCAAGACGAAGATAATAAAAACAGTTAAGAAGAAATTACCTGATAAAGGAATTGTGGAAGATAAAAGTCAACACCAGAAATCAAATTGGGTAACCTTTCAGATAAGAAACCAGAACCCATCACTGCGACATTTGGGGGAGAAAAACCCTAAAAACAAATGGTAAAAAACGCCGTTGCCGGGGATCGAACCCGGGTCACCCGCGTGACAGGCGGGAATACTTACCACTATACTACAACGACTTGATTGTTATTTTTTCTTTCTGATTCCTTTACTTTTTCTTTGACGTATATATAAAATTCACTTTGACCAGATTTAATGATTCATGCATTAGCAATTTAGAATATTACTCTAACGATGAAGTCATAGCCCAATGGTTAGGGCTTTAGAATTTCAATCTTTCTATTTCACCTGCAAGCATATTATAATAAATTAGGATCCGCCCCATTTTCTATCTTAAGATTTTGATACCTACTTTAAATTTAAAATAAATTTTTTAAAACTTTACTTCTATTTTCCATTTCATACATTCTCAACCATTGATTTATAAAATGGACCATCCATTTGCTAAAGAAAATATAGAGGATCTTGACTCTATTATAATAGTAACTACATCTCCATGAATTCTTCTCAACAAATTTTTTTTTTTTGACAAGCTTGCCAACAGATTGTTATTAGTATAGTTGTTAGTCTGTTATTATCTGATTTTTGTAACTTAGGGCTCGTTTACATTAGCTGAATAGAGCTGAACTGAACTGAATTGAACGGAACTGAACTGAACTGAACTGAAGTGAATATAATCTGAAGTAAACAAGCTCTTATTTTAATATGATAATGTTCTTTAACTCGGACCCATATCATCTGGTCCATTTAGCTAACGGAAAGTCGGAGCCTCCACCACCACATCACACTCTACTATAGTTATCTAATTTTTGTCACTATTATAAGGAAAATGATGAAATGATATTATTTGTGCATATCTGATATATATGTATATCAGCTACTAGATAAAAAAATTACCATTTTTCTTTGAAAAAAGACAAAAAAAGTTTATCATGTAGCTGATATACATACATCTCATCTATATACTAATAATTTCTCAATGATAAATACTAAGAGTTTTCTTATGGGTACACCGTACACATAGAGCTAAGTTCACCAAGGTTTATATTTTGTTCATTTAATATGTAATTTTGTGCTTGTGAAATCATTTCCGATTGCTCAATTAATTTTTTATATTGTACATTTTTTAAAACTGCATATTACATGAGCATAATAAATATTAAATGGGCAAAATATAAATATATGTTTATGTACACCCAATGTAGGATATAAATTATATATATATACTACCCTAAAGGCTGCACATAAGATGCCAAAATAAAAACTTGTAAAACTTTCTATTATGGGATATTTTACAAAACTTGTTACACACTATCTATTTTCTACTCCCTCCTTTTTTTTAAAAAAAAAAAAATTACTTGCTTTCGTTTTTTGTTTTTTTTTTTTTTAATTTACTCACTTCTTACATTTATTAATTTATGATTTTCAAGTGAATTTTCCATATTTTCTCTCCTACTTTTGACTAATTTCAATAAAATTATCCTCTCTTTTTTTCATACTCTATCTCTTAATTTTTATACAACTTGTAATCATCATCTATTCTGTTTCTCCATCCCAATAACTTCTTGGTTTTAATAAAAACTCATGTAAATAAACTAAAAAAACAGAGGGAGTATTAATTAAGGAATTAAAGCTTATTATTGTAAATAGTTTTTAGGTTTTTTTGTCCAAAACCCCCTAAACTTTTGGGGGGTTTGTGAAAAAGCACCTTAAATAAAAAGAATTGTCCAAAACTACTGGAATTATACAAAACCATTGTTGACCCATACCTTGATGGTTTTGGGAGGAGTTGACCATGGTTTTATACGTATTTTTATGTGTATTCTTATACGAATTCATATTTTTATATTTATTTTATACGAAATAGGTATAAATATTTTTTAAATGACACGCGAATCGAGGCTATCCGCGAATACAGTTCGGGGTTGATCGGGTCATTTTTTACAAATTCCGACCACAAAACGGATCTCATAAGGGTTAAAATGACCCGTAAAACCTTGAATGAGCCATTTTTTTCCTGATACGTAAATCGATGCACGCAAGTCGAGGAAAAAAATAGCCCATTCAAGGTTTTATGGGTCATTTTAACCCTTATGGGGTCAGTTTCGAGGTCAGAATTTGCAAAAACGACCCGATCAGCCTCGAATTGCGTCCACGGATTGCATCAATTTGCGTGTCATTAAAAAACGTATTTATACGTATTTCGGGTCAAAATAAATGTAAAAATATGAATGACCCGAAATGGACGCAATTCAAATATGAATGTCCCGAAACGGACGCAATTCGAGGCTAATTGGGTCATTTTTTGCAAATTTCAATCTCGAAACGGACCCTTAAAGGTTGAAATGACCCATAAAACCTTGAACAAACAATTTTTTTCTGACACGTAGATCGATGCGCGCATATCGAGGTTCACAGATAGAAATAGACCGATTTGCGTGCATCGATCGTCGGGGTCAGGTAAAAAATAGTCCATTCAACGTTTTACGGGTCATTTTAACCCTCAATGAGTCCGTTTCGAGGTCTGAATTTGCAAAAAAACAACCTGAGAACGTCTTTCATGAATAGCCTCGACTTGCATGCATCGATTTACGTATCAAGAAAAAAAATAGCTCATTCAAGGTTTTACGGGTCATTTTAACCCTTATGGGATCCGTTTTGTGGTCGGAATTCGCAAAAAATGACCCGATCAACCCCGAACTGTATTCGCGGATAGCCTCGATTCGCGTGTCATTTAAAAAATATTTATACCTATTTCGTATAAAATAAATATAAAAATATGAATTCGTATAAGAATACACATAAAAATACACAAATACGTAAAAGAATACGTATTCGTATAAAGATACACATAAAAATACGTATAAAACCATGGTCAACTCCCCCCAAAACCATCAAGGTATGGGTCAACAATGGTTTTGTATAATTCCAGTAGTTTTGGACAATTCTCTTTATTTAGGGTGGTTTTGGACAAAAAATCCTAATAATTATGACTCATATTAATCAGATCTGTTATCATGTATTAATTTAATAGAAAAATTCAGCTTTTATGTCGTTGATAAATTTATTTTTAATATAATGATTTATTTATTAAATTGAATATTTCCAATAATGATGATGATAATAAACCTGGTTAATTTATGAGTCATATTAGATCTGGCCTGATTATGAATGAAATCACAATTATTGTTGTTAACATTGATATCACATCTGGTTTTAAGTGTTAAAAGTCGCATTCAATTAATTTATATATGTTTTATTTATGTTTTTATTGGTTGAACAGCACATTAAACCACTTTTCCTGGAACACACTTTGAACCTGCACATATTTTTATTTTTTATTATTTTTATGCTTTTATTGCCATGATTTTTGTCTTTCGTTCATGTTTATTTGTTTTCAATTTTTAGGATTTTTAATGCTGACTTAGTTTAAAGTGGTCGCAAAAGTTAGTTTATTTTGATTTGTAAAAAATTAAACCCATTTAGTAATATGCGTTTCTTAGGGTAAAATTGAGATATTTATGTATTTGGGATTAATAATAATTTGACCACAAAAAGAGACCTAGTAGAGACCGCTTACAGGCAGGCGGGCCCAACGCACGATTGGCCCGTAACCTGTCCCCGAACCCATACTCTGGTGCACGACCATATGGGGCCAATTGCTCCTGGCATTGGTATTTCTTCGGTGTCCGTGGACCGTATAAAACGCACGGTGGCGACTCCTACTAGTCCGTATTCACGTACGGCGTTAACGAGCATTCAAACAACTCGTGAGACGTAGGCAGCCGGGTAAAAACGACCCCTACAGTTTGGCGACTCTGCTGGGGAATATCACTCAGTGGTGTGGACAAACTTGAAAAGTCTCGTGGTCTTATTATTATTATTCCCGAATTTTTTTAGGCATATTGCATGTGGCCTTACGAATAGGTGCCACACCATAGAACCTTGTCTCATATGAGCATGTTCTATGCTCGGGGTTGTTGGTATGTGTTGGTATATGTTGAAAAGGTTGGAAGGACGTGTATTTATAGGCCAGAAGGAGCAAAAATCGACCCGGAATGGCACCAGACCTTCTCCTAGGCGCAGGTCCAGTAACATGACCTGTGTCTAGACGCAGGTCACCAATCGTCTAGGCGCAGGTCCTGTAATATGGACCTGTGTTTAGGCGCAGGTCCTGGTCAGATCCGGGTTGATTTTTTTGCTTGATTTTGCGCGTGATTTCTAGGATTACGATCCCATTTTATTCGATTACGGAAATATTCTGTAATATTTTGATATTCCAGAATATTCTGGGATATCCCGGGATGTTCCGGGATGTCCCGGAATGTTCTAGAATGTGCCGGAATGCCCAGAACGTTCCGGAATATTCTAGATTCTTCCAGAAGCTCCAAAAAATTATAGAAAAATTATTAAAAATTATGAAAAGTATAAAAAAACATTAATATGCTTTGCGGAACAATTTTCAACATTCGAAAATGACAAAAATGCCCCTAAGCATGCAAAAATCCTAAAAAAAATCTATAAAAAGCTCTAAAAATATGAAAAAAAAATAGAAAAATATGAAAAAATTTTAAAATTATTTTTATGATGTGTAAAAATATTTTGTGATACAAAAAGACATTTTTATTATTTTTTATGAATATAAAACATTGAAAAATGCATACAAAAATATAAAAAATATCTAAAAATGAAGAAAAATTATGAACAAATTCCGTAATCATCGCAAAACCTAACATTTGCTTCCAAGGCACTTTAAACACAGTTTAGGCACTTGGTTGAGGTATATTGTGCATTTTCATCGTCAATTTCCCTTAGTTGGACCTCATGGCAATATGGTACGTTCATCATTAGTCTCTACATTGGGGAGACACATTTAGGTGTCTACAGAACTGAAATCACATATTATCTAAAGTCCCTAGTCAAAATCACTAAAATGGACATAAGTGATTTGTTAAAGACTAGCATATAATCAATTGATAGTGCAGTTCCATTGGCTATAGAAATATAGTGATGTTTAATTGATTGTATGGATGTATGTTTGATACATTGAGACTTGACCTAACAGATTCTAAAAGCAGAATTGAAAATCTATATTTAGTGGATTCCTTAGACATTAGTATGTCTTAATAACCACAAAATAATTAGCTTAACCTTGACATTGTTAAACGCCGTGCTGTAAAAGGAGGTCATAAAAGCAATGATCAGGTGAAGTTAAGAATTGAGTGGGAGTTATGGTCATACTAGAGTGAATAAGTCCTCCTAATTAGTAGGAATGGTGTCAGGGCCTCTTGATGAGCTAGAACTGGAAAAATGCATGGCCATGTGGGAGGAGTTTAAATGTTGAACTTCATTTGAGCAGTTCGAACTCAACAATCAAGGAACATAAATTGAAAATACCAAAGTATTATCAATTAGACATTAAGAGACTTAAGGAATTTATAATTGCGCTATTGTCTTCTGACAAGTGGGAGATTGAAGGAATATGTCCTCAGTCATTATCGGCAATTACTAAATATAATTAGGATTATATTATGGAGATAATAATTAAGTTAAATTAGGAAATTATATTTACTTGCTAGAGAATAAATATAATTAGTGAGTACATAATTTTGGGCTCGTAACTATACTTAACTTAATCCTATGAGGTTACACAAAATAGCACAAGATTGGGTATAAATAATAAAGCCCAATAGATGCTAGGATTAGGGTTTTCTCTGATATGACTAATGAGGTATATATAGTACCTTATTAGGATTGTGAGAGACAACGGATTCTGATCATTTGGCACACACAATAACAAATTCATATAAACCCTAAACCTGTTGTGTTCATATGGTTTTTTGCCTAAAAAAGTAAGAGAGTGAATATTGATCCCTCTCTTCCGTACTAGCATACGTGGGATCTAATCCAGTGCTTGTGGACTGATTAGAGGAGCAACAATTGAGGCTCTAGATCTCCGTTCTTGACATTGAAAGCACGCATCAAAGGTTGTAATTACTATCTTTTATACTTTATTCATATTAATTATTATTAGCGATCTTGCTATCATAGATGTTAGGAAATTGTTTCCTGAAATTCCGCTAATAATATCTATAAAATCCTACATTTATAGCAAAAAAACAAAAGCTAATTAAACTAAGTCAGGCCCAACAAGTCTAAGCATGAGCCCAACAATACTACAAACAAAAACCATACACATATATTCTCACATCCCTTCAATCTTGGTGAGCAAGTCAGACAGTTGAGAAGAACTAGGAACATATTGGACTGTGACGAACCCAGTTGTAACTTGTTCTCGAATGTAATGACAATCTCTTCTTATGTGCTTTGTTCTTTCGTGAAAAATAGGGTTGTGAGCAATGCATTCTGCAGACCTGTTATCACAAAACACAAAAACAGCTTTAGGATGAACAATTTGTAAATCTTCTAATAAACCTGACAGCCACACTATTTCACTTGTTGTGAAACTGAGGCTTCTATACTCTACCTCTGCTCAACTTTTACTTATGGTTCTTTGTTTCTTTGTTTTCCAAGAGATGAGGTTATCTCCCAAGAAAACACAATAAGAACTTAAGGACCTGGTGCTGAAGATACATGTGCTCCAATCTACATCTGAATAAGCTACAAGTTTGAAGGTCCCAATAGCACTCAAGAGGGGGATGAATTGAGCGTTCCTTTAATATTTTCTTTATCAACTTTTTCTTGAATTATTCTAGCAATAGAACTAGAGAAGTGGTTTAGCAGCGGAAATATCTAGAACAGTAAGTGTAAAGCAAATAAAGAACACACAGATTTAACGAGGTTCAGCAACTGTGCCTACATCCTCCTACTCTCGCTACCAATCTTTTATTAATCAACTCTGATCAACAAAAGATAGTACAATTGCTAGCGTAAACTCATACGACAGACTTTCCTCACTCTCAACCCAAGAGTGTTGTTTCGCACTTAAACTCACAAGCACTCGCAAATGAACTCTCAAATGCTCCCATCACTAACCCTTCTGTTAGTGACGAATTACAGAAAGTTTCTCTCAGAAATTTGCTTTTCAAAAGCTTACAAGAGATGAAGTTAAGATCTGGGTTTTTTTCGAATGCTCTTGTAGTTTGTAAATTGTTCTGTTTGATCTTTTGGACTCTCAAAAATATTACTCAATAAAGTTTGTGGAGAGTCTCACTACTTGGCTTTATTTTTGTTCATTAAGTGCTACTATATATAGGCAGTTAGAAAAACCCAGATTATTCCAATCAAGAGGGTTTTTGTAACAATAATGATTAAACCCATTTAATGTTGAGATCAAATATTCGAAATCAAGAATCTCGAAGATTTGCTGAGATCTCATAAAGATACGTGGGTTTTTAGCACTTAACATTGACTACCAAACTGACTTAACCACGTGCAAGATCTTTAAAGAATTCAAGAATCGAATTCTTTCAAATTATTCCGTGGGTCAGTTTGTTAACCTGCTGGTCTGCTGAACTGTTCTTCAGATCAGTCGTGTTACAATCACTAGACACTGATCTGGTGTTTGTAACAAACCTAGATCAAACATCACAAATCTACTAAACTACTTAAACATTCTATACAACAAAAAGACAAAGTAAAAACCCTAAGGCTATTCTTCAGTCTTCATGTTCTTCACTACTTGGATACTTGGATTCTCCATTGTTAGCACACTTCAGTTTTGATGAAGCTATTTTCCATTTCTCAAGTACTGGAATAACTTTATGTCAAACATGCACAAAACAATATACAATATATGACATGAAAGGTAATATTACTCAAAGAGAGTAACTCAAAACAGTACACTTCAGCTGTTTCAGTACAACTGTGTAAACTCATTCAATAACAACTGTTCCTGTCAACTGTTTTTAACAACAGTTTGTGAGAACTGTTTGTCACACCTGTTTGACTCATCTGTTTGTCATCACTCAAAACATCAACGGTCTCAACAAAGTTTGATGCTTGAATTAGCTTTGTAGTATAGACCTAAATCACTTGTGCCTTTAAGATATCTTATAATATGAATAGCAGCTCTTAAATGAGGTACTCTAGGAGTACTCAAGAATTGGCTTAAGTGTACTACCCTGTATTTTTATACATTAATATATATGTTTTTATACGTATTTTATACATTTTTACACGTGTTTTATACGCTAAAATGAATATTTTATATATTTTATTAGTAAAAGTTAATAAAACGGTTTAAAGTAAGTATTTATAAAAGTATTAGTATTCGTTATTTAAATAATTTCCATATATTTATAAAGGAATTTTATAAAATCATATTTGAAATAATATTAAAAGTTCTAATTATGCATTTTGGGCGTCGTTTATAAAAATAAAATATTCCGATTCGAAAAAGGGTAAAAGTTTTATTTCCATTGTCGCAAGCCCAACCTAGCGGGAAACTCAAATTGGACCCAAGCTATATTTATACTCATAACGTAAATCAAAACAGATCAAACCCTAAATTAGAAAAAGAAAAAAAAACAAAACCCACACTCTGTATCTCTTCCTTTCTCTCACGTGAAAACACAAGTAAAGAAATTGTAACACCCCGATATTTCAGAGACCCTTAAGAAGGATTACTATAGGTCATCCAATCGACCTCGGGTTCCGAAATATGGGAGCGTTACTTAAAATTAACCCATCCACTAAGGAAATGAGTTTTAGTTGAATATTCCAAGGTAAAGATAATATTTTTAAACCACAATTACAATAAAGACTACATATGAAGTACGTAGCGGAAATTCCAAAATTACAATCCAAACCAAGAATAATTTAACTTAAGACTCCCAGGACAAATGTTTTAGACAAATATAAATTTCTAGAAGATTTTTATAGTAATGGGTCCACAAGCTAAGGTCTAATACATCCTCACTCAACGATGATCACCAAACCCACCTGCACCAGTAAGAGAATAAAAACAAACAAGAAAGGAACGAAAATTAGAAAAACTGAGTAATTACGACTCCATCCCGTAAAAATAACTAAATAAATAAATATTTATGGGATTGGTAAATCTAGTAAGAAAATTTACTAACATATATAGTGCAAAATATTTTTCTTTGTCTAACGAGGTAAATAAATTTTATGTCGTCCCAAAAATATAAATTCAATGCTTTAGGTTATACCAATCACAATGATAACATAACATAATAAAATAAAATAAAATAACCATCGAGAGGGAGAAAGAGAACGCTAGTGGCCCAAGTGGCCACCTACTTTTAAAGGGTTGCGCATCACCCTACAATTTTGGCCATAAAGTATGTTGACAGAATGTCCCTAGTGTGCACACCCCTCACTAATCTAATGGGTATCCGCAATTAACCGCGCACCAAAAGACTTAGAAGGAAGACTGAAAGAAAATTGAATATAACCTACTAGAAGCCTATTGGGTATCCACAAATGTGCACCAATAGAACAACATCTAGCAGGGCAACCTGTTCATCACCCTTTTGGGTTTCTTTCTCCTCTTAAAACAATATGCAAAAAATATGTCTAATTTTATAAAATAAAATGAATAAATCAAAATAATTTGGTCACCCAAACTTTTATAGAAGGTGCAAAACATACATGATGCCAAAGTCTACATCTATAACCATCATAGCAATTTTAATGTAACACAATCAACATTATAATCATTCGATAATACTTGTGTATATATATATCTATTATATAGTGAACTATCATCACAAATACCATCATTCGACAAAAATAATTGTTACGGTTCATGAAACTTATAAAGTAGACATTTCATATACACATAAAAGCCACATAACCTACATCCTAACGGGATTCTAAAGTTGATGGACATCGAAAATTACCTCGTAAACGCGTAAATTAACGGTCTAACAATTTCCCGAATAACTCTCTACTCAATCTCGGACTGCGAACAAAACAATTTTAAAATTAGACGAAATTCTATCGCGTTGCCCGAAACCCATTTAAATCATCCCAATTGTTAACATAGGGAAAGAAACGGGAAAAAAAAAAGAAAAGGAAAAAAAACAAAGAAAAAAATAAAATAATAGAATAAAATAAATAAAATGATGGACACTCAAGTTCAACCCTCGTGAATGAAAGAAGGTGAAAAACTAATTGAGCTTGTTTGTCACAAAGTTGACAGTACCAACCCAGTCGTCTTCCTCCTTTCTTATTTTTTATTTATTTTATTCTTTTTAAAAAAAAACACAAAACAATTGCTTGAAATAATTCAATAAATATAGATTTTGGAGAATGATATTGCAAAGATCGGGAAACAGAAATTGAAGTGACTCTTCAATAATGGAAAACTTTTGAACAGCAACAACTCAACAATGGTGGGTTTTTTTTTTTTTTTTGGTTAAAGATCAGAATTCGAATTTCAAAGGGGAGAAGAAGAAGATTTATTTTCTTACCTGTCTACTGAGGTACTGAGGTAGTGGATGAAGGTATGGTGTAAAGGCATACTTATATATAGATATAAGTATGACGATTCAGCTGGGTGAAGATGGAAGGAGAAGTGAATTGAGAATGTGTACCCAATATGGCTGTTATGGGAGATGGAAGGAGGAGTTGTAATTGTAGCTATTCATTATTATTTATTTTTTTTCTTTATTTACTTTTCTTGACATTTCTGCTTCGTGAAACCGGGTGAAGGAAGATGAAGAATTTTTTTTTTTTTTTAATAAAAAAAAACTGATTTAATTAATAAAATTTATATTTACACAATGTATAACCAAAATACTTCAAAGTATAAATAATTCAGTTAAAAAAAAACGTGTATATGCATTAAAATACCTTGTACAAATACATATATTTGTATAAAAATACCGGGTATTACATAAATAAGTCAAAATCATCCAGGTTCACTCGTAAAACAGAGGGGGGACAGGAAAGAAGAATTGCAGCAGCCAGCACTGCCGTTCGACCATCGGGGTCATTGTTCGCCGCCGTTCTCCTGCTCCTCTGCCGCCGCGACGAAGCCGCTGTGCCACAGCCCTGCTGTCGAACGGTAGTTTGAAAAGGAAAAAAAAAACCCTTATCATCCGTGCATAAGGTAATACACTTGACCCTTTGGAGTTGTATTGTTTACATTTAAATATTATTGTTTATGCGTTATGGTGAATCGTGATTTTGATTTTGTGATAATATATTTGTATAATTAATTTGATTTGTTTCAAGTATTGTTTATTGTCGTTTTATTGATGGTGTTAGTTATTTATTTTGTTGGGATTGATTGAGCATTGTTTTAAGGTATTAGTTTATTGGACCTAGGTTATTAAGTTGATTATTGACCGAGAAAAGTGATTATTTTGGAAACCCATGCCATAATTATGATCTCGTTGTTGTAACCATATGATAGGGGGTATTGATCAGATTGTGAAATCAAGTTTTTGAATTATTATTTATTGATTTTGGGATGAGGTTCGGAGTTATTATTATTTAGACCTTGGTTATTGGTAAGGAGAGGATGTGATTAGTTACTCTTTTTCCCGTAGGTGGGACTCTGGTTTTCTTGGTCGTAAGTGGCTATTGGATATTTGGTTCTTTGTATTTATGGATTCGAATTACTCGTGACCAAGGCTAAATGTAATAACAATGAACATGGCAAAATTATTGGTGAATTAAGGTAAATTGAGAGATTGGTTATGATGTTTATATCGAGGTTTGATAAAGTTGACCTTAAGGTAAAGTATAGAGTGTGGTATATGCTTTGACTATACGTGTAATGTAGTCCAATACTACATCAATAATTCATTATATGATCATGTTTAACTGATTTATTATATTAATTAGTTGGTTGTTTTGGTAAGTGTTGTATTACTCAGTTTTTATGCTGATGTGTGTTTGTTTTTTCTCTTTGTGCGTGTGTTGTCCACTTTTCTTTCTTTGGTGGGCCTGTAATGATCCATCTTTTCATTCAGAAATTATGGGGAGCAACATGGACTATTCTAAAAACAGGTTGATCGTGATTCATGGAGGAAGTTGTGAAGTTGGATTCGTATTAGTATTTTTTTTTTGTAATTAGCTCTCTTGTTTTTTTTTTTCAAGTTGTAATAGTTGGGTTTTGTAAGCCTTAGCACTTGACCTTTAGGGTTAAGTGTGGCGGTAATACCTTCGATAAATGTTGTAAGCTTCCGCAATTTAATGTAAAATATATTATTTTTCTATTATTTCTTATTTATTTATGGTTAGTAAATCGGGGGTGTTGTCATACCCCGTATTTTTATACATTAATATATATGTTTTTATACGTATTTTATACATTTTTACACGTGTTTATACGCTAAAATGAATATTTTATATGTTTTATTAGTTAACGTTAATAAAACGGTTTAAAGTAAGTATTTATAAAAGTAGTAGTATTCGGTATTTAAATAATTTCCATATATTTATAAAGGAAATTTATAAAATCATATTTTAAATAATATTAAAATTTCTAATTATGTAATTTGGGCGTCGTTTATAAAAATAAAATATTGCGATTCGAAAAATGGTAAAAGTTTTATTTCCATTGTCGCAAGCCTAACCCAGCGGAAAACTCAAATTGGACCCAAGCTATATTTATACTCATACCGTAAATCAAAACAGATCAAACCCTAAATTAGAAAAAGAAAAAAACAAAACCCACACTCTGTATCTCTTCCTCTCTCTCACGTGAAAACACAAGTAAAAAAACAAGATGAAAATCTTCCTGGTTCACTCGTAAAACAGAGGGGGGGGGGGGGTTAGGAAAGAAGAACTGCAGCAGCCAGCACCGCCGTTCGACCACCGGGGTCATTGTTCGCCGCCGTTCTCCTGCTCCTCTTCCGCCGCGACGAAGCCGCCGTGCCACAGCCCTGCTGTCGAACGGTAGTTTGAAAAGGCAAAAAAACCCCTTACCATCCGTGCATAAGGTAATACACTTGACCCTTTGGAGTTGTATTGTTTACATTTCAATATTATTGTTTATGCGTTATGGTGAATCGTGATTTTGATTTTGTGATAATATATTTGTATAATTAATTTGATTTGTTTAAAGTATTGTTTATTGTCGTTTTATTGATGGTGTTAGTTATTTATTTTGTTGGGATTGATTGAGTATTGTTTTAAGGTATTAGTTTATTGGACCTAGGTTATGAAGTTGATTATTGACCGAGAAAAGTGATTATTTTGGAAACCCATGCCATAATTATGATCTCGTTGTTGTAACCATATGATGGGGGGTATTGATCAGATTGTGAAATCAAGTTTTTGAATTATTATTTATTGATTTTGGGATGAGGTTCGGAGTTATTATTATTTAGACCTTGGTTATTGGTAAGAAGAGGATGTGATTAGTTACTCTTTTTCCCGTAGGTGGGACTCTGGTTTTCTTGGCCGTAAGTGGCTATTGGATATTTGGTTCTTTGTATTTATGGATTCGAATTACTCGTGACCAAGGCTAAATGTAATAACAATGAACATGGCATAATTATTGGTGAATTAAGGTAAATTGAGAGATTGGTTATGATGTTTATATCGAGGTTTGATAAAGTTGACCTTAAGGTAAAGTATAGAGTGTGGTATATGCTTTGACTATACGTGTAATGTAGTCCAGTACTACATCAATAATTCGTTATATGATCATGTTTAACTGATTTATTATATTAATTAGTTGATTGTTTTGGTAAGTGTTGTATTACTCAGCTTTATGCTGATGTGTGTTTGTTTGTTCTCTTTGTGCGTGTGTTGTCCACTTTTCTTTCTTTGGTGGGCCTGTAATGATCCATCTTTTCATTCGGAAATTATGGGGAGCAACGTGGACTATTCTAAAAACAGGTTGATCGTGATTCATGGAGGAAGTTGTGAAGTTGGATTCGTATTAGTATTTTTTTTGTAATTAGCTCTCTTATTTTTTTTTTCAAGTTGTAATAGTTGGGTTTTGTAAGCCTTAGCACTTGACCTTTAGAGTTAAGTGTGGCGGTAATACCTTCGATAAATGTTGTAAGCTTCCGCAATTTTATTAAAATATATTATTTTTCTATTATTTCTTATTTATTTATGGTTAGTAAATCTGGGGTGTTGTAATACCCCGTATTTTTATACATTAATATATATGTTTTTATACGTATTTTATACATTTTTACACGTGTTTTATACGCTAAAATGAATATTTTATATGTTTTATTAGTTAATGTTAATAAAACGGTTTAAAGTAAGTATTTATAAAAGTATTAGTATTCGGTATTTAAATAATTTTCCTTATATTTATAAAGGAATTTTATAAAATCATATTTTAAATAATATTAAAAGTTTTAATTATGTATTTTGGGCGTCGTTTATAAAAATAAAATATTTCGATTCGAAAAAGGTAAAAGTTTTATTTCCACTATCGCAAACCCAACCCATCGGGAAACTCAAATTGGACCCAAGCTATATTTATACTCATAATGTAAATCAAAACAGGTCAAACTCTAAATCAAAAGGGGAAACAAAACCCCCTCTCTCTTCCTCCCTTTCTCTTGAAATCCAAGAAAAAAAAAACTTAAAAAAAAAAACCCAAAACTCCTCCTTCCCACTCGTAAAACAAAGGAAGGAGATGAAACTGCCAGGAGGTCCGCCAGCCAGCACCGCCAGGAAGGATGCGACACCGCCGAAGGTCCGACGTCGTGTCGTCGCTTGCCCAGCCTCCAACGCGCCGCTGCTTCCCTACCGTCGTGTTGATGCTGCTGTATTTAAAAAGAAATAAATTACCCTTTTACACTCGCTCGACCACCATCGGCAACGGCGCACTGCACGCACCACCAGCCACCCTTTCTTTTGCTGCTAGCCATCGCACAACCTGTCAGGGACGGCCGCCGATGCTTCCGACCACTGCGCCACCGACACTCCAGGAGACGAATTCTCGTTGTTGATATCTGATTGAAAAGGTGGCTTTGCGATTCGTATATTTACGGTACGTACATGACTATGAACACCCTTTTGTAGTATCATGTTAGGGTATCATATTGAAACGTAGTGTCATGCTTAAGAAGCCCTGAGATTTTGTGTGGTTTATAAGCATGTTTGGTGGTTTGACATGTTGTGTTAATGGTTGCGAACATGTTTGGTCATTTATATATTTTTTGGTTATTGGTTTATTGCCAGTAGGTTGGCTATTATTCTTGGTTATTGGTTTATTGCCAATAGGTTGGCTATTATTCTTGGTTATTGGTTATGGCCAATAGGATGGCACAATGGAATTTTGGGTAATTGGTTGATTGAGCAGGTTCAACCTTTGGTTATTTTTTTTTTTGGGAATAATTTAATAAGTTGTCAGTTAATTTATTGATCACCTTGTCTTAAATCTTAAATATATTAAAATCTGGTTATTGTGTTATTGTGTATATGGTCTTGGTTGGGCATTTTATGGTTGGATTAATTATTAAGCTACTAATCACTTAAAGTGAAAGATGTAATAGCAATAAAACTCTAGATGAGTGCACGATCTGGAGTATTGACTACTTAGTACGGGTTGGGGAGTAGGTTCCCTTCTTTAGAGTCGTTTGATCAACGTACTCATTATTGTTTCGGTAGTGGTGCTTAAAATAAGTCCCTACCCTATTAGTTCTTGAGATCTCAGAACAGGTTCGCGGTCAAGGAGTCGCGCCCTTAACCGTTCATTGCGCTATTTATGGTTGGTTCATTTTGGAAACCCGTGGTCTATTGCTATTCTAATGTTAATAAATAAGTCAGTGGGTGGTTTATAATTATAAAAGAAGTCAGAAGATCTTATGCATGGGTTCATTAAAACTATTATGTTAGAGTCATGTCTAGGTTGTTATGTTGCATGATCATTGTTGTTAGTTATAGGGCATTGCATAGTTTATAGGTATGTATGTACTCAGCATTGATGATTTGTGTATTATTGTTGCATTGCCCACTTTTCTTTCTTTGGTGGGCCTGTGATGACCTATAATTTCACTCGGAAATTATGGTGAGCAGATCAGACAGGTGATTCTTAAAGAAGAATGATTCAAATTGTTCTCATGCATCTTGCGGACATGAGTGTGATCGAGTGTAGCTCGCGTTATTAGTGCCATTTCAAACTATTATTATTACTTACCGTTGAGATTTAGATTTTGTATGGTTTGACTTTAGTTTTCGTAAACTGAAAGTAAATTCATTTGATTTGGTTTGATTTTGAATAAAGGGCCGTAAATGGTTCCAACTTGTAATATTTTAAATTATTTTTTATTTGAGGATTTTTAAGATTTTGAACTTATTTTAAGTTTGTTTCCGCTGCAAAATTCTGAATAAGTCGTAACGTTATCACACGTGGCGGTAATACTCTAGTAATTCCTACTTATTTTATGAGAAAACAATTTTTATTTTTAATAAAAGAGGTTAGGAATTATTGGGGTGTTACATTAAGTGTTGAAAACTGTAAGACAAATCTGGTCTAGTAATGTTAAGATACAACAGTTTACCAATCAACCTTCTGTAAATTTCAGGATCTTCAAGTAAGTCACCTTCATCAGGCTGCAACTTAAGGCCAGTGGGCAAGGGGGCAACTGTGGCAGTGTAATTAATGAGTCGAGCAGATGCTTTGAGATCATTAATGTATTTTTTTTTTGTGACAAGAACAAACCCTTATCACTTTTAGACACTTCAAGCCCAAGGAAATAACTCAAAATTCCCAAATCTTTTATTGTAAATTCTGAGTGTAAAGCAGCCTTTATATCATTTTTTTTTAGATTGCGAGGAACCAGTGAGCAACATATCATCCACATAAACTATTAAAACTAAGAATTCTCCTTGAAGATATCTTGTAAATAATGAATAATCCTGTTTTGACTGAATAAAACCAAGTTGTATTAAAATTTTTGTTAATTCTTTATTCCATTGACGAGATGCTTATTTAAGACCATACAAACTCTTCTTTAAGAGACATACTTCATTTTCATTAGCCTTTTTTGTACCCAAGAGGTGGTTTCATATAAGCTTCTTCCTCTAGAAAACCATGTAAGAAAGCATTGTTTATGTCTAATTGACAAAGTGTCCAATTTTTAATAGTGGCTAAAGCTAAAACAATTTTAATAGTAGCCAATTTGTCTACTGGATTGAATGTATCACTATAGTCTTGCCCAAGCACCTGCTGATATCTAGTAGCTACCACCCTAGCCTTTAGTCTTTCAATACTGCCATCAGACCTATACTTCACTCCATAAATCCATTTATTTCCTATTGCCTTTTTTCCAGGTGGCAAAGGAGTGATTATCCAAGTATTATTTAATTCTAAGGCTTGTGATTCCCTTTCCATAGCTCCACCCAATCAGGATTATATTTGGCTTGATTGTAATTTGATGGTTCAATTATAAAATTGGAGGTATGAGGGACTATGTTTACTGAAAAAGATGATGATTGAGAAGAGCTTTCAGGTTGCTTATTTTTATTTGGACTGTAAGTTCCTGTAAAATCTTGATAGAGGATATTATGTTTAATTTGCCTAGGAGAAAGTATTAAGGCATTATCATTAGTTTGAGGAATGTCATCATCAAGAGTATTACTTAGTTGAGAGGTAGGAAGTAGCTCATGTGTAGAATTAGTATCATTTACAGATTCTGTAACCAAACAGAATCAGTACCAGTGTTAAATAGGGGATTATTATCAGTAGTGCTGTGAGAAAAATCATTTTCACAAGCAATAGAATTATCATGATCAATGGTTAAGGGTTAACAGGGACTGTCTTGATCATTAGTGTGTATTAGAGATCTAGTCATGGCATGAGGAGTAAAGTCTGCTTCAGGAGCAGGTACAAAATCAGAATGCATAATATGATTAGGCTTATTTATATCAAAATGAGAATGCTTAGAATTTTGATAAGGAAAAACTTTTTAAAAAAAAGTCACATCCCTAGAGATGAATGAATTCTTTATTTCAAGATCATAGACTTTGTACCCTTTATATCCAAATGGATAACCAAGAAATATGCAAGATTTGGCTCGAGGTTCAAAATTTTCAATCCCTTTTGCCCTATTACTAGCAAAGCATAAGCAAACAAAAACCTTTAATTCATCATAACATGGTTTTTCATTAAAAGGCATTTCTTGTGGGGATTTCCAGTTAAGGACTTTAGTGGGAAGCTTATTTATAATATGAGTGGCAGTAAGAAGGCAATCTCCCCAAAATTTCTTTGGTAAGGAAGCATGAAACCTTAAGATTTTAGCTACTTCAAGCAAGTGTTTATGTTTGCGCTCAACTCTCCCATTTTATTAAGGAACTCTTGGTATACCTTTTTGATGTAGAATACCATGAGACAAAATAATATTTAAGCACACATTTTTAATGATTTATGTGCCATTATCAGTTCTAAAAGTTTTGATGGTCTTTGAGAAGTGATTTTGTATATAGGAAATGAAATGAGCAACAATTTTTGAAACTTGACTTTTATTATGCAAAAGATATGTCCAAGTAGTTCTAGTACAATCATCAACAATGGTAAAAAAAATAGGTAGCACCATTTAGAGCTTTAACTCTATAAGGACCCCAAAGGTCCTTGTGGACTAAATTAAAAGGGGATTTGGCTTGTTTTAAATTTCTCAAAAGGTTTTCTATGGTTTTTAACTAGGATGCAAACATTGCAAGGATAAGTAGATTATTGCAATCAAAATAAGAAATGTGTTTCATTTTAGATAAAGATGCATGACCAAATCTAGCATGCATAATGTCAAGAGAACTTACAGTTGCTATTAAGTTCCCAACAGCAGCAACAGATGATTTATACCTCAAGAAATCAGTGGAAGGTGAGTTGGTATATGATAGTAGCTTCAAAAGATACAAGCCCCCAACTCTTCTTCCAATTATGAGAAATTTAGATTGATTACCTTCATAAAAGAAACATTTGGAACCCTTGAACTGAACCACTATACCATGAGAGTCAGCCAGCTTAGCAATAGACAACAAGTGATTAGTAAAATCTTTCACAATCAACACATTCTCCAAGACAACCCCAGGGCACAACAGAACCTTTCCAACTCTATGCACAACTTTGATTGTTCCATCAGGCAGACTAATATTCATTGGTTTATCAAGAAAGGTTATGTCAGTTAGTAAAGAATCATCAAAAGTAATGTGATCAGTGGCTCCTGAATATATTATCCAATTATCATGATCAAGTTTAGAACATGCATTTACTTGTGTCATGCAAGAGTAAGAGGTGTAAACAGCAAATTTAGGTTCTTCCTTCAAGGGTGATTTAGAATTCATAGCCTTCACAACTTCTTGATAAACTGTTTTAAACATTTTAGGATCAATAGGAGTATTAGGGGTAGGTGAAGAGAAATCAAGAGGATAATTTGAATCTTCATCAGGTTCTTGTTTAACAGCATGGGCTGAGGTTTTATATGAAGGAATAGATTTCTGTCCTGAATTCTAGCTATTTTTCAAGGCAACATACCAATCAGACACTCCTACTAATTTAAAGCATTGCTCCTTTGTGTGACCTTTCATCTTATAATGATCACAAAATCTATCCATTTTATCCTTCTTCCAGTCTTTTCTTTTAGAATATTTTGAGTTCTTAGAGTAAGAATTTTTGTTGACAATCATTGCCATAGATTCTTGAGGCATTTCATTTTGGCTACTAATTTCCTTTTGAGTTTCAATTTGGCTAGTTAAGTTATAAGCATGACTCAAGGTAGGCAAGGGTGACATGGATAAAATGTTATGTATAGTATTTTCAAAGGCTGAATTAAGGCCAAGCAAAAATTGTAACAATTTTTCCTCATTCTCAAAATTTGAAAGCCTTTTCAAAAAATCACAAGTGCATTTAGAGAGAACACCACAAGTACAAGTGGGTATTTTCCTTACACTGTATAATTCATCCCAAAGCTTCTTTAATTTGCTATAATACCCAACTAAATTCTGATTATCTTGTTTTAAAGAAGCAATTTCCTTTTTAAATTGATAAACCAAGGGACCATTTTATTGTCCATATCTTTCAGTAACGTCAGACCATATATCATAAGCATATTCCAAACAATTAAAATCTTCAAGTAAATCATTACTCATAGAATTTAACAACCAACTAGCTACCAAGAAATTGCATATATACCATGCTTGATAAAGATCATGTTCTGAATTTGGTTCCTTTAAAGAACCATCAAGAAACCCTAATTTGTTCTTGGTTCCTAAGGCACGACGAATTCCTCTACTCCATCTCAAATAATTTCTTCCATTAAAAACAGTAGTAACTACATAAATACCTGTATTGTCACTTCCACTAATGAAGTATGGGTCATTGTAGGGGTTTGGAGCTGTGTTCTGTAGATTCGAACCATTCCCAATGTTGCTCGAAGTCACTTCTTCAACCATGGCTTCTAGGGTTGTAGAACGGATTTCCCAATTTGAACAGAGGAACAACGAAAATTAGAAGAAAATCAGGATCTCAAATTTGTTCTTAATGAACAATTTGCTTTGATACCATTTAGAATTTTAAAGAATTTCAACTAAAATCTGCTATTATGCAGAAGAATTAATCAAGAAGTTGAAGAGAAAATGGAAAAGCTTGTATTCATCAATGTAACAGTAGAAGAGTACTTGTATTGTTATTAAAGTTGGAATGAAAAGAGGAAAAATATTACTTACTAACTAATGTGTTGAATGCCTCTTATATATAGCAAAAAACAAAAGCTAAGTAAACTAAGTCAGGCCCAACAAGTCTAAGCATGAACCCAACAATACTACAAACAAAAACTATACACGTATATTCTCACATTTTTATAGTCTATGGGTCCCATATATATTTTATATTTTTACCTTCTTTTTGTTGTCATTTTTATCCTCTTTAAGTTGTCTTTTTTCTTCTAATTACATTTACCAATGGTTGACCCCACATAAAAATTGGTTTGCCATAAAAATAATTATGCCAAAATAAAATGTAACAACTAAAATGGGACGGAGAGAGTATTATTCTTAAAGTTCCATTTCTTAGTGAGTCAGTGACACTAACTTGGACAAATTAGATATCACTTTATTAGACTACGACGGCCACTTAAGCACATCGAAAAATGTCAGATTCAACGCAAGTAAAGCCAAATAGAGTTGTAAACATGAATGAGGCACATAAAAAATCAACTCTTGACCTAGTCAACACGCCTATTTTAGACTCTCATGCCTAGGTTAGAGGCAATGGCGGATGTAGTGGTGGTCCTGGTTGGTCCAGTGACTCACCAGAGACCACCAGGAATTTTCAGGATTTTTTATAATAGATTTGCTTTTGAACTTGTTGTTAGTTCTCCCCGTTGCTACGACTAGTGTTAATATAGTATTTTCTAGTATGACGACCGTGAAAGATAAATTACGTAAGAGCATGGGAGATCAAATGTTGAATGATTGTTTGATTACTTATTTTACTTTTCTAAGAGTGATTTGTTTATTGATGTTAAGATGAATGTTATCATAAATAGATATTAAAACATGAAACGTCGTCATGAACAATTGTAATACGCTAAAAATTACCCCATTACCAATGGTACACATTAATGACGGACTTAAATTATGTCAAAAAAGTAAATGTTTTATGACAATTTTTGGATTGTCGTTAGAATTATAAAATATCCCCAATACTAAACCCGAACTCTATTAAAATTGAATCATTTATGATGGGATCGTGACACGAAAAATCATTTGCGACTCCCATTTCTAGGATGGGCCACATTTTTACAATAGAAAAAATCATTTACGACCCTCTTTTTTAGGATGGAGTCACATTTTTACGACGGAAATTCTCGTTGGAAATCGCATCTTTTCTAGTAGTGATGATAGTTTTATAGTACTATTTGTTCGTAGCATTTAATTTGGAGACAAGCAAATAAAAGGCATTATTGCATTCTGATATTAACAAGCCTAGCAACATACATATACAGCTAAGCAAAAACTAACTAGGAAGCTCTGTACATCATCTCAACACTTGCAACAGGATACCAAACTCCCAAAAAAAAATGTTTATAACAGACTTGAGCAGGAGAAACTGAAACAAGTGTCTCCTATGTAACTACTAGACAGTCAAGGGTACATGATACTGGTGAAAGCATTGGTAGAACTACAAGACATTCAGGATCTCATTCACAGGTAACAAGCAATATTTTGCCAATATGTTTGCTACTTTCCATAAGTTCGTGGGCTTCAGCAGCCCGTGACAAAGGAAAATATTTGTGAACTACGGGCTTCACTTTCTTCGCTATGATAGCGGGCCACACATTCTTCTCCACCTCCTTCACAATAACTGCTTTGTTTTCGAGAGTCCTGTTCCGCAGGCCAGCAGCTGAAAACAGCAGTCCAACATTATTAATAGTATACACAATAATGACATTCAGCTGTTTGAATCATCTTATCTTGATCATAATTCATACGTCACTTTGCAGTGGTCAAAAACGGAGTACAGAAATTGAAACGACAAAAATTAAGTGATTAAGGTGCTAAATTGAGATTGTTAACATGGATACATGGGATATTTTTAAAAAAAAAAAAAATTAACAAGTTGGACACGTACTCATGACGTACATTGGTACCCAAGTTTGAATAACCTATTAACAATTTCATTAAGATAATGTTGTGAGCTCCTTACTAGAATGAGCCCTGCTCCTGTGCTCCATGCCCAAAAACAGGTAGAACAGGGCAACAGGCTCAGGCGCTCAGCATATGATGGTAAAAAATTGAAATCCGTAATGTTTAGTCTAAGCAATACCTTGCACTGTAAGTCTCTTTGCAAGCAAACTCGACAGGTTAATTTGTGAAGTAGCTCCACCTTGTAAGCCAATGATAAAAAGCCGCCCATCTAAACCCAAGCTGTCAATATTCCGTTGCAAGTAGATTCCTCCCATGTGGTCCAGTATAACATCGACACCTATAGTGAAACAATTATACTGTTAAAAGGCAGGATTTCAGATAACAAAAGTCAAAAACAAACCCCCACCCCACCCCCTCTCTCTCCCGAAGTTAGAGATCACATTTTATCTCTCTGTTCTAAACTAAAATAAACTAAATCATAGACTCAGCAGGGCTAGGAGCTAAGCTGAGCTAAGTGAACTGAATTTGTCTGAAATTAAGTCCAAAAGATCAGGGCCTAATACCTTTTCCAGCTGTTTCTTCTTTCACTCTTGCAACAAAATCTTCTGTCTTGTAATTGATGCAAACATCAGCTCCAAGATCTTTGCAAAATCCCAATTTTTCATCAGTACCTACATGAGAGAGCAACTAACATGGTTAATTATTTAACCCACTTGGTACCAAACAGCTCACAAAGAATCAGCCAACCTGCAGTCACGAATACTTTTGCTCCATAATATTTAGCTATCTGAATAGCAAAAGTCCCAATGCCACTAGAGCCTCCATGAACCTGAACAGTCCCGTTAATTATGAAGGAATGAGCAAATCAATGCTGAAGAAAAATTATCAGTCACTTTTCGGGAATAGTGAAAAATATTACTCCTTCTATCTCATTATAAATGCTCCATGTTGACATGTTTACTATTCACTTTATAACTTTGACTCTCCTTAATTTCATATAAGTAAAAAAAAAAAACATAGTCATGTGAGATCTCGTTTGATTCGCTTGAAACTTACTTTCCAAATATGTAATTTTATAATTTTTTATGATATATAATTGAAGATATTAATATTTAAAGTCATGTCTTGGGAGATGTGAAAAAGTAAATGGAGCATTTTGTTTGGGACGGGGGGAGTACATGTTATCACTCATTACTGAACTGAATATTAAGAACTTCTGAAAAGGTGGAAACAGAATAGAATATTGCATCTATAGAGGACATAAAAACAAAATCCACAACGATCTAGGAACACATGATTAAAAGATATAGCATTCCTTGGTTCAGATAGATAGCAAAATTTTGACAAAGAACGCTTAAACTCTTTGAGGTGATTCTCTCTATTCTAACAAATTGAAATTTAGTCCCTCTCAAAGTCTCAAATGTGCATCTACAAGAGCCCATGCAGCTTGAAACTAATATATTTATAAAAGATGAAGAAAACGATTCTACAACATTAAAATGACTTGTAGTGTCTTTGGATAGAGATCATAGAGGAAATGAAAGGTTACTACATGGGTAATGGGTTAGTAACCTATTAACCACCAATGAGCTAGTGGATTTCTTTCCATATAATAAAATTAAAGTGAGTGGGAGAGGGGATAAGAATGGGGTTGGCTTTTCCTTCAAAAGCTTTCCATCATTGCAAGGATGTGGTTTGCAACAAGGGAAAGGGAAAATTCCCTCCCCATCCCTCTATCGATATCACATCCAAGGCTCCAAGCAACGGCAAATTCTTGCCTTTTTCCCACCACTATCGTACGGCTATACTTTAAGAACCTAATGAGGTTTATAATTAATGATCTTACTTGTTAATTTTATTGGTAGCAACTTCCAGACAAAACATTCTTTTGATGTTAAGAAAGATATGAACAAGTGTAATCTTGTAAGTTACCAAAAAGGTCTCCCCTGCAGTAAGTCGGCTCATCATGAAAACAGTTGACCAAACAGTACATGCCACCTCTGGAAAACTTGCAGCATCCTTGAGAGTAACACCAGATGGAACAGGAAGAACATGTTCAGCAGGAACAGCAACTTTCTCAGCATAACCTCCTCCACCAAGAAGTGCACACACCTACATAAAACGGACAATATCATTATCAAATAAAACTTGATAGGTTATTACTTATTTAGTCACTAACGTATTAGTCACTCACTCCGGTCCAAATTGTTTTTGTATTTTACTACAGATACACAAACCCAATCAGATACACAAACCCAATCAAACGAACAAAATTGGTAAAATGTATCCAAAAGGTCAATTAAATGAGGAAGAGAAATTTTATTAAGAGTGGTGCACCTATTTTGGTGGCCTGGTAGGGTGTGTTAAAAAAAATATATTACTCTGTATTTTTTATGTGCAACAAATAAGTTTGCACCCATTTTAAGGAAAAGATTTGAAGATGCAAACGGAGAAATTAATAAATAAAAAAGATAACACCGGTAACTCATAATCTCCCTCTTGCTTGTAATAAATTTTGTTAATTAATTTGTTTGTTTATACCCTTAAATCTCTTCCTTAAAATGCATGCAAATTGAATTATTGCAGATAAAAAAATAAATAAAAAAATAAATAAATAAACCGTAGTACTTCCTCCGTTTTTTTAGTTGTTATACTTTTTGGAATATATGTGAGAGATAAAATAATAAAGTGTAACAACTAAAAAAAACGGAGGAAGTAAATAAAAGGAAAAAATTCATATAAATAATCTCAACTATTACATCCCTTACGATATTAATCCCAACTATCATATATTATAGTATAATCCCAACTATATAGTATGGTTTATGATATTACTCCCTTCACTTGCTTGACCTGATGTAACCGGTTACCATTAGTTATCCTCTTCTCTTCCCTGTTTAAGTCAATCAATCTATTCCGATCCAGTTTCCAAAACCCTGGAGTTCTTAAAAAAATCAATCCCAAGCTAGCATAAACAATCCCAGGATGGGCCCTGTTATATTTGGAAAAAGAATGGTTGATACTGAGAACATTAATCAATCCCCAGGAACAAGATTTTGAAGACCAAAATGCATCATACTAAAAAATCTCAAGGTTTGTGAGATCTCTCAGCCGACCTTTTCATCAGGTGATTAACCCTAGGGTGGGGCGAGCAAGCTAAAATTAGGGCGGTAGGTGTGGTGGTTATTGTGGAGGAATTGGTGTCAATTAATGATGGTTTGTGTATTACCATGGTGGTGGTGATGATTATGTTGGGTTTTTTTAATTTAATGAAGTACAATTCTTTGAATGAAGTTAGGATTTTTGTGGTCATTGATGATGATGACAGCAACGAAGGTGGTAGAAAGATACGGATTTTTTTACTCTTTTTTCGGTGGGCGGGGGGGGGGGGGGGGGGGAGAAAGGGGATTGTAAGGAAGGTTGAAGGTTTTTTTTATGAGAAGGTTGAATCTATTTTATGTAAGTTAGAAATTAACCAAAAAAAACCTTTGCCAAAAACTAAAAGTATATTCAAGAAATAACCTGATTTGCGGGTAGCAAGTGAAGTGGGAGTAATATTGGAAGATATAGTTCAAAGTTAGGATTACCATTGGATTAATATTGAAAGGCTCCATATAGTTAGGATTATTGATATAAATTTTTCCTAAATAAAAAGGGTCCTAAAAGTTAAATAAAGTGAATGTTAGAGAACTTTATGGAACGGACCAAAATGGAAAATTAAAGAGCAATATGGAATGGATGAAATACTCCGTATTACACAAAATTGATACCAACCCAAGGTTATGACGAAATGACGAATTGATGAAACATATTAGGTAGCTAGCTAGAACCCCCACCAAAAAAAGATTTAAAAAAAAAAGACAAACATAAAACACATCTCTTTACTTCACAATTTTCACCACCATGCATTAATACTTTGAAGAATATGCTACTAGCCACTATGCTAGTAGTGATGCTTGTTTAACATCTCCTTCCCCCAAAAACACACCTAAATATTTACTTTAAAATTTGCATTAGCAGCCATTACTAATTTGAAGGGTACTACTAATTGAAATCCTTGACGGCAAAAATATCCAAGTAAAAATATGCCTTTTAGAAATGAAATTGAATGACCTTGAAGATTGGCATGGAATTCTCTAGCACAAAACATTCAATGCATTCCCAATATGGTTACTTGTGACCGCCCACCAATTCTATATGTTAGAGTATGCTTCAAAAATTAATAATTTGTTATCTTTTTTATTAGGAAAAATTAATATTAATAAGTCAACCTTTAACCCGTCCGCCAAAAATAAGTTAACCTTTTGATTATCCAATTATAAGTTAACCTTTAAGGGGTTAAAGATGAAATAAGTCGGATGAATTTTTAACCTATAATCTTAGATAAACAACAGGTTAATCTCATTTTAATGATTTTAATTATGATTAAAGGTAATTTGACTAATATTAATGATGATTTATATTAATTTGTTTCATAATTAAAAAAAAAAAACCATGCTACCACAAGACAATACCACCACCTGCCCCGCCCCGCCCCTCTGCCGCCCCTGTCTCCGCCGCCCCAACCCAATTAACCCCCGAACCACCAAGCCACTGCACCCAGCACACCCAAATCCACCCAGCCATCGCCCCAACCCCAATCGAACCCCCCAAAACACCCAGCAACCGCACCCAACCACCGCACCTAGTCACCCCAACCGAACCCCCAATCCACCCAGCCACCGCACCCCCCCTCCCCGCCCCAATCGAACCCCTAACCCACCCCAATCAAACCCCAACCACCACCAAGACAACCAATCCGCCCCAATCGAACCCCAATCCAACCCTATCGAACCCTTAATCTAAACCCCAATTCAAACCCCAACCACCACCAAGCCACCCAATCCGCCCAAATCGAACCCCAACCCTCCCCAATCGAACCCCCAATCCACCCCAATCCGCCCCAATCGAACCCCCATTCGAACCCCAACCACCACCAAGCCACCCAATCCGCCCCAATCGAACCCCCAAACACGGAGCAACCACTAATTGAAGCCTCGCCGCCCTCCCCGCAAAACAAGCAACCCTCAATCGAACCACAAAGGAGAAGGAAGAATGAGAGAAAAAGGGAGGTGGCGGCGATGTCAGTGGCGCGGCGGTGGCGACGGTTAGAGAAGAGGAGGAGTGAGATTAGAGAAGAGGAGGAGGTGGTTAGAAAGAGCAGATGAGAGAGAGTGGAAATTTTAAAAATTAAAATAAAACCAATTTTTTTACCTGTTTTACTGGTAACAAGTCATCCAACTTGTTTTCAGCTTTGACCCACGAAAGGTTAACTTATAATTGGATAATCAAAAGGTTAACTTATTTTTGGCGGATGGGCTAAAGGTTGACTTATTAATATCAATTTTTCCTTTTTATTATTGTATTTAGTTGTTAAGTTTAACTAAGTTGATTATTGCTTATCTTTAGGATTTATTGTTGGTGTTGTAGCCTATTTAAAAGGCAATGGTCAGTTTTTTTATTTTGGAAAATTTGTTAGAAACCACCTTTTAATTTAATTTTTTTTGTAGGAAGTCACCTTTTTAGGAATTTTTTTTAACCTTTGGTTGAATTTCGGGTTTCGATTTTGGGTTATTTTTGGCATGGTGGTTCAGGGGAGGAAAAGGGACGGAGACGGCTTGGGAGGTACGAAGCGGGTTAGCCGAACTGGCGGAGGGAGGTTCGATTTGAACACCGAAATTAAGATAAAGGTGGTTTTTTACAAAAAAATAAATAAATAAATAAAGTTGCTTCTAAAAAAAATACTACCTCCGTATCGCAATACTCGCAACTTTTTCCATTTTAGGTTGTAATACAATATTTGCAACAAATATTTTTTTACTGTATTTAGTGAAAGAATTACCCATATGAAGCCTTTTTTTAACTTTACTTTTCTTGTGGGCCCACTTAATTATTCATTTTTCACTCTATCTCTCTTTAAATCTATTTTTTGCCTAGGATTCCGTATCACATACTTATGTAGCGAGTATTGCGATACAGAGGTAGTAATTTAAAAGGTGATTTTTGACAAAAAAATTATTTTATGAGGTGGATTTTAACAAATTTTCCGTTTATTTTTGCATTCTTATCTCCAACAGAGTATAACCAAATTTGTTGAAGAATATGAATGCCGAGGAATTACTGGTGAGTGGTGAATGCAAACCACTAGAATTCAGAACTCGTGTTTATCTTTTAGCACACTGATACAATGAATTTTTTGCTTCGAAATTCCTCGGCATTCATATCCTTCAACAAATTTCACATTATAATCCAGCAAAAACCATCAGATAGTAATGGTGTATTTAAATTAACTTCAAAGGAGACGACAATCCACTAATTCCACATATGTTATACTAACAAAACATAATCAGAAACCAAAATCAAATTAAAATCATTACTTTTTCTTCATTAGGTTATCGATTAAACCAAATACAATCACAGACTTCAGACAATTCAACCTAAAATCAGTACTCTGTCTTCATTATCTTATCAACTAAACCAAATACAATCACAGACTTCAGACAATTCAAATTAACAAAAATAAAATACATAATGAAATTTGAAGAAAGCAATAAATCAAAAGCAAAAATGAAGCGAAAAGAGGAAGAAATAGCAAACCTGATCACCAACTTTCCAGCGAGTGACATTGTTACCAACTTGAAGGATGGTTCCAGAACATTCTAGACCAGGGTAAGGGCTAGCCCCAGGTGGGGGAGGGTACGAGCCCTTCCTCTGAATGGTATCTGCTCGATTTAGGCCACCAGCTTCCACTTTAATCAAAACTTCTTCATCTTTGATTGTTGGATCTTCAACCTCTTGCAGTTGCAGCACTTCTGGACCTCCTGGAGTTGTTATTACTACTGCTTTCATTGTTTGTTGTTTGGAGATTAGCGAAATTGCATGGGTTGCATATTTGGGGTAGATGGGAACCCTAATTTATTGGAGGTTTGTGTGAAGGAGGGACGGTGAAAAGAAATTAAAAAAATTGGCAGGAAGCTTTCTCTAATCTATCAGAGCCAGGTTTCGATCCTGGGACCTGTGGGTTATGGGCCCACCACGCTTCCGCTGCGCCACTCTGATTTTTTTGTTAATCTTCTGCATAGAAATACACATAACGTAAAGATTTAATCCGTTAAAGTGGCCAAAGTATATTTTTTAAAATTTAATTTTTGTGAGAAATTGTTTTTATTTTATGCCTATTTTTTCCAATAGCAGGGTTCCTTTTTATTGTTTTTTTCCAACTAAAACTAGAACGCAGACCAAAAAATATATATAATCAACATCTAGTTAGTGATTAAGAAGTCCTAAAAAAATAATGAAGAATTTCTATGTGTCGGTGTCTCTTTATTTCAAGTGTTTCATCAAAATAATATTGAGATCAAAAGTATTTATTAAAAAATTGTCAAACCAACAATAAATACCAAAATACTGTCAATGTCAGCTTTGTTTTTTAATTTTTTTTACACAGCATAAATCGTTATTCCTGATAGCGGTTTCTTTTAAAAAAAATGGCTATCTCAAATAGCGATTTTTTTGAGGTTGAAAAAAACCCAAACAAAATCCTATTTCAAATAGCGATTTAGCTAGAAACAATTTTTTTTTTAAAAATGAAAGTTCTCTCTCCTACGTAGTATTATCGTAACTATTTTTTCATTCGCAGTATTTTGGTAAATACTTTTGGCCTCAACATTATTTTGGTAAAACACTCCTTTATTTCTAGGTTTTTTTCTATAAAAATAAAAAAAACATAAATACATAAAGAAATAGATTAATTGATTTTAATAATACAACCTTTCACCCATTCGCAACGAATAATTCAACTTTTTGATTATTATGGAATAATACAACCTTTGCATTCCATTTGCATCCAATGCACCATAACCTAATATATCAGGTTATTAACTTGTTGGTTAAACGTGTCAAAATATGACAGGTTCTATTTCTAATTTTTTTTTTAAATGATAAAATCAAAAAAAGGAAAAAAAAAGAAAAGAAATGGGGTGTAATACCCCGAATTTTCAAAAGCTAATATATTAATATTAATTATTTTACGAACGTATTTTAACCTATATTTTCAAATTTATTTTCTTATTCTATTAATAGTGTTATATTTATTTTTTAACAAAACTAAAATGAGTTTCAAAAATGATTTTATAAATCTTTTTAAGGTTTTAATGAAAAATTATTCTTAAAGTAATAAATATTCTTCCTAAACACTTTTTCATCTTGATAAACTATTTCCCATGCATCATCAATTATTTTTCAATATACAAGTAATTTAGTAAAATTTATTTATGTCCAATAAATTCCTAAGTGCTCAAACCCACAAAACTTAATACATTCAAGTCCATTTCTTTCCATCCAATTTATCCCAAAAGAAAACGGAATCATATTTATCTATTATATAATTTAAAAACCTAAATTGATGAGAGACTTCCAAACACCCAATGGATGCCTCACATTAATCCTATCTTTTACTCTTTTAAAATATATATATATATATATATATATATATATATATAACTATATAACTACCCATAACACACATTAAAAAAAAAATAATAAATAAACATTTCAAAAAAAACCTCCAATCACAGCTTCATGTTAATCCAACCATTTCTTTAAGTCTATATAAATATATTATTTTTCTTTTTTAAAAAAACACAAAAAAAATTTTCTCCGTAACATATTAATGACAACAATTCATTTTGCACGCGCTTTATGGTAATGATTTAAGGGTGTAATTGAAAAATTAATCAAAATGGTTTTAATACAAGTAAGATTGGGATCAGAATTTACTAATCTTATAATTATTTTTTATCAATTGATTCGTTTGCACCCCCTTAAATCGATTTCTTAACGTGTATGCAAAATAAATTAGTTCCATTAATGTATTAGTGACGTGTATGTAATCACTTTTGATAAAAAAAAAAGTTATGTGATCCAATAATATTAGTTTGTTATGCTAATAAAATTATAAAAAAACCATTAAAATTTAAATAATGCGTTCATATTTAATCTCTCTAGCTATAAAGATAAACACATATATTAACTATTTAAAATTTAAATAATGCGTTCATATTTAATCCCTCTAGCTATAAAGATAAACACATCTATCTATCTATCTATCTATAACTATTACTAAAACAGAAATCGCTGACATCATCATTTGCCACGTGTCACCTTCACATTAAAAAAATTCCCTCCTAAACTTTTTTTGACTTTTCTTCTTCTTTTTTCTTTTTCAAAATTTTCTCTCTATTTATTGGTTTAATTTTTTTTTTTCTCAATATTGGTGCAATTGATTCATCTTAAATTTTCTAATATGATTTGAACTTAACTTTACTAAAACGTTCATAACTTAAGATTGTTGCACTAATTTTTGTAAAATCATGTTATAATATAAATGTATTATTAATATAGAAATGTAATATTTTTGTTAAGATTGTACATTTTCATGTGCAACCTTGCTACAGAATAAAGTAGAAACTGCTAACAACAATAGTATCTATTTCTCTATACATATGAAAATTGTTCGCTAATTTTTTTGTCAAAATTGTCCATGTTTATTGATTTTTAAACTTGATGGAAGAATAGGTTTTTTTTACATATTTTGAATAATTAAAAATTGAAATAGGATAGATTACACCACAATTTCTATATAATGTTAGAACTAATCATAATATAATGTTGCACTCAATTACAAACTCACATTTCTTTATTCTTATAAAAAAAATTCATTATATGAAATAATAGAATAAGAGAAAAAAAAATATAAATCTTGACACATTTTAACATTAGAATTGTGATAATAACCTTACATCCGTCATTATTTTTTTTTCAACTATTATACTTTTGCTTGATTTCGACTTTTACTTACACAATATAGATTATCATTATTGAAACAAATTTCTCCAATTATTTTTTAAAAAACCGTGCATCGCACGGGTGCTAACCTAGTATATTAACTATTTATCACTCCAATCAACGAAACATTCTTAACTATATATATATATATATATATATATATATAAATACCATCAATAATGTTAATGTGACAACAAAATAATAAACAAAATATCATTTCTTATTTACTGCTTGGTATGAAAGTATATATTTTTTAATATATATTTCAATTTTTAAAAGAAAGTGCATATAATTCATAAAATTATAAATATATCCGGTGCTTTTGCACCTATTGATTCCAAAACAAAACTTAATACATTCAAGTCCATTTCTTTCCATCCAATTCATCCCAAAACAAAAGGGAATCATATTTTTATTATTGCATCATCATCATCATCATCACCTACTTACATCACCATCTCCATCATGATCCTAAAATCTTTGCCCAAGTAAACCAATCTTCATCTCCACCATCCATCTTCATCTTTCCCATCATCTCCATAACAAAACCTCTCCCCAAGACAACACTTCTCCAAGCTTCCTCCACCTTTATTTTTGCCCAATCATCACATGAGTCTTGATTAATTTAATAACCTAATTCACCTATAAATACCCCTCATGCTCTACTAATTTCATTTTTTTTTTGACAACAAGACCAAACTAGAAGATAGGAGGGCCAGCCCCATCCATATTGCAAATACTAAAGCAATGAAAATTAGACAGAAGTCCATACAACTCATGCAAAATATTCCTATCTCTGACCCGAACATGATCACTATCCCTGAAGCACTTGAAGTTTCCTAACACCGGAACTTGAAAATAGACATGCAGCAACGCATTCTGCTAGCAACTTTGGTCAATTCAAGCATAAAACGGAGGTCCGCCTGATTGACATCCCGCGCCCAAACGGAAATATTACTTGAATGGGTGATCGAATGCTGATGGAGAGTCCAATTGTAGTCGTACAGGAAAGTCCCCATCTTCTGCTTAGAAAACAAGATCTGACATGCTGAAGTACACAGGGTACTCAAGACACTAATAACACCTGAAATCTGACCGTCGCCATAATCCCCAAAACCGGGAGCAGGCCGATTGGAAGAGGACAGAGTCTGAAAGCTTCTAATCATGGAGTCACTTTCCTCCAAAGCAGTTATATTAGCAGCAGTAACGTCCCTGACTAAGTTGTCGAAAACTTCTCTGTTCCTCTGGATCCAAATTCCCCTCAATATAGCCACAGAGTAGGCCTTCTTTGCTGAAGAGTTCAATAAGAGACGGGTCCAAATTGAAATGTTGGTTTGATTAAAAATAGAGAAATCTTGAATGAGATCTGACACAAACCAAACATCTCTGGCAAAAGGACATTGATTAAAAACATGAAGAACGGACTCCGAGTGATCACCGAATCCCATATTGCGGCAGTAGGAGCAATATTGGTCAACAAGAATGCCACGCTTAAACAATTCTTCCTTTACTGGGAGGGCCCTGTTAAGGATTTTCCAAAGAAACACTTGTCAATCCTTGCTTATAGGAAGTTTCCAAGGGAAGTCTTTCCAATTATGCGACCTAGGCATATTCAGTGTCCCTGAGGAAGCTTCTATCTCCTTATGAAGGACACTATACCCGTCCTAGACCGTGTAGCAACCAACGGGCGAGGAGGTCCAAACCAAGCAGTCCTGGGTTGCGCCTACAGAAGGGTGCAAACACATAATCGCACGACATGTGTTAATTTCAAATAACCTCAGTATCCTATCTTGATTCCAACCCCCGTCACTGGTCATAAGGGTACTCACGTTTTCATTACCAGTGCACAAAATCGAAGGATCTTGGTCAACCTTGCGAGTAGGACAAACACCATCCACCCAAATTTGATTAATTCTGGCTAAATTACCATTCCCAACGTGCCAAGAGCTTCCCACCTTAATCACCCCTAGACCCCAACGAATGCCTTTCCAGCCCCAAGACCCAACCTTCCTGTGTTGCCAGTTACCCTCACTGAAAGTTTCAATGCTGAGCTTATACTTAGTACCGTAAACCTTTGAGAGAAGAGAATCCGGATTCTGTATTATACGCCACCCTTGCTTAGCAAGAAGAGCTTTGTTAAGCAAACCGACATCTCTTATTCCTAGACCTCCATCCTTTTTAGGGCGAGAAATCCGGGACCCACTACGCCAGTGGATACCTTTGGCCCCAATCCCGCAACCCTTCCACCAGAATCTCCGGATTAAACTATTCATTTTGTCGACAACTGATTTAGGGATTCGGAAAACCGAAAGGACATGAGTCGCCAAATTCCCAAGGACAAAATTTATTAGAGAAAGGCGACCAGCAGCACTAAGAAACAGATTATTCCAGCTAGATAAGCGATCTTCTAGCTTCTTGATCAGGGAACCAAAAACTTCCTTCTTACTTTGACCAAAATCCGTTGGTACCCCCAAATAAACCCCTAAGTCTGTAACAACCGGCATACCGAGAATCTCAGAAGAATTCAAAAGAAAGTCACCCTGAGTATTAGGACTTGGAAGAATGGCACACTTTTGAAGATTAATTTTCTGGCCAGACGCCATACAGAACAAATTGATGTCATCCCTTAAAGTAGTACATGATTGTAAATTAGCATGGAAGAAGAAACAAGCGTCATCCACGAAGAAAAGATGTGAGATAGGTTCCACCTCCCGTGCAACCTTAATACCTTTAAGGGACCCAACACTTTCACACTGAAGAAGGTGGCTAGAGAATGTCTCCATCACAAGCAGAAATAAGTACGGAGACAGAGGATCACCTTGACGAAGACCCCTAATAGGAGAGATAGATCGCCCAGGAATACCGTTCAGAAGAGGAGAGTATCTAACCGAAGAAACACAGACCATGATCAGGTGAATGAGATGTGGAGGGAGGCCTACGTGAGAGAGAACTTTCTCAAGGAACTTCCAATTGATCCTGTCGTAGGCTTTACTAAGATCCGTCTTGATGGAAAATTTTGGAGAGCGACTCTTTTTGGTGTTACGAATGTTTTCTAGAAATTCATGGGCCACCAGGATGTTGTCTGCCATCTGTCTACCCGGAACAAACGCATTTTGGAATTCTCCCACCAAATGAGGAATCACAGACCTGATTCTGTTGGCAATGCACTTGGAAACAATTTTGTAGATAACATTGCAGAGACTGATAGGTCGAAACTGATCCAATCTAACACTAGAATCAACTTTAGGGATTAGAGCTATGTTTGTCCAACTAATCTCTCGTAACATTCGCCCTTCATTTAAGCAATTTAAAACCGCGTCGGTAACATCTGGGCCGACAACTCTCTAGTTCCTTTGGAAAAAACCATTCGGGGCACCATCCGTGTAACGACCCTGATTTTTCATGATATTTCTGCCATGACTTATGTGTATTTATGTGGTGTTATGTATAGTTCAAATTTATTTTTGAACTATTTATTTTATTTTATGTGAATAATTTCGATTTAATTCGAATTATTTTATTTGTAGTTATTATTATTTATGTTAATTATTATTTAATTAATTAGAATTTTTATTATTTAATTTTCTAATTAATTATTTAATATTTTGGGCTAAATCGATTTATACATGATTTATCATGTAATTTTTATAAATTAGCCCGATTGATCACGAAAGCCCATTTTTGGCCCATTACCTTAGCTTGGCCGGTTGGCCTTATGTTTGATGGCAAATTTTGCCACTTGCTTCATGTTCACACCTTCACTAAACTCTCTATATATAGAGTAGTTAGTAAGGCTTGATGATCCCTTATGCTCATTTGCCATTTACACTTGCCATCTCTTGTCATCAAATTCAAAACACAAAACCTCCCTCTCTTGCCTTATTTCCACACGCCATTTTTGAGATGAATAAGCCTTCAATTGTTCATCATCAATTCTAACCTTAAACTTAAAGATTCAAAGTCTATTGATCTTTAAGTATCCTAAACACAATCTAAACCCATTTGTTGCAATCAAGATCATTGGTTTGGGTGGTTTTCCGGGTTGGTTCGTGTGTCTTGTTCGTGTGGGTGTTCATGTGTGAAGCCGTGCAAGTGGTGGTGCTCGTGTTCGTGGGCCGTGTGTGCGTGGTGCAGCAGCCGTGCAGTGGTGCCGTGTGGGTGTGCCCGTGTTCGTGTGGTTGAAGCCAAGCCGTGCTCGTGTGGTGCACTCGTGTTGAGGCCGTGTGTGTGTGTGTTCGAATTCCGGGCAGCTTCTTGTGTTGTTTTTGTGTGTATATCTTCAATAAGGTAACATACTTTCTCAACTTATTTGGCATACTATGTTTCATAGTATAGATTAGATGACTAGGATTGATTTTAATGAAGTTTGATCATGTTTTTTGTGTATGATATCAAATCTGATTTTATGTTGTTTTAATGATGATTTGATGATGGAATATGGTTATTTTATGATTGAATATGTTGGATTTGTGATCATGATGATTGTGTAAAAGTTTGATTAATTTTTGGATAGTAGTAAGTTGGTAATTTCATGGTTTGATGATGATGATATGCGTGTGAAGTATGGTGTTTGGATGAGTTCTTGATTGAAGTTCTTGAATCTTGATTGAGTTCTTGATTGAAGTTCTTGAATCTTGGATGAGTTCTCTATGGTTTCTTGTTGAGTTCTTTAAGTTCTTGTTGAGTTCTTGTCTAGTCTTGATGAGTTCTTGGTTGAGTCTTGGAAGTTAAAGAAAGTGATTAAGATGTTAAAGATAGTTAAAGAATGGTTTTAAGAAAGTGGTTAAGTGTTGGTTAGACTCAAGATTAAGGCATAAAGGCAATTCTTGAGAATAACTTTGTGATTTAACTGATTATTTTTCGAGAATCAAGGCGCAAAGGCAATTCTTAAAATTAATTATGTTATGATTAAGTTGATTAAGATTTAAAGATGTAATTAATGATTTAGCTTGATTTCGTAGCTAGACGCCTAAAACTTAGAGTAAGATTCTATGTTTTTGGGTTAAGACGTTGCCCCTATTCCATCCGCGGTATTGGGATAGTTGGAGTCTTACTATGTTGTCTTCGGATGTGGATTTCCAGTAAGATTGGTTTCACGGGACTTGGGAGTAAGATTATCATTTCCTAACATAGTAGAAAGTTCGAATGCGTAAGATGCGTTCGTACGAGCGTAGTCCGGTCTAGTATATGAATGATTGCGCCAAAGATAAGTTTGGATAAGATATTTGAGTCGAGTTTGTTATTGGTTGATTTTCGCATGTTTTGATGATTGGTTTGGTTATTTGATTTGTGCTATGTTCATGTGTATTCCCATTAGGGTGAGTCAGTTATGTTACTCGCCACTGATGGTGGACTGTTGTTTATTTTTCAGGTAATTCTGATGATGAGGTTCTTGCTTAGCTTTGGGTTGGGCGAGCGCCGATTTTATGCTTTAGTTGTATTTTCGTTGTTTATTGATTTTTGGTTAGTATTAGACCGTAGTATGGACTTGTATACGCTGGTTTTGGACTCTGACATGTGTTTGGATTTTATCGTATATTAGACTTGTAGTTTGACTTTTGGTTTAGTATTGTACAAACTTGTGGGTATTTGTACTTTTGGAATTATAATAATAATATTTAAGGTATTAGTTTTAATTCTTAAGTATTTGAGTTGTTAGTTATGACTATTCGACTCGTCGGTTTCTTCCGCCCCGATTTAAGCGAGTCGGGTGCCTCCCAAAAAACCTTTGGACCGGCTGCCAAGTGTCAAGGGGGAGGGGAAACGTCTGAAATGGAAGAAAGGAGGGGGCGACAAAATGCTCTAATCCTCTAGCAAAGGAAGTAGAAGGATCTACTTCAGATATCAAGATCAGAAAGGAGGCTCAAGAAAAAGAGTAGAAAACCAATGAGGGGATCAAAAAGCATGCATGAAATCATTAAATCTACAAACAATAGAGTAATAAATGAACTAAAGGAAGAAAGAGGATAGAGATGCCTTGGGACTGCTCCAATACCACTGGGAAACGAGTGCTCTTCAAAGAAGAGGGAGAGGCTCTCCAAACCTAGAGAGAAAGTAAGACTCGCTCTCCAAACCTAGAGAGAAAATATATCCTACTAATTTCATTACTCACTTACATCTTCAATAATTCAATCACAAATCCATTCTAATTTCGTTCTCAAAGTTGTATTACTACTACTACTACTACTACTACTACTACTACTACTACTGTTGGTAATGAGCAAGGATGATGATGATGATGATTGACCCTCCAAGGCGTAGAAATACACTTTCCTACTAATTTAATTCGCCCCTTATAGATCACCGGGATACCACGAATGATTTAAAAACCTAAATTGATAAGAGGCTTCCAAACACCCAATGGAGGCCTCACATTAATCCTATCTTTTACTCTTTTTTTAAAAAAAAATTTATCTATATAACTACCCATCACACACAAAAACACAGATCATAAAAAGAAAAAAAACTTCAAAAAAACCTCCAACCACAGCTTCATGTTAATCCAACCATTTCTTTAAGTCTATATAAATATATTATTTTTCTTTTTTAAAAAAATACAAAAAAAACTTCCGCCGTAACATATTAGTGACAACAATTTATTTTGCACGCGCTTTACGGTAATGATTTCAGGGTGTAACTGAAAAATTAATCAAAATGGTTTTAATACAAGTAAGATTGGGATCAGTGGTTACTAATCTTATAATTGTTTTTTATCAATTTATTCGTTTACACCCCCGTAAATCGAATTCTTAAAGTGTATGCAAAATAAATTAGTTCCATTAATGTATTAACGAGGGAGTATGTGTATGTAATCACTTTTGATAAAAAAAAAGAAGCTATATGATCTAATAATATTAGTTTGTTATGCTAATAAAATTATAAAAAACCATTAAAATTGAAATAATGCGTTCATATTTAATCCCTCTAGCTATAAAGATAAACACATATATTAACTATTTATCACTCCAATCAACGAAAAATTCTTAACCATATATAAATAAATACCATCAATAATGTTAATCTGACAACAAAATAATAAACAAAATATCATTTCTTATCCACTGCTTGGTATAAAAGTATATATTTTTTTTTCCTTCAAAAAAAGTATATACTTTTTAATATATATTTCAATTTTTAAAAGAAGTGCATATAATTTATAAAATTATAAATATTTCCGGTGCTTTTGCACCTATTCACTCCAAAACCCATAAAATTTAATACATTCCAGTCAATTTCTTTCCATCCAATTCATCACAAAACAAAAGGGAATCATATTTTTATTATTGCATCATCATCATCATCATCACCACCTACTTACATCACCATCTCCATCATGATCCTAAAATCTTTGCCCAAGTAAACCAATATTCATCTCCACCATCCATCTTCATATTTCCCATCATTTCCATAACAAAACCTCTACCCAAGACAACCCTTCTCCAAGCTTCCTCATCCACCGTCATTTTTTCCCAATCAACACTTCAGTCTTGATTAATTTAATCACCTAATTCACCTATAAATACCCCTCATGCTCTAGTAATTTCATTACTCACTTACATCTTCAATAGTTCAATCACAAATCCATTCTAATTTCGTTCTCAAAGTTGTACTACTACTACTACTACTACTAATTTCATTGACACGTTTAAAGAATCCAAGGCAAAGTATCCAAAACGTCGTGAAAAACTACAAAGTTTTCCAGAAACAAATCATGAGCCGCAACGAGCCGTCGCGAGTCGCGACCTGGCTCTGTTGTGGGCTCGTGAACTTGTTTTTCTTCCAGAAACTTTATGCGAGTCGTGAGGTATCCTCGCGACTCGCGAAGTACCTCTAAACTAATAGTTTCATTTGCCTTATACCCTTAGTTCATTGTTCAAGCCCATTTAGTCATAAATGTTCCAACAATCTTCCTCCCATTTATAACATAAATGTTGACAAGCTCAAAAACACAACTTGCAACGAAAACAAAAAATAACATGATCATGCATAAATAGAAATGTCGAAACGATTGAATTTCCACTTAGTATATGTATACTTTACAATAATTCCATTTTTGATAATAGACTAAGCTTTGAATTACACAAACACTACGAATTATTGAAGACACAATACACATGAACACTAACAAATATCCTTTAACCCCCTACACCTATGTCGCCATGGTGTACGTATCTATTCATGAGTGTTTCAAGCAAAGCCTAGACTTGATGAAGCGGCCAAACTTCTTACCCACATAGGTAGATCTTTACGCACATGCTCCTGTAATTGTACCAGTTACAAAGATCTATTAAGAATTGAAAAACCAATTCAACCTCCTTTAACATTATAGTAGATTCAATACTTACCTCGGGATGTAAACTTTCAAGTGCTCATAAATTCAAATAAAAATCTGTCCTCATTGAATTTGAGATCCATCGTTTTATTGGACGTCAAATTGAGTTTCATTTTATTGACTTTGTACAATAGGCTTTAAACCCATCCCTTTATTCATTTTGTTCAAAGAATCCCTTGGCAACGGTTTAGTAAATGTATCCGCCAAATTCAGATTAGGCTGAACAAAATCAATGGTCACATTACCATCTTTGATCATCTCCCATACATAGCTATGTCTAACCCCAATGTGCCTTGACTTGACATTGTAGACTACGCTATAAGCCTTAGCAATTGTTGACGCACTATCACAATGGATAGCAAGAGGTGACATTGGTTTCACCCATAAGTCAACCTCACTTAACACATTCCTAAGCCACTCCCCTTCTTGATAATAAGAAGCTAGAGTAATAAACTCCGAAGCCATAGTGGAATCGGTAATACATGTTTGCTTCTTAGAGGCCCATGAAATGGCACCTCCTCCAAGAAGAAATACCCATTCACTTGTGGATGAAAAATCCTCCTTATTGGAGATCCAACAGTCATCTGTAAACCCTTTCAAAATAGAAGGCTCACCGGTATATGTCAAACCATAATCTATGGTTTTCTTCAAATACCTCAACACTCTTTTTAAAGCTTGCCAATGTTCCTTACTAGGATTATTAGTAAATCGGCTTAACCGACCAATAGAAAATGTTATATCCGGTCGAGTGCTAGTCATAGTATACATCAAGCTTCCGACCAATCTCGCATACTCCAATTGTGAAACTGGGGTACCACTACTCGGAACCAATTTAATACTTGGATCCATCGGAGTAGCAAAATGAGTTGAAACCGACTCATTGAACTTCTTTACCACTTTCTCAGTATAATGAGATTGTTTTAAAGAAACAATTCCTTTACCTCTCACAATTCTTATTCCAAGAATCACATCCGCTTGACCCAAATCTTTTATTAAGAACCACTTTGAGAGAAACGCTTTGGTTTTATTTACCTCACCCAAATAAGTCCCAAAATAAGCATATCGTCAACATATAAGCAAATTATGACACCTTTACCGTTCTCAAATTTACTATATACACACTTATTGGATTAATTTATTTTAAATCCATTAGCCAAGACAATATTATCAAATTTTTGATACCATTGCTTAGGTGCTTGTTTTAGTCCATACAAAGATCTAATTAGTTTACACACTTTGTTTTCTTGTCCTTTGACAATAAAGCTTTCCGGTTGATTCATGTACAATTCCTCCTCTAATTCACCATATAGGAATGCCATTTTCACATCCATTTAGTGAATTTCAAGACTATGAATTGCCGATAAGGCTATCAATAGTCTTATAGTAGCTATTCTAGCTACCGGAGCATAAGTGTCAAAATAGTCGATACCATATTTTTGCCTAAAACCTTGGGCCACTAACCAGGCCTTATATTTTAGTATGGTTCCATCGACCCTTTTCTTCTTAACGAAGATCCATTTACATCCCGGAGGCAATTCCGATAAAACCCAAGTATTATTACCCATTATTGAATCCATTTCATCATTTACGGCTTCCTTCCAAAATGTGGAATCATTAGACTTCATAGGCTCACAAAAAGTTTTCGGATCCTCCTCTATATGGTAAACATATGAAACTTGAGTCACAATGGACTCCCTTCACACTTCAACTAAATATAGTTGAAAATCCGGTCCAAAAGATTTCTCTTTTCTAGATCGTTTACTTTTCCTAATTTCCAGAATTGTAGTATCATGATCCTTATTAGTATCATCCACACTTCCGGAACTAGTACTAGGTACCATGTCCTTTGGTCTAGGAATTGATGAAAAACGTGCTTCATAAAAAATTATATCCCTTGACTCTATCACGGTCTGTATAGAGACAAAATCATTATGTTCAAGAACATAAAACCGATAGGCATTGCTATTTTGAGCGTAGCCTATAAATATGCAATCGATCCCCTTTTTACCCAACGTTTTACGTTTGGGTTCCGTCAATCTGACGACCGCCCTACAACCCCACACTTTAATGTGTGTGAGATTAGGCTTACTTTTAAACCAAAGTTCATACGGGGTATCCTTGTTCCTTTTATTAGGAACCCGATTTAAGACATAACATGTCGTTAGCATTGCCTCGCCCCAAAAACTGTCACTTAGACCCGAGTTAGATAAAATGGGATTAACCATTTCTTTTAATGTCCAATTTTTCCTTTCCGCCACACCATTACTTTGTGGTGAGTAAGGTGCGGTTGTTTCATGAATGGTGCCAATTGATTTAAAATAATTTGGGTCATAATAATCTCCACCTCTATCCGTCCGAAGTATTTTAATTTTTAAATTAAGTTGCAATTCCACTTCGGTATTATAGATCTTAAATATTTCAATTGCCTAATCTTTGGATGATAACAAATATGTATAACAAAACCTTGATGAATCATCAATAAAAGTTATAACATATTTTTTATTACCCAAAGAAGGTGAACTATGAAAATCACATAGTTCACTATGCACCAAATCAAGCAATACCGTTTGTCTTGTCACACTTTGGAAAGGGGTCCTTGTGATTTTATTTAACATACATGTTTTACACTTCCCTATATTTAAACCAAAATGTGAGAATAACCCCATTTTAGACATATCATATAAACGACGATAATTGTAATACCCCGTATTTTTGTACATTTATACATATATTTTTATACTTATTTTGTAACCTATGCACGTATTTTATACGCCTAAAGGAATATTTTATATGCTTACGAATTAGGATTAATAAAATGGTTTAAAGTCAATATGTACAAAATATTATTTATTGGGTATTTAAATAGCTTATATATATTTACAAAGAAATTTTATAAAATCATATTTGAAAATAATACTAAAGGTTTTTATTATGTATTTTGAACGTCGTTTATAAAGTAAAATATTTCGGTTTGAAAAAGCGTAAAGGTATGTATTCATATTGTCGCAAGCCCAACCTGGTAGGAAACTCAAATCGGACCAAAGTTGTATATTTACCCTAACTTAAACCAAAACAAGTCAAAACCCTAAATCAGAAAAAGAAAAAAAAAACCCAAACATAATCTCCCTCATTTGTCTCTCCCGTAAAACATCACAAAAGAAAAAGAAATTTGATTCTTTCTTCTACAAGAAGCACCGCACAGCAGCACCACCACCGGTCCGAGGACCGCCGCCGCTCACCTGCCACCGACCCGCTGCCGAACTGCCGCCCTGCCTCGCCGTTTCCAGCCGCCAGTTCCTCCCTGCACTGCGTGAGTCTTAAAAAAAAAACTTTTCTTTATTTATTTTAATTCTTGATTTATAGTTTATAAATTGTTATATTTGGTTAAGTTCTGATTTGATTATATTCTTTAATCATGTTTTGGATTAAAGTTTTATGATTAAAGTCGAGGTCTGAATCTTTGATGTTTGGGGTTTTGATTGAAATTTGTTAGATTTTGTAACTTGATTAAAACTTGTTTAAACCTTGATATTTTTAGTGTTATGTGATGATTAAAGTATTAAAGTTGATATTTTGGGAGTTGTTGTTGAAATTTAAATGTTTTAATGAGGTTTTCTTGAAGCTTTAATGGAGGTTTCGGTGTTTTAATGGAGGTTGTTGTAGGGAGGTTGAAGATGAAGTTGTGTTTTTGTATTTTAATAAGTTTGATAATATTTTTTATTAATCTTGATTAGCATTGTTAATTAGATTATATTTTTGGAGTTTTATTAATTTTATTATTGCTGTGATTTCTGGAAAAATAATATAATTTCAAAGATTTTAATTATTAGTAGCGTATAATTATTTCCAGCAGTGTTAGGAAGCCGTCGGGCGTTGTTAGAACTTTAAAATCTATGTTCGGAACGTTTTAAAAGGCTTTTAAATAATTTTATACGCGCTGAAATTTTTATTATCGCACGATAAGACGATATTTCGACTATTTAAATTATTATCCAATTTTTAGGGCACAAAAATATATTTCCGAGATTAAGTAGAGGAATTTAGTGTTACGATTAAATTTTATTAAAGGCTGGAATTTTGTAATATGTACTTAGAGTATTTTTGGGTTTTGATTAGTTGTAATGTTTAATTGTAGGAGATTTTGAATTCCGAGAATTCAATTAAAAGTGGCTAGTCGGATTTATTATACCAGGTACGTATGTACTCAGTAAACTGTCTGCATGTAGTAGCATGTCTAGGACATGATGTGGACTGTGATGATTGGTTATATGTTATATCTGTGATTGTGGAAGAAGGAAAAATATATATTGTTACAGCATGTTGGTTTGAATTGGGTATTTTATCACAGTTTGGAATAGGAGTTCAATCATGAACCTTTACACCACGTAATGTGGGGCCAGTAGGCATTAATATTATTTCACCACCATTGTGTGGGGCCATGGGCATTAAAGAACTGGGTAGGATCTTTACTCGCTCCCTCTGGGAGAATGAGACTCGGTAGAAAGATTGGCTAAATAAAATTGGTTATTGGTTATGTGATCACCTAGACCTAGAGGATTTAAAGACGGAAAGTGTGTTGTGTGTTGCATTGATGTTGTGCGATGTCTTGTGTGGGGTGAATCTTCACAATTACTAATTAAATATGATAAATCACGTAAAGCGAAAGATGATTCACACCAAAACTCTTGGAACGTATACACCTTGAGTATGAACACATGGGGGAAGCTAAATAGCTTCGTACGAGGGGTACAAAAAGTTGTTCACCCTTGTTTATTTTTATTATTTTGGCCTGGGATCCCGCCACTCTTATGTGGCATCGTTTTCACCACTCGACTTGCAACCGAGTGGGGCTCTGGTGGGCATGGTTACTTATCTTTGGAAACCCGTTCGATGTTGAATCCAAATCTCCTTATAAACTGATAGAGTCTAGGATGTATGGGATTGGTCCTATAGTGTATAGCAGGTTATCATTTTCATTATTTATTCATGTTATATTATAGGTGCATATCTTGTTGTATATATGTACTCAGCTTTTGCTGATTACGTGCTTTTTTGTGTGTCTTCTTTGGTCATGGCCCTCACCTTAATGACCCTGTGATGAACCAATTTATACACTTGTATTATTAGGGAGCAGAATTGCACAGGTTAGCTTAATGATGTGAAGTTCAAGCATTTAGCATATGCACTGTCATGGGATGAGAGTGATTCGAGAGTTAACAAGTCTTGTATCTGAGCTTATTTTCAAATGTATTTCACTTACGTTGTTTTGTTTAAATAATTGTTAAAGTTTTTCCGCTACAAAATTCTGATTAAGCCAAAACGTTTTCACACGTGGCGGTAATACTTTGGAAATTTCCTTTCAAATATATATTTTACATATGTCATAATTTTAAATAATGTTTAGAGTTTTCAAGTAGGGAATTTTCAGGGTGTTACAATAATTCACATGACATAACCGATTGTGCCATAGAGAAGAAACATCAAGCAAATAGAATCACTACTTTTATTATTAACATGGAATTTAAACATCCCATTACAACAATACCCTTGTCCTACATAAACACCACCTTTGGAAACAATAAATTTATCCAACTCAAATACAACTTTAAATCCAAACTTATTCAAAATACCTCCCGACACTAGATTTTTCCTAACTTCGGACACAAAAATAACATCCTTAAGAGTAAGTATTTTTCCCGAAGTTAAATGCAATTCTACTTGACCTATTCCTTTGGCCTTTACCGTAGAATGATTCCCCATGTATAAGGTTGGCCCATCATTCAAATCTTGAAAAGTTTTGAACAAATGCTGGTCTTTGCACACATGTCTGGAGGCACCCGAATCAATCCACCAAGAATCGTCACCCTGCACAATATTTATTTCAGAAATCATAGCAACCAAATGAATAGGTTCATTTAAAGCTACAAGTGCAAACTTACCTTGGTTAGAATCAACTTTAGGTTGATCCTTCTTCCCCTTCTTATTCTTTGAAGGGCAATCCCTCTTGTAGTGAGGACCACTACATATCCAACAAGACACTGTATTTCGCTTCTTGTTTGTAGTATTCTTGGATTTAGAGTTGTTGTTGGATTTTCTTGTTCCATTGGAACCACCAACCCCTACCATATTAATAATAGACTTTGGTCCGTTATTTTTTGAGTCCTTTTCTTTATCTTTTTCCTTATTTTCTTGAGCCCGGATAGTTTCCTCAACTAAGAGGTGAGTACCCAATTGCTCCATGTTAATGTCTTCTTTTTTATGTTTTAAGAGGTTTTTAGTGTCCTTCCAAGTTGGTGGTAATTTATCGATAATGAATGCGACCACAATGGCCTCATCCATTGTCATCCTGTGAGCACAGATTTGATTTAAAATGTGGTAAATCTCATGGAATTGTTCTATGACCGGACGTTCATTTGTAATCTTAAAAGAATTAAAATTGCTAATGTTATGGCTGAAATTTTTCCCTTACAGAATCACGAAGGTCACTAGCGGAATCGGGACACCTAGAAGAAGGTTATCTTCTCAGAGATTCTGAGTGATGATTTAGTCCAAGGCAGTTGAGAGAAGCAAGGAACGACTTGAGCTCTCTTGACCAAGCCAGATGCCACGTCAGTAGTTAGTTGGTTGATGACCTATTCTCATTGAGCTGTAACGGCAACAAAGACTGATGAAGCCTCATTATAAATAGTGCATTTTAGGGTTGAGACAGGGATACCCAATTCAGTAGTAAAAATCATAAGCTAACATTCATCTCTTCTCCATTGTAATTCATTCAATATTTAATATTTCTTACTTTAGAATTAGCCTAAAGACTCATTGTAAATTGTACTCAAATCACCAAATAGTGGATTGATGGACTCATAGCCACTTGCGGTTTGTCACTTATTTAAAGGTTTTCCGCGTCACCATTCTTGTGTGTGCATTCTCTTTTCTCTCTCTCTCTCTCTTTACTTTCTGCCATTATTATTATTATATCCATAATATCACAGTCTAGCTATAGCCGTATCAGCTAGATTCCACAAAGTGCAAAATTTGGCATAAACAGCTAACAAGAAATTTCTTACTTAATGCGTCCTCGGCGATATATTTCACCTCCAACGCGTCCCAAAGGTCTTTGGCACTCTTTACATTTTGGTAGAGATCGAATAGGGGGTCGGAGAGAGTGTTCAAAATATGCCCTCGGAATATATATTCATCGTTCTCCCACTTTTTCCTCTTCCATGTAGTTGTAGCCGGTTCCTCATCGCCCTCCTTAGGATAAGGAGTCATAGGTGTGGTGAGAACATACACCACATTCAAGGTAGTCAAAAGAAAATGGACTTTCTTTTGCCACGGACGAAACCCCACGCCCTCGAATTTTGTCAACTTTTGGATGTTCATTTTCAAGTCTTTTAAAGTAGACATTCTTGCAAAAAATTGAATTAGTAGCTTGTTGGTAATGAGTAAGGATGATGATGATGATTGTGTAACGACTCGGATTTTTGGGCCGTAAAATTTCGTGAGAAATTAAGCCTTAAAGCCTAAATATTCTAAATTGGGCCGAAAGACTTAATTTGATAATTGATGAAGCAAGCCCGAAGCTCTATTTCACCTCATGGCCGGCCCCCTTTAAACATTTTTCTTAAATTGTTTTATTTATTTCTTCAACCTTAATTACCATTCATATCTATTTTGACCCTAACCAAAAATCCTATTTTTATTCTCCTAATTTCTCTCCTACATTCTAGTAACTCCTAACCACCTCACTAAATAATAGGTAACAACCTCCTAATCTTTCTAACCTAGCCGACCCCCTCCTAATTCCCTTTAATTTCTTTTCCTAATCTAACTCCTATTATTTAGTAAAACCCTTTTATCCTATTTATACTACAATAACCCACCCTTTAATTATTACTAATCATATGATCAAGCTCAAAACAAAATATTCTTTCTTTCCTCTTGGTATCACACGGCCCTAGGCCTCTTTCTCATTCAATCTCTTTTCTTTTCGATGCTTTCTTTTATTATCTATCTAACTTGAGATCTTTTGCAGTTTGTGACAGTTTGTGCCTTAGTTGCAAGACCCAACTCCGTGGCCAAGGTGGTGCCAATTGAAAGAAGGCTTTGAGCGTGAATCTGTGTTCTTTGAATTAGGTAACTAGATCTTTTCTACTTAGGAATAGGATTAGATTGCCTAGAATAATAGATGTAGAATGAGGTTGATAATTAATGTGTTGTATTATACGAGAGAACCGAGTGGTATAGTTGTTTAAATTGATTACTTTCTTATTTGATGTATGATCTTGGTTGATCGTTCTAGGTTATATTGTTCCATAATCTTGTTTAATTGTTCTTGTATAAATATCTTGGCTCAATCATGATTTCTTGTTTAACTTTATGCGTGTATTAGTAGTACTAAAAAACTTGGACTTTTATCTTGATCATGTATGAATTTTTGAACCTTGATTTATGATTACCGTGGGTTTCTTGATGATTTGAGCTGATTTCTTTAAACTCTTGAATAAGCGTGTAACTATATGATGAAAGGCTTGGGATTTACTTGTTTTTAATGATTATTTTGATGGCTAATTGTCCATGAAGTATTAACTAATCTTGCATTGACTATTTTGTTGTAAGCTTGTCGTGGAGTTGGTGCTTAGTTGCATTATTTATATTAACTAATGCTATGCATTTTATTTCGTATTAAATGCACTTGGTGGGCATGAGTTTTATTTTGGTATTTTGATGATACTGTTGTTAAATGTAATCTTGATGATGCTTATTGATGAATGATGAATGGCGTGATAATGCATGATGATTCGTTTAATGAATTGATGGTGTCTTTTCGAGTCTTGTTGAGTCGTGCCGTGTCGAGCGGTTGAAGATCGCGCGTCTATCAGTTTATCGGTGATAAACCGTGCGGTTTTATCGGTTCATCGGTGATGAATCGTGCGGGGCAATCTTGTGTGTTTGATTGTGTGTTAGAGTCGTGTCGAACGGTTGAAGATCGTGCGTCTATCGGTTTATCGGTGATAAACTGTACGGGTCTATCGGTTCATCGATGATGAATCGTGCGGGGCAAGCCCTTTGTTGTTAGTCTTGTTATCGGTTGTAGATCGAGCGTTGTCTTGTTACTGAACTTGAGTTTATTGATGCGTGTTGTACCTGGAAATGATGCAATGGTTTGAAACGGTTGATATTAATGTTGGAGGTGTCTGTTATGTTTTCCGCTGCTAACTCTGATGACAATTATCTTTGTAACCTATGAACTTGTTGTTGCCCGTGTTTCTAACTTCATTATTTTATGTAATGTGGTCCTACTTCTAAGTAGGACAGTCTAGTTAATCGCCACTACTGGTGGACCCCCAAATTTTATCTTGCAGGTTAGCAAGTTAGAAGCTAGAAGCGGGATGAGTCGATGAGCGTCTAGGCCCCCATTTGCTTTTCTGGCTTTTGCATTAGGATTTATTTTATAGGTTTTTTAGCTTGTTTTGGGTTTAGTTTAACCTTTTGTAATTGGGATTCCATTATTATTAATAATAAGTATTAATTCCACGAGTTTTAGTTCTATTTTTATATTATAAATCGATTGGTAACTTCCTGTTTACGACGTTATCACTAATAATGTCGTTGCTAAAGTGCGGGGTGTTACAGATTGACCCTCCAAGGCGTGGAAATACACTTTCCTACTAATTCAATTCGCCCCTTATAGATCAACAAGTTACCACGAAGGATTAGTGAGATACAATGGAGAACGAAACCTTATTTTCAAGCGATCTCAAGAATATAAAAACAAAAGGAATTTGTGTTTATTTTGTGTTTAAGCACACTTCACAAAATTAGCTAGAGATTACAAAGTGCTAGCAAGTTGAAGTGAGTATAAGAATTTCTGATTTCTTGTGATAACTCAACAATGAACTAAACCCCCTATTTATAGGCCAAGCATGGAAGAGAAATCAGCTTCAAAGCTGATTGAACTCCCCATTCAATCCTCATAAAATCAGAAATTATGGAGTTCAATGTGCATTAAACATCCATGAGGATTCCTTGCAACAATGCAAATCCTCCAAATTCTGATTTTAAACCTCATTAGTACTGAATTAAGTCAGTAATACAACCATTAAACATGCATTGACACGTGTAAAGAATCCAAGTCAAAGTATCCAAAACGTCGTGAAAAACCACGAAGTTTTCCAGAAACAAATCGCGAGCCGCGACGAGCCGTTGCGAGTCGCGACCTGGCTCTGTCGTGGGCTCGTGACTTCTTCCAGAAACTTTTCGCGAGTCGTGAGGAAGCCTCGCGACTCGTGAGGTACCTCTAGACTTGTAGTTTCTCTTTTCCTTATACCCTTAGTTCATTGTTTAAGCCCATTTAGTCATAAATATTCCAACAACAACAACTACTACTATTTATTATTTATTATTACTAATATTATTATTATTATTATTATTTTAATATTATTATTTTTCTATTAACATTATTTTTCATTAATATTACTATTGTTTTTATTACGATTATTTTATTTACTAACAAAAATTATTTTATTAAAATCATTTTGAAATTCTATTTATTAACTTATTTACAAATTATTAACTTACCCTTTTAAAAATGATCTACTTTATTCTATTTACTTATTTAAATAAAAAAAATTCCTCGAAGGTCGGCAAGAACGAGCCATTGAAAGAAACGAACTTTTCTACTAACGACGGATTAAGGTAACAAATATTGTTGGCACCTTCGAACTCTATGTTTATTTAAAGACTTTTACGATATCATTGTTTATGTTTTTATTTATTGTTTTGATAACATTTATTGATAACACCCGGAGTCCATTTACAAATGTGATTATGGCCATTAAGTTTAATTGTTTACCTTATTATTTATTTGCAACTAAGTTTACGATTTTATTCTTTTTCCGATTATCAAACGTTTTATGATTTCAAATATTATTTTAAAGGTACAAATTTTTTAATGGGTTTTTGACCTATGATTTACAAAATGGTGTTTTATTAACTCATAAGACTAAAAGATATGAAACATGATAAATAAAAGTGAAAGATAAGGTTCTGACAGTATTTTGTTATGTTACGTTATGTTATGGGGTACGAAGTATCCGGTTATGCCCGAAGTGAGTAACACCTGTTTATGTTTATATTTGTCAGAATCCTTGAGTCAAAATATGGAATAATATGAAGGGCAACTTAACCACGAAAACTTCATGTTTATCTTTTAAAAATGCTACTTTAAATTAAAGTTTTATGAAAGGTTTTTATACTATAATAAAGTATTTCTGTAAACGTTTTATGAAAGGTTATTATGCTATTCTAAAGTACTTCTTATAAAATGTTTTACAAAAAGGTTTTACGCTATTCTAAAATCTTCTCTCTGTTTGCAAACAAAATGAATTGAAATGAATTTACGTTGTCAGGGTATTATGTTACTAGGCCTAGGCCCATGATGATATTGCTTTTTGGTTTTAAGTACCGAAGAGGAAAACAGGGCAAATTAATGTGAGGAAGATCAATGAAGTGGAATTTCTCCGTTTAGACAAGTGAACAACATTAAATAAAACTTGTGTTAAGCTCAAACTTTGGGATATTTAATTATGTTGGTTTGTAAACCAAATGTTTTAGCTTTTGTTATAAGACTTATATTTTCTTAATATAATATTAGTAAGTTATGTTATTTTATGCGCCTTGTGTTTCTCAACTAAGAAACACAACATGTGATCCGCCGACAAATTAGAATTCCGCTACTAATTAATCTAAATAAAATGGATTAGAAGTGGGCGAAGAAAGCGGCAGCGGGGTCGGAAAGGGGTGGGAGATCTCATCGGGGGGTGGCTGAGGTGGGAGAGGTGGCTTTTGGGGTGGGGGTGCCTGTGGTGGGGTTTTCAAGGGTTGGGGTTTCGGGGGTGGGGGATATCAGGGTGGGGGTTTCATGTAATAACCCGAAATTTAGGGCCAGAAAATTTCGCGGTTTATTAATATTATTTTAATATTCTAAGTCCAAAAGGCCCGAATATTTGGACTGTTTAATTTTATTTCGCCAATCTTATCCGGGAGCCGGGTCCCATAACCCGTGTTTGATCCCCTCTTGACCGGCCCCCATGCAATGGCCTAATTAATTTTCCCTTTCTAATTTATTATTAATTAGATAATTTTATAATTATTTAATTAATAATATGTTAATTAATTATTTTTTTTGAATTAGTAAACCTAAGACTAACCATCCTATACTAAGTCTCCTATTGTTACTTCCTTCCCCCTATTTTCTCTCCTCTTCCACGGCCTTTCCTTTTTTTTTTTTTTTTTGTTTTGTTCCTCTTTAATTTAATTAGGAACAACCCTATTACTCTTACCCTAATTACAAAAGAACTCAAGAACCCTAAAATATTCCTAAGTCTAGTCGTGTATTTCCAAAGCACAAAGGGGTGATTTTCTTGGATTTTTCTTGCTATTTCAGGTAACTAGACTAACCCCCTTGAATCTGGTTTAGTTTTCTGTATAATTAATTAGGATTAAAACTAGGAATTAAAAGAATTAGTATCCTGTTTAGGTTGTGAATTTCGAACCATATAAAGTAATTATACATGTTTTTTTGATAATATTATGTAATATTATCTTTGTGAATCTTTAACTGTTTACTGAATTCTATGCATGAAATATATTATTTAATTATATGTTTATGATGAATAATTGCATGATAATTTATCAAAACTTGTTCTTGAAGTGCCGTGTGAATGTCGAGTGTTATGAGGGTTGATTTGATAATTTTTATGATGTTATCTTGAATCTATATGATGATCTTGATTGTTTAAAAAGAATTATTTTTGTCCATGTTAATTGTGAAATGTCGAGTGGCCTAGAGTGCATAAGGGGATTAAAAATCTGATTTTTATTGTTGAATCTTATTAAATCTTGATTTATTATTGGTAATCTTTAATTTAATCTTGATTCTAATATTTATTTAATCATGTTGTTAGTAAATCTTGGAATTGTTCTTGATGATTGTTGAACCATGCAAGTCGTGTGATATATGTACATGAAAGGGATGATTTTAATCTTCTTTTAGTCCATGTTTGATGATTTGATGATTAAGGCATGATTTTAAATTGTTATTATTAATTTTATGATTAATTATTGATGAATGTTTTTAATTAAATTAAAGTATAATTTTTGGTATTTTTGTATAAGTGTCGAGTGGTGCAATGTGTGAAAGATAGGATTTTTATCATGTTTTAAGTAATATTTGATGATAATTATTGATTTACATGATTTATTGTAATTTAAATGATTTTATTTAATTATTATATGATTATTTGATGAATTTATTTAATTTTTATATTATTCTAAAAATGTCGAATGGACTAGAATTATTATGATCAATTTTAGTTTAATTTTTGACTTATAATAATTTTAGATTATAACTTTAGGAATTAATATAATTTAAAGGAATTTAAAGGAATTAATAGGGATAAGTTGCAATATGAAGGAAAGTAACAATATGAATAAGAAGGAAAGGAAAAAGATATGATATGAATTAGGGGTCTCAAGATGGCCTTTAGAAAATGATGTGAACTAGTGGTCTCAAGATGGCCTTTAGATATTGCTTGTTAATTAGTGGTCTCACGATGGCCTTTAGAAAAGACAAGATACGTAAGGACGCCCATTTGATGATACACGAGTCATCAGGTCAGGTTAAGTCGAAGCCACTGCCCTACTGCGGTCTCTGGGCAGTTCTGGATCTTAAGATATGTAGTCGTCTAAGTAGTAGTAAACGAGCTGCTATTTAGGGGTTATGGCCATAGCTTAGGCTTAGTTCTTGCAAAGGAGGGCTACGGGTTGAATACACGAGTTCACCCCGGCATGTTTTAGGAAAGTTGTGGTGCACACGGGATCCACAACGAGCATTATGACCGGTCCGTTAAGAAGGTTAAAAGAGGGTTTAAGGGTAAAATATGATAAATAAGTAATTCACGGGAAGGGTTATGTGTATATATGTATTGCCGTGTATATGTGTATAATTCATGTAATATTAAGTCTTCCGCTGCATACGTCTGGTAAGTCTGTATTTTTAATGGTGTATTTCTGAGTATATGTATGTTGTACGTATTTGTATTTGTATGTTGAACGTATTTGTATTTGTATGTTATACGTATTTGTATATGTATGTTGTACGTTTTGGCATCTGTATTGTATACGTATTTTGTACGTATTTCTAACCGTATTCTGCAGGTATTTTATACGTATTGTACTTGTATTTTATACGTATATTGTACGTATACCTAACCGTATTTTGCAGGTATTTTATACGTATTTTCTACGTATTCTCTACGTATTTTTTGTACGTATTTTTATATGTATTTCTATACATATTTTTGTACGTATTTTTATACGTATTTTTGTACGTATTTTTATACGTATTTTTGTACGTATATCGTATGTATTTTTGTACGTATTTCCATATGTTTTGTATGATTTCCTCGTTTGATTCTATGCTATTATATGGTTAACGGTCCCTCATTTATGCGGGACATCCTAGTTACTCGCCACTGACGGTGGACCCCCCCCCCCATTTCAGGTGAAGATGCTGAGGTTTAGAATGGGCTTACGTCGGCTCGGGTTGTGTGTTCTAGAGTTATTTAGCGCAACCGTAGTTTGTTTTGAGTATTTTTTTCAGTTTATTAGTTAGCTGTTCCCAGCCTGTTGGGAAAGACTTCATTTAATTATGTAATTTAAGTATTGTTTATTTATTTTTGGGATTATTATTTCAGTATCTAAGTAATAAAAGGAATTTTAGACCTGATTTATAATATTATTGTTAAGCTTTTACGTTGGTAATGATCCATTTGTCGATTTCCTTCGTAAATCGACAGCCTAGAAAAGTCGGGTCGTTACAGTTGGTATCAGAGCATAGGTTAAGACCCTAAAGTTACTTCTCCATAAGTAACTTGGAAAGTTGAGCGCTTTATGAATCACGAGAGAAACTTAGCCTAAAATGAAAACCTAAGTGAGAGAAGCCATGGGTAGAAGCCCGGGATAAGATATTTTATTTCGTTCTGCGTCCTTTTGCGACTTTCCGTGCTTGTGCTTGCTTTTATAACTTGATCGTTGCTTTCAGGATGTCGACTCCAAGACCCAATTTTCGTCTTCGACGCCGTAATCTGGAAGATGCTATCCTCACTTTAGCACAGAATAGTGTTCCACCCCAGAACAACCAGTCGTCCTTTGATCGGGTTGCACGTCTTCGTCCGCCGGTTTATGATGGGACAACAGACCCGACCGTTCTCGAGAACTGGATTCGAGAGATGCGGAAGATGTTTGATGCCTTATCATGTTCTGAGCGGGAAAGAGTTCCAATTGCGACCTTTTATCTAAAGGGCAAGGCTGACAATTGGTGGAGTACACTGCGGGCCGACCCCGAGACGGACCTGAATTTGAGTTGGGAGGACTTCACCAAGAAAGTTCAAGACCGGTTCTATCCTGAGGAACTAAAATGGCAGAAGTAAGAAGAGTTTCTCTCTTTCACCCAGGGTAGCATGTCAGTCCAAGCCTACACAGACAAGTTCACAGAGCTCTCTCGGTTCGCATCAGCAGTCATACCTTCTGAAGCTGAGCGGGTCAAGAGGTACATAAAGAAGATGAATTCCCGCATCCGGGTTCATGTGATCAGTAGCAGGGTGAAAACTTTCCAGGAAGCTTATGAGGTAGCTCTAGAGGTCCAGTCCTCGGTTTCTGATGATCACATGACCAAGAAGAGGGTTGCTTCGGTTCCTACTCCAGCACCAGCTAAGAAGACCCGGTTCGAGTCTACTCCGGATTCTCAGCAGAGTGCTCGACCAACTCCAAGTCAAGGCCTGAGGATTGATAGGAGGGGTTTTCTTACCAAATAAAAACCCCCGTCGTAGTATGAGTGGGGGTTTCGAACACGGGGAAGGTACGTTGCACTAATCTAGGCATGAGCGTCGAACAAGCTAGGTCGGGTGATGGTCGCGAGAGGCGGAGAGAACTAACTAAAACTACACTAAGGAAACAAAAACAAAAGGGACTAGGGTAAGAGATCCACAACTCATGCCACCATGAATTGTGAGTCAATCGAACTTAGACTTAGGTCGTGGATAAGGGGAGATCGTTCTATGATCGTACTACTCTTTCGAGCTAGTACGATGACCGGAAAGACATATACAACTCACTTTCGTGCAGCGACACATCCAACGAGTCTTAAGCACAAAATCACGAAGACCGGTAACTTTCCCTTGATCGAAGGCCCAACTTTTGTGGTGCTTCCATCAATCGGGCAAAGGAAGTCATCACCCACGTTCACCTTTCGGTCCTTTGGTGGGGATTCTTCAATGAATCCTATGCTAGCTAAACACATGACTCAACATTACCGAATCCTAAGGTACCGACAAAATCACAACCAAGCCTAAAAACAACTAAACCACAATCATGGAGGAATTGAGAAGTTTCACTCAAACCCTAGAAATTAACTACTCAAAATTATTTAATAAAAACATAATTAAAACTATAAATAAAAGCATAAATTAAACCTAAAACTAAGAACAACTAAATTAACAAACTAAAACCTAAAACTAAGAACAACTAACCTAACAAACTAACAATTAAACATAAAACTAAACTAACACCAAAACCTAAATAAACTACCAACTAAAATCAACTAAAACAAACATAAATAACTAAAACAACAACCATAAACAACTAAACTAACATTTAAACAACAAAAGCAAGAAATCAAAGCAATAAAAGAAAGCAATAAAGTACCTTGAAGATTGAAGAACAAGCTAAGAAGAAGAGGAAGAACAAACTAGAGATTCATTGCATAAATTTAAGTGTTTGATACCAAAGAAATCTAAAGGGTTACAAGCTAAGCTAAGGTGAGAGAAGAGAGGCTCTCCAAGCCCTCCAATCTGGGGTTACAAGACGAGCTTTCAAAAGTATATATACAATAATAATTTACAAAACCAAAACACGGCCAGAAAACGCGAGAAAACAGAGCTGCCAAAAGGAGCGGCCGTGCAAGAATGAGGAGCGACCGCTCCTTTATAGGAGCGGCCGCGCAAAGAAGAGGAGCGACCGCTCCTTTGGTCGGGTGCTTAATTCTTCATTTCAGAGCTTGGGCGCGACCGTGCTACTAGGGGAGCGACCCCTCCTTTTGCAAAAAGCCTCTAAATGTGTCTTGGCTCAGATATCCGATGCTCGAACGACTCGTCGAATTCCGTGAAGTATGAGTTGCCTACAAAAATGAGGAAAACGACCAAAAAAGGAGTAGCACATAGCAAGAAATACTGCAAAATAGCCGAAGCACAACTAAACTACAAAGAGGAAATAAAAATGACAAAATGAAATAAGAAAAGGGAAAACTAAGCTATAAAACTAACATAAAAGCTAAGAAAAATACTAACAAAAAGTCGGTTATCAAGGATCTGTCAGGGCTGCAAGAAAGAGGTTCACCCGGGTAAGAAGTGTGATGGGACACCGATTGTATGCTTCGATTGCGGTCAAGAAGGTCACAAGTCCATATTCTGTCCTAAGAAGCATCCAGCAACGACAACTAGCCAGGCTCCGGTTAGAAACAGGGTATTCTGCATGACTCAGGAGGAGGCGGATGCTCAGCCAGATGTGGTCACGGGTACCTCCCTTGTCCATGATATTGATGCTTATGTTTTAATCGATGCGAGTGCTACTGTGTCTTTTCTCTTATGTGTGTTATTTGAGCTTCTTTAAGTAAATTTCGAGGTCGAAATTTATTTAAGGAGGGGTGACTGTAATAACCCAAAATTTAGGGCCAGAAAATTTCACGATTTATTAATATTATTTTAATATTCTAACTCCAAAAGGCGAGAATATTTGGACTGTTTAATTTTATTTCGCCAATCTTATCCGGGAGCCGGGTCCCATAACCCGTGTTTGATCCCCTCTTGACCGGCCCCCATGCAATGGCCTAATTAATTTCCCCTTTCTAATTTATTATTAATTAATTATTTTTTTTGAATTAGTAAACCTAAGACTAACCATCCTATACTAAGTCTCCTATTGTTACTTCCTTCCCCCTATTTTCTCTCCTCTTCCACGGCCTTTCCTTTTTTTTTTTTTTGTTTTGTTCCTCTTTAATTTAATTAGGAACAACCCTATTACTCTTACCCTAATTACAAAAGAACTCAAGAACCCTAAAATATTCCTAAGTCTAGCCGTGTATTTCCAAAGCACAAAGGGGTGATTTTCTTGGATTTTTCTTGCTATTTCAGGTAACTAGACTAACCCCCTTGAATCTGGTTTAGTTTTCTGTATAATTAATTAGGATTAAAACTAGGAATTAAAAGAATTAGTATCCTGTTTAGGTTGTGAATTTCAAACCATATAAAGTAATTATACATGTTATTTTCTTGATAATATTATGTAATCTTTGTAAATCTTTAACTGTTTACTGAATTCTATGCATGAAATATATTATTTAATTATATGTTTATGATGAATAATTTTATGATAATTTATCAAAACTTGTTCTTGAAGTGCCGTGTGAATGTCGAGTGTTATGAGGGTTGATTTGATAATTTTTATGATGTTATCTTGAATCTATATGATGATCTTGATTGTTTAAAAAGAATTATTTTGTCCATGTTAATTGTGAAATGTCGAGTGGCCTAGAGTGCATAAGGGGATTAAAAATCTGATTTTTATTGTTGAATCTTATTAAATCTTGATTTATTATTTTTAATCTTTAATTTAATCTTGATTCTAATATTTATTTAATCATGTTGTTAGTAAATCTTGGAATTGTTCTTGATGATTGTTGAACCATGCAAGTCGTGTGATATATGTACATGAAAGGGATGATTTTAATCTTGTTTTAGTCCATGTTTGATGATTTGATGATTAAGGCATGATTTTAAATTGTTATTATTAATTTTATGATTAATTATTGATGAATGTTTTTAATTAAATTAAAGTATAATTTTTGGTATTTTTGTATAAGTGTCGAGTGGTGCAATATGTGAAAGATAGGATTTTTATCATGTTTTAAGTAATATTTGATGATAATTATTGATTTACATGATTTATTGTAATTTAAATGATTTTATTTAATTATTATATGATTATTTGATGAATTTATTTAATTTTTATATTATTCTAAAAATGTCGAATGGACTAGAATTATTATGATCAATTTTAGTTTAATTTTTGACTTATAATAATTTTAGATTATAACTTTAGGAATTAATATAATTTAAAGGAATTAAAAGGAATTAATAGGGATAAGTTGCAATATGAAGGAAAGTAACAATATCAATAAGAAGGAAAGGAAAAAGATATGATATGAATTAGGGGTCTCAAGATGGCCTTTAGAAAATGATGTGAACTAGTGGTCTCAAGATGGCCTTTAGATATTGTTTGTTAATTAGTGGTCTCACGATGGCCTTTAGAAAAGACAAGATACGTAAGGACGCCCATTTGATGATACACGAGTCATCAGGTCGGGTTAAGTCGAAGCCACTGCCCTACTGCGGTCTCTGGGCAGTTCTGGATCTTAAGATATGTAGTCGTCTAAGTAGTAGTACACGAGCTGCTATTTAGGGGTTATGGCCATAGCTTAGGCTTAGTTCTTGCAAAGGAGGGCTACGGGTTGAATACACGAGTTCACTCCGGCATGTTTTAGGAAAGTTGTGGTGCACACGGGATCCACAACGAGCATTATGACCGGTCCGTTAAGAAGGTTAAAAGAGGGTTTAAGGGTAAAATATGATAAATAAGTAATTCACGGGAAGGGTTATGTGTATATATGTATTGCCGTGTATATGTGTATAATTCATGTAATATTAAGTCTTCCACTGCATACGTCTGGTAAGTCTGTATTTTTAATGGTGTATTTCTGAGTATATGTATGTTGTACGTATTTGTATTTGTATGTTGAACGTATTTGTATTTGTATGTCATACGTATTTGTATATGTATGTTGTACGTTTTGGCATCTGTATTGTATACGTATTTTGTACGTATTTCTAACCGTATTCTGCAGGTATTTTATACGTATTGTACTTGTATTTTATACGTATTTTCTACGTATTCTCTACGTATTTTTTGTACGTATTTTATACATATTTCTATACATATTTTTGTACGTATTTTTGTACGTATTTTTATACGTATTTTTGTACGTATTTCTTATGTATTTTTGTACGTATTTCCATATGTTTTGTATGATTTCCTCGTTTGATTCTATGCTATTATATGGTTAACGGTCCCTCATTTATGCGGGACATCCTAGTTACTCGCCACTGACGGTGGACCCCCCCCCCCATTTCAGGTGAAGATGCTGAGGTTTAGAATGGGCTTACGTCGGCTCGGGTTGTGTGTTCTAGAGTTATTTAGCGCAACCGTAGTTTGTTTTGAGTATTTTTTTCAGTTTATTAGTTAGCTGTTCCCAGCCTGTTGGGAAAGACTTCATTTAATTATGTAATTTAAGTATTGTTTATTTATTTTTGGGATTATTATTTCAGTATCTAAGTAATAAAAGGAATTTTAGACCTGATTTATAATATTATTGTTAAGCTTTTACGTTGGTAATGATCCATTTGTCGATTTCCTTCGTAAATCGACAGCCTTGAAAAGTCGGGTCGTTACATTTCAGGGGTCGGGGAGGGTGGGGTGGGTGTTTCGGAGGTTGGAGGAGGTCGGGGGAGTGGTTTTGACGGGTAGAGGAGGCAGTGGTGGGGGTTTCGGGCGGTTGAGGTGGCGGGGCTAGGGTTTCGGGGGTGAGGAAGGTTGGGGAAGGGGTTCAAGCGGATAGGGATTGCGGGGGCAGGGCGTGGGGGCGTCTAGTGGTGGGTGGGGGTGGTTTTGGGGGTTTTTTATTTTGATTTTGATTTTAATTTTGTTTTTTAATTTTTCTGATTTTAAAAAAATAAAAAATAAAAAAATTGATAATTTTAACCTAAATAGCAAGTTGAAGGTAAAATGGTGCATTGGATACAAATGGGGTGCAAAGGTTGTATTATTCCATAATAATCAAAAGGTTGTATTATTAGAAGCAAAAAATCCTAAATAAATTTCCTGAAAAAAATTAATAAATATAAAAAAATAAAGGGGAGTGTTAAACTATTAAACGCAACCCAACATTACTAAATACTCCCTCCGATCCGTAAAAATGGAGCACTTATTTGTGGACAGCGGGAAAACTAACACAACCTAAATTTTCCACATTTAATATTTTTTTTAAAAATAAATCGATCTTCTCTCTTATTCTCTTTAAATACTCGTCATTCTTATTCTAAATTCTAACCCACTACAATGGCTTTAGTTTTCCCATTCTGAATTCATGTCGCTGAGTCTTGACCAAGTCACGATTATTAGTTCATTACCTCTACTTTTTGGATGTTTTACAATATTTCAGACAATTATACAATGGCAGAATTCGACCAACTTCATCCCAAACCCCTTCTCAATCCATTTTTGCAAGTATTTTCTAAATCAACATCCCATCCTCGCCTCCCACCACCTCGTTGAATCTATCATTGAAAAAAATTATTAGTTTTTACCTATTTTAAATTTCTAACGCTTAGGGCGTGTTTTCTTCACTTTTTTTTTTTATCAGGTCTCAGAACTTATCAGGTTGGAACAAGTCAAGTCAGGTCGGTCTAGGTGGATAGCTCATGCGCCCAAATGCTTTGAATGTGTTTTTTTAATAAATTCATGATTATTTTTTGCTAAAATCCAATTCAACAACTTCTCCATCAGGCACTTTAGCTGCAGAACATACACTTTTTGTGGATCAATGAGTATAGTTGTGTCACTCATGTTTTCTTAGCAAACCCTACTAGTGTTGTGATTGGTCCATTTCAGAGCCTTTTTCGACTTATTTTCACTTATCTTTCGGACCTTTTCGACTTATTTCGTTGGTTTTTAGTCTTTTAGTGTATAACTATCATAGCACCCGTACGATGCACGGCTTAGAAATCTTAATATTAACTTTAAAAATAATAATGTGAAGATTTACATAATTCCTTAACTATGTGAAATATTTCATTTTTTATATAAAAAAATGAAGCTAATAGCCAAAGTCAGAGAAAGTACCAAAGTATATTATTTGTTATTAATTGAATAAATTACAAATGGATATAATGAGTATATATAGAAAGACTTAGAATACACTAAGAGACTTATACAAGGAGAGCTAGTAGTCCAAAACATATTAATAAAAATATCTAAATACAAAGTATTTACCAATACCCCCCTTCAAGTTGGAGGTGTAGGAGGCATACAAAGTTCCAACTTGGACTTTAGTTGATTAAAATGAGTGGAAGGTAAAGTCTTGGTCATCATATCTGGTAGCCGCATTGAAGTGGGCAGGTAGCTGAGTTGTATGAGGCCTTCTAATACCTTGTCTTGAGTGAAGTGACAATCTAGCTCAATGTGCTTTGTATGCTCATGAAAAACAGGGTTTCTAGCAATTTGTAGAGCTGATTGGTTGTCACAATGAAGAGTGACTGGTTTTAAATTACATATGCCAAGATCATCCAAGAGTCTAAGGACCCAAGTAGCTTCAGAAGCAGCTGAAGCCATAGCTCGATATTCTGCTTCAGAAGAGGACCTGGAGATGGTGGTTTGTTTCTTGGATTTCCAGAAATTGGAGAATTGCCAAGTAAAAGAAGATATCCTGTAATTGATCTCCTTGAATCAGGGCATGAGGCCCAATCAGAGTCAGAAAAGGCTTGAAGAGTTAAGTGATCAGTAGCTTTGAGTAGTATTCCTTGGCCAGCTGTATGTTGTAGAAAAGCCAAAGTATGTAGCAGTGCCTGGAAATGAGGAACCCTGGGCTGATGCATTTACAGATCTAGTCTAGTGTTTGTGAGGAAATTTAGTTTACCAACATAAGTTCTGTATAATTCTGATTGAGGGAATAACTCTCCTTCTGTATTGTTTAATTTCAAGTGAAGTAGAGGAGGTGTTGTGGCTTTAGTGGGGATTTTGAAGGGGAAATTATTTAAAAGATCTTTTGTAAATTTATGTTGAGAAAGTATGATGCCTTCATTAGCATGGATAACTTCCATCCATTTTTGGACTAAGATCAGAATATCATGCACATAGAGTGCCACAATTGTTAAATCTGAGCCTGACTTGTTTAGAAACAGACTAGGATCATTTTTTGGACTGTTGAAAGCCTTGTGCTTGTAATTCTATTTGAAGTTTAAAAAACCATTGCCTCGAGGCTTGTTTGAGACCATAGAGAGATTTATTCAGTTTGCACACTTTGTTATTTGGGTAAGGAATACCTTGTGGCACCTTCATGTAAACCTCCTCATGCAAATCTCCATGAAGAAAGGCATTATTAATATCAAGTTGATAGATAGGCCATGACTTATGGGCAGCAACAGCTAAAATACATCTTATTGTTGTCATTTTAATGACAGGGGAGAAGGTTTCTTCAAAATCAATCCCATATTGTTGAGTATACCCTTGAGCTACTAATCTAGCTTTACATATTTCTAATGACCCATCTGAATTAAGTTTTACTTTATAAACCCATTTACATCCAATGGATTTCTTATCCCAAGGGTAAATCAACAAGAGTCCATGTTTCTGTATTTTGTAGTGCTTGGACTTCCTTGTGCATAGCATCAATCCATTTAGGCTTTGTAGAGGCTTCTTTGTATGAAAGAGGTTCAGTTATAGACAAGGGAGAAGGATGATTGGCAGTATTGAAGGCCACCAGATTACACCAGTTTTTATCAATAGTAGGACAGTGATAGTCCTGAAGATAAGAGGGTGGATTTCTAACTCTAGATGGTCTGGTTCATGGAACAGAATCTGAAGTAATAGTGTGATGATCAGGATTGGGTGTTGAACTAGTGGTTTTTATAGAGTTGGAAGGATTGGAATCAGAAATGTCTTGAGGAAATGTGTCATCCCAATGAGTATTTGGTAAGGAAGGAGTAACAGTTGGAAGGAATATATCTTGTGATAAAGTAATGTTGTAATTGGGTTTATGAATATGAAAAGGAAAATGAGATTCAAGAAAAATAACATCTCTAGAAACAATTATTTGTATGTGTCTAGTTCTAAAACTTTGTACCCTTTTTGAGTAGAGGAATATCCAAGAAAAACAGAAGGTTTGGCTCTAGGGGATAATTTTGTTCTTTCTTGTTTAATTGTGGACACAAAACAAAGACATCCAAAACATTTCAAATGAGTTAATGAAGGTGGAGTAGAATGAAATTTTTCATAAGGAGTAATGTTTCCTAAAACAGACAAAGGGGTTCTATTAATCAAATAGGCTGCACATAAAACACTTTCTCCCCAAAAATGAGTTGGAATATTAGATTGGATGCATAAGGATCTTGTTATTTCCAATAAATGTCTATGTTTTCTTTCTACTACACCATTTTGTTGTGGAGTCTCTCTACAACTAGTTTGATTAATGATACCATGTTTTATGAAAAGAGATTTCATATTGCCTTTTATCAAATCTGGTGCATTATTTGTTCTTATGTTGAATTGGGTAGCCATATAAGATATAAAATTTTCAAAAATAAGGACAGAATTTGATTTGGATTTTAGAAGGTGAATCCAAGTAAATCTACTGTGATCATCAACAATAGTTAAAAAATGAGTACAACCATTATGAGTCTTTGTATGATATGGCCCCCATACATCTACATGAAGTAATTGAAAAGGAGAAGTGCTTTTAATAGAGCTAGAAGGAAAAGAACGTCTAGTTTGTCTTGCTGCAGGACAGACTTGACATATATTGTGTTTCAAACAATTATTAACATCACAAGAGAATGGTAAGTATTTGAATTGAGAAAAAGAAAGGTGGCCTAATCTTAAGTGCCACAATTTTGCATCAGCTAAAACAGAACTAAAGCAATGTTTAGAAGGTTCAGAGGAGGACAGAAGCTGCTGATCTGCAAGGTACAACCCATCTTTTCCTTTACCAAATGGAATAGGAGGATTGTTCTGAATATGGTCCTGAATAAAACACTGAGAAGTGTCAAAATACACAGAACATTTAGCATCTTGACATAGCTTACTTACTGAAAGTAGGTTGAATTTAAACTAAGGGATGTGTAAAACATCATTTAAAGTAATTTGTGGGCTTAGAATAATTGTGCCAATATGAGAAATAGGAACTTTTCTACCATCAGGCATAGTAATAGCAGAATTTAAATGAGCCATAGCTTTGTGATTTGAAAATTTGCTTAGATCATTGCAAATATGATTTGATGCACCACTATCTATTACCCATGTAGTAGAGGCACGTGAAAATAGATAGGTTTTACCTGCTAAGTGAGCTTGAGCAGTATTATCTTGATGTTCAGTTGGTTGTCCTTTGCTGATGTATTCCCTTAAGCTTTCAAGTTGCTCAGATGTAAAGTCAGAAAAAGGACTCTTAGAACCAGTTTGTGTAGTAACTTGAATTTGTACAGTAACAACAGTCATTTTAGGAGGTTGAGATAGAAGAAAGCCTGGTGGATACAAGTAAGATTGGGATAGAATTTACTAATCTTATAATTATTTTTTATCAATTGATTCGTTTGCACCCCCTTAAATCGATTTCTTAACGTGTATGCAAAATAAATTAGTTCCATTAATGTATTAGTGAGGGAGTATGTGTATGTAATCACTTTTGATAAAAAAAAAAGTTATGTGATCCAATAATATTAGTTTGTTATGCTAATAAAATTATAAAAAAACCATTAAAATTTAAATAATGCGTTCATATTTAATCCCTCTAGCTATAAAGATAAACACATACATTAACTATTTAAAATGTAAATAATGCGTTCATATTTAATCCCTCTAGCTATAAAGATAAACACATCTATCTATCTATCTATAACTATTACTAAAACAAAAACCACTGACATCATCATTTGCCACGTGTCACCTTCACATTAAAAAAATTCCCTCCTAAACTTTTTTTGACTTTTCTTCTTCTTTTTTCTTTTTCAAAATTTTCTCTCTATTTATTGGTTTAATTTTTTTTTTTCTCAATATTGGTGCAATTGATTCATCTTAAATTTTCTAATATGATTTGAACTTAACTTTACTAAAACGTTCATAACTTAAGATTGTTGCACTAATTTTTGTAAAATCATGTTATAATATAAATGTATTATTAATATAGAAATGTAATATTTTTGTTAAGATTGTACATTTCCATGTGCAACCTTGCTACAGAATATAGTAGAAACTGCTAACAACAATAATATCTATTTCTCTATACATATGAAAATTGTTCGCTAATTTTTTTGTCAAAATTGTCCATGTTTATTGATTTTTAAACTTGATGGAAGAATAGGTTTTTTTTACATATTTTGAATAATTAAAAATTGAAATAGGATAGATTACACCACAATTTCTCTATAATGTTAGAACTAATCATAATATAATGTTGCACTCAATTACAAACTCACATTTCTTTATTCTTATAAAAAAAATAAATCATTGTATGAAATAATAGAATAAGAGAAAAAAAAATATAAATCTTGACACATTTTAACATTAGAATTGTGATAATAACCTTACATCCGTCATTATTTTTTTTCAACTATTATACTTTTGCTTGATTTCGACTTTTACTTACACAATATAGATTATCATTATTGAAACAAATTTCTCCAATTATTTTTTAAAAAACCGTGCATCGCACGGGTGCTAACCTAGTATATTAACTATTTATCACTCCAATCAACGAAACATTCTTAACTATATATATATATATATATATATATAAATACCATCAATAATGATAATGTGACAACAAAATAATAAACAAAATATCATTTCTTATTTACTGCTTGGTATAAAAGTATATATTTTTTAATATATATTTCAATTTTTAAAAGAAAGTGCATATAATTCATAAAATTATAAATATATCCGGTGCTTTTGCACCGATTCACTCCAAAACAAAACTTAATACATTCAAGTCCATTTCTTTCCATCCAATTCATCCCAAAACAAAAGGGAATCATATTTTTATTATTGCATCATCATCATCACCTACTTACATCACCATCTCCATCATGATCCTAAAATCTTTGCCCAAGTAAACCAATCTTCATCTCCACCATCCATCTTCATCTTTCCCATCATCTCCATAACAAAACCTCTCCCCAAGACAACACTTCTCCAAGCTTCCTCCACCTTTATTTTTGCCCAATCACCACATGAGTCTTGATTAATTTAATAACCTAATTCACCTATAAATACCCCTCGTGCTCTACTAATTTCATTTTTTTTTTTTGACAACAAGACCAAACTAGAAGATAGGAGGGCTAGCCCCATCTCTGAAGCACTTGAAGTTTCCTAACACCGAAACTTGAAAACAGACATGCAACAACGCATTCTGCCAGCAACTTTGGTCAATTCAAGTATAAAACAGAGGTCCGCCTGATTGACATCCCGCGCCCACACGGAAATATTACCTGAATGGGTGATCGAATGCTGATGGAGAGTCCAATTGTAGTCGTACAGGAAAGTCCCCATCTTCTGCTTAGAAAACAAGATCTGACATGCTGAAGTACACGGGGTACTCAAGACACTAATAACACCTGACATCTGATCGTCGCCATAATCCCCAAAACCGGGAGCAGGCTGATTGGAAGAGGACAGAGTCTGAAAGCTTCTAATCATGGAGTCACTTTCCTCCAAAGCAGTTACATTAGCAGCAGTAACGTCCCTGACCAAGTTGTCAAAAACTTCTCTGTTCCTCTGGATCCAAATTCCCCTCAAAATAGCCACAGAGTAGGCCTTCTCTGCTGAAGAGTTCAATAAGAGACGGGTCCAAATGGAAATGTTGGTTTGATTAAAAATAGAAATCTTGAATGAGACCTGACACAAACCAAACATCTCTGGCAAAATGACATTGATTAAAAACATGAAGAACGGACTCCGAGTGATCACCGAATCCCATATTGCGGCAGTAGGAGCAATATTGGTCAACAAGAATGCCACGCTTAAACAATTCTTCCTTTATTGGGAGGGCCCCGTTAAAGATTTTCCAAAGAAACACTTGTCAATCCTTGCTTATAGGAAGTTTCCAAGGGAAGTCTTTCCAATTATGCGACCTAGGCATATTCAGTGTCCCCAAGGAAGCTTCCATCTCCTTATGAAGGACACTATACCCGTCCTGGACCGTGTAGCAACCAATGGGCGAGGAGGTCCAAACCAAGCAGTCCTGGGTTGCGCCTACAGAAGGCTACAAACACATAATCGCACGACATGTGTTAATTTCAAATAACCTCGGTATCCTATCTTGATTCCAACCCCCATCACTGCTCATAAGGGTACTCACGTTTTCATTACCAGTGCACAAAATCGAAGGATCTTGGTCAACCTTGCGAGTAGGACAAACACCATCCACCCAAGTTTGATTAATTCTGGCTAAATTACCATTCCCAACGTGCCAAGAGCTTCCCACCTTAATCACCCCCAGACCCCAACAAATGCCTTTCCAGCCCCAAGACCCAACCTTCCTGTGTTGCCAGTTACCCTCATAGAAAGTTTCAGTGCTGAGCTTATACTTAGTACCGTAAACCTTTGAGAGAAGAGAATACGGATTCTGTATTATACGCCACCCTTGCTTAGCAAGAAGAGCTTTGTTAAGAAAACCGACATCTCTTATTCCTAGACCCCCATCCTTTTTAGGGCGAGAAATCCGGGACCCACTACGCCAGTGGATACCTTTGGCCCCAATCCCGCAACCCTTCCACCAGAATCTCCGGATTAAACTATTCATTTTGTCGACAACTGATTTAGGGATTCGGAAAACCGAAAGGACATGAGTCGCCAAATTCCCAAGGACAAAATTTATTAGAGAAAGACGACCAGCAACACTAAGAAACAGATTATTCCAGCTAGATAAGCGATCTTCCAGCTTCTTGATCAGGGAACCAAAAACTTCCTTCTTACTTTGACTAAAATCCGTTGGTACCCCCAAATAAACCCCCAAGTCTGTAACAACCGGCATACCGAGAATCTCGGAGGAATTCAAAAGAAAGTCACCCTGAGTATTAGGACTTAGAAGAATGGCGCACTTTTGAAGATTAATTTTCTGGCCAAACGCCATACAGAACAAATTGATGTCATCCCTTAAAGTAGTACAAGATTGTAAATTAGCATGGAAGAAGAAACAAGCGTCATCCACGAAGAAAAGATGTGAGATAGGTTCCACCTCCCGTGCAACCTTAATACCTTTAAAGGACCCAACACTTTCACACTGAAGAAGGTGGCTAGAGAATGTCTCCATCACAAGCAGAAATAAGTACGGAGACAGAGGATCACCTTGACGAAGACCCCTAATAGGAGAGATAGATCGCCCAGGAATACCATTCAGAAGAGGAGAGTATCTAACCGAAGAAACACAGACCATGATCAGGCGAATGAGATGTGGAGGGAGGCCTACGTGAGAGAGAACTTTCTCAAGGAACTTCTAATTGATCCTGTCGTAGGCTTTACTAAGATCCGTCTTGATGGCAAATTTTGGAGAACGACTCTTTTTGGTGTTACGAATGTTTTCAATCAATTCATGGGCCACCAGGATATTGTCTGCCATCTGTCTACCCGGAACAAACGAATTTTGGATTTCTCCCACCAAACGAGGAATCACAGACCTGATTCTGTTGGCAATGCACTTGGAAACAATTTTGTAGATAACATTGCAGAGACTGATAGGTCGAAACTGGTCCAATCTAACACTAGAATTAACTTCAGGGATTAGAGCTATGTTTGTCCAACTAATCTCTCGTAACATTCGCCCTTCGTTTAAGCAATTTAAAACCGCGTCGGTAACATCTGGGCGGATAACTCCCCAGTTTCTTTGGAAAAAACCAGCCGGGGCACCATCCGGACCTGGAGACTTCCAGGGATCCATCGAAAAAAGGGCTCTTCTGACCTCCTTCTTCGAAAATGGCTGTGACAAGTTAGGCATGAGATCTTCTGGGATGCTCCTGTGGCAGTCCCTAAGAATACGAGCGGTCGCCTCCTCCCAAGCAGGACCCTTATCATCGACACAAACCGAAGCAAACAGACTAGAAAAATGATTGTGAACCATAGCTTGAATATTGTCCTCTGAGTCCACCCACTCTCTTGAGGCCGATTCTAGACCAGTAATTTTGTTGCGGGCTGATCGACCTTTGACCCAGTTAAAGAAGAATCGAGAAGTAGTGTTACCCTCTACCTTCCATTTCATCTTAGACTTATTAAGCCAATATAACGCCTGGGCTTTCGAGAATTCAAGAAGATCCTGGGAAGAAGAATAAAAAAGGGTGTCATCCTCCCCTAATTCAAGATTTATTTGACCCGCTGAGGTTGAAGAGACAAGATCGTCCCAGCATTAACCCCAATCCTCCCTCTTATCCAGGCTCCATCCCTTCATCCATCTTCTTGCACGTCGAAGCTTCTGAGTGACGCGGAACATAGGAGAACCTTGGATGACAGAAGTCCACTCCTCTCGTAGAGAATTTAGACATACCGGGTGCTGTAAACACCACCTATCCATTTTAAAAGACCTCCATGACAGTCGTTCATCATCCACCATGGAGAAGAAAATTGGGGCATGATCTGAAATCATGATTGGATAATGTTTCACTTTAGCTGCAGGGAACAAATTCAGGAAGGATTCCGAGGCGTAACCCTTATCAAGACGTTCGAAATCCTGTCCTTATTAGACCGACGTGAGATAACCAATCCCTAAAAACATTTCTTCCCGGAATATGATTGGAGGACCCCCCAAGTTTATCACTTAGAAGGTCGACTTGGTTAAAATTGCTTAGAATGACAAGTGGAAGTGGTTGATCTAAAACCCACTCTGTGAGGCTGTCCCAAACCAAATGTCTTAAGTTATGGACAGGTTCCCCATACAACAAAATCAAAATCCACTTATCATTAATAAGATCATTAACTTCACATACAGTAAAGTTAGTACAGGAAAATAAAACCTTAAACAACTCCTTTTACTTCCAGCTTAACCAAAGACCCCCACTAGCACCTACGGAGTCAATGGCAAACCAAAAATTGAAGCCAAGGCTACGAAACTTATTAAAAACCTTCCTACCATTACATTTAGTTTCCATTAAAAAAATAAAGTCAACTGCTTCCCTAGATACTAAAGTGCGCATATTTGGAATCACCGGGCTTTTTGGATCATTAAGCCCTCGGCAATTCCAACTGAGACCCTTAATGGGAGTGCGGATGATTGATTAGGGTCAATCACCGCAAACCCATCAGAATTAGGGAACACTTCAATTTGGGCCTGAAAGTGGACGTCATCGACCCTCTCGAACCATGGATGGCCCAGGAGCAAACTGATCCGCCACACCGGAGGTGCTTCCTTCCTCCCAACCTACCTTTCCTTTCTTCCACTTATGAAAGGCCCCTGATACTCCCTCTTCCTCTGAAGAGTCGAAACTAAGAGAACAAAGGTCCACGTCTGAAACCGCCTTACGCTTATCCCCACTTCTGCCCGGGACATGGCGACAGCGAGCTTTTGGTTTCTTAAACCTACCATGACGAACCTTACGACCCTTCCTATTCCTTGCACCTTTGGCCGAAAAAATAACCCCACTATCGGACATGGTATCACGAGGGGGACCCAAATCGTCAAGTAGAGGGAATGAGGTAATAGAAGCTTGAAGATCCTTGATGTTAAGTGTCGTGCCTCACCTAACCGTAGGTATTGTAGGGGCCGGGGAAGGCGGTTCTTCCTCTGGGTCATCCTCCTCCCACTCAATTGGAGAGTATTCACTATTGTCTTCCGGTAGTGGACCCCCCTGCATGGCCTCATGCATGCCAAATCCTCATGCCAGAGGTTGTTCCGGAGCAAGGATATCCATCGGGACTGCCACCAGACCAACACCAGCAGCAGCCTCAGACACCTCCGTCACTCTTGCGACGTTGGGGAAGTCAGTAGTCCCCATAAAGAGCTGACCATACCCGAGGTTTTCGTCCCTTTCCCTTGCTTCAACAGTCGAGCCAATAACTCGATCTTCAATAAAGAACTCCAAGATTCTGTTAACATTATGGGTAGGGTTGAAAGGACTTGGGAAATCGGGGAGAGGAGGATCAACAATAGGTTCAGGATCTACTGGAGCCAAATTAGGGCCTGCATGGCCGGTCCCTAGCTCAGAAGGTTGTGCCGCCACCACGGGCTGTCCTGGGTCTTCTATATCATCAGCCACTGTGAAGAGAGGGTTGAGCATAGGTCCTTGAAAGGGGGGGTTTTGTTGTACAAACGACTGACCGGGCATGATAATTCTTCGCCCACCATAAGACGTTCCTAAGTCAAAGTCCACCATTTGGTCCGAACCTAAAATCCGAGGAGACCCGGGGCTACCTCCCCCCAAAGACGAAGGTGGGAAGTCATGCTTCTCTCCGTCGGATACACCGCACGTAGATCGAGGTTGAACATGGTGAAGTTTGCATCTGTCTCCATCACAGCCACAACCCTTTGCATGTAACTCTCCATTTGCTTGGTGATGTCGGCTGAAATCTCATGCACACTTTTAGTTCATCTAGTAGCTTTATGACCTATTCAACCACATCTTGTACAATACTTGCACAAGTCCTCGTATCTAAACTGAATCCAAACCATCCTTTCTTGGTCGAGACATAAGAAGAACCTCGGGATTAGGGGTTCTCCTATGGTAACACTCACCGTTATCTTCAAATAATCATTGAGAGGAACACGTTCCGGTTCAAAATTAACGACATAAGGTTCCCCAAATATTAGGGCAGCCAAATCCGCCATTTGAGAGGTGAGGAACTCAAAGGGTAAACCACAAACTCTGACTATAAACTTAGCTGAGAGAAAACGTACCATATGTGGGATCATATTCGGTTCCCAAGCACGGAACACAATAAGAGCACCTTCGAAGACGGCCTTGGAGTAGTTGAGGATTTCCCAACGGTCTTGTTCATTGGCACAGTGGAGGATAAACAAGTCCCCCATCTTCATAACCCGGATTTGGCCCCTCTTGCGCCAACGAAGGTTCACAAATTCTTGAACATGGGAAGCTCCCAAACTCTGGTAGTCGATGAAGACCCCAAGGACACAGCTACCCTAAAACTGACGGCTACTGGACACCGTTTGGTGACTTAATTCGAAGACCGGACCCTGTCTTGAGGGTCTCCAAGAAAGCTCCATGAAGAGATAGGAAGCAAGAAAAATAAACAGAAAAGAGAAGAGGAAAAAGGCAAGGGGGATGAAGAGGATTGAGAAGAAGAAACCAACTTAAATGGAAGAAGAAGAAGAAAAAATCATAAAAAGACGTTGGTAATGCAGAAGAAAAAGAAAGCAAGAAGGATGAATGGAAGGTAGGGGATCAGAAAAGAGGAATAATGGAGATATGGGGAACATGCAAAGTAGAGATTAAAAAGAAAATAAAAATAGAAATGAAATGGGTAAAAAAGAGAAGTGGCAAAGGAAGAAAGGGTGCCTCCCAAAAAACCTTTGGACCAGCTGTCAAGTGTCAAGGGGGAGGGGAAACGTCTGAAATGGAAGAAAGGAGGGGGCGGCAAAATGCTCCAATCCTCTAGCAAAGGAAGTAGAAAGATCTACTTCAGATATCAAGATCAGAAAGGAGGCTCAAGAAAAAGAGTACAAAACCAATGAGGGGATCAAAAAGCATGCATGAAATCATTAAATCTACAAACAATAGAGTAATAAATGAACTAAAGGAAGAAAGAGGATAGAGATGCCTTGGGACTGCTCCAATACCACTGGGAAACGAGTGCTCTTCAAAGAAGAGGGAAAGGCTCTCCAAACCTAGAGAGAAAGTAAGGCTCGCTCTCCAAACCTAGAGAGAAAATATATCCTACTAATTTCATTACTCACTTACATCTTCAATAATTCAATCACAAATCCATTCCAATTTCGTTCTCAAAGTTGTATTACTACTACTACTACTACTACTATTGGTAATGAGCAAGGATGATGATGATGATGATTGACCTTCCAAGGCGTAGAAATACACTTTCCTACTAATTCAATTCGCCCCTTATAGATCACCGGGTTACCACGAATGATTTAAAAACCTAAATTGATGAGAGGCTTCCAAACACCCAATGGAGGCCTAACATTAATCCTATCTTTTACTCTTTTTTTTAAAAAAAATTTATCTATATAACTACCCATCATACACAAAAACACAGATCATAAAAAGAAAAAAAACTTCAAAAAAACCTCCAACCACAGCTTCATGTTAATCCAACCATTTCTTTAAGTCTATATAAATATATTATTTTTCTTTTTTAAAAAAATACAAAAAAAACTTCCTCCGTAACATATTAGTGACAACAATTTATTTTGCACACGCTTTACGGTAATGTTTTAAGGGTGTAACTGAAAAATTAATCAAAATGGTTTTAATACAAGTAAGATTGGGATCAGTGGTTACTAATCTTATAATTGTTTTTTATCGATTTATTCGTTTGCACCCCCTTAAATCGATTTCTTAAAGTGTATGCAAAATAAATTAGTTCCATTAATGTATTAACGAGGGAGTATGTGTATGTAATCACTTTTGATAAAAAAAAAGAAGTTATGTGATCCAATAATATTAGTTTGTTATGCTAATAAAATTATAAAAAACCATTAAAATTTAAATAATGCGTTCATATTTAATCCCTCTAGCTATAAAGATAAACACATATATTAACTATTTATCACTCAAATCAACGTAACATTCTTAACCATATATAAATAAATACCATCAATAATGTTAATGTGACAACAAAATAATAAATAAAATATCACAAAATATCATTTCTTATCCACTGCTTGGTATAAAAGTATATATATTTTTTTTTCCTTCAAAAAAAAGTATATATTTTTTAATATATATTTCAATTTTTAAAAGAAAGAACATATAATTTATAAAATTATAAATATATCCGGTGCTTTTGCACCTATTCACTCCAAAACCCATAAAATTTAATACATTCCAGTCAATTTCTTTCCATCCAATTCATCCGAAAACAAAAGGGAATCATATTTTTATTATTGCATCATCATCATCATCATCATCACCTACTTACATCTCCATCATGATCCTAAAATCTTTGCCCAAGTAAACTAATCTTCATCTCCACCATACATCTTCATATTTCTCATCATCTCCATAACAAAACCTCTCCCCAAGACAATCCTTCTCCAAGCTTCCTCATCCACCGTCATTTTTTCCCAATCAACACTTCAGCCTTGATTAATTTAATCACCTAATTCACCTATAAATACCCCTCATGCTCTAGTAATTTCATTACTCACTTACATCTTCAATAGTTCAATCACAAATCCATTCTAATTTCGTTCTCAAAGTTGTATTACTACTACTACTACTACCACCACTACTACTACTACTACTACTACTACTGTTGGTAATGAGCAAGGATGATGATGATTGATTGACCCTCCAAGGCGTGGAAATACACTTTCCTACTAATTCAATTCGCCCCTTATAGATCAACATGTTACCATGAATGATTAGTGAGATACAACGGAGAACGAAACCTTATTTTCAAGCGATCTCAAGCATATAAAAACAAAAGGAATTTGCGTTTATTTTGTGTTTAAGCACACTTCACAAAATTAGCTAGAGATTACAAAGTGCTAGCAAGTTGAAGTGAGTATAAGAATTTCTGATTTCTTGTGATAACTCAAAAATGAACTAAGCCCCCTATTTATAGGCCAAGCATGGAAGAGAAATCAGCTTCAAAGCTGATTGAACTCCCCATTCAATCCTCATAAAATCAGAAATTATGGAGTTTAATGTTCATTAAACATCCATGAGGATTCCTTGCAACAATGCAAATCCTCCAACTTTTGATTTTAAACCTCATTAGTACTGAATTAAGTCAGTAATACAGCCATTAAACATGCATTGACACGTGTAAAGAATCCAAGTCAAAGTATCCAAAACGTCTTGAAAAACCACGAAGTTTTTCAGAAACAAATCGCGAGCCGCGACGAGCCGTTGCGAGTCGCGCCGTTGCGAGTCGCGACCTGGCTCTGTCGTGGGCTCGTGACTTCTTCCAGAAACTTTTCGCGAGTCGTGAGGTAGCCTCGCGACTCGTGAGGTACCTCTAGACTCGTAGTTTCTATTTTTCTTATACCCTTAGTTCATTGTTTAAGCCCATTTAGTCATAAATATTCCAACAACAACAACTACTACTATTTATCATTTTTTATTACTAATATTATTATTATTATTATTATTATTTTAATATTATTATTTTTCTATTAACATTATTTTTCATTAATATTACTATTGTTGTAATGACCCTGATTTTTATTGGTATTTTTGCCGATAATCTATGTGTATTGATGTGTATTTATGTATAGTTCAAATTTATTTTTGAACTATTTATTTTGTTTTTATGTGAATAATTGCGATTGAATTCGAATTATTTTATTTGCAGTTTTTATTATTTATGATAATTATTATTTAATTAATTAGAATTTTTATTATTTAATTTTCTAATTAATTATTTAATATTTTGGGCTAAATCGACTTATGCATGATTAATCATGTAATTTATGTAAATTAGCCCAATTGATCACGAAAGCCCAATTTAGGCCCATTTTCCTCCTTTGGCCGGTTTTCTAGTGGTGTGGCAAGGCTTGCCACTTGCCTTGTGTTCACACCTTAACTAACTCTATATATAGAAGAGTTAGTAAGGCTTTTGCTCATTTTTTCCATCATTTGCTCTTGCCATCAAATTCAAACACAAACTCCCTCTCCTTTGCTCTAGTTACACGCCATTTTTGGCTACTTTCACCATCAAATTATTCATCCATCTTTCTAATCCCAATCTTAAAGATTCAACTTCTATTGATCTTTAAGTACCTAAACACAATCCAAAACCCAATTATTCCAATCAAGATTGCTAGTTCGGGTTGGCTTTGGGTTTTTGTTCGTGTGGGTTGAACGTGTGGGTGTTCGAGTGAAGCCGTGTGGTGGCTCGTGTGAGAGGTCGTGCTGCAGTGATCGTGTTCACGTGGTGGTCGTGCTCGTGGCCGTGTGGACAGCTGTGCAGCAGAGGTGGTGCAACCGTGTGAGTGCCGTGTTGTGTGGTCGTGTGGATCGACTTTCCGGGCAGCTTTTGTGTTGAATTGGTGTGTTAATCTTCAATAAGGTAACATACTTTCTCAACTTTGTTGGAATACTATGATTATAGTATAGATTAAATGCATGTATGGTTTAATTGGTGAAGTTTAATCATGATTTTATGTATGGTGTTCAATCTGATTTTTATGTTGTTTTAATGATATTTTGATGATGGATATGATGATTTTATGATTGAATATATGATGTTTTATGATCATGATGAATGTATTAAAGTCTGATGAATTTTGGATAAGATTTGGTTGGAATTTTCGAGTATTAGATGATGTTATGCGTGTGATTGAGTGTGTTGGATGAGTTCTTGATTGAAGTTCTTGAATCTTGAATGAGTTCTTTATGAGTTCTTGATGAGTTCTTTGAGTTCTTGTTAAGTCTTGATGGGTTCTTGGTTGAATCTTTATAGTTAAAGAAAGTGGTCTAATAATTAAAGAAAGTTAAAGATTGAGTTGAATTTGGTTAAAGAATGGATTTTAAAGTAATGGATTAATGTTGGTTAGACTCAAGATCAAGGCGCAAAGGCAATCTTGAGAATAACTTCGTGTTTAACTGATTATTTTCGAGAATCAAGTGCAAAGGCAATTCTTGAATATAATTATGTTATGAATAAGTTGATTAAAATGATAAGAGATTTAATTAATGAATAGCTTGATTTCATTACTAGGCGCCTAATACATTGAGTAAGATTCATTGTTTTGGGTTAAGACGTTGCCCCTATTCCATCCGCGGTATTGGGATAGTTGGAGTCTTACTATGTTATCCTTTGAATTTCCAGTAAGATTGGTTTCACGGGACATGGATTTCCAGTAAGATTGGTTTCATGGGGTTTGGGAGTAAGATTCTCAATCCTAACATAGTAGAAAGTTCGGATGCCTAAGATGCGTTCGTACGAGCCTAGTCCGGTCTAGTATATGAATGATTGCGCCAAAGATAGTTTGGATAGGATGGTTGAGTCGAGTTCATGTTTTGGGATGTTCTCGCATGTTTTTGATTGATGATTTGATTATTTGATTTGTGTTATGTTCATGTGTATTCCCATTAGGGTGAGTCAGTTATGTTACTCGCCACTGATGGTGGACTGTTGTTTGTTTTACAGGTAATTCTGGTGACGAAGTACTTGCTTAGCTTTGGGTTGGGCGAGCGGCGTTTGTTTATGTGTTGGTTGTACTTTTATATTGTTGTTGTTTTATGTGATGGTGGACTTTCATACGTTGTTTTTGGACTCTGACGTGTGGTTGGAGTTACTCGTATTTTAGTATTTCTAGTTGACTTTTGGATTAGTAATGTACAAACTTGTGGGTATTTGTGCTTTTGATGTTCAATAATAATAATTTGAGGAATTAGTTTTTAATTCTTAGGTTATTTCGAGTTGTAGATATAACTATTCGACTCGTCGGTTTCTTCCGCGCCGATTTAAGCGAGTCGGGTCGTTACAATTGTTTTTATTACGATTATTTTATTTACTAACAAAAATTATTTTATTAAAATCATTTTGAAATTCTATTTATTAACTTATTTACAAATTATTAACTTACCCTTTTAAAAATGATCTACTTTATTCTATTTACTTATTTAAATAAAAAAAATTCCTCGAAGGTCGGCAAGAACGATTCATTGAAAGAAACAAACTTTTCTACTAACGACGGATTAAGGTAAGAAATATTGCTGGCACCTTTGAACTCTATGTTTAGTTAACGACTTTTACGATATCCTTGTTTACGTTTTTATTTATTGTTTTGATAACATTTATTGATAACACCCGGAGTCCATTTACAAATGTGATTATGGCCATTACGTTTAATTGTTTACCTTATTATTTATTTGCAACTAAGTTTACGATTTTATTCGTTTTCCGATTATCAAACGTTTTATGATTTCAAATATTATTTTAAAAGTACAAATTTTTTAATGGGTTTTTGACCTATGATTTACAAAATGGTGTTTTATTAACACATAAGACTAAAAGATATGAAACATGATAAATAAAAGTGAAAGATAAGGTTCTGGCAGTATTTTGTTATGTTACGTTATGTTATGGGGTACGAAGTATCCGGTTATGCCCGAAGTGAGTAACACCTGTTTATGTTTATATTTGCCAGAATCCTTGAGTCAAAATATGGAATAATATGAAGGGAAACTTAACCACGAAAACTTCATGTTTATCTTTTAAAAATGCTACTTTAAATTAAAGTTTTATGAAAGGTTTTTATACTATAATAAAGTATTTCTGTAAACGTTTTATGAAAGGTTATCATGCTATTCTAAATTACTTCTTATGAAATGTTTTACAAAAAGGTTTTACACTATTCTAAAATCTCCTCTCTATTTGCAAACAAAATGAATTGAAATGAATTTACGTTGTCAGGGTATTATGTTACTAGGCCTCGGCCCATGATGATATTGCTTTTTGGTTTTAGGTACCAAAGAGGAAAACAGGGCAAATTAATGTGAGGAAGATCAATGAAGTGGAATTTCTCCGTTTAGACAAGTGAACAACATTAGATAAAACTTGTGTTAAGCTCAAACTTTGGGATATTTTATGCGCCTTGTGTTTCTCAACTAAGAAACACAACATGTGATCCGCCGAAAAATTAGAATTCCGCTACTAATTAATCTAAATAAAATGGATTAGAAGTGGGCGAAGAAAGCGGCAGCGGGGTCGGAAAGGGGTGGGAGATCTCATCGGGGGGTGGCTGAGGTGGGAGAGGTGGCTTTTGGGGTGGGGGTGCCTGTGGTGGGGTTTTCAAGGGTTGGGGTTTCGGGGGTGGGGGATATTAGGGTGGGGGTTTCAGGGGTCGGTGAGGGTGGGGTGGGTGTTTCGGAGGTTGGAGGAGGTCGGGGGAGTGGTTTTGGTGGGTAGAGGAGGCAGTGGTGGGGGTTTCGGGCGGTTGAGGAGGCGGGGCTAGCGTTTCGGGGGTGAGGGAGGTTGGGGAAGGGGTTCCGGCGGATAGGGATTGCGGGGGCAGGGCGTGGGGGCGTCTAGTGGTGGGTGGGGGTGGTTTTGGGTGTTTTTTATTTTGATTTTGATTTTAATTTTGTTTTTTAATTTTTCTGATTTTAAAAAAATAAAAAATAAAAAAATTGATAATTTTAACCTGAATAGCAAGTTGAAGGTAAAATGGTACATTGGATACAAATGGGGTGCAAAGGTTGTATTATTCCATAATAATCAAAAGGTTGTATTATTCTTTACCAATCGGCCAAAGGTTGTATTATTAGAAGCAAAAAATCCTGAATAAATTTCCTTAAAAAAATTAATAAATATCAAAAAATAAAGGGGAGTGTTAAACTATTAAACGCAACCCAACATTACTAAATACTCCCTCCGATCCGTCAAAATGGAGCACTTATTTGTGGACAGCGGGAAAACTAACACAACCTAAATTTTCCCCATTTAATAATTTTTTTAAAAATAAATCGTTCTTCCCTCTTATTCTCTCTAAATACTCGTCATTTTTATTCTAAATTCTAACCCACTACAATGGCTTTAGTTTTCCCATTCTGAATTCATGTCGCTGAGTCTTGACCAAGTCACGATTATTAGTTCATTACCTCTACTTTTTGGATGTTTTACAATATTTCAGACAATTATACAATGGCAGAATTCGACCAACTTCATCCCAAACCCCTTCTCAATCCATTTTTGCAAGTATTTTCTAAATCAACATCCCATCCCCACCTCAGGTCTATTTTACCTATTTTAAATTTCTAACGCTTAGGGCGTGTTTTCTTCACTTTTTTTTATCAGGTCTCAAAACTTATCAGGTTGGAACAAGTCAGGTCAGGTCGGTCTAGGTGGATAGCTCATGCGCCCAAATGCTTTGAATGTGTTTTTTTTTAATAAATTCATGATTATTTTTTGCTGAAATCCAATTCAACAACTTCTCCATCAGGCAGAACATACACTTTTTGTGGACCAATGAGTATAGTTGTGTCACTCATGTTTTCTTAGCAAACCCTACTAGTGTTGTGATTGGTCCATTTCAGAGCCTTTTTCGACTTATTTTCACTTATCTTTCGGACCTTTTAGACTTATTTCGTTGGTTTTTAGTCTTTTAGTGTATAACTATCATAGCACCCGTACGATGCACGGCTTAGAAATCTTAATATTAACTTTATAAATAATAATGTAAAGATTTACATAATTCCTTAATTATGTGAAATATTTCATTTTTTATATAAAAAAATGAAGCTAATAGCCAAAGTCAGAGAAAGTACCAAAGTATATTATTTGTTATTAATTGAATAAATTACAAATGGATACAATGAGTATATATAGAAAGAATTAGAATGCACTAAGAGACTTATACAAGGAGAGCTAGTAGTCCAAAAAATATTAATAAAAATATCTAAATACAAAGTATTTACCAATCCCCCCCCCCCCCTCAAGTTGGAGGTGTAGGAGGCATATAAAGTTCCATCTTGGACTTTAGTTGATTGAAATGAGTGGAAGGTAAAGTCTTGGTCATCATATCTGCTAGCTGCATTGAAGTGGGTAGGTAGCTGATATGTATGAGGCCTTCTAATACCTTGTCTCGAGTGAAGTGACAATCTAGTTCAATGTGCTTTGTACGCTCATGAAAAACAGGGTTTCTAGCAATTTGTAGAGCTGATTGGTTGTCACAATGAAGAGTGACTGGTTTTAAATTACATATGCCAAGATCATCCAAGAGTCTAAGGACCCAAGTAACTTCAGAAGCAGCTGAAGAGGACCTGGAGATGGTGTTTGTTTCTTGGATTTCCAGAAATTGGAGAATTGCCAAGTAGAAGAAGATATCCTGTAATTGATCTCCTTGAATCAGGGCATGAGGCCCAATCAGAGTCAGAAAAGGCTTGAAGAGTTAAGTGATCAGTAGCTTTGAGTAGGTATTCCTTGGCCAGCTGTATGTTGTAGAAAAGCCAAAGTATGTAGCAGTGCCTGAAAATGAGGAACCCTGGGCTGATGCATATACTGGGAAAGAGCTTGGACAGCAAATGACAGATCTAGTCTAGTGTTTGTGAGGAAATTTAGTTTACCAACATAAGTTCTGTATAATTCTGATTGAGGGAATAACTCTCCTTCTGTATTGTTTAATTTTAAGTGAAGTAGAAGAGGTGTTGTGGCTTTAGTGGGGATTTTGAAGGGGAAATTATTTAAAAGATCTTTTGTAAATTTATGTTGAGAAAGTATGATGCCTTCATTAGCATAGTTAACTTCCATCCCCAAAAAATAGTGCATCATACCTAAGTCCTTAATGCTGAATTTGTTATGTAGATGAGTTTTAAGAGCTTGAATTGTGTGGGGATTGTTTCCTGAGATCAGAATATCATCCACATAGATTGCCACAATTGTTAAATCTGAGCCTGACTTGTTTAGAAACAGACTAGGATCATTTTTGGACTGTTGAAAGCCTTGTGCTTGTAATTCTATTTGAAGTTTAAAAAACCATTGCCTCGAGGCTTCTTTGAGACCATAGAGAGATTTATTCAGTTTGCACACTTTGTTATTTAGGTAAGGAATACCTTGTGGCACCTTCATGTAAACCTCCTCATGCAAATCTCCATGAAGAAAGGCATTATTCATATCAAGTTGATAGATAGGCCATGACTTATGGGCAGCAACAGCTAAAATACATCTTATTGTTGTCATTTTAATGACAGGGGAGAAGGTTTCTTCAAAATCAATCCCATATTGTTGAGTATACCCTTGAGCTACTAATCTAGCTTTACATCTTTCTAATATCTGAATTTAGTTTTACTTTATAAACCCATTTACATCCAATGGATTTCTTACCCAAGGGTAAATCAACAAGAGTCCATGTTTCTGTATTTTGTAGTGCTTGGACTTCCTTGTGCATAGCATCAATCCATTCAGGCTTTGTAGAGGCTTCTTTTTATGAAAGAGGTTCAGTTATAGACAAGGGAGAAGGATGATTGGCAGTATTGAAGGCCACCAGATTACACCAGTTTTTATCAATAGTAGGACAGTGATAGTCCTGAAGATAAGAGGGTGGATTTCTGACTCTAGATGGTCTGGTTGCTGGAACAGAATATGAAGTAATAGTGTGATGATCAGGATTGAGTGTTGAACTAGTGGTTTTTATAGAGTTGGAAGGATTGGAATCAGAAATGTCTTGAGGAAATGTGTCATCCCAATGAGTATTTGGTAAGGAAGGAGTAACAGTTGGAAGGAATATATCTTGTGATAAAGTAATGTTGTAATTGGGTTTATGAATATGAAAAGGAAAATGAGATTCATGAAAAATAACATCTCTAGAAACAATTATTTTGTATGTGTCTAGTTCTAAAACTTTGTACCCTTTTTGAGTAGAGGAATATCTAAGAAAAACAGAAGGTTTGGCTCTAGGGGATAATTTTGTTCTTTCTTGTTTAATTGTGGACACAAAACAAATACATCCAAAACATTTCAAATGAGTTAATGAAGGTGGAGTAGAATGCAATTTTTCATAAGGAGTATTTATCCTAAAACAGACAAAGGGGTTCTATTAATCAAATAGGTTGCACATAAAACACTTTCTCCCCAAAAATGAGTTGGAATATTAGATTGGATGCATAAGGCTCTTGTTATTTCCAATAAATGTCTATGTTTTCTTTCTACTACACCATTTTGTTGTGGAGTCTCTCTACAACTAGTTTGATTAATGATACCATGTTTTATGAAAAGAGATTTCATATTGCCTTTTATCAAATCTGGTGCATTATTTGTTCTTATGTTGAATTGGGTAGCCACATAAGATATAAAATTTTCAAAAATAAGGACAGAATCTGATTTGGATTTTAGAAGATGAATCTAAGTAAATCTACTGTGATCATCAACAATAGTTAAAAAATGAGTACAACCATTATGAGTCTTTGTATGATATGGCCTCCATACATCTACATGAAGTAATTGAAAAGGAGAAGTGCTTTTAATAGAGCTAGAAGGAAAAGAAAGTCTAGTTTGTCTTGCTGCAGGACAGACTTGACATATATTGTGTTTCAAACAATTATTAACATCAAAAGAGAATGGCAAGTATTTGAATTGAGAAAAAGAAAGGTGGCCTAATCTTAAGTGCCACAATTTTGCATCAGCTAAAACAGAACTAAAGCAATGTTTAGAAGGTTCAGAGGAGGACAGAAGTTGCTGATCTGCAAGGTACAACCCATCTTTTCCTTTACCAAATGGAATAGGATGATTGTTCTGAATATGGTCCTGAATAAAACACTGAGAAGTGTCAAAATACATAGAACATTTAGCATCTTGGCATAGCTTACTTACTGAAAGTAGGTTGAATTTAAACTAAGGGATGTGTAAAACATCACTTAAAGTAATTTGTGGGCTTAGAATAATTGTGCCAATATGCGAAATAGGAACTTTTCTACCATCAGGGATAGTAATAGCATAATTTAAATGAGCCATAGCTTTGTGATTTGAAAATTTGTTTAGATCATTGCAAATATGATTTGAAGCACCACTATCTATTACCCATGTAGTAGAGGCACATGAAAATAGATAGGTTTTACCTGCTAAGTGAGCTTGAGCAATATTATCTTGATGTTCAGTTGGTTGTCCTTTGCTGATGTATTCCCTTAAGCTTTCAAGTTGCTCAGATGTAAAGTCAGAAAGAGGACTCTTAGAACCAGTTTGTGTAGTAACCTGAATTTGTACAGTAGCAACAGTCATTTTAGGAGGTTGGGATGCTTGAAAGCCTGGTGGATACCCATGGACTTTGAAACACCTATCATAGCTATGACCAGGGATTTTGCAATGGGTACAATAGTAGTTAGATCCTGGTTTCCTTGGAGCAGGTGCAGGGGATGCAGGACGATTTCCTTGCCAAGAACTTGGCCTTGGAGTAAAGGAATACCCAGGGGGCTTATTATTATAGCGTGAATTATCTGAATATTTTCTTGGGTTTTTCTAAGCTATGCCCTTGAGTTTATCGGTTTTCTAAGTTGTGCCCATGCTTTTTGAAACTTCTAAGTTATGCCCCTCAACTTAGGTTTTTTAATTAACAGTGCCCACTCCGTTAACTCAACATTACTAAATCCGTTAAAAGAAGTTGCATTTTGTGGGAGGGTAATTTCCCCTCTAAAATTCTAAGGTTTTTAGCTGATTTCCACCCTTTATAATTGATGTATTTTCCTAACATAAATGATGCATTGCCCTATAAATGATGCATTTCCATAAAATAAAGGGTGAAAATCAGCTAAAAGCCCTAGAATTTTAGAGTGGAAATTACCCTCCCATGAAATTCAACTCCTTTTAACGGATCTATTAACACTGAGATAACATAGTGGACACTGTTAATTAAAAAACCTAAGTTGAGGGGCATAGCTTAGAAGTTTCAAAAAGCATGGGCACAACTTAGAAAACCGAAAAACACAAGGGCATAGCTTAGAAAAACCCTATTTTCTTTTATCAGCATAAAATGCCATGGATTCCACAGCACTAGAGTTTTGAGTGGTTTCTTTGTGAGATTCCTCTTGAGTGAAAAATCGATATACTTCAGAAATCTATGGAAATGGCTTTGATCGGCTTCTAGGGTGTCGCGGCCCTAGTCGCCAAACAAATATACAATTTATTAAGACCTAACAAACTAACACGTAGTATTAGCGGGGTTAGGGTCGATCCACAAGGAACTAACACGGATTTAGTTGTAATCAAAATGATCCAAGGGTCTTTTTTTATTTTGAGAGAAATATGAAATTGAATCTAATCTAGAACAAATGAATTGAAAATAGAGCGAATTGAATTGGAATACTACACAAATTGAATATCAAATGACTAAAACTCCAAGGATTAGACTCGCTAATGTTATTTCAATCGGAGGAATTACAATCATTCAATTAACTCATGTTCGATTATCTCAATTGCAAAGTGAATATTCAAAAAGCATTAACGGACTCAATCCCAACACCCTCTCTCGATTAGGCGATAGGAAATTCTAGGATTGGCTAAATTAACCTCTCTTGATTAGTCAAGTTAGCAAAACCAAAATCGAGTTTGTCAAATCACTTTTATCAATTCACAATCCTAATCACTATCTCTAGCAATTAAGAAATTCTCATGGAAATCTTGAAAGCAATTATCAAAATCATCAACAATCACCAAACTCAACATGAACACTTCACTAAGATATCATGCTTAAGTTCAAGAATTTTAGAGAAAATACAATCAAGATTATTCAAACACAAAACTAATCCAATGATAAACCCCCTAAATCAATAACATCAAGTCATCCAATCCCTAGAAAAAGAACTACTAACTAATGATAGCCATTAAAACAAAACTCATGAATTTCAATTAAATCTATTCTATGAATACTAATTCTATTAAAACTAAAATGACAACAAGTATTAAGGAATTACAATCTAAACATCAATGAAAACAAAATAAAACCTGGATTGGAAATCAATGGAATCTTGAGAATCAATGGAGAACAAAAGAACTTGAAGAATTATTGCTAAACTACTTTAATTATTGAAAAACTAAAAATTCTTGAGAGAGTGTTTTTTTTACTTGAGAGCTTCTTGAATACAATCTAATAAATGTCTCAATCTCTCCATATCAGTGTTTAAAACAAAGCCTAAAACCCCCCAAAAACTAAACTCTAAACATTAAACAAAATACACCGCCAAAACAGGGCATTTCACGTGCTGCAGGTCGTGCACGGTCGTGCAGTAATAAGTTGCACGACCGTGCAACTTAGATGCACGGCCGTGCAATTGAACTTTGCACGGTAGTGGCGAAACGAAGGTCAAGTTGCACGATCGTGCAAGGTTTTCCTGCATGGTCGTGCACTCCAAAAAGGGCTCTCTGACCTCTGCACGAGCAACCTGCACGACCGTGCAGTAATAAACTGCACGATCGTGCTCAAAGGAAGGGTAGCTGCACGGTCGTGCAGATCTGCGCACTCAGTTTTCAAATGCTCATATCTCCTTCGTTGCTTAACGGAATTGAGAATATAATATACCAAATTAAATCTCTTGGAATAAGGAATCTTCTCTAAGTGGAATCACCTGAAAAAGACTTATAGAAAAAAATATATGATTCTTTGAATCAGCCTATATATGCAAGAGCACTTGAAATGCTTCCATTTTGACCCTAATTATTCAAGAAAACAAATAAAACACAACATTATTGAAGGAAACCAAGAAATAAGCTAATTCTATACTAAAAGACTAAAAACCAATGAAATAAAGTCTTGATGGCCCGAAAGACAAGTGAAACGAAGTCGGAAAATGGGTCCAAAATGGACCGATCAAAATCCCCCAAGCTTGCCTTTTGCTTGTCCTCAAGCAAAGAAAACTAAAGAAAAATGGAAACCAAAAGTCTAACTCACTTTCGTAGGAATCACGGTCACTTTTAGCACAAGTAACAAGCCCTTTAAACCCCAAAGTCGCCAAAGAGGACGAGTATGCTCTCGTAAGGGTTTCCAAAGAGTTTAACCCATAACTCTTACCAACAAAAATTAATCTAAATCTAAAAGAAAAGAAAAAAGATAAATAAACTAGTCTCTAGCCGAAATAGGAGAATGTGCATAAAAGAACACAAAGTTTGCTAATTCTACCAAACTTGGCATGCAAAGGACCTAAGAAATTGACCCCAAAAGGAAGGAAGAAAGAAAACTAAGAAAACTATGCACAACCTAATAGTCCTAAGCTAGTTCTACCAAACATACCTCAACCCAACCAAAGAGTTCAAATCCACCTAACTAGGAGTGTCTCATGATTCCGCGAAGGAACCGGAAAGAAAAAGGGAAAACAGATCCGTTGTGAATGGATCATTTATTTTGGAATTATCCCGATCACTCTCCTTGTTCGCCCGCTCAATATACTTGGCTAGTTTCCCAAATGACAAGGAGGACTCAACCCCGCATGGGTCGGAAGGACTTATTATGGATGTAACGTAAGGCTTGGGTAAGGGTGTGGAAAAATTTGGCTATGTGGTGGTGCCCTAAAGTGAAGTACAAAACACAAGGGATCACACTAAAACCAAAATACCGGGGATAAGCTCCCCCAAGCTTATTCAAAAAAACAAACTTACGCAAAATGGACCCAAAAAAATTCACAAGGTCCTAACAAAACAAAAATAAACACATTTTTTCTTTTTTTGAATTCCTTCCCCCCAAGCTTGAAGGACACAATGTCCTCATTGTGAGAAATGGAAGGAGGAAACTTTTGAAAATTCTGAATTTTGTTTTTGTTTTTTTTTTTTTGATTTTTTTTTTGAATTTTCTAATGGTTAAATTCATGTTTTCTCCTAGTAATGAAATGCTTCTTTTTTTGTTTTTTGTTTTTTGTTTTTTTTTTTATTTTTAATATTGAGACATCGCCTTTTTCACACTTAGTCGGCTTTTATTTCTCATGAAAATTCACAAATAAGAGAACTAAAGATGCTAAGACTTTACAATTCCAAAGCTCAATACCATACTAAGCAACACCAAGATCCCCTAACTTCACTTACCTAAAAGGGTGAAAGAAAAGTAAAGGAAATGGTTTGTAATGTGGCTCAAAGAAAGAAAGGCTCAAGCTCAAAGGGCTCCAAAGGTGAATATAAAAAACGAAAAACAAAAGCAACCACGGCAAAGAAAAAGCCTAATCGCAAAATGTGAAAAGAAAAAAAAAGTGAATGAAAAGGGAGAAAAATGAAATTAATTAAGAAATGAATGCCTTCGTCGTCCCCAAGGGTGGCTCGGTCACCTGAAACTCGGGAAATCCTAGACAAACTCTTGATCAGGGCTTAAAGGTAGAGGAAATAAGCGCCCAAAACTAACAATGCATGCAGAAGGCTACCTAAAATCCCCACCAAGGTGCAAATACTCCTAGTAGGCTTCAAATTCCCCAAAGGTTCAACCAATCTTACCAGTACCCCTAATCTAGAACACAGAAGTTTGTACAAGTTTTCAAAACCTCGCTAACTCCTAAAAGGTCAAAAGAAAAGCTCCTAAGCATGCCTTATTCACTAGAAAAAGAAAACAAAGGTTCAAATATGCACAAACTACACTCAACAAAGTCGGCTAATTAAGAAAAAGAAAAAGAAAAGAAAAGAAAAAGGGGAAAAAAGGAAGGAAAAGGGAAGGACAAAAAAAAAAAAGAAAAGAAAAAAAAGAAATCAAAATAAAAGAAAAGAAAAATAAGAAAAAAGAAACTAAAAATAAAAATACCAAAACCAAACTAGACAAGGCGGTACACAAGCATATGCAACTCAAATCTAGCATTCAAGCAACCAACAAAATAAAATCAAGGCCCCACGCCGTTGATATCCAATTTTCCTCAAATGGGCTTGAAAGCCAAAAATTAAAGCCATACATCCTCGAATATCATCTCCTCCTAAAACTAAACCTAAAACTATGCAAACAAGAAATAAAAAGGAGTAGGGTTTGGAGCAATCTCACCAAAGCAAGCTTCAAATTAAAACAATACAAACTCTAATTCCACATGCATTACCATCATCTATCCAATTGTGTTTCTCAATTGTCACACCTGCAAAAGAAGATAAACAAAGAACCAAACTCCAAAAACCAATCAAACACAGACAAAAAAAAAAGGGAAAAAAATGAAAGAAAAGAGGGGAAAGCCAAGGACAACTATTTACAAGGAGGATGGACGCCATCTAGTAAATAGCATCGCAGAGCTCGTAATAGCGTGTCATGGACATCGCCACTAAATCTAGAAGGCACCTCATAAGCAAAGAGAAGGAAATAAGGAAAATGACAATGGAATGTCATCCTTTAATTATGTGGGGGAGGGGGAACAAAATTAAAAGAAAAACAAAAACTAAAAGAGTTAAAATCAAAATCAAAATAAGAAAAAGAAGAAAAACTACAATTACAATACACTTTTGTCGCTATGGCATCAAGAGAAGAGTCATGAGGCTCAATAAGGGGTAAAGACCCATTAAATGGTGGACAACAAACATAAGGTAGAAGAAAAATGGGTGATGAAGGAGCTAGGACACACGGCCTAGGTGAGGTGGGGCAAGAACGAGACTCAATGTTAACATGAGGCTTAACATCATCATCCTTTAAAAGAGAATCTTGATACTCATGAATTTCCTCATCATCCTCAAAAAGAGGATTTAGAAACTCATGAATGGTACCATCATTCTTAAGGAGAGGATTTTCAAAATCATAACAAAACTCCTCATCCTCACTATCACTAGAGTCATCACTATGGGCTACGCCACCATCACATTCATTTAAAACCCTAAGAAAATCCTCTTCCTCCTCAATGGAAACATGGAGATTGGACGATTTAGGTGAAGAAAGAAAGCAAGGGGTAGTGGGCTCAAGAGGAGACGGAGATGCAAAAACGGGTTCAAAGGATTCGCCATAGTCCTTTAAAGCAACATCTACCTCCTCTTGAATCGGATTCCTCAAAGTAGGGCTTGAGCCATCCTTGCCACAACCACCCTCATGGTTAATTGTAAATCCTAGATCATCCATCTCATCCTCTAAGCAAGATTCTATTATCTCAAGTCTCTTTATTAGTTTACTTATTTGCTCAAAGATAACTCGCCTTCCCACTCCTCCTACTGGTAGACATTTGTGAACCTCAAAACATTTGTCAATCAAGTCATTATAGCTCTTTATCGCTTCAGGAGTACAAACAATTGTATTAACAAAGTTATAAGGCCTTAGATACTCATCAAGAAGGGAAGGGTCATAGCTAATTTCATCACTAGAAACATGAGAATCTTGCTTGTAATGCGTGCAATCATGTGAAGAATGAAAATTAGGATGCACATCACTACAATTAGGAGAAAAATGAGAAAATGAACCAAAGTTCGATTGAAATTGGCTAGAATGGGTACCCATATCCCATTCATAGGTGTCTTGGGCTAGCCAACAATAAAAATTCCAAGCATTACCTAAGGTCAAAGCTCGAAACTCACCGTTATGCATAGACTCAACAACATTCAAAGTAAAAGCATTCAAACCCGAATATATGACTTCACATATTTGCCACAAATCATAAGTGTGGTCAAATGGAAGTGAACCTTGAACACGATTAAAATACACCCAAAACGACTCACCTTCAAATTGAGGAATAAAGAAACTAGCCATTATGAAACCAAAAGCCAACAAAAATGCAAGCAACAATTATTAAGGGGAAAAAAATAATAAAAATTAAAAGAAAGAAAATTGGTCCGCTTGCACCATCCTTGTGTATTGAGGATGGATGGTGAAATTGGACTTTGTGGTTGGAAGTGCTAAAGAAGAGATTAGCACTGACAATCACAATTATTTGACAAAAAATACAAAAAAAAAAACAAATGAAATCAATAACTTGGATCAAAAAGTTCACAACCGAAACCGAAAAAAGTTCCCCGGCAACGGCGCCAAAATTTGATCGGCTTCTAGGGTGTCGCGGGCCTAGTCGCCAAACAAATATACAATTTATTAAGACCTAACGAACTAACACGTAGTATTATCGGGGTTAGGGTCGATCCACGAGGAACTAACACAGATTTAGTTGTAATCAAAATGATCCAAGGGTCTTTTTTTATTTTGAGAGAAATGTGAAATTGAATCTAATCTAGAACAAATGAATTGAAAATAGAGCGAATTGAATTGGAATACTACACAAATTGAATATCAAATGACTAAAACTCGAAGGATTAGACTCCCTAATGTTATTTCAATCGGAGGAATTACAATCATTGAATTAACTCATGTTCCATTATCTCAATTGCAAAGTGAATATTCAAAAAGCATTAACGGACTCAATCCCAGCACCCTCTCTCGATTAGGCGATACGAAATTCTAGGATTGGCTAAATTAACCTCTCTCGATTAGTCAAGTTAGCAAAACCAAAAATCGAGTTTGTCAAATCACTTTTATCAATTCACAATCCTAATCACTATCTCTAGCAATTAAGAAATTCTCATGGAAATCTTGAAAGCAATTATCAAAATCATCAACAATCACCAAACTCAACATGAACACTTCACCAAGATATCATGCTTAAGTTCAAGAATTTTAGAGAAAATACAATCAAGATTATTCAAACACAAAACTAATCCAATGATAAACCCCCTAAATCAATAACATCAAGTCATCTTATCCCTAGAAAAAGAACTACTCACTAATGATACCCATTAAAACAAAACTCATGAATTTCAATTAAATCTATTCTATGAATACTAATTCTATTAAAACTAAAATGACAACAATTATTAAGGAATTATAATCTAAACATCAATGAAAACAAAATAAAATCTGGATTGGAAATCAATGGAATCTTGAGAATCAATGGAGAACAAAAAAACTTGATCTGAAGAATTATTGCTAAACACTTTGATTATTGAAAAACTAAAAATTCTTGAGAGAGTGTTTTTTTTTACTTGAGAGCTTCTTGAATACAATCTAATGAATGTCTCAATCTCTCCATATTAGTGTCTAAACAAAGCCTAAAAACCCCCCAAAAACTAAACTCTAAACATTAAACAAAATACACGACCAAAACAGGGCATTTCACGTGCTGCAGGTCGTGCACGGTCGTGCACTAATAAGCTGCACGACCGTGCAACTTAGATGCACAACCGTGCAGCACTAAGCTGCATGACCGTGCAACTTAGTTCCACAACCGTGCAGTTGAACCTTGCACGGTCGTGGCGAAACGAAGGTCAATGCACGATCGTGCAAGGTTTGCCTGCACGGTTGTGCACTCCAAAAAGGGCTCTCTGACCTCTGCACGAGCAAGCTGCACGACCGTGCAATAATAAGCTGCAAGATCGTGCTCAAAGGAAGGGTAGCTGCACGGTCGTGCAGATCTGCGCACTCGGTCTTCAAATGCTCATATCTCCTTCGTTTCTTAGAGGAATTGAGCATATAATATACCAAATTAAATCTCTTGGAAAAAGCAACATTCTCCAAGTGGAATCACCTGAAAAAGAGTTATATAAAAAAAGATATGAGTCTTTAAATCAGCCTATATATGCAAGAGCACTTGAAATGCTTCCATTTTGACCCTAATTATTCAAGAAAAAAATAAAACACAACATTATTGAAGGAAACCATGAAATAAGCTAATTTTATACTAAAAGACTAAAAACCAATGAAATAAAGTCTAGATGGCCCGAAAGACAAGTGAAACGAAGCCGGAAAATGGGTCCAAAATGGACTGATCAGGCTTCATCATCAAAATATTTCCTCTAATGTTGGCAAAGATATCATTCAATTTCATCATGAATCGTACTACGGTTCTTGATTTTTCACGTTCAATGATTCTTTGAGTGAGATTAGATGTACATTTATTGCAGGTGCAGTAAGGGAGAGGATCAGCACCATCCAAATTGTCACAAATGGTTTTAAAATTGGTGTAAAATTCAGCTATACTCAAAGATTCTTGTGCTAAACCATTCAATTGTTTTTCTAGATTAAAGACTTATGTCATTGAAGTATCTCCATTTCGTTCAGCTAAATTGTTCCATATGTCCTTAGCAGATTTAAAGGATAGCACGCTTTTAGCAACTTTAGGTTCAAGATTATAAAGAATCCAAGCAATTACCAGGTTATTGCAGCGCTGCCAAGCATTATGTTCAGTAGTAGAATCCTCTGCAGGTTCGATACTGGTGCCATCAACAAAACCTATCGCCATTGATTTCTTCCATTCATGGAAGTTTTCGCCATTGAATTTGAATGACACCAGCTGAATTGCATTTGAATCCGAAGGATGAATGTAATATATGCTATTTGGGTCCTGATTTGGGGGTAGAGGATTGCTTACAGCCATTAGTGAGATCAGAGAAAGAAATTGAAGAAAATTAAAGAAGTAAAGGAAGGGAGAAATTCTGAGAAAAAGAAAGAAATTGCTGAAGAATTCAGAGGAAGAATTTGTGAATTTCAGATGAAGAATTCAGAAGATTGATTTCAGAGGAATAATCGAAAGTTTGTTTTTGCAGGCTCTGATACCATGAAGCTAATAGCCAAAGTCAGAGAAAGTACCAAAGTATATTATTTGTTATTCATTGAATAAATTACAAATGGATACAATGAGTATATATAGAAAGACTTAGAATACAATAAGAGACTTATACAAGGAGAGCTAGTAGTCCAAAACATATTAATAAAAATATCTAAATACAAAGTATTTACCAATAAAAAAATACAAGATTCAAATCTTAGTCATTACAATATTATCAATAATATAGTTGGAAATTAAAATCGTACTCTATCACTACACCCGCACATACAAGAAAGTAAGTGTGTGTTCATCCATGTGTTTTCAATCATAACAAAATATAAAAAAAAATTCACGTTCAAATTTTTAAAAGGTATTTTCTAACAAATTTTCCTAATATTAAATAAAACTTCATATAATTTGTTTATATTTCATAAAATTCAAAAGAAGTTTGTTTATACCCGTGATCATATAAGATAGATTGTTTTAAATAACACCGACTATTACATATGTTTCATAAAAAGTGGAAATTAAAAAAGTTCTTATCAACTGTCTACTCTGTTCTACTCTAGTAATTTTCCACCATTCACCCTATTCTTTTAGGAATTAATCGTGAATATATTTTGACATATAATTATTGCAAGGCATTTTTTTTTTGTAATACCCTAGGTTACTTTTTTAAGTGACAAGCCTTTTAATCTTCATCTTTACCAATATCTTACTAAAAACACAGTTTGCTCGACCCCATTTTATAAGTGGGTGGTTCATACTTGCTAACTCACATTTCCAATCACATATAATAACCTGCTAAAACTTTTGGTATTCATGGTTATGATTTAATATAAGTGCTCGTGTAATGATATAATATACAACTCTTACAAAATGATGATTGTAACAAATTTTTAAAAGATTAATGATATTTTTTAGTAACAAATCCAGTTCAATAATAGTTTTGCATAATATATATACTATAAAATCAAGATCAATGATAAATACGTAATAAAAGATTATCAAAGTTTTTCTTCAAATTATTGTAATATATGTATAAGAAAAAAAAATTGTGCGAAAAGTCAACGAAATCAACAACAAAAAATTTAGTGTAAGGTGGTATATTAAATTTAATATAAAATGCTCAAATTTTTTTAGTTAACATGAACAAATTTGGGGCAACTTTAAACAATTTATAAAAAAAAAAAAAAAACCTGAACCCGTAATGATAAATGTTAGTCATTAATTTTTTAAAGTATAGTTTGATATACAATAGTAAAATTACTTTTATATACATTATGAGTTTTTTTATCACAATTGATTAGGGGAAAATATAACTAAAATGTACATTATTTGTTGATTTTCCAATTATATTAGAATCCTAAGAAAAATTAATAAGTTAATATGTATATCCTTCAAATTATATTAAAAGTCGAGTAATGCATGTCAAAATAATAAACCAATCATGATACTTATTGCCCCTAAAAAAGTTGGGAAAATTATATTGTGAGAATATGTATTGGGAAATGGAAAGTTAAAATTGATTATAAGAATATGTAGTAAATGAATATATGATCAAAACAAAATTACAATTAAGATACAAGTATTATTTATAGTAATTAAATCACATAATAGTTCCAAAGGTATAAAATATTTTAAGATAGAATATATACAAATTGCTTTTTTTAGATTCAATGAAAAAGAGCGGGAATTTTTTTAATGAGAGCATGACACGTGGCAAGATGTTCTTTTGGTTGCTTCTCTTTTAATATATATAATGATGATATTGATTAGCTTATTTCATGGTTTCATTCAATAATGGTGTACTTTAGTTGTTTTCTTAAATAATTGGCAAAAATCAAAAAAATTCAAGTGCTTTTGTACAATGGTTTGATTCAATTACTCATATCCTTTTATCTACAACCTATTTTTAGGTGATTCTACTTGGATAAGATTATTTATTCGAAGAGCTTCAATTTGATATATTATACGCTCAATTCCGATAAGAAACAAAGACTATATGAACATCTGAAGACCAATAGCACAGATATGCACGATTGTATGTGCAACAGTACCCTGCACGGGCGTGCAACAACACTTTTTCGCGATTTCTTCTCTATTTTTTGCCGTGTAATTAACACTTATATTGAGTTTTCATGTACTTATAAAAAGCTTTTAGGCAATACTTAGGGTAGTATTAGGAGCTTCTCTCTCTACTTTCTCTCTCTAGATTAGAATAGATTAGGCTAGTTTTAGGCTTAAATTCATGAATTTCTCTTTGATTTTAAAGCCATCTACTCTTTTCAAGGTATTCAATCAATCTCTTTTGCTTTTACCCTTCTCGCTTTCATAGTGATATCAAACAAATAGTAAGGAGTAATACAGTTTGCCCCCTCCATTTGTTTCCAATTCATTATATTTACTAATCTCATACCAAACACCACTTAGTTCCTTTAATGAGTTAATCACTTGTTTAGTTGTTTGTTTATAGTGCCTCAGTTACATGAAAATGGATATGGATACGAATACGGATACGGGTACAGGAAAACGCTAACTCAAAAGTTAAAGATACGGGGGACACAAGTAGTTAATATTAAAAAATATATATTTCTATTTATTAAATTAATAGAAAAAAATATATAATGAAGAGGAAAATCATAACAATTAGTGAACACTTTTATTTTCAATTATTGCCACCAAAAATAATAATTTGTAAAAATCGAAAATGCTTTCTGCATTTATTACATTGTCATTCTAATTTGCAATTTAGCATTTCAGTTAATTATAAAAATGTTGAATAAAGGAGTAGATGATACAAATTACACATTTTTATTCCATAACTATCTCATTCAATGTTACAATTCCTTGTCTTCAATATCTACAACATCTACATCTACAATCTACATTCTACATCTACATCTACAACATAATAAAAAGGGACTAAGCAGTAACTGTTCATAGATGAACAGTAACGAACAGATGGCACAAGTTACTCCACGTCGCTCCCTCTACTTCATTTCGATTTCAATGACATCTTTAAACCTGGCTACACTCTGGGCAAATGGTTGTGCCTTTTAAAGGTGGAAAGATTTGTAAGGGATAATTGTAATAGATTGCGGTTATGCTATAGGGGACATATCCCGTGCTAGAGTACTGGATAAAGTCAAATAATAAAAAATGAACCAGAGATCTTGAATCTTAGTCATTCATTTATTCTATGCGGCAGACATCCAAAGGGATCTTAATAATCTTCCTGAACTCTCATTAATTATATTATACATAACTCTTGCTTGATAGTATCGATCGTACCTTCAATGCCTACAATCATCCGGCCATGTTACCCCCCTTTCGCTGGGTAATGCCTAATTCCTCACTGTTAGATGTTTATAAACATCTAACAGTGGCATTTTGGTAAATAAGTGGAACTTTTTAATGGTATTATTGTAAATAACTCAAACAATACTTATGGTAATGCCATTAAAAAGTTCAACTTATTTACCAAAATTCCAATAGTAAGGAATTAGGCAGTCCTCCCTTTCGCTTCACTTCGAACAGAAAAACCCACCATTTCTTATTTGCTTTGCTCTGCTCCTCCACCCCCCCCCCCCCGATTTGTCGAAAAAAACCTCCATCTTTTGTCCTCTCTGTTCAACTTTCTACTTCTCTTACTTCTATCTTCTCCTCTTCCCAGCTTTCTTTTTCGATGTCCTTTGATTTGCTAGGAACCAGTTTTCTCGTCATCCACAGACCACAAAAGCATAGGCTGAGTTGTAAGTTCCCCTGCAATTTTTTTTCTTCTATTTTTTGGCGATTTTATTATTAGTGCGACATATGGGACTATTGCCATTCCAAGTTCGATTGTTCTTTTTTCAATTTCTTTTTTTCATTTCCTTTTGGGTTGTTTGGGTTAGGGTTAGGGTTTCAAATTTGTTCGATTTTATTTCTATTTTGGGGTTTTCGTTGTTTGTATTAGGGTTTTAGATGGATTATTCTTTTTGGTGTTTTTTGTTTGGATTAAGGTAATTCATTATTCCTGCGCTTAATTTATTTATGCACTATTTGATTTTTTTTAATGGTTCTTGCAAATTGATATTTTTTTGGTGGGTCTTGCAGATTAATAATTTTGGATGGGTCTTGCACTCTTGCATATCGATTGATTCTCTACGTTTTAATTTTGCTTCAAATTTTTATTAGCGGGTATTTTAAAAACTCTATCATTTCAGTTAATATTTGTTCTATATGTGTAAAACTGTAAATTGGATTATTTACAATGTTGGCCCTTACAATCACACACTAAAATTAAAACTAAACCACCAACTCGTTATTTTTTTATGTCAGGGGCCGTTACTGACAATTTAAGGGCCCGGAGCGAAATAACAAATAAGGGTCCAATAGGTATGTATCGAAATAATGTAAAGTAAAGATTTTTTTTAGTTTTAATTTGTAACACATTAATTAGCTCATATAAATATAAATCATACTCCCTATATCACATTAAATTTTCTCTGATTTAGGGACGCATTGTTGATAATTATTTTAGGTTAAATGCGATAAAGATAATATGATGGAGGGGATATTTTGAACATATATGTTTTAAGGGTTTTGAGCTTAAATTTTAATAGCTATAGAAGGTGATACTTAATTAAAAAAATATACTCCTTACTAAGGGTATTCAAAAAGAATATAATATTAGTTAAGCAACCAATTAATTAAGGATTTGAAAAGAAAAAAAAAAGAATTAAGGGGTGTGTTTGGGAAGTAGCTTTTTGGCTTGCTTTTGGCTTTTGGTTTTTCAATATGATCAAATAAAAAAAAAATGTTTGGTTATAGGTTGCCTGAAAAACCTTTTTTTTTCCCAAAATGAAAAAGCTGTCTGGAGCAAGTTTTTTGGTTAGCTTTTGGCTTGTTGGCCCACAAAATATTAATTTTACCAAAAACTTTTCCAAACAGCTGACTTAAACAACCAATTTAAAAACAAATACATACAACCAATACTTCCAGCCTGTCAAACAAGCCAATTAAACTAGCTAAAAGCCAACAACCAATACTTTCTGATCTGATCTGAGTTATTATTATTTTGTGAAGGAATTTTTCTAATCTAATATGGTTTTTTTTCCAGATTTGATCAGAATTTTTCTGAATTTTTTTGTAAATAAGCACTAGAGTGATTAAATAAGTTGAACTGAACAGAGCATTAATGTAGTAAAAAATAGAAAAACTAGTAACAAAGAGATTGATCCAATGAATAAGGAAAAAAAATTGTAAGCAATAGAGTTCTACAAATTCATACTTTAATGTTAAAAAGGTAAAAAATAAAAAGTTGCTAGAAAGGGGATTTGATCCCCTACTACACTGCACAATAATGCTTTCATTGTCATGTAATTCCACGCACTAAGCCAAGTTACCTTGTTTAGTTTCATTTTTAATTAGTTTTATATATATCCCTTAGCTTATTACAAACAGCAAGGTACGTAAATAGGGCCCTTTGTAGCGTGGGCCCTGGGCGGTTGCCCTTCTTGCCCACCCCCAGGGCCGGGCCTGGTTTATGTAAAATTGTAAATTGGATTATTGTTGCTTGTTCTGCTAATTCGGTCTGGTAATACTCTGTACTTCTTACTTTTTAATTTTATAAATTTTAGAAAATTACACTAATTAATGTTGTTTGATGTGAATGTAGGTAGAGGTGGAAAACCTTGACATGATCCGCTAACTCGACACGAAATCGACCCGTTATTAACGGGTTTGGGTCGACGATGTCAACCCGTTTAAATGAAATGGGTTGACACGACACGACACATTTAATAAACGGGTCAGGTTAGGGTCAAGGGAGTTCAACCCGTTTAATTAAACGGGTCAACCTAACCCGACACGATTTTACTTAATTTTCAACTTTAGCGTGAAAAAACTACATAATCCACCAACACGACCCGAACTCGACACAAAATAAACGGGATTAGGTCAATGATTTCGACACGTTTAATATAAACGGGTTGACACGACACGACTCGTTTATTAAACGGGTCGGATTAGAGTTGAGGGGTGTGAAACCGTTTAATTAAATGACACGAGATGAACTCGACACGACACGACATGTTTCCCACCTCTAAATGTAGGTAACAACAATTCAAAGGAAAGACAAAAATAACAAAAATTCAAAGTTGAGAATCGAATTTCTCTGTACTGCATTTTTTTTTATTTGTTCATTTTTTACACATGAAATTTTAATTATTGGCATGCAATGATGGTGTGCTTAAGTAGAGATCACGAACGAACAAACTGAAAGTCTTGAGATCAAATAGTAGTAGGATGTTAAGAGCTTGAGGCGCCATTTTAGCAATGCTGACGCAGAGGAAGCCACCGAAACAAATTCTATTGCGGTATGATCTCGCATTCTGTTCTTTGATTTACTAAAAATCCCCCAACTTAAGGTGCGTTCTCTCCACCTTAAGAAAATAAGTTTCAGGTTTAATAAATTCAGATAAGTTCCAATAAGTTATATCAGGTTAATAAGTTTCAATAAGGTCTAATAAGTTGCAATAAGGTCCAATAAGGTCTAATAAGTTGTAATAAGGTCCAATAAGTTCCAACAATAAGGTCTAATAAGTTCCAATAAGGTTTAATAAGTTCCAATAAGGTTTAATAAGTTCAAATCAGGTCTAATAAGTTCTAATAAATTCCAATCAGGTCTAATAAGTTCCAATCAGGTCTAGGTTATTGTTTTTAATTATTGATTAAATAAAATTAATTAAATTAATAATTTCCTTAAAGCACTCTTACACAGCATAAACCAATTTTATTTTATCATTCTTGTTTTATAATTTTTTAGAGAAACCAATCAGAGTTAGATTGAATTAAACTATTTTTTTATATTATAAAATAAAACTTATTTATTTATTTTGGGTTTGATTTAATTTTGGTCCAAATTAAATTTTACCCATCCTCCATATTATTATTACTAATTTTGGTGCAAATTAAAATTTACCGATCCTCCATATTATTATTATTCAATCCGTTTTAGTTTGTTAATTTTACTACAAGTGAATTAAGAAAAATTAAATATGTAGATAAGTTGTTATTGGAATTGATAATATTAATTAATAATGGTTTTGAAAAAAGATATACTAATTATTATTACCTTCTTGAACGTAATTCAACAATAAAAAAGAACATAGGTTCAAATGCATAGAATATTATTATTATTATTATTATTATTATTAATTTATTTTATTCAATCATATAAAATACGTTCTGATAAGAACTAATAAGTTCTAATAAGGTCTAATAAGTTAAATCAGGTCTGATAAGTTCAGATAAGTTCAGATAAGTTCAGGTCTAATAAGTTGAAGAGAACGCACCCTTAGTTTGAAACTGATAATATTATTCTGTTATTGTCACTATTTTAGTCATAAATCATGGAGAACCATAAATGGCTTCACATTATAAACAAATATTACCATACAAAAATGTGGGCTTAAGAGATTAAAAAAAGTTAAGAAAATGTTTTGCCAAAAAGGCAGATACAAATCAAAAGAGTAATGGCCATTGCACCTAGAAACATACAAATACAAGATCAAAAGCTAATGAATATGGTTTTAAAATAGTATCCTCAATAATTATAGACTTTAAATATCTTCAAAGATATCTTCAATTTCTAATGACACTCCCTTTATTACTTTTTCTCTGCCCCATTGGAGATTGACACATAGATTTAAGTGAACTTGGTTACTTTCCATTATAGTTGTGGCACATATATGGTAATAATACAACTTCTTATGTGCATTAATTGGAATAGGGGTATCAGTTCAGTTATGGTTGGACCCAAACGGTTCAGTTGACTTCAGTTTAGTTGACTTCAGTTAATCTTTCCCAAAATAACCAATTCGGTTTTAACTTTATCAGTTTCAGTTCCAACCCATTGCAGTTATTTTTATTTTCAGTTCAAATCAGTTACGTTACGATTGATCTTCGGCTTTACCCATACCATTTCAGTTGTTGTCAGTTCATTGTGAACGATTGATATAACAGTTCCGATTGTATTCAGTTTACGTTATGGTTGATCTTTGGTTTTACCCATACGATGTCAGTTGTTATCAGTTCATTGTGAACGGTTGATATAACAATTCCCATTGTATTTAGTTTACATTATGGTTGTTCTTCGGTTTTACTCATGCTATTTCAGTTGTTGTTAGTTCATTGTGAACGGTTGATATATCGGTTCTAGATGTATTGAATTTATTTTATGGAAAAATACGTTTATATCCATACGATTTTGGTTATTATCAGTCTATTGTAAATGATTATATTCAGTTACATTATGGTTATTTTCAGTTTTGCAAGGAAATCTGTAAAGGTTTTGTTCGAGTTAGATATTAAGTATTAATGGGTTTTACCCGAGTTTTCTCACGTTTGTTTCTCCAAATAATATGAGCCGATCGTATTCGTTTTAGCCGTTGAATTGTTTTGCATCACAATAGGTTAGTTAAGTTGAGGTGCACGTCATATCTCTTTTGAAATTGGTATGGTTGAAAACATCAATTAATTTTAAATTATTAATATGCTAAATTAAATTGATTTGAATAATCAATATATGAAAAGAACTATTTTATTCAATAATATATTATAAATAATGGTTTCGTGAAAAGAACAATTTGATTAAATATAGTTTAATTTGATACAAATAGATTTTGCCTAATGTCAGTTTAGTGTAGAGTGATTTTCAGTTAACCAACTGTTTAAAACAATTTTTTTTTTCCTCAGTTTGGTTCAATTAAGCAACAACTTAAAACTATTTATAAGTCATTTTGATTTAATTGATCAATAGTTAATTGCAGTTTTGTTAACTAACAAAATCAAACATTTTATAAATCATTGCGGTTCAGTTGATCAACAGTTAAAAACAATTCAATTAACTAACAAAACCATATAGGTTAAAATTAATCTCAGTTCAGTTATGATTCGGTTATGGTCAGTTAAAAACAATTTTATGTAGTCAACCTTTTCAGTTCAGTTGATTTCAGTTCATGATTTAGTTCAGTTGAGTGCAGTTCATTTTGTTTCAGTTGGACTTTCAGTTATCAGTCATTTGGTTATTGGTTCATTTCAGTTCAATCCATTCAGTTCAGTTCACGTTAGGTTAACAGTTAAACCAACAGTTCCTAACCAAACTGACAGCTCTAAATTGGATGCCAATGAACTTGGATACTTTCTATTATAATTGTTGCACAATTTTATTTTATTTTTTTTATCAATCCTGGAATTCTCACATTGATATTTGGTCTTACTGCTTCCAGATAAGATGTCGGTATTTGACAATGTTGGTGGTGGTAAGCTCAAATCTAAAGGAAGAATTTTGGATGTAAAGAGTGGAAGCATAAAGCAAAATAAGAAACAAAAAAAAAATACTATGATGAAGTTTAAGACTCAAATCACGAGGAGAATATTGATGGTTTGTTCATATACCATTTTTGAAGCATTTACTCTATTAGAGTAAGATTTCAATGAGTAAGATTTCAATGTTGTCCAATGAATATTGTATATAATGCTTAGTGATATTTTTTTATTCTTCCTTTCAGATACAATCAATAAGCAATCAATAAGTGAGAAATCTTTATAAAGAACCCTAAAAATGTGCATGAATTATTAGAGCTATGTATAAAGAACTCTAAATTTATATAAACCATCCTTTACCATCGTTATTTTTCTTTAACAAAACATTTATTACAAGAATTTCATGATAAATTAATCATGCATTCTCAAATTTTTGTTTTCATTAATCAAATTAAGAATCACCAAATTCCTCCACTTCATTGATCCGATCTCCTTAATTAATTGTGGGAACTGTCAAAATATTTCATATTCAAATCTCAAACAAAATAATATTGATCAGAGTGATAATTCAACATAAATTTTCTGGATATTATATTTCATTGATATTTACACGGCAACTGCTATACACATTACAATTCAAACAAATTATTGATATTAGAGCGAAGAAGAAAAATCATGTTTGATTTTTGCTTGATAAGGTTGTCTTGTATGAATTTGATTTCAATTGGGGGATGTACTGCTTGTGGTATTGTGTTGCTAAGATGGGAGGAAAATGGACAAAAATGCTATAATAAAACCACATTGATCATTTACAAATTGAGCTAAATTTACTCACTTTCAAATCCACATTTCTCATTTACATAAATGAGAAAAAAATTATTTACTTCTAAACTTATATTGCTTATTTACAAAAAAAATGAGCAAAATTTTCGAAACCCATATTACTTATTCTGTACACTTTTAATTGCTCCAAAGTGTTTTTGGGGGTGGTTTTTAAGGAATGACATATTTGTGCACGGAAAATGGAGTACTTAAAAGTGGATGGAAGGAGTAATTTTTTTTGTCAATCAATTGATGCCCATTATAATTAGACTAGTTCTTTGTGCACGCAATGCGTGCGATAATCTTAAAATATTGTTAACATCAGTATCTTGACAATCTTAAAATAAGGTCCCACATAATTTTAAAAACTTATATATATATATATATATTTTAAATTTAATCTAATTTTTACATTTCGCTTATACAAAGTAACTATATTGCAAATTGAGTAAATAATTTATTTCTGTAAAAGATTTATTATTTATGAAAAAAATTTGAGTGTTAAGAGAATTTGAATAAATAAAATTTTACAATTAAATGGTAATTACGATTTTTAAGTTGTGATTACGTGTTTTAACAAAGGTTATTAATGATTCCAAAAATCAAATATTTTTATGGAAGATTTAACACAAATGACATAATTATGCCGATCATACTTTGTAATAAAGTGTTCCGCAATAAAGCCAAGACCACAATCACCACTTCTGGAGCATAAGTCAACTTTGAAAGGCCATCACTTTTTACACACTAATCATTTTAAGGCGATTCAAGTTCGGGGTTCAAGCACGTTCCGATAGCTTCGAAACTCCTGGCCATAAGCTAAATTTTGATAAGAAATGAAGGAGTTATGATGTTTTTAAAACTGGTTGTCAAGCTGTCCAGCGGCCGCTGAGACCACTCCAGCGCCCGCTGAGACCTCTCCAGCGCCCGCTGATATTTTCAATCGCCCGCTGAATTGGCCAAAACAGTCAGTAGTTCATTTTTTGGCTACAGCGCCCGCTGACTTTTTCCAAGCGCCTGCTGAGAAGGCCCTGTTCGTATCATTTAATCTGTTTTAGGTTTTTTCTCGTGATTTTTTTGGGGAACTATAAATAGCACCCTCCCCTCATTTAAGAAGCCAACTGAGGTTAGAGGCTCAAACTTAGGGTTATGTTAGTTTTAGAGCTTTGTTCTTCATTTCTCTTGTAATTTCTACTTCATTTTGTTCTTTATTTATGCAAAGTTCTTGATTTTTCTTCTCTACTTGCTTGTTCTTTATCTTCTTCAAGGTATTTTCTGGTTTTCTTTCTTTGTTATCTTTGTTTTAATAGCTTTGTTAATTGCTTTTGTTGTTCTTGTTAGTAATTGTTCTTGCTTGTCTTGTTGTAGTTAATTGTAATTTTTGTTTCCTTGCTTTCTAGTTGTTTATTTTAGTTGGTGTTCTTATTTTCTAGGTTTTTAGTTGTTTATGTTTGTTGCTCTTAGATTTTAGGTTTAGTTTATGTTATTAGTTTTAGTTTTAGTTTTAATTATAATTATTAGTTTAATTATGTTTTTATTAATTATGTGTGAGTAGTTAATTTCTAGGGTTTGAGTGAAACTTCTCAAATCCTCCATGTTTGTGGTTTAGTTGTTTCTTGGTTTTGGTTGTGATAATGTCGGTACCGAAGGTTCGGTGATGTTGAGTCTCGTGTCTAGCTAACATTAGATTCATAGAAGAATCCCCACCGAAGGACCGAAAGGTGAACGTGGGTGATGACTCCCTTCGCCCGATTGATGGAAGCACCACAAAAGTTGGGCCTTTGATCAAGGGAAAGTTACCGGTCTTCGTGATTTGTGCTTATGACTAGTTAGATGTTCCGCCACGAAAGTAGGTTTGTGTTTGTCTTCCCGGTCGTCACACTAGCTTGAAAGAGTAGTGTGATCTTAGAATGACCTCCCCTTATCCATGACCTAAGTCTAAGTTCGATTGAGTCACAATTCATGGTGGTATGAGTTGTGGATCTCTAACCCTAGTCCCTTTGAATTCTTGTTTCCATAGTGTAGCTTTAGTTAATTCCCGTAGTTCTCTCCGCCTCTCGCGACCATCCATTAACCTAGCTTGTTCGACGCTCATGCCTAGAATAGTGCAACGTACCTTCCCCGTGTTCGACACCCCCACTCTTACTACGACGGGGTTTTTATTTGGTGAGAAAATCCCTTCTATCAAATTGGCGCCGTTGCCGGGGAAGGCAATGCCATTAGTTTAGGTTGAGTAGAATGGTTCTAGGTCTTTCTTTTTCCTTATTTTTATTTTTGTGAATATTTAGGCCTTATGGCCACTTCTTTGATCGATCCCCAATATGAGCATGAACCGTTTTGGATGTATTATGATAGGATTGGAAGCTCTCTTCATCCTAATCATAATTTTGAAAAGTGGAATATATGTAATGTAATGTATGAGGGCTTGAATTATGAAACGAGAAACTGGGTTGAGTTTCTCTCTTATGGCGATTTCTTAGCATTAAACTTGGATAGAGCTTAGCTTTTATTCACGTGTCTAGCTAAGGAAACCTATGAGTGGGACATGACTACCCAACGGATACATGACTTTAGTAATGAGCCGAGCTTGTTTGTGGAGTATGGCTTTAATCATCTTCCGATTCATACCCCTACCTTGGATGTTGATCATCAATACTCACAAGAGCATGCTCTTGATGAGTTTTTACAAGGTGGTGGTGTGAATTCCGATGATTCATCGCATAATCTTCAAGTCGAGCCCGTTGTTTGCGACTTTAGTTATGATTTTGATCCCCCTCCTCTCGTTGTTATAGAACCCATCCAGACTCACATAGACGTTGATGTTTCATTGCAATGTCATGATGATGTCATATTGGATGAGGCCTTCTTAGTTAAGTCGAGTGAAGTTGACGAGGTCATTATTAATGTGGAGGATGTGGTTATACCACCTTCTCTTATTCCCTTTTTAGGAGGATTTAGCCTTGTTTATTCACATCCCATTCCCCTTCCATCCATGCTCATATCACCCCCATTCCAGGGCACCGTCTCTTGTCTTGACTCCAATGTTTCTCTTCCAGAAACCAAGGCAAGGGAAGTGTTTGGGGGTGGTCCTTCTCTTTTATTTGATTTTTGGTTTAGTAGTTTTTATATTGATTTACCTCCCTGTGGGTACTCACTCCCACATAAGCATTGGATGATGGTTTTCAAATCGCTCCCTTTGCTTTATTTGATCATTGCTTATGTGGTATTCAGTGAGTTGAGTGCCAGTGCATTTGATAAACTCTTACGAGCTTTGCGGGGCTATTTACTGAGTCCCGACGGTTGGTCCCGCTGGATGAATTTGACATATTTTTTCTTCTATGTCTTAGTCCCTGTGTCCAGCTCCTTGTCAAGCTTAAGACGTTAACCAAGCGCTTCTCGGGAGGCAACCCGTGTTCTTTTTTTTTATTTATTTTATTTTCTTTCCTTCTTTTATTTTTATTTTGTTTTTGAAGTTTGGTTTCTTTTCTTTCTTTTTGCAGGTTAAATGAATAAGCAACTCTCATGGACATGTATGGTACTAAAGCGCAAAACGGAGGTTATATGCTTATTTTATATCCTGTTTTGGTGAGATGATTCCAAATTCCCTTTCTTTTTTTTTCTTGTGTGCTTAATTAGTTGTAGGATTATTTTTAGGAGAAGATGATTGTTCGAGGATGTTTGGCTTTCAATTTTTGGCTTTTAAGCCCTAGAGGACATTTGGATATCGATGGCGTTGGGCCTCGATTTATTTATTTGTTTGATGCTTGGTTGCTTGATTGAGATTCATTCATGCTTTGATTTTATTTTCCTTCCTTTTGTTTAGTTTTTATTTCTTTTTTTCCTTTTTCCTTTTTCCTCTTCTTTTTCTTTTATTTTCTTTTCAAGGCAAAGTGTGTTTTTGTTTTGTTTGTAGTTTGGACTTGGTTCTTAATTTCTTGGACTTTGAATGCATTCCTTCCTAAGTGTTAGTGGTCCACATGGTTTGAGATGTTGGGGTTGATCTTCAAATACTACACGCTAGGTTTCAGAACTTTGGAGTTCATGAAACCTAATGTCTTGGCTTGTGGCACGATTGGCAAAGCTTTGCTAGCTAGTTGAAGCTCTTGAGGTAGTATTTGCAATTCACTACCCTTCATATGTGAGAAAATTGTCAAATCTTTCTAGCCTTCATCATTTTGTTTGAGTGGCAATAGGATCCTTGTCATAGTATAACTTGATCAAGAACTTGATTCATGACTTTCCGAGACTGTGACCGAGCTAATCTAGGGGAGGACGGAGGCATTCATTTCTTAGTTATTTTCCATTTTTGCCTTTTCTTTTAGCGTCTTGCTTCTTTTTACTTTTCTAGGTGTTTGTTTTACATTCATCCTTTGAAACCCTTTGAGCTTGGCCCTTCCTTTCTTCTAGCCACGTTACAAGCCTTGATTCCCATTGTTTTGTTTTGTACCCTTGAGGTGTAGTGAAGCAATTGGAGCGTCTTGGTTCGTATTTGTTTTGTAGTGTAAAATTTGTGAAGTAAGGAGTTCGCCCAATCGAAAGTGTGTTAATTTGTATGAATTAGAGTAAAAGCCGACCTAAGTTGTAAAAGAGGCAAGGTCATGTAAAAAAACGTATAAAAAAATTAATAAAAAAAGTTCAAAATTTAGAAATGCAATTGTTCCTTCCCTTTTCACAATGAGGGCATTGTGTCATTCAAGCTTGGGGGGATGAATAGTTCGAGAAAAAAAAGAAATTTTTTTATTAATTTGTTGTATAATTTTTTCTTTTTTTTCATATAGTTTTTTGAATAAGCTTGGGGGTTTTTAGTGTATCTGTGCGAATTTGAGGAGTTCGTTTGCTATTTGATGCTCATTTGTACTTATTGCTTCACTATTTAGGTTTGAGCACCACAAGCCAAATTGATTCCTACCCTATCCCTAGCCTTACATTACAACCCTAAAGCCCTCTCGATTCTAGATAGTTGAGTCCTTTTCAGTTGAGGAAGTCATGTTTCAATCATATTGAGCGGTTTGCTATGATGAGATGTCGAGTAGCCTAAATTGTTTCTCCTTTTTGTTTTTTTGACTCCTTCGTGGAGCTATGAGAAGCTAACTTTATGGGTGGAGGCGACACTAGCTTAGCATGTGGATGCTTGGTTGTTGAGCGAAAGGGGAATGTTCCTCCCTAGTTCTCCAATCTAGCATGTTTTATTTGACTATCCACCCTTGACATCTTTGAGCATGTTTTCCGTTAGTGCTTAGAAAGGTTCACATTCATTGATCCTCGGTCCTTTAAAAAGTCCAACTAGGTGTCTTTGTTTTATTTTGTTTCCTTTTATTTTCCTTTCTTTTTGTTTTTCTTTTCTTTTGTTTCTTGTGTACCTTTGCCTTGGTTTATTTTTTGAAAGAGTTATGGGTAGTTAAACTATTGGGAAACCCTTACGAGAGCAAACTCGTCCTCTTTGGCGACTTAGAGGTTTACATGGCTTGTTGCTTTTGCTAAAAGCAACCGTGATTCCTACGAAAGTGAGTTAGGATTTTATTTTTAAGTTTTTCATGTTGTATTTGCTTGAGGACAAGCAAAAGGCAAGCTTGGGGGAGTTTGATAGGTCCATTTTATGACCGATTTCCTGGTCTCTTTTAACTTGTTTTATGTTGTTTTTAGGCTTAGTTTTATTAGTTTTAGGCCTTTTTAGCTTAGTTTAGGTCTTAGTTGCGTTTTCGTTGAATAATGCCTTTTCTTGCCATTTTTGCTAATAATGGAGCACTTTTGCGTTACTAATGCCTTGCATGCATTCATGTAGGTATTTTGTGTGTTTTCAATCAATTCTTAAAAGCCGACAAGGGTCGTGAGAGGTCCCGAGAAGCTTTGGGAAGTGTTCCGCAATAAAGCCAAGACCACAATCACCACTTTTGGAGCATAGGTCAACTTTGAAAGGCCATAACTTTTTACATACTAATCATTTTAAGGCGATTCAAGTTGGAGGTTAAAGCTCGTTCCGATAGCTTTGAAACTCCTGGTCATAAGCTAAATTATGATAAGAAATGAAGGAGTTATGATGTTTTTAAAACTGGCTGTCAAGCTGTCCAGTGGCCGCTGAGACCACTCCAGCGCCCGCTGAGACCTCTCCAGCGCCCGCTGATATTTTCAAGCGCCCGCTGATATTTTCAAGCGCCCGCTGAATTGGCCAAAACAGTTAGTAACTCATTTTTTGGCTACAGCGCCCGCTGAGACCTCTCCAGCGCCCGCTGACTTTTTCCAAGCGCCTGCTGAGAAGGCCCTGTTCGTATCATTTAATCTGTTTTAGGTCTTTTCTCGTGATTTTTTTGGGGAACTATAAATAGCCCCCTCCCCTCATTTTAGAAGCCAGCTGAGGTTAGAGGCTCAAACTTAGGGTTAGGTTAGTTTTAGAGCTTTGTTCTTCATTTCTCTTGTAATTTCTACTTCATTTTGTTTTTTATTTATGCAAAATTCTTGATTTTTCTTCTCTACTTGCTTGTTCTTCATCTTCTTCAAGGTATTTTCTGGTTTACTTTCTTTGTTATCTTTGTTTTAATAGCTTTGTTAATTTCTTTTGTTGTTCTTGTTAGTAATTGTTCTTGCTTGTCTTGCTGTAGTTAATTGTAGTTTTTGTTTCTTTGCTTTCTAGTTCTTGATTTTAGTTGGTGTTCTTATTTTCTAGGTTTTTAGTTGTTATTGTTTGTTGCTCTTAGATTTTAGGTTTAGTTTATGTTATTAGTTTTAGTTTTAATTATAATTATTAGTTTAATTATGTTTTTATTAATTATGTGTGAGTAGTTAATTTCTAGGGTTTGAGTGAAACTTTTCAAATCCTCCATGTTTTTGGTTTAGTTGTTTCTTGGTTTTGGTTGTGATAATGTCGGTACCGAAGGTTTGGTGATGTTGAGTCTCGTGTCTAGCTAACATTAGATTCATAGAAGAATCCCCACCGAAGGTCCGAAAGGTGAACATGGATGATGACTACCTTCGCCCGATTGGTGGAAGCACCACGAAAGTTGGGCCTTCAATCAAGGGAAAGTTACCGGTCTTCGTGATTTGTGCTTATGACTAGTTAGATGTCCCGCCACGAAAGTAGGTTTGTGCTTGCCTTCCCGGTCGTCACACTAGCTTGAAAGAGTAGTGTGATCTTAGAATGACCTCCCCTTATCCATGACCTAAGTCTAAGTTCGATTGAGTCACAATTCATGGTGGTATGAGTTGTGTATCTCTAACCCTAGTCCCTTTTAATTCTTGTTTCCATAGTGTAGCTTTAGTTAATTCCCGTAGTTCTCTCCGCCTCTCGTGACCATCCATTGACCTAGCTTTTTCGACGCTCATGCCTAGACTAGTGCGACGTAGCTTCCCCGTGTTCGACACCCCCACTCTTACTACGACGGGGGTTTTTATTTGGTGAGAAAATCCCTTCTATCAATCTTCTTATTTTTGGGCCTTACTTAGGTAAGTGGGCCATTATTTTTGGCATTAACATTTGCCCCTCTAAAGGAGGAAAATTAGCATAATTTTTCCCCTTTTGTACAGTTTCTGTTTGATTAAGATAACCTGCTTCTGGAGGGAAAATAAGGAAAGTTTCCGAACTTTGATTAAGATAACCTGCTTCTCATATGCCATTATTTTTGGCATTAACATTTGCCCCCCTAATCATTTTCCAAAATCATTTCCCAAATCTTAGAGAGACGTTAGAGAGAGATCCTCTGGGCAAGAACTTCAAGACTTTGAACCTTTCTGTGGATTTTGGATTGAACTTCAGGATTGCGGCAAGAACTAAGTTGAATCTTTGATGAACTTTGGTTTGATCCGAAGTTGTTATTTGCAGGAAACCTTTCGACCTTACTTAACCCGAGTCGTCAATTCTTCAATCAGGTATTCGTTTCTTCCTCCTTCCCTTTCTTTGTGTTTTATCTTTTGCATTCGGCCTTCTAGTCCCAATAGTATGGCCGAATCTTCGAGTAGCAAGGAATCCAGGGTATCCGGACCCGTCTTCTCTTGGTCGAGCCCTAAGACCCATTCTCTAAATATTCCTCCCTTTGTACCTATGCAGGGTACTATGGCAAGGTTGAAGTAGACAATGCGATATAGCCCTTCTCCAGAGGATTCGGTTGGGACATCTAACTAGGAAGAATGTGAGGAAGGGACGACCGGTCTAGAACTTAAAAGTTCTGAGCGGCCAGAGGTCGAAATAACCGATTCCAAATTGGACGAGGAGGAGAGGCCTGACGTTCCTGGGTAATCTAGAAAGAGAGCGGATAAATTTTATGACCCGAGCATGTGTGGAATGCTAAAGGTCTGTCATGACTTATATGCTTCTAAATTGCTCCAAACAAGGGCGGCCTTCGTTCATTGTGAAGGTTTTGAGATTATCGTGTCAGAACCAGAGGCGACCGTGAGGGCATTACCTAAGAATGCTTTCCCAGTCTATGAAGCTGTGTTTGAGCTTGGGCTCCGTTTCCCTCTTCATCCCTTCATACTGGAGGTGTTAGAGGGGTATGAGCTCGGCATCTGGCAGCTCACTCCCAACTCCTGGGCGAATATTTTTGGTTACATGACCACCTGTAAACTGAAGGGTTATAGGATGTCCTTCGGCATTTTTTCTCATATGCACCATTTGAACAAAGCTGAAAACAGTTTTGATGCCTAGTATATCCTTAGCACCCGGCCTTCCTGTCAAATGACTGTTTCAAAGAATAACAAGTGGAGGAACTGGAGGAATAGGTTCCTCTACGTAACAACTGATGACGAGGATCTGGTCGAGAGGCTGAGCCGTATGAATACCGACCCCTATCTTTGTGGTCGTGACGTTGATTTGCCCCCAACCCATTATGAGGATGACGTGGTACTCAAAGGAGACCACTTTAAAACAAGAGTTGTTTATACAACTAGCAAAAAATGCCAGTTCCCGGGGCTTTGGGTTCCGGATTGGACATTTTTTAAGGACAATAACTTCTTGTCCGCAGCTGGCCTGAGCCAGGCCATTGATAGAGGTAGCTTGTAATTCTTTATTTCTCTGTGTTCTATCTTGCTTTTTAGCTAACTCTTCCCTATTTTTTTTAGAGAGAGCTATGTCGAAGCTCACTAAAGAGAAAACGGGAGATGCCACGGGCGAAGACTATCTCGACGAACTGTACCATGCCAAGGCTAAGGCTTGGGCAGAGAGGAAGGAAGAAGCAAAGGTACATATATATATATATTCTCTCTTTTTCTCTTTTTTTTGTGCGAAGTAGGTCGTTTTTTCTTTATGGTTTGCAATACCCCCCCCCCCTCACCCCATATTTTTTCCATTCGACAATTATATGGGCCGAGGAGACCGTTTTTAGGAAATTGCTTGCAACATCCCCCCTCGACCCTCATGGAAGTCGAGAGAAGTTGTTGTAATCAACACCAAGAAATTGCCCCACTCGGTCGTCATGTTTGCCGAGGGGGTCATATGTGGTAGGTTGTTTGTAGCAGCCTCCCTCGGCTCTTTTGGAAGCCGAGGGGGGGTGTTGTGAACAACTTCAAAATCTTGCCCCACTCGGCCACTATGTGTGCCGAGGGGGTCTTACATGGTAGGTTGTTTGCAGCAGCCCCCCTCGGCTCTTTTGGAGGCCGAGAAGGGGTGTTGTGAACAACTTCAAAATATTGCCCCACTCAGCCACTATGTGTGCCGAGTGGATCTTACATGGTAGGTTGTTTGCAGCTGCCCCCCTCGGCTCTTTTGGAGGCCGAGAGGGGGTGTTGTGAACAACTTCAAAATATTGCCCCACTCGGCCACTATATGTGCCGAGTGGATCTTACATGGTAGGTTGTTTGCAGCAGCCCTCCCTCGGCTCTTTTGGAGGCCGAGAGGGGGAGTGGTGAACAACTTCAAAATATTGTCCCACTCGGCCACTATGTGTGCCGAGTGGATTGTTGTTGCGCTTAGAAAACTTGCCTAATATGTGTAACTTTTGCAGGCAAGTGATGCCCCATCAAAGGGGAACAAGAGGAAGGGTGTCAGCTCTTCTGGCACCAAAAAGAAAGCTAAGACTCCCTTGCTTCCCGCTGATAAAGGGAAGCAGTCGATGACTCCTGAGGAGCTTAAGGAGTTGGAGACCAAGTTTACCCCCATTCTGGGGAAGGGGTCGACAGCTGCAATGTCGGTCTATCAACCAGGGGTTAAGAAGACCCCCGGCGTCATGGCTCCGCCAGATGTCTTAGCCAATCTTTCTCAGTCAGTTTCTAAGAATATCCCGCCATCCATCAGGGACACGGTGAAAAAAATGGTAGGTAAATACTACTCTCATCGCGTTAGAACCCTACGGTCTGTGTCAGGTAAAACTATCTCATCTTCACCTTCTCATCCAGACTCAATAGTGCTTCCCATTTCTGACCCTTGAGGAGGGCCTACTAATGAAGAGGCCGAGATCATGCCTGGCATCTCTTATCTTCCCGGCTACTCTGGGAAAGAAAAGCTTGACATTGTCCGAGGGGTGCTCAAGGGAGCTCCCAAGGAGGTAGCCCACAATATGAAGGGCTTTCATGATGGGCACATCATGCCATTTTATACAACTTGGCCGAGGTATGTTTTAAGTACTTGTTTCAGTTTTTCATCGTTGAGTTAACTTTTGTTCGAAGCTAATATTCTTATTTCAGGCCATGTTGAGACTGGACGGTGCCAGGCAGTGGCGCACTGCCATGGTAAACAAAGTTAAGCAGTCTAGGGTCGAGGTTAGTGAAATAAAAGATGTTGTTATGTTCACTACACTTCGACAAGACCAACTACCTGGTGCTACTGTGGCATCACAGGCCGACACCATCGTCAACCTCAAGGCCAAGTGTGCCAATCACCTGACCAAGATCAACGCCCTCATCGCCGAGCGCGATGAGTTGAAGAAGGAGAAGGAGCAGATGGAGAAGCAGGCTGAGAAGGCAAGCTCTTCTGCCAAAGCGGCCCTTACTGAGGCAGAGGCTCAGGTCACCCTGCTCCAGGCTGAAAAGAAGGAGTTAGAGGAAGAATTTTCCTCCTTCAAAAAGGGGTTGGTGCAAAAGATCTTAGAGGCCGAGCAGGCGTACAAGGACAAAGTGGCCGAGGCCTGGGAAGTGGCCTACGCAGGTTCGTCCTTTAGCCATCTCAGTCGTGCCATAGACAGGGTGGACATGAAGGGCTTGGCCGAGAAAGCTGGTCATTCCCCTCCTCCATACCCGTCTGATACTGAAGACGTAGGAGAAGAAGGGGAGGAAGAAGAAAACGAGGGCCAAGACAATGACGACGATGGTGCTGAGGTCTGATGAAATGAGATTAGTTTAGTTTTTAGTTTCTGTAGGCGGCTAGTCCGCCATACTTTGTAATAGTTAAACTTATCATGAATAAAACGAGTCTTTTCTTTCATCATCTCTCGACTTTTAAAATTATTTCAGCACTTTGAATTTACTTTTAGTAGTATATTATGCCCCTGAGCAATGCAGTCGGTTTACAAAGTCTGAGTGATTGCTCGACAATTTATCTTGGCAATTGTTCTTTGCCAAATAAGTTGGGGGGCAATCAATCATATACCTGATTGGCCTTAAACCGAGTGTATTGTTCAATGTGACATTTACGCATTTGGGGCTCGGCCCTACCTGGTCGAGTTATCTTTTGACTTGGGAAACAATTATGAAATTGTCCTTTATTAAGCCCGAAACAGTTTTCATCAAGAACTGTCACGTGGAATTCAATTCCAAAAATGGGTCTTTGTTTTGGGCCTAAAATAATAAAGCAAATTTTTAGGAGTTTTTTTTTTGCCTTTTAGTCACGGCAAGTGCTGAGCCTTGCCCATTTTGTATTGCACGCTACTTAATTTATGAAAGGCTTTATTTTATGGTTTATTTAAGTCGTTGCCAATTTGATTATTTGCATAATGGCTCAGCCTTAAATTACCGAGACCCCTGTTTGTTAATAACATAGATTTTTCGAATGGCTCGGCTAGTTCCGGCCGAAGCACCCCTTAGTGAATCATTTAAGATTTTCGAATGGCTCGGCCAGTTCCGGCCGAGGCACCCCTTAGTGAATCATTTTAGATTTACGAGTGACTCGGCTAATTTCAGCAGAGGCACCCTTTTTATGAAACACCTAGAAATGTATTAGGGGGCATGGGTGGCCACCCTTCATCCTCGTGAGACTGGTCACTATTGGCCCCTTTGTTGGGGGTCAATTAATGGGGAATGGGAACTTGGTGCTTAGATTAGCACCACAGGCATTTGGTCTTGTTACTATAAACAAAATGATGGACACTAGCCTTTAAAATATTCATTTTGAAAGTGATGGGGCCTTTTAGGACCTAGTCCTGCCCTTTTCATTAATATTGAATTTGATTACATTGTCTTTAACCGAGATCTTTCACTGAGATATTAAAAATAATACTTCCTCAGGTGATCCATATTCCATGAACGTGGCACAGCCGTTCCTTGCATTGTTTCAAGTCGGTATGTACCATCGTGCACTACTTCAGTGACTTTGTAGGGACCTTCCCAGGTTGGAGTAAGTTTACCCTCTTCATTGGCTCGGTCTTGTGCCTCCATCTTTCTGAGCACATAGTCGCCAATTCTCAATGGACGATTTTTGACCCTCTTGTTGTACTCCCGAGCCATCCTTAGTTTGTAGACCTCTTGTCTTAGCAAGGCATTGCCCCTTGTTTCTGGTAAAAAATCCAGATTCAACTTCATTGCTTCCAAATTTGCATTTTCGTCATAGAGCATGACTCGAAGAGTGGGCTCGTACATTTCGATGGGAAGTACCGCCTCTGCCCCATATACCAATCATGAAAGGGGTTTCGCCAGTTGAAGACTTACTTGTAGCTCGGATAGACCAAAGCACATTTGGAAGTTCATCTGCCCACAAAACCCTTAGCCTTTTCAAGCTTTTTCTTAATTCCATCCGAGATGGTTTTGTTGAAGGATTCAACTTGGCCATTAGTTTGGGGACGACCCACTGAGGCAAAGCAGTGTGCAATGCCATGGTCTCGTAAACAAATCTTAAGTTGAGGAGTCTCGAACTATGGACCATTATCAAACACCATAGCCTGTGGCACACCAAATCTTGTGATTATGTTTTTCCAGATGAAACACTTGACATCACTTGTCTTGATACCCTTGACTGCCTCGGCCTCAACCCATTTAGAGAAATAGTCGACTGCCACAAATACATAGCGTCGCTGGCCAGTTGCCGGAGTGTATGGGCCGAGGATGTCCATTCCCCATTTGGCAAAGGGAAGTGGACTAGTAATAGGGACCAGAGTATTGGAAGGGAGATGTATAAGCTTGGCAAACCTTTGGCATTTGTCGCACTTTCTTACTTTCCACATAGCATCCTCTTTCAGTGTGGGCCAATAGTAACCGGTCTGAATGGCCTTTTCCGCAAGGGCCCATCCCCCAATATGGGAACTGCACAAACCCTGATGTAAATCATCCAGTACTTCCTGTCCTTGTTCTGGCGTAATACACTTGAGGAATGGCTTGAAATAAGCCTTCTTATACAACTTTCCATTGAAGACTTCAAACCAAGCAGCCCTTCGCTCGGTAGCTTTTTCTTCTTTCTTATCGGCTCGCAAAATGCCATTCACCTTATAGTCTAGGATGGAATCCATCCACGTACTGCTTCGATCTAAAGTTAGGATTTCTTGTTCATCTATACTTCTTCTTTCCTTCACTTTCCAAAACACAGTCCGCGGGGTTTCATTGATTGCCGAGGAGGCCAGCTTAGACAATGCATCGACCTGGTTGTTGTCTGACCGAGGCACATGCTGAACGACTAACGTTTTGAGGGAAGCACTGACCTCTTTAATCAGTTGCAAATATTTTTTCATGGCTGGCTCTTGGGCTTCATAGTCCCCGTTGACCTGACTCGCCACAAGTTGTGAGTCGGACGAGGCCTCGATTTCATCTGCTCCTGCAGCGATGCACATCCTCAGCCCAGTAAGGTGTGCTTCGTACTCCGACTCATTGTTGGAGGCTTGAAACTTGAATCGGAGGGCATATTCATACACGTCACCCTCAGGCGAGATACACAAGATGCCAGCTCCACACCCGTTTTGAGTTCATGACCCATCAACGAACAACTTCCAACCATTGGAGCCAACACTAGCTTGGTCATTCGGCCTGGTCATTTCCACAAAAAAATCTGCAAGTGCTTGGCCTTTGATTGCTTTTCTAGGCTCAAAAGAGATGTCAAAAGCGTTGAGTTCCACCGCCCATTTTAACATTCGGCCGGAGGACTCTAACTTAGTGAAAGGTTGTTTCAATGGCTGATCAGTATAAACCACAAGAGGATGTGCCTTGAAATAAGGCCGGAGTTTCTTGGAATCCATATACAATGCGAGCCCAAACTTCTCTATGAGAGGATATCGTAGCTCGGCATTCCTCAGAATGTGGCTTACAAAGTAGACTGGGTGTTGGACACCCTCTCGAACGGCTACCAGAATCGCACTTAGATAAAATTCTGAAATAGCTAGGTACATATACAATACTTCGCCTGGGATAGGGCTTATCAGCCTAGGAAAAGTTTGCATATGCTCCTTTAGCTTGGTAAGGGCCAACTCGGCCTCTTCAGTCCATTCAAACTTGGACTTCTTCTTTATAGCATCAAAGAAGTAGTGACATTTATCCCCTGACCGGGACAGGAATCGGCCTAGAGCAGCCAAACATCCGGTCAGCTTTTGAGTTTCCTTGATCGTCCTAGGGGAAGCCATGTCACTTACCGCCTTCACTTTGTCAGGATTCGCCTCTATGCCCCGCTGATTAGTCATGAAACCTAGGAACTTGCCTGAGCCAACCCCGAAGATGCACTTCTTAGGGTTTAACTTCATGTTATATTTTCTAAGGAAGTCGAATGTTTCCCTTAGGTTGGCCAAGTGATCAACCGGCTCCTTGCTTTTGACGATTATGTCATCTATGTAAGCTTCCAGGTTTCGCCTTAACTGGTGTTGAAACACCATGTTTACCAACCTTTGAAAGGTGGTTGGGGCATTTTTTAAACCGAAAGGCATCACTGTATAGTAGTATAGACCCTGAGAAGTGATGAAGGTCGTTTTTTCTTGATCATCATGGTTCATTGGAATTTGATGGAAGCCTGAGTTGGCATCCATGAAACTCATGAGAGCGTGTCCTGCTGTGGAGTCGACCAATTGGTCAATCTTTGGTAAGGGGAATCCATCCTTGGGGCTAGCCCGATTCAAATCTGTGTAATCAGCACACATCCGCCAGCCCTTGTTAGGTTTGGGGACCAAGACAACATTGGCCACCCATTCAGGGTAGTAACAAGGGCGAATAAATCGAGCCTCCATAAGCTTTTTGACCTCCTCAGCTGCTGCTTTGTCCCAGAGTTCCCCGTGATTCATCTTTTTTTGTCTGACCAGCTTCATGCCTGGTAGAACATTCAATTCATGACATACAATGCTTGGGTCAATGCCCGGCATCTCTTGAACAGTGAAGGCGAATACATCCTGATATTCCCTTATGAGTGCTTCCAACATTCGGCTCTGATCTTCCTCCAAGGACGATCCTATTTGCACAACTCGTTCTGGTCGATCGACGTCGAGTATGACGTCACGAAATTCACCAACAGGCTGGGGCCGCAGCGCATCTAGGTTTGCTGACCCAATCATACAGGCTTCTTGGTGCGACCCCTCGATCTCTTTCTTCCTTCTCTTGGAGGATGGTGGGACCTTGTTTTGTTGGTCTAGTGTGGATGAGAACTTTATAGTGGTGAGATAGCAGTCTCGTGCAGTCTGCTGATCACCATATAACGCCCCCACACTCCCATCATTACATATGAACTTCATTAGCATGAGATGTGGGACAATAATGGCTTTTGATATGTTTAATGTTGTCGGCCTATGATGATATTATAGGCCGTCAGTTCCTTAACTACCAAGAACTTCACGAATATATGCCGTGGCATCTCCTTGTTCCCCATCCGGATAGGTAATGTGACAACGCCTACCGGGTGAATAACACCTCCTCTGAACCCTACAATGGGGTAGTTTATAGGCTGGAGTGCATTGTCTTGGGACCTCAGCTTCTCAAGGCAAGCAATGCAGATGATATCTGTTGAACTGCCAGTATCGATCAGGATCTCCTAACTTTCAAATTTGCTACCTTGAACTCGACAACCAATGGGTCGTCATGAGGGGTTTGGATGATTGGTCGATCCTTCTCACCAATCAACACCTCTGGTAACTTGTCTGCCTTTCCCTCGATATTCATGACCCGTGAGAGGCTACGAAGGTGATCCTTCGCACCCCTGATAGTCGGGCCCCCCGAGGCGAGCCCTCCCGAAATCATGGCCACTACTTCAGTCTTGTTGGCTTGGCCTATCATGTCCTTCACTTGCATGACAAGCAAATTCCTTAGGTCAACCATTACGTGTTTTAGTTGAGAGAGAGAGAGATCAGCTGATCCTCCTCAGGAAAATGGGCCTCGGCCTGACTCGCACATTGTGCGGTCTTCTCCCTTCGAGGAGGTCGGTCATGATTTGTTTCTCTCTCGTCTGACTCATGGTCGTTTTCGACCGTTACTATGGTACGTGGTCTTTGGAAATTCGGGAGTTTTTTCTCCTAAGTCTGCCATAGAACCGTGTCCTCCCCACAGACGGTGCCAAATGTTTTAGGATTTTTTGAAATTAAGGAGAGGACTAACACTTCTATGCTACAAACTTTTCCAAAGTAATAATAATAAATGCAGAAATAAACAATTAAATGTGCAAAAGATAATAATAACTCAAATAGCTGCTAATCAAGATTGATTAAGGTTAATTGACAATTACAAGTTATGTGTTGTCAAATCAGCATATATTGGGATGTGTGTTGCAATTATTATATTAATACTTTTATACAAGAATCTCCCTATTCCCTTTGGTAAACTATCAATGTGGGATGCATAGTTTTGTTCTATCTAGTTTGATGCTTTGGTTTAGCCTTTAGTGCTGAAGTTGGTCCTACCAGATGTCGTCACCATGTGGTGCCACGTGGCCCTATAATACCCTGTCACGTGGGCCGATAAGATGCTGCCACGCGGCCGTTGCTTTGAGGGCTTCTGTTGGGCTTCTTTCTTGGATCTTCTTATTTTTGGGCCTTACTTAGGTAAGTGGGCCATTATTTTTGGCATTAACAAGACTAATCGGTTTTTCTTTCCTAATCAAAAAAGAAGAAAACAATATGACGTCTTCAAAACTATGAGTCATTAATCTTTTCCATTGTACTCCTCATTTCGCAACTTATGATGTGTTTGATTCAAATTATTCAAACATTATAGTACTCCCTCCGTAACGAATTAGTAGCAACATTTGGACTAGCACGGACTCCTAGATGAAATAGGTTAATTGTGGTATTATGTGGTATGATGATAAAAGTAAGAGAGAGAAAAATAAGAGAAGGAAAAGTAAATGTGGTATTATGTGGTATGATGATAAAAGTGAGAGAAAAGTAAGTGAGGTATTATGTTTTTTTTTTTTTTTGCCAAAAAAAGAATTAAATGAAATTGGAAAAAATTGTTGCAAGTATTTTGTTACACCTAAAAAAGGAAATTGTTGCTAGTAATTCGTTACGAAGGGAGTACTTATTTTAGAAAGTTTAAATCAGATTCGAAAGTTGTTACAATGTTTACAAGATATTTATTAGTGTTAGAATATTCACAATACCAAATCCAAATATTCATCATTTAGTATTATAATGTTACCAACAACGTAGAATAGATTTACAATGTTCACATCACTATATATATTGCAATGTTCACGATTTTATATTGTAATGCTCACGACATCACTAAATATTAGATTTTTATTTGATGTAATATTCGCAAACTATAAGAGAAATATTTACAATACTAAATAAAATATTCATATTTTTAAAAAAAAATAAAAAAAATCATGACTTAGTATTAGAATGTCACATGCAACTTACGGTTGAAAATACTCATGGTAGTATATTGCAATATTCACGACATAAGAGACAACATATATTAGATTTTTATTTGGTGCAATGTTCATCATTTTGAACAAGAATATTCACCTGACCACTGTTCATCATTTTAAACAAAATGTTTACCGAGATCAATGTTTATCATTTTGAATAGGATGTTCACCAGGACCAATCTGTATAATTTCCCCGGTTCTCTTGCTACCGCGGGCTTCACGCAATCGATCGGATCATGTTCATCATTTTGTACAAGATGTTCATCGGCACCACAAATAGAGCTGCCTGGTCCCACATCAAGCCATTACTTATTACATTTTCGGTGAACAAATTTATAAAACTATTTTTTTTTTCGACTCACAACGCCTTTATTATTTCTACATAACATACTGCATAACAAATACATGTGTAATGCAACAGACCAAAGACCAAGTTACAAATGAAAAGGGAACACATTTATTTTCTACAACAGGGAATAAGAGTTCCCAAAGCAGTAGATGTAGTCTCCATTATTATATAGCGGAACTGACAAGCTGAAATCCTCAAAGTACTTGTACAGCTCTTCATACTTGTTCATCCCATAGTTCTTCAAGAGTTTTGTACCCAGCAGATGCCTCATCCACCAAGTCCTCGGCTTTAACAAATTTTTCCTACGTTAACAAAATAATATGCATTTAACATGAAAGTACATGACAGGGTTGACGAATTAGATGAGTGGCTCTACTTACCATCTCATAACCAAGAAGTCATGGAATCAAACTTCACCCCCCACCACCCCCCGCCCCCAAAACAAACACAAACACAAAAGTATTAGCAACCCGTTACCAGTCAACGAGCTATTAGATTCCTAAATTCTTTTTTAAAAACCAAAAAAAATAAATGACAGTAGATGATACTAGAGAAATCGCAATGCATTCTTTAAGATGAATCCACTAATAAACAAAATCATGTTAGTTATGGAATATCTTCATCCAAAATTTGCAAAGATGTGCTATGTACTAATTCAAGATGCAATGAAAGCAAACAGAGAACATCAAAATGGAGTACTTGCCTGTTTGATCTCTGAAAATTTGGAGAGCAAATTTTCTGGTATGGACCAATTATAAACATCCATGTTTTCCTTCAATCTTGCTTCATTTGAGGTTTTAGGCAATACACTGCAGCCCATTTGAAGCTCCCAACAAAGCGCTACTTGTGCAGGAGACTTCCCTAGTTCTTCTGCAATCTTATTGAGAATGGGATTGACAAGAAGCCCTTTCTTCTGTGCTTCAGGAAATTGAGAACCCAATGGTGAGTATGCCTAGGCAAAAATAAGTTTACGAGAAATTTATTAGAAGTAATATGCTTCGATGAACTGCAAATAGTAGCAACAAAACCTTAAACTAAACCCCACACCTGAAAAAAAAAAAAAAAACAAACAAAAAACAACAAACCAACACATGTATCAAGATTATCAACTCTAGGAGGGCTATTTGGGTTACCCACATTTGAAGGCATATCATATTATATAATCTTCAAATTAGAAAACTTACAGATAGATGTATGCTCTTTGATCTACAATACTCATGGAGCTTTACTTGTTGCCACATAGGATGACATTCAACTTGGTTTACAGCAGGCGGAATACGAGCAGCTTTCAAAAGGTCGTCTAGCTTCTTTGAAGAGAAATTACTAACTCCAATGGCTCGAACTTTACCTGCATCATAGAGAGCCTCCATTGCTTTCCATGTACTAGGAATGTCTGGTGGAAGGAATTTCTCAGGATTGTTACCACTTAACCCTTTTTTCTCCTTTACTGGCCAGTGGATCTTTGGACAACAATACCATATTCCCACCCAAAGAACGAATAGTTAATATCTATTCTACAAAAAACAAATGACAAATGAAAAAAAGCAATGATTTCCAAATAAATCAAGTAATAAGCAGACAACTTTAAAAGGTTTTTCTTGATCAAAACAAGTCACATACAAGATATAGGTCCAAATAGTCGAGCTGAAGGTCATTCAACGTTCTATCCAGTGCCTTTGGTACATCTTCTGGATCATGATCAAAGTTCCTGCATACTCAAGATAACAAAAGAGAACTATCAATAGAACTGAGGTTAACATCATCACAGACAAGGAGTATTATAAGTCACCTATTGAATTGAAGTTAAATTCCATCCATCATAAACATCTAACTTATCAACTTTATAGCATGCAGAATTCACGAATTTAAAGCATTTGTTTTAGTACTAACCAGAGTTTGGAAGTAATAAATAATTCCTCTCGCTTCACTATGCCTTCTTCAAATAACTCCTTTAAAACGATTCCAATCTAGTAAACAAAGAAAGCACAATGTTCTCAGTAAATTTCCTATAATTATCAATAATCACTTCTTTCAATTGGTTGCTGATATATCCATATATACTTCTTCCAATAATTTAACTCAATTTCATTTTATGGAAAAATAATTTGAAGGTTAGGAAAATTACTTCTAGTCAAATTAGATTTTGTAAATTACAACAAACTTATCCTTTGGAAAAAAAAAGGAAAAAAATATGGAGGTTCAAAGGGTAAGTCTCATTTTTTTTATTACCTGCTTTTCATTTCCATAGATATGAGCACAATCAATGTGTCGGTAGCCCAACTGCATTACAAAATAAAAGTGAGCCATTAGCAAAAGAGCAAAGAAGTTTTTTTTGTTGGTGATATTGAAAGGCTTAACGGTTGATATATACATAATCTTATATTCAAAAATACCAATACACAATTTGTCATCTGTGTGACGCAGTAAAAAACATAGCCCTAATTAAATATGCCTCCCCCCCCCCAAACACACTCAGAATCCTCTTAGCTTAAGCTTTCTAAATCAACACGCGTAAATAATTTATATCCTCATCCACTCCTCTAATATGATATTTTCTATGGAGCACATACAATCTTTCTTCAATTATAATTAATATATTATTAATGAATAAATAATCTTAAGCAAACTCCCATCAAGAAAAAATAAAATAAAAATCTTAAGCAAACTATCCCCCTTATATTTTATTCTTTAACCTTGCTTCAGTTTTATTTAGATTGTACATCTTTATCACATTCTCTATTTTTCAATTACTAATGTCTTTATTGATGGTGTTTTTTTAGTTAAATTTTTGGTTTTTTTTAATAGGAATAAAAGCTGAAACCTATGCTTTATGTTTAAAGCAAGTCTTTTCTTGTCATATTTATCTTCTTAAAAATTATTTAAAACCATTTTTTACTTTTTTTCCCCTAGAACATTCCACGATATAAATTATTTGCAATTTCTATCTGATCTCCTTCGTTTAATATTAAGTATTGTTCATGTTGATTTTAATGACTTCTTGTGTTCTTAGTTCCTTCCAATATCCAATTCCTATTAATCCTACACGTTAAAATTATTATTTAATTATTAAGATTCTAGAACTACACAATGTATCGCTCTACCATTGATCCAATGGTATTCTAGTGAGGATTCTCACAACTATTTTTATATATAATACTTAATAAAATTTGAAAAAAAATTGGCTGAAGGCCGCCGAAACTAATTATGATTAAGTAACCAAGACAAGAAGGCTAGCTCTGCAACTGCGAATATCTCATATTATGATATTATTATTAGGAAAAACTATGAGTAAATACCACTTAAAAGTGACTTTTTTAAAACAACTACCACCAATGTTTATAAATATAAAACAACCACAAAATTTTGAAAGTTTTATAAACCACTACCACTTAACGAAATAACTCAACATTCCATTAAGCAGGTCCAATTAAAAATTACTCTCTTAACCACCACAAAAACTATTGTCAACACCAAAACTACCATTGTCACCACCATTTTCGCGTCACCAACAACCACCATCAATCCATCATCAAACCCCCCCTAAACACCCTCCTATTCCACAACTAGCCCCTCTTCCTCCACAATCAACTGCCACCAACATGATAACCATGATCACATAGCGATCGAATTTCATGCTTTAAATTCAACAAATTGATTATAGCTTTTTAAACATTGATATAGGGGTTTGTTTGTTAGATTTGAATTGCATAATCAAGGTTTTGATTGTTATTTTAGTTTCGAAATCAAAGCATTTGGTACAAAACAATTAAAAACCCTAATTCTATTTGATCCCAAATCGATTCAGTTGTGTAGAGGTGGTGAGAGGTTCTGGTGGCAGTGGTACTGTTGCGTGCAGAGTTGGTGGTGATGCGAGGTGAAGCAGCAAAGTGGTAGATGGAGTAGTGGTGATGAGAGAGAAAGATCTGAGGAGGGAAAAAGAGAAGGAAGGGAGCCAATGAATATGCAACACGTGTCTTTATTAAGCTCCACATAATAGATCTGTTAACATTAAGTTGTAGCAGTTTACAAACTTTTCATTTTTTCCCTTCACCATATATTGGAGGAATAAATCCCTTTTAAAAGATCTGTCAAATATATGGTCAAGGGGTTTACGTTGTAGGGGTTCAAATCCTTGACCATATATTGGAGGAGCTTCAAGAAGTATGCTTCACTTAGGTTCAACTTTCACCCTTTTCACTTCTGTAACTTGTCAATTTCCAAAAGTAATTATGACTACACATTATGAGATCACATATTATTATCCAAAAGTAATTAAGCTGCTTCCGGTCATGACTGAGTAAAAACAGCATGGAATCCACAACAGGGCTCTAAAAATAAGCATAACTTGATATGAAATTGAAACAACTAATTGATTAACTTAACACACATTTTAAAACAACAACAAAACAATTCTGTTTATAAACAACAAATCTAGACCGAGCATGGCTTTAATCTACGGATACATATTTATGTCCTCCAAAAATAAAAACAGCATATGACCACTAACACCACCAATCAACACACTAGTAATAATGTCCTTGCATCTAAAGCCTCTTTGATTAATCAAATATGGAGTTTCCTGAACTTTAGTCTTTATATATAGGTCGAACTGATTATTCTTTACATGAAATTATTAACCCCCAGTCCCCCACATGAATTTAAATATTTAATAAACTCAAAATATCATTTTAAAGGTAAAGCAAACAAGGCTTAGGCAGCCAGCCCTAACATTTTATGGGCATCAAAGATATACTGTATACGAGTGTTTAAGATACATACTGAAATTCAGCTAAATTTAGGTCTTATAGCAAATTAGTTCAGGACCAGCTTAATTATATACTCCGTATGTGTTTGATAGATTCCCAAAGTTCAGCCTCCGCTTCTCAAAAACAAAACATTATAATCAAAGTGTCAAATTGCACGAATAATCAACAGTACTCGAAGAAAAATAGGTTTGATTGGAGATAATCATAAAACCAACATCACAAGGACAATTATTTCACATTTTAGGCTAATTACCAGTTTACCACAAATTGCTAGAAGCTGTAAATCCACATTTCTAAGTCCTTAAATTTACCAGAATTAAAAAACGATACCTAACAAATTGAACAAAAGAAATTATATGCTAAAAATTGAATGAATAAAATCAGAGAAATAGACAAAAACTCAAAAATAGAGACAAGGAGACAAACCTTGATGGCAGAAGCAACGATTAAAGGAGGAGCAGAGTACGTGCCCAAGCCAAGAGACGGAATTGTAGCGCCTGTATTCAACTGGAAACTTCGCATGTCTCGCTCCATTTGTTACAGATTCTGTGGCTAGTACTGTTTACTGATCAAATACGGAACCTTCAAGCCACACCCACCAAAAAACGAAAGCTCACTAGCTACAAACACTCGAAATCAAAAACCCACAACCCAATTTACCAAAATGATGGAGGACTGGACTGGACTGGACTGGAGGAGAGAAAGTAGGAAGGATATGTTGCGTGGCCTACCTTGATCGTGATATGTAGAATTGATCTTGGTTGTGTTGGATATATTTAGAGCATTAAGAATACACTCATGGTTATTTATCCTAATTTGTGTGGATTTGGTGAAATAATTTAGCAAAATAATGATATATGTACTATTACGAACTTATTACCAAGCTCGGAAAATTTTTTCGGTGAAAAATAAGCTAAGTTGTAAAACTTAGGTATGTGCATAAGTGTTCATGGACAGTAGCGTTTTGGATGTGCCCGCGTCAATTAACGCACCCGTGATGAAGAGAAGACGTGCAAGGAAAACAAGGTTGTCGCGCCCGCGCCATAGAGGCGTCGTGCCCGCACCGCGCCTCTAGTGTCGGGACCGTGACTTCTTGTTCCTGCGCGCCCGCGATAATTCTTCAGTCGTTGTTTTGAGTTAGCGGTTTTCTCGGTCAATGCACGTTGCTTGGTCATAGAAAGTGGTGTACGTGGTTTAATTTATGCATTTGTTGAGCATGTGATGAGTGGGTAGTTGTGTTTTGAATTATAAAACAACATATAATTCATTTCACTCTACACAATTGCAAAAGTTACAGAGTGTTCTTTCTCTCTCTAAAAAAGTTCATCTTCAACTTTCATCAAAATACTAAGTTACATTGGGTATTAGTCTTTAAAAGCCTGAGTAATACTGTTTCTTCGTTGTATCTCAAAAGCAGACATTCGTGATACCCGGGCTTTCGTTGGGTCGAAGTATTGCTTTTAGGATAGTGAGTACACGCCTCGAAGAGTTTCACAGATTGTTTCATTTTTGTGTCAAAAACTAATAGGAGGGATTTCTTACCAAATAAAAAACCCCCGTCGTAGTATGAGTGGGGGTGTCGAACACGGGGAAGGTACTTCGCACTAGCCTAGGCGTGAGCGTCGAACAAGCTAGGTTAAATAATGGTCGCGAGAGGCGAAGGGAACTAACTAAAACTACACTAACAAAACAAAAACAAAATGGACTAGGGTAAGAGATCCAGAACTCATACCACCACGAATTATGAATCAATCGAAACATAGACTTAGGTCGTGGATAAGGGGAGGTCGTTCTAAGATCGTACCACTCTTTCGAGCTAGTACGATGACCGGAAAGACATATACAACTCACTTTCGTGCAGCGACACATCTAACAAGTCCTAAGCACAAAATCACGAAGACCGGTAACTTTCCCTTGATCGAAGGCCCAACTTTCGTGGTGTTTCCATCAATCGGGCAAAGGAACTCATCACCCACGTTTACCTTTCGGACCTTCAGTGGGGATTCTTCAATGAATCCTATGCTAGCTAAACATATAACTCAACATTACCGAATCCTAAGGTACCGAAAAAATCACAACCAAGCCTAAAAATAACTAAACCACAATCATGGAGGAATGGAGAAGTTTCACTCAAACCCTAGAAATTAACTACTCACACATAATTAATAAAAACATAATTAAAACTAAAATTAAATACACAAATTAACCTAAAACTATGAACAACAAACTAACAATTAAAACCTTGAAAAATAAGAACAAGGAGGAAGATAAACTAATAACAAAACAACTAAACCAACAACAAACAACTACAACAAACCAAGCATAAACAACTAAATTAACAACAAATAACAACATAAACAACAAGAACTAGCAAAATAAGTACATAAAACAAGTAAGAAAGCAAGTAAATGAAAGCTATTAAATACCTTGAGATGGAGAACAAGAAGAAGAAGAAGAAGAACAAGAACTTTGCATAAATTAAGAAGAAAATGAAGTAGAAATTACAAGAGAAATGAAGAACAAAGCATTAAAACTAACCTAAACCCTAATTTGAGCTTCTAACATTAGCTGTCTTATGAAATGGGAAGAGGAGGGTATATATACAACCCCCAAAAATTCAGCCAAAACAAAAGAAAAGTAATAAAAAAAAACGCAGAAAAAGCACTTCAGCGGGCGCTGAGGCGATGACAGCGCCCGCTGAACCCTATAAACATAGGCCTGTAGGCTGGGAAGGAAAATGGCAGCGGGCGCTGAGTTGGGGTCAGCGGCCGCTGCTAGCCTTTGTGAAGCCAATGCCTCAATACAGGGGAGGGGACAGCGGGCGCTGAGTTGAGGTCAGCGGCCGCTGTCTTCACTTGGTGCTTGGGAGTGCTCTGGTAGCTTCAGGATTAGCGGCCGCTGGGAATCCATCAGCGGCCGCTGAAAGGCCTTCAAATTGCTTATGCCTTCAACCATGCCCAAATACATCTCAATGGAGGCCTTCTTTCCACATGCCATGGCATAAAGGACTCTGTGGCTTCCTCGAGGTTCCCGGCTCGCTTCCTCGGGTTCCGAAATAGACTCGGGACCTGCAAAAGGGGAAGAAAACGCAAAAACAAGGCAAAATAGAGGAAATCACATAGAAAAGGGGAAGGGGACTACAAGAGCAAAACTAAACTAAAAAGCCTAAAAACGCTAACGAAAGCTAAATAAAATAAGAAAATAAACTAATAAAAATTAAGAAAATAACTACCAAAATACCACTTATCAAACTCCCCCAAGTTTAGCTTTTGCTCGTCCCGAGAAAAACTTAAGCTAGAAGTGATGGAAGAGCTTGATGGGAGGTAAAACTAGAAAAGAAAACAAAACACTAATAATTCACACTAACTCATTTTCGTAGGAATCACGGTTGTTTTTAGCAAAAACAACAAGCCATTTAAACCTCAAAGTCGCCAAGGAAGACGAGTGTACTCTCGTAAGGGTTTCCAAAGAGTTTAACCCATAACTCTCTCAAAAACAAACCAAGGCAAAGGTTCACAAGAAACAAAAGAAAAGAAAAACAAAAATAAAGGAAAATAAAAAGAAAACCAAACAAAACAAAAACAATTAGTTGGACTTGTCAAGGGACCGAGGATCAATGAATGCGAACCTTTCTAAGCACTAACGGAAAACATGCTCAAAGATGTCAAGGGTGGATAGTCAAATAAAACATGCTAGATTGGAGAACTAGAGAGGAACATTCCCTTTTCGCTCAACAACCAAGCATCCACATGCTAAGCTAGTGTCGTCTCCACCCATAAAGGTAGCTTCTCATAACTCCACGAAGGAGTCGGAAAAAACAAAAAGGAGAAACAATTTAAGCTACCCGACATCTCATCATAGCAAACCGCTCAATATGCTTGAAACATGACTTCCTCAACCGAAAAGGACTCAACTATCTAGGATCGAGAGGGCTTTAGGGTTGTAATGTATGGATAGGGATAGGGTAGGAATCAATTTGGCTTGTGGTGCTCAAAACCTAAATAGTGAAGCAGATAAGTACAAATGAGCATCAAATAGCAAACGAACTCCGCAAATTCGCACACATACACCAAAAACCCCCAAGCTTATTCAAAAAAACTATATGAAAAATGAGAAAAAAAAAATAAAAAATAAAAATATACATCAAATTAAATTTTTTTCTCGAACTATTCCTCCCCCCAAGCTTGAATGACACAATGCCCTCATTGTGAAAAGGAAGGAATAATTGGTTGTTGTTTTTTTTTTTTTTTTTTTTTTTTACATGACCTTGCCTTTTTTACAAATTAGGTCGGCTTTTGCTCTAATTCATACAAATTAACACACTTTCGCTTGGGCGAACTCCTTACTTCACAAATTTTCAATACAAAACATATACGAACCAAGACGCTCCAATTGCTTCACTACACCTAAAGGGTACAAAACAAAACAATGGGAATCAAGGCTTGTGACGTGGCTAGAAGAAAGGAAGGGCCAAGCTCAAAGGGTTTCAAAGGATGAATGTAAAGCAAACACCTAGAAAAGTGAAAAGAAGCAAGATGCTAAAATAAAAAGGAAAATGAAAAAAGAAAAATGGAAAATAACTAAGAAATGAACGCCTCCGTCCTCCCCTAGATTAGCTCGGTCACAGTCTCAGAAAGTCATGAATCAAGTTCTTGATTGAGTTATACTATGACAAGGATTCTATTGCCACTCAAACAAAATGATGAAGGCTAGAAAGATTTGACAATTTTCTCACATATGAAGGGTAGTGAATTGCAAATACTACCTCAAGGGCTTCAACTAGCTAGCAAAGCTTTGCCAATCGTACCACAAGCTAAGACATTAGGTTTCATGAACTCCAAAGTTCTGAAACCTAGCATGTAGTATTTGAAAATCAACCCCAACATCTAAAACCATGTGGACTACTAACACTTAGGAAGGAATGCATTCAAAGTCCAACAAATTAAGAACCAAGTCCAAACTACAAACAAAACAAAAACACACTTTGTCTTGAAAAGAAAATAAAAGAAAAAGAAGAGGAAAAAGGGAAAATAGAAATAAAAACTAAACAAAAGGAAGGAAAATAAAATCAAGCATGAATGACTCTCAATCAAGCAATCAAGCATCAAACAAATAAATAAATCGAGGCCCAACGCCATCGATATCCAAATGTCCTCAAGGGCTTAAAAGCCAAAAATTGAAAGCCAAACATCCTCGAACAATCATCTCCTCCTAAAACTAATCCTACAACTAAGCACACAAGAAAAATAAAAGAAAGGGAGTTTGGAATGATCTCACCAAAACAGGCTATAAAGTAAGCATACAACCTTTGTTTTGCATTTTAGTACCATACATGTCCATGAGAGTTGTTTATTCATTTAACCTGCAAAAAGAAAGAAAAGAAACCAAACTCCAAAAAAAAAAAAAAATAATTACAAATAAAAGAAAGGGAAAAAGAAAAAAAAAAGGGGCTCGGGTTGCCTCCCGAGAAGCGCTTGTTTAACGTCTTAAGCTTGACAAAGGAGCTGGACACAGGGACTAAGACATAAAAGAAAAACTATGTCAAAGTCATCCAGCGGGAACAACCGCTGGGGCTCCGTAAATAGCCCCGCAAAGCTCGTAAGAGCTTATCAAATGCACTGGCACTCAACTCACTGAATACCACATAAGCAATGATCAAATAAAGCAAAGGGGACGGTTTGAAAACCGTCATCCAATGCTTATGTGGGCGTGAGTGCCCACAGGGAGGTAAATCAAAATAAAAACTACTAAAAGAAAAATCAAATAAAAGAGAAGGAACACCCCCAAACACCTCCCTTGCCTTGGTTTCTAGAAGAGAAACATTGGAGTCAAGACAAGAGATGGTGCCCTCGAATGGGGGTGATATTGAGCATGGATGGAAGGGGAGTGGGATGTGAATAAACAAAGCTAAATCCTCCTTAAAAGGGAATAAGAGAAGGTGGTATAACCACATTCTCCACATTAATAATGACCTCATCAACTTCACTCGACTCAATTAAGAAGGCCTCATCCAATATGACATCACACGACGAGACGGAAGGGTCATGATTTTCATCATGACATTGCAATGAAACATCAACGTCTATGAGAGTCTGGATGGGTTGTAGAACAACGAGAGGAGATGGATCGAAATCATAACTATAGTCGCGAACGACGGACTCGACTTGAAGATTATGGGATGAATCATCTGAATTCACACCACCACCTTGTAAAAACTCATCAAGAGCATGCTCTTGTGAGTATTGATGATCAACATCCAAGGTAGGGGTATGAACCGGAAGATGATTGAAGCCATATTCCACAAACAAGTTCGTCTCGTTACTAAAGTCATGTATCCCTTGGGTAGTCATATCCCACTCATAGGTTTCCTTAGCTAGACACTCGAATAAGAGCCAAGCTCTATCCAAGTCTAAAGCTAGGAAATCGCCATAAGAAAGAAATTCTACCAAATTTCTCATCTCATAGTTCAAGCCCTCATACATTATATTACAAATATCCCACTTATGAAAATTATGGTCAGGAGGAAGAGAGCTTCCAATCCTGTCATAATACATCCAAAACGGTTCATGCTCATATTGGGGATCAATCAAAGAAGTGGCCATAAGGCCTAAATATTCACAAAAATAAAAATAAAGAAAAAGAAAGACCTAGAACCATTCTACTCAACCTAAACTAATGGCATTGCCTTCCCCGGCAACGGCGCCAATTTGATAGGAGGGATTTCTTACCAAATAAAAAAAACCCGTCGTAGTATGAGTGGGGGTGTCGAACACGGGGAAGGTATTTCGCACTAGCCTAGGCGTGAGCGTCGAACAAGCTAGGTCAAATAATGGTCGCGAGAGGCGAAGGGAACTAACTAAAACTACACTAACGAAACAAAAACAAAAGGGACTAGGGTAAGAGATCCACAACTCATACCACCATGAATTATGAATCAATCGAAACATAGACTTAGTTCGTGGATAAGGGGAGGTCGTTCTAAGATCGTACCACTCTTTCGAGCTAGTACGATGACCGGAAAGACATATACAACTCACTTTCGTGCAGCGACACATCTAACAAGTCCTAAGCACAAAATCACGAAGACCGGTAACTTTCCCTTGATCGAAGGCCCAACTTTCGTGGTGCTTCCATCGATCGGGCAAAGGAAGTCATCACTCACGTTCACCTTTCGGTCCTTCAGTGGGGATTCTTCAATGAATCCTATGCTAGCTAAACATATAACTCAACATTACCGAATCCTAAGGTACCGACAAAATCACAACCAAGCCTAAAAACAACTAAACCACAATCATGGAGGAATGGAGAAGTTTCACTCAAACCCTAGAAATTAACTACTCACACATAATTAATAAAAACATAATTAAAACTAAAACTAAATACACAAATTAACCTAAAACTATGAACAACAAACTAACAATTAAAACCTAGAAAAATAAGAACAAGGAGGAAGATAAACCAATAACAAAACAACTAAACCAACAACAAACAACTACAACAAACCAAGCATAAACAACTAAATTAACAACAAATAACAACATAAATAACAAGAACTAGCAAAATAAGTACATAAAACAAGTAAGAAAGCAAGTAAATGAAAGCTATTAAATACCTTGAGATGGAGAACAAGAAGAAGAAGAAGAAGAACAAGAACTTTGCATAAATTAAGAAGAAAATGAAGTAGAAATTACAAGAGAAATGAAGAACAAAGCATTAAAACTAACCTAAACCCTAATTTGAGCTTCTAACATTAGCTGTCTTATGAAATGGGAAGAGGAGGGTATATATACAACCCCCAAAAATTCAGCCAAAACAAAAGAAAAGTAATAAAAAAAAACCCAGAAAAAGCACTTCAGCGGGCGCTGAGGCGATGACAGCGCCCGCTGAACCCTATAAACATAGGCCTGCAGGCTGGGAAGGAAAATGGCAGCGGGCGCTGAGTTAGGGTCAGCGGCCGCTGCTAGCCTTTGTGAAGCCACTGCCTCAATACAGGAGAGGGGACAGCGGACGCTGAGTTGAGGTCAGCGGCCGCTGTCTTGTTATAAACTTATAGTGGTTCCAAATTTTTCTTTTTACTTGTTTTGTTCAAAGTATAATTTAATTTCTACATTGCATATGAAATAATAAGTTTGGGAGGTGCCCTAAGCTTCATAGGTCATTTCAATAAACTTTAGTTTTTAATATTATATGCATCTAATCTAGGAAAAAAAGAATGAAGATAGTGAGGGCGGTACCGTATGCAAATAAGTGGTCACATACTCACATGGAGCACTATGTCCCATAAAAATTACTCCATCCGTCCTAAAATAAATGCTCCATTTTATTTTTTTGTGTGTTTCAAAATAAATGCTACGTTAGTACTTTTTGCTACTTTGATATTATGTTCCACCTATAAAATTACTTATACCCTGAACATAACATTACTTAATTCTACTTTTACTACTTTTGATATTATGGCCCACCTACAAATTCACACTTACTAATTTTGATATTATGGCCCACCTATACCATCCTACAACTTTAAAAATCACCTAATTTCTCTATGTAACATTTAAAAAGGGACAGAGGAAGTAGAAAAATTGATAAAAACAATAATATTAACTTGTCTTGTTATAGAACTATAGTGGTTCCAACTTTTTCTTTTTACTTGTTTTGTTCAACGGATAATTTAATTTCTACATTGCATATGAAATCAGTTTGGGAGGTGCCCTAAGCTTCATAGGTCACTTCAATCAACTTTAGCTTTTAATATTATAGGCATCTAATCTAGGCAAAAAATGAATGAAGATGGTGAATTCAGTACCTTATGCAAATAGGTGGTCACATACTCACATTGAGCACTATGTCCCATAAAAATTACTCCATCCGTCCTAAAACAAATGCTTCATTTTATTTTTTGTTTGTTTCAAAATAAATTCTACATTACTACTTTGATATTATGACCCACCTATAAAATTACACTTATAACATTAACATAATATTATTTAATTATAATTTTACTACTTTTGATATTATGGCCCACCTACAAATTCACAGTTACAATTTTGATATTATGGCTCACCTATATCAACCTACAACCTTAAAAATCACCTAATTTCTCTATGTAACATTTAAAAAAAGACAGATGGAGTAGAAAAATTGATAAAAAAAAATAATATTAACTTGTCTTGTTATAGACTTATAGTGTAACGCCCCAGATTTTTGGGATATTTTCTTGTTTATTTTGTTTGTAATTATTTTAATTCTGTGTATAGTCTAAATTTATCTGGACTATTTATTGATTTATTATGATTATTTTATTATGTGATTTATTTGTTTTATTTTATTTTTATTTTATTTTGATTAATTAGAATTTTATTATAATTTTCTAGTTAATTAATTGAGTTTTGGGCCAAGTGCGAATTTAATCATGATTAGTCATGATTTAGTGCAAATGGCCCAAATGATCTTTTGGCCCATTTTATTAAGCCCAACCGGCTCCCTTATGATAGGTGGCTTAGTTTTGCCACTTGCCATGCATTCAAACCTTAACTAACCTCTATATATAGAAGAGTTAGTAAGGCTTTGTGATCATTTTTGTTCATTTAATCACCCTTGCCACATTCAAAAGCCAAACACTTTTCTCTCCATCCTTGCCTTAATTCCACGCCATTTTAGCCTTCCAAACACCAACCTTTGTTCATCCATCTTTTCAAACCCAAACTTAAAGATTCAACCTCCATTGATCTTTAAGTGACTAATTTCACAAGTATCCTTCAATTGCCTTGATCTAGTTGGGTTTCGGTTTTGGGGTTGGGTGTTCGTGGGGTTCACGTAGGTGGCCGTGTGGTGGTTCGAATATGGCCGTGCAGTGTGGTCGTGGTCGTGGGGCAGCCGTGCAACGAAGCCGTGATGATGGTTGTGCCGTGCATTGAAGCCGTGTGTGTTCAAGAAGGTGCATCGTGTTGTGCGTAACTTTGAGTTCGTATGGGACGAATCTGGGCAGCAGGTTTTTTCTTTGTTTAAACACCCAATTTTCATAAGGTAACATACTATCTCAACCTAGTTTGTATACCTTGAATCATAGTATAGATTAAGTGATTAGATTAGACCGTTTTGATGTTTATGTACCCATTTTACGCATGAATTATAATATGATTTTGGGTGATAGTTTTATGATGATTTCTACTTGATTATATGAATTTCATGATTGATTATGTTAGTATTATATTTGATTTTGTTCATGTTCAAGTTTCGTAAAGTTTTAATGTTTGGAAGTTGATGAAATATTGTTGAATTATGTTATGATCATGCGTGTATGTTGATGATGAGTTTGGGATTGAATTCTTGAATCTTGAATGAGTTCTTGGTTGAAGTTCTTGAATCTTGATTGAGTTCTTGATTGATGTTCTTGAATCTTGGATGAGTTCTTTATGAGTTCTTGGTTAAGTCTTGGATTCTTTATCATGATTGTGTAGTTTAAGTATGGATTATATAAGTCTTGATTAAGGAAGTTAAGTTAAGGTTAAAAAGAAAGTTAAAAGAGGTTCAAAGAAAGTTAATAAAAGTTAAAGAAATGCTTAAGTTTGATTAAAGAAGTAGTAATGTTTGTGGTTAGACTCAAGAAAAGGCAAAAGAGGCAATCTTGAGGATAACGTCGATGGTTTACATGTTAGTCTTAAGTCAAGGCGTAAGATGCAACTTAAGATTAACTAAGAATGTAAATAAAAGATTAAGGGTTAAAGATTAACAGATTAGCTTGATTTTACTATTAGACGCCTAACCTTAGAGTAAGATTCTAAGGCTTGGGTTAAGACGCTGCCCCTATCCTGTCCGCGGTACTGGGATAGTTGGTGATCTTACTATGTCGTCTTCGGATATGGATTTCCAGTAAGATTGGTTTCATGGGGTTGGGAGTAAGATTCTCAATCCTGGCATAGTAGAAAGTTCGTTCGTGTAAGATGCGTTCGTACGTGCATAGTCCGGTCTGATATGTAGATGATTGCGCCAAAGATTAAGTAAAGATGAGTCTAAGGTCGAGTATTAGGAGTTAGTCGAGTTTTAGATAATATCGTTGAATGTCGTTATTATTAACGTTATTGTTGTTGATTATTGTTGATTTGATGTGTTGTTTTACATGATCGTATGTGGTATGTCTGGTTTGGTTGTTTGATGTATTCTATGATCATGTGTATCCACGTTAGGGTGGGACAGCTATGTTACTCGCCACTGACTGTGGATTGTTGTTAATTTTTCAGGTAACTCTGATGGTGGCAGTGTTGCTTAGCTTTGGGTTGGGCGAGTACCGATGTTCTTTTAATTTGTTTAGTTTGCATTTCGTTTGTAGTTTTGGACTTAGTATTTATAGTTCATTTATTCTAACTCTGATCGTGTTTGGAGTTACTAGTTAGTATTAATTACTTTTGGATTTAGTATATATTCTATTTTGAGGTTTTGTTTTAAATTTTAAGTATTTTAGTTTGTTAGATCTGACTATTCGACTCGTCGGTTTCTTCCGCGCCGGTCTAAGCAAGTCGGGTCGTCACATATAGTGGTTCCAACTTTTTCTTTTTACTTGTTTTGTTCAAAGTATAACTTAATTTCTATATTGCATATGAAATCAATTTGGGAGGTGCCCTAAGCTTCATAGGTCATTTCAATCAACTTTAGCTTTTAATATTATAGGCATCTAATCTAGGCAAAAAATAATGAAGATGGAGAAGACAGTACCGTATGCAAAGAGATGGTCACATACTCACATGGAGTACTATGTCCCATAAAAGTTACTCCCTCTGTCCTAAAATAAATACTCCATTTTATTTTTTTGTTTGTTTAAAAATAAATGCTACATTACTACTTTTTACTACTTTGATATTATAACTCACCTATAAAATTACACTTATAACATTAACATAACATTATTTAATTATACTTTCACTACTTTTGATATTATGGCCCACCTACAAATTCACACTTACCAATTTTGATATTATGGCCCGCCTCGCTATATCAACCTACAACCTTAAAAATCACCTAATTTCTCTATGTAGCATTTCAAAAAAGACAAATGCAGTAGAAAAATTGATAAAAAAAATAATATTAACTTGTCTTGTTATAGACTTATAGTGGTTCCAACTTTTTCTTTTTACTTGTTTTGTTCAAAGTATAATTTAATTTCTACATTGCATATGAAATCAATTTGGGAGGTGCGTTCATTTCAATCAACTTTAGCTTTTAATATTATAGGCATCTAATCTAGGCAAAAAATAATGAAGATGGAGAAGGTAGTACCGTATGCATATAGGTGGTTACATACTCACATGGAGCACTATATCCCATAAAAATTACTCCCTCCGTCCTAAAATAAATGCTCCATTTTATTTTTTTTGTTTGTTTAAAAATAAATGCTACATTACTATTTTTTACTACTTTGATATTATGGTCCACCTATAAAATTACACTTATACCCTTAAAATAACATTATTTAAATCTACTTTGACTACTTTTAATATTATGGTCACCTACAAATTCACACTTACTAATTTTGATATTATGACCCACCTATACCAACCTACAACCTAAAAAATGACCTCATTTCTCTATGTAGCATTTTAAAAGGGACAGAGGGAGTAGAAAATTTGATAAAAACAATAATATTAACTTGTCTTGTTATAGACCTATAGTGGTTCAAACTTTTTTTTTTTACTTGTTTTATTCAAAGTATAATTTAAAATTTTACATTTCATATGAAATCAGTTTGGCAGGTGCCCTAAGCTTCATAGGTCACTTCAATCAACTTTAGCTTTTAGTATTATAGGCATTTAATCTATCCAAAAAAGAATGAAGATGGTGAAGGCAGTACTATATGCACATAGGTGGTCACATACTCACATGGAGCACTATGTCCCATAAAAATTACTCCCCCCGTCCTAAAATAAATGTTCCATTTTATTTATGTATCAGTTTCAAAATAAATGATATATTATTACTTTTTACTACTTTGATATTATGACACACCTATAAAATTACACTTATATTCATAACATAACATTATTTAAATCTACTTTGACTACTTTTGATATTATGGCCCATCTAAAAATTCACACGTAATAATTTTTTATATTATGACCCACCTATACCAACCTACAACCTTAAAAATCACTTAATTTCACTATGTAGCATTTAAAAAGGGACAGAGGGTGTAAAAAATTGATAAATACAATAATATTAACTTGTCTTGTTATAGACCTATAGTGGTTCAAACCTTAATTTTTCTTTTTACTTGTTTTGTTCAAAGTATAATTTAATTTCTACATTGCATATGAAATCAGTTTGGGAGGTGCCCTAAGCTTCATAGGTCACTTCAATCAACTTGATGTGTCGAGTTTGTACAAGTTATTTAGCTCCATTATAGTTTATTTATGTAATTAGTTTAGTTTAAATTTGCACATTTTGTTACTTTCAAGTTTAAACGAAAGTTTTACTTGAAATGTAAAGTTGTAGTGCATTTTACGATTTTTATTGCTTTTTAGGAATTAGTTTGTTTTTTTTCTATGTTGCTCTTTTATTTTTGTTAGGCTTTGGTTCATTGCCCTTGAAGTGGTAGAAAATTTTAACGAGTTTGGTGAAGAATTGAAGAAGAAGAGCTTCGCAAAAGGCATGGTGTATAATGACGGTCAAAGAGACATTGAGAATGTTTACGACTAACTTCAAATGTTCATAACTTTCATCATATGCATTTTTTTTGTATGATTCAAGTTCGAGGTGATAGCTTTCTTCAAGAGCTTTCCAAGGACTGGTCATAAGCTCAATTTGGATGAGAAACGAGGGAGATATGATTGTTTTAGTCTGAGCTGTCAGGCCCTCCTCGCGAGTCGCGACCCAGCCTTGGGGTGCCTCGCCAGAGCAGAGCAGAGCAGGGCAAGGCAGAGCAGATTTGGATCAGTAGCTTCTCGCGAGTCGCGAGTTTTGGTCGCGAGTCGCGACCCCTGTGCGGTGGCTGTTGTTTTGTTTTCTTCTCTTGCAAGTTGGCTTGTTTTCTTTTGTTTTGATTGGTTGAATGTTGAGGCACGTAGGCAGGGCAGTAATAAGTTAGGAGAGAGGTTAAGAAGGGTGGAACACATCCTACTTTCACACTTAGATTTTTACACAACTCCTTCCTCTCTACTTAGCTTCTCACCATTTTTGTTCTTTGGATGAGCTTCAAAGCTTTGTGTATTTTGTTTTCCATGAAGCTTGTAGCTTAAACTTTATCTTGGTGAAGATTTATTGAAGCTTCTTCTATTGTATTGTGAGAATTCTACTCTTTATTTATATTTGATTATCACTTGTTTTTCATGTTTGAATATGTTGGTTTGTTGCATAGCTTGCTAGGAGTACTACTAGTATTGTTGTGTTGATGAATTATTGCTAGATTTGTGATTTGCCTTGCTAAGGAAATCCCTTGTCAATTAGTAGCAAGTTAGGGTTTGATTTGGATGTGCTACATCCTTATTTCTCCTTAAGAATTCAAGTGTGTTGTTATATGTTAAAAACTTTTTTAACATAAACGATCTTAATGTTCTCTTCTCTTAATGTTATTCTCGGATTGAACTTAGAAGCCGATCTTCTAGGTTGTCTTTGAATAAGGGTTTTGTAGTATTGGAAATTTTACTACTTAGCTAATCATAAGGAGATTAGAAGATTTATTCTTCACATTAGGTAATCAAGATTATAGATTTTGAGTTGTTTCCGATGATCGATACTCTAGTCGAAGTGGATATTAATCGGATCCAAGACCTCCTTCTTTGATTTCTAATTAACCGATTGTTGAACATATTTATTCTAAATCAATTCCATTGTTTTTATTGAGTTTCTGAATTAGTTTAATCATTAGCTTAACAAATTTATAAACCCCCTCTTTTTACCATTTTAGTTTATTTCATTTTAGTTTAATTCAAGTACATTTAAGTAATCCTAGTTCCCTGTGGATACGAACCTTACTTCCCTGCTACATTTATTTGTATTAGAAAGTAAGAGAATTATATTTGGTTTTGGCGCATACGACAAGGGCCTGCCACAACTCTAACTTTTAATATTATACGCATCTAATCTAGGCTTGGAAAAATGAAGATGGTGAAGGTAGTACCGTATGCAATTAGGTGGTCACATACTCACATAGGGCACTATGTCCCATAAAAAATATTTCCTCCCTCCTTAAATAAATGCTTTTTTTTTGTTTGTTTCAAAATAAATGCTACATTACTACTTTTTACTACTTTGTAATTATGGCCAACTTATAAAATTGCACTTATACCCTTCACATAATATTATTTAACTCTACTTTTATTACTTTTGATATTATGACCCACCTACAAATTCACACTTACTAATTTTGATATTATGGCCTACCTATACCAACTACCACCTTAAAAATCACCTAATTTCTCTTTGTAGCATTTAAAAAGGGACAGCGGGAGTAGAAAAATTGATAAAGACAATAAAATTAACTTGTCATGTTATAGACCTATAGTGTTTCCAACTTTTTCTTTTTACTTGTTTTGTTCAAAGTATAATTGAATTTCTACATTGCATGTGAAATCATTTTTGGAGGTGCCCTAAGCTTCATAGGTCACTGCAATCAACTTTGGCTTTTAATATTATAGGCATCTAATCTAGGAAAAAAAGAATGAAGATGGTGATGGCAGTACCGTATGCAAAAATAGGTGGTCACATACTCAAATGGAGCACTATGTCCCATAAAAATTACTCCCTCCGTCCTAATATAAATGCTCCATTTTATTTTTTTGTCAGTTTCAAAATAAATGCACTACAAGATTCCGTATTTTTTCCGTCCTCCATGAGCTGACGTTAAATTAACGGATTGCGGACGCTAATAATATTAGCGTCCGCCAACGGACGTTAAACCATTGTCGGATATTTTTTAGTCATTAAAAACTTATTTCACTTCCGCTTGGCGGACGTTAAATGTTTAACGTCCGCCTTTTAAAGTTAACGTCCGCCATAACGGTTGCCAAATGACGTCTGTTATGGTAGACGTTAATTAACGTCTGTAGACACCTAAATGTGTCTCCCCAATGTAAAGACTAATGATGAACGCACCATATTGCCATAAGATACAACTAAGGGAAATTGACGATGAAAATGCACAATATATTTCAACCAATTGCCTAAACCGTGTTTAAAGTGCCTTGGAAGAAAATGTTAGGTTTTGCGATGATTACGGGATTTATTCGTAATTTTTCTTCATTTTCAGATATTTTTTATATTTTTGCATGCATTTTTCAATGTGTTATATTCATTAAAAAATAATAAAAATGTCTTTTTACATCACAAAATATTTTTAAAAATCATAAAAATAATTTTATAATTTATTCATATTTTTCTATATTTTTTTTATCATATTTTTAGAGCTTTTTATGGATTTTTTAGGATTTTTGCATGCTTAGGGGCATTTTCGTCATTTTCGAATGTTAAAAATTGTTCCGCAAAGCATATTAGTGTTTTTTTTATACTTTTCATATTTTTTCATAATTTTTAATAATTTTTCTGTAATTTTTTTTGAGTTTCTGGAGGAATCTAAAATATTCCAGAACGTTCTGGGCTTTCCGGCACATTCTAGAACATTCAGAGACATCTCGGAACATCCAGGGACATCCCAGAATATTCCGGAATATTAAAATATTACAGAATATTTCCGTAATCGAATAAAATCGGATCGTAATCCTGAAAATCACGCGCAAAATCAAGCAAAAAAAATCAACCCGGATATGACCAGGACCTGCGCCTAGATGTAGGTCACTAATACCAACCTGCGCCTAGACGCAGGTCACTAATACTGACCTGCGTCTAGACACAAGTCATGTTACTGGACCTGCGCCTAGGCGCAGGTATGGTGTCCTCCGGGGTCGATTTTTGCTGCTTCTGGCCTATAAATACACGTCCTTCCAACCTTTTCAAGACACGCCAACATACAACCCTGAGCCTCCTTCTGCATTGCATACTTCCATCCTATATAATTATACCACATCAAATCACTCTCAAAACATCACTAAACACATCACAAATCACCAACTCAGTCAACTTTAAACAAACATTTCATATTCATCATCGTTGATCTCTCCTTGTTTGTTCGATCAAGGCATTACCAGGTACAATTTCTGAAGTCTCTACTTCAAATCTATTCGTTCTAAGTTTGTTGTTATATTTATAAATCAATCAAAATGATTATCTTTGATAATGGTTAATGAGTTCAATAATCTAAAGGTTTTATGTGAATTTTAATACTTAAATTCATGTTTGTCAGATTAATGTTAGCACTTTAATCGTTATTTTAATTTGATCGGTCGTGGATTATAAATTTTCAATATTGATTCATAATAATTATGACTCATATTAATCAGATATGTTATCATATATTAATTTAATAGAAAAATTCAATTTTTATGTAGTTGATAAATATATTTTTAATATAATGACTTATTTATATTTCATAAATTATTATGATAATAAACCTGGTGAATTTATGAGTCATATTAGATCTGGCCTGATTATGAATGAAGTTACAATTATTGTTGTTGACATTGATATGACATCTGGTTTAAGCATTAAAAGTCGCATACAATTAATTTATATATGTTTTATTTATTGGTTGAACAGCACGTCAAACCACTTTCCTTGGAACACACCTTGAACCTGCACATATTTATTTTGTATTCTTTTATTGCTTTTATTTTTGTATTTTGTTCATGTTTTTATTTGTCTTCATTTTCTTAGGTTTTTAATACGGACTTAATTTAAAGTGATCACAATAAAGTTAGTTTTGATTTGTAAATAAATTAAACCCGCTTAGTAATATGCGTTCCTTAAGGTAAAACTGAGATATTTTTGTATTCGGGATTAATAATAATTTGACCACAAAAAGAGACCTAGTAGAGACCGCTTACAGAGTTACAGGCGGGCGCAGCCAATGCACGATTGGCCCGTAACCTGTCTCCGAACCCATACTCTGGTGCACGACCATATGGGGCTGATTGCTCCTGGCTTTCGGTACTTCTTCGGTGTTTGTGGACCGTATAAACGCACGGTGGCGACTCCTACTAGTTTGTATTCACGTACGGCGTTAACGAGCATTCAAATCAACTCGTGATGTAGGCGGCCGGGTAAAAACGACCCCTACAACGTCCGCCACGTCCGTCAAGCGGACGTTAAAATATTACTGTCCGGCAAATGTGTACGGTAAATGGTTTTTGGCGGACGTAAATTTTGAATCAGAAAATAAAAAAAAATTGCTGCCAGTGCCACACAGGCACATGTCTAGCATTGGTTCAAAAATATGAATTAAATAAATTATAAGGTAAAATATAAGTATTTAACTTTAAATCTAAAAACTTCATTTTTATTAATTTGAATAAATATAATACAACAAAAATATGCAACTAGAAATAATTCATTTATGATACAATATAGCAACAGAAATAAAAAATACAACCTAAAATTTGCAACCCATAAATCTAAAATATGGTACACCCTTAATAAAATAACCCAGGCCAGAAATTGAAAAAAAAAAACAAATCCAACCCAGAATTTACAACCACGACTCGAATCTTGAAATCCTCTTTATTCAATCTTGAAATCTCGAAGCTGCAACCAAAAATATAAATAAAAATATAATTAAAGTTTCATATTCATTACCAAAAAAATACAATTAGAATTTCAATGAAGAAACAAGATTAACAAGCAAAAACAAATAAATGAGTCTCGAATCTGCTTCTTGAAGTTGCAGTTAAAACAAATATTGTTTCAAGAACCAAAATCCTAAAAATCAACGAAACCCACTATCAATTCAATACCACCACCACAACAACAACTTAATGTTCATCAATAAACCCAGGAAAAAAAAATCAAAAGAAGAGATCTTTTACCTAAAAATAAAATTAATCAAAATTTCAGATCCTATACCCCAAAAAAATTAGACAAAAAAAATAAAAATGATATGTGAAAAAAACAAAAATCAACTAAAATAAAACAGAAAATGAAACGAAATTCAGAAAAAAATACAAATCAGATTACAATAAAAAGAAAAAATAAATCTTGAAAATAAAAAGAAAAAACATCAAACCATAAATTTTTATGAAAAAAACCTAAAAAATTACCCAACCTAGAAAAGAAATAATTACACCCAATTTACAAATCCTTAACTATCTATAAAATTAAAGAGTGGGATGAGAGTGATATGATTCGAATCCAAAAGAAACCCAAGAAAACCACAAAGTTTTTAAAAAAAATCTGATGATGTTAATGATAGAAGGGTGATGAAGATGTTGTTGAAATAAAAAAAAAATGATGATATTGTTGATGAAATAACCAAACAAAAATGATGAAGATTTAGGATATGGGAAGAGAGAGGAGAGAGGGGAGAGAAGATCAAAGGAAAAAAAGAAAGAAAGGGGGGAGGCGTGAAATAGAACAGAAGGAGGGAGTGGTAAACGAGTATAGCTAGGGTTTACATATTGGGCCTGCTTGTGGGTTTAGTTTTTTTTTTAGGTTTGTGTAATTAACATCTGCCACAGTGGCCGACGTTAAATAAAATAGACGGACGCAAACAAGTCGACTAAAAATATTGAATAGTCCGTTTTTTTAGCGTCGGTCACAACAAACGCTAATTGTTGTAAAAGTGGACGTTGATTTAAAATTTATTTTCAAAACGATGGCAAGTCCACAATGACTGTTATGACAGACGCTAAAATTTTTGGCGGATGCTAATTCTCAAATATTGTGCGCTTTTAAAGCGGGCGTTAACAAGCGGACGGCAGAACACGAAATATTGTAGTGAATGCTACATTACTACTTTTTACTACTTTGATATTATGGTCCACCTATAAAATTGCATTTATACCCTTAACATAACATTATTCATTCTACTTTTACTACTTTTGATATTATGGCTCATCTACAAATTCACAATTACTAATTTTGATATTATGGCCCACCTATAACAACCTACAACCTTAAAAATCAACTAATTTCTCTATGTAGCATTTAAAAAGAGATAGAGGGAATAAAAAAATTGATAAAGACAATAATATTAACTGGTCTTGTTATAGACCTATAATGGTTCCAACTTTTTCTTTTTACTTGTTTTGTTCAAAGTATAATTTAATTTCTACATTGCTTATGAAATAAGTTTGAAAGGTGCCCTAAACTTCATAAGTCACTTAAATCAACTTTAGCTTTTAATATTATAGGCATCTAATATAGGCAAAAAAGAATGAAGATGGTGAATGCAGTATCGTACGCAAATAGGTAGTCACATACTCACATGGAGCACTATGTCCCATATAAATTACTCCCTCCGTCCTAAAATAAATGCACCATTTTAGTTTTTTGTTTGTTTCAAAATAAATGATACATTACTACTTTTTACTACTTTGATATTATTGCCCACCTTTAAATTACACTTATACCTTTAACATAACATTATTTAATTCTACTTTTACTACTTTTGATATTATGGCACACCTACAAATTCACACTTACTAATTTTAATATCATGGCCCACCTATACCAACCTACAACCTCAAAAATAACCTAATTTCCCTATGTAACATTTAAAAAAAGGACAGAGGGAGTAGCAAAATTGATAAAAACAATAATATGAACTTGTCTTGTTATAGACTTATAGTGGTTCCGACTTTATCTTTTTACTTGTTTTGTTCAAAGTATAATTTAATTTCTACACTGCATATGAAATCAGTTTGGGAGGTGCCCTAAACTTCATAGGTCATTTCAATCAACTTTAGCTTTGAATATTATAGGCACCTAATCTAGGCAAAAAAGAATGAAGATGGTGAATGCAGTACCATATGCAAATAGGTGGTCACATACTCACATGGAGCACTATGTCCCATAAAAATTACACCCTCCGTCCAAAAAAAATGCTCCATTTTATTTTTTTTTTTGCTTCAAAATAAATGCTGCATTACTACTTTTTACTACTTTGATATTATGGTCCACCTATATAATTACACTTATACCCTTAACATATATAACATTATTTAATTATACTTTTACTACTTTTGATATTATGGCCCAGCTATAAATTCACACTAACTAATTTTGATATTCTAGCCCACCTATACCAATCTACATCCTTACAAATCACTAAATTTCTAGGCAACAAAGAATGAAGATGTTGAAGGTCGTACCGTATCCACCTAGGTGGTCAAATACTCACATGGACCACTATGTCCCATAAAAATTACTCCCTCCGTCCTAAAATAAATCTCCATTTTATTTATTTTTATTTGTTTCAAAATAAATGTTACATTACTACTTTTTACTACATTGATATTATGGCCCACCTATAAAATTACACTTATAACCATAACATAACATTATTTAATTTTAATTTTACTACTTTTAATGTTATGGCCCACCTACAAATTCACAATTACTAATTTTGATATTATGGCCCACCGAAACCAACCTACAACCTTAGAAATCACATAATTTCACTATGTAACATTTAAAAAAGGAAAGAGCGAGGGAGTAGAAACATTGATAAAAACAATAATATTATCTTGTCTTGTTATAGACCTATAGTTGTTCCTACTTTTTATTTTTATTCGTTTTGTTCAAAGTATAATTTAATTTCTACATTGCATATGAAATCAGTTTGGGAGGTGCCCTAAGCTTCATAAGTCATTTCAATTAACTTTACCTTTTAATATTATAGGCATCTAATCTAGGCAAAAAATTTGAAGATGGTGAAGGCAGTATCGTATGCAAATATGTGTTCACATACTCACATGGAGCACTATGTCCCATAAAAATTACTCTTTCCGTCTTAATATAAATGCTCCATTTTAGTTTTTTTGCCTGTTTCAAAATAAATGCTATATTATTACTTTTTACTACTTTGATGTGATGGTCCACCTATAAAATTACACTTATATTCTTAACATAACATTACTTAATTCTACTTTTACTACTTTTGATATTATGGCTCACCTATAAATTCACACTTATTAATTTTGATATTATGACCCACCTATACCAACCTACAAGTCTACAACCTTAAAAATCACTTAATTTCTCTATGTACCATTTAAAAAGGGACAAAGGGAGTAGAAAAATTGATAAATACAATAATATGAACTTGTCTTGTTATAGAACTATAGTGGTTCCAACTTTTTCTTTTTACTTGTTTTGTTCAAAGTACAATTCAATTTCTACATTGCATATGAAATCAGTTTACGAGGTACCCTGAGCTTCATAGGTCACTTCAATCAACTTTAGCTTTTAATATTATAGGCATCTAATCTAGGCAAAAAAGAATGAAGATGGTGAAGGCAGTATCATATGCAAATATGTGGTCACATACTCACATGGAGCATTATGTCCCATAAAAATTACTCCCTCAGTCCTAAAATAAATGATCTATTTTATTTTTTGTCTGTTTCAAAATAAATGCTACATTACTACTTTGTACTATTTTGATATTGAGGCCCACCTATAAAATTAAACTTATATTCTTAACATAACATTATTTAATTCTACTTTTACTACTTTTGATATTATGGCGCACCTACAAATTCAGAATTACTAATTTTGATATTATGGATCATCTATACCAATCTACAACCTTAAAAATCACCTAATTTCTCTATGTAGCATTTAAAAAGGTACAGAGGGAGTAGAAAAATTGATAAAAACAACAATATTTACTTGTCTTGTTATAAACTTATAGTAGTTCCAACTTTTTCTTTTTACTTGTTTTGTTCAGAGTATAATTTAATTTCTACATTGCATATGAAATCAGTTTGGGAGGTGCGCTAAGCTCCATTTGTCATTTCAATCAACTTTAGCTTTTAATATTATAGGCATTTAATCTAGGCAAAAAAGAATGAAGACGGTGAGGCAGTATTGTATGCAAATAAATAGGTGGTCACATACTCACATGGAGCACTATGTCCCATAAAAATTAGTCCTTCCGTCCTAAAAAAAATGCTACATTTTTTTTTGTCTGTTTCAAAATAAATACTACATTACAACTTTTTACTACTTTGATAGTATGACCCACCTATAAAATTACACTTATACCCTTAACATAACATTATTTAATTGTACTTTTGCTACTTTTGATGTTATGGCCCACCTATAAATTTAAACTTACTAATTTTGATATTATGGCCCACCTATACCAACCTACAACCTTAAAAATCACATAATCTCTCTATGTAGCATTTAAAAATGGACAGTGGGAGTTGAAAAATTGATAAATACAATAACATTAACTTGTCTTGTTTTAGATCTATAGTAGTTCCAGCTTTTTCTTTTTACTTGTTTTGTTCAAAGTATAATTCAATTTCTACATTGCATATGAAATCAGTTTGGGAGTTGCCCTAAGCTTCATAGGTCATTTCAATCAACTTAGCTTTTAATATTATAGTCATCTAATCTGGACAAAGAAGAATGAAGATGGTGAAGGTAGACGTATGCAAGTAGGTGGTCACATACTTACATAGTGCACTATGTCCCATAAAAATTACTCCATCCGTCCTAAAATAAATGCTCCATTTTATTTTTTTATCTGTTGCAAAATAAATGTTATATTATTACTTTTTACTACTTTCATATTATGGCCCACCTATAAAATTACACTTATACCCTTAACATAACATTATTTAATTCTACTTTTACTACTTTTGATATTATGGCCCACCTACAAATTCACATTTACTAATTTTGATATTATGACCTACCTATACAACCCTACAACTTTAAAAATCACTTAATTTCTCTATGTAGCATTTAAAAAGGGACAGAGGGAGTAGAAAAATTGATAAATACAATAATATTAACTTGTCATGTTATAGACCTACAGTCGTTCAAACTTTTTCTTGTTATTTGTTTTGTTCAAAGTATAATTTAATTTCTTTATTGCATAAGAAATCAGTTTGGGAGGTGCCCTAAGCTTCATAGGTCACTTAAATCAACTTTAGCTTTTAATATTTTAGATATCTAATTTAGGTAAAAAAGAATGACGATGGTGAAGGCAGTATCGTATGCAAATATGTGGTCACATACTCATATGGAGCACTATGTCCCATAAATATTAGATAAAATTGACAAAAAGAATAATATTAACTCATCTTGTTATTGTGGTTCCAACTTTGTGAAATATTTCTCTCCTTCTGTTAATGGTCAAACTTCGCAACTTATTTTCCCAACTCGGGGTATTCGCCAAGGCGATCCCTTTTCCCCTTGTCTATTTATTATTTTTATGGAGGTATTGGCTCGTACACTTTCCCTACAGTCTGCCTCTCTTTGTTCCCCTATTGGTTTAAAAGTGGCTCCTACTGAGCCCATTGTCCCTTGCCTTTTATTCGCTGATGATAGCCTTTTATTCTGTAAAGCTACCCCTTCTGCCTGCAATCAGGTTAGATCAATTCTAAATGAATTTATGTCTCTCTCTGGACAACTTATCAATTTTGAAAAATCTGCAATTGTTTTCTCAAAAAAGGTTAGTAACCCCCGCAAGCGACTACTAGCTAGTTATTTTAACATGACAACGAAACAATTTCTAGGCCGTTATTTGGGAGTGTTCTTTAACTCATCTCGTTTCTCTAAGTCTAATTTTGACCATATCATTCGTAAAGCCGATGCCAAACTTAATATTTGGTCAGTCCAATGGCTTTCTAAAGCTGGTAAGACTGTCTTAATTCAAAGTAATTTAGAGGCTCTCCCATCTTATGCTATGTCTACGGCTGCTGTCCCCGTTTCGACCACCTCCACCTTAGACCGTATCAATCGATCTTTTTTTTGCAAACAAAGTTCTGATAAACCCGGTCTCCCTATGATTTCATGGGATAAAATTTGTCGCCCCAAGTCCCTAGGTGGTCTAGGCCTCTGTAAATTTGATGCGGTAAATAACCTATCTTTGTAAACTAGGATGGAAGATCCTATCCGACCATGCCAATCTTTGGGTCCAAATTATTCAAGCCAAGTATCTTTGGCGTACATCCTTTTTTCATTATCAAGCTCAGCCTAAAGACTCCTGGATTTGGAAACAAATTCTTCATATCCGCCCTTTCCTTCTACGGGGCATTCGTTGGAAAATAGGAAATGGTGCTAGTGTTCTTTTCTGGTTCGATAATTGGGTCTTTAAAGATAGTCTTATTTCACATCTTAATATCGACCCATCTGATATTTCAAATCCAAACATGACAGTTGATCATTTCATAGCCCACAGCTCTTGGAACACTGATCTTCTCGCTCAGTATCTTCCGCCAGAAGTTTGTCGCACTATTTTAGGTATGCCTCTTCCTTCCTCCCCAATTTTGGATGAGCCTTGTTGGGGCCTTTCTCCTGATGGTCATTTCACTATCAAATCAGCTACGTGGTTCGCCCAAGGCATCCCTCCTTATTCCCCTAAATGGGATTTTCATTGGCTTTGGAAATTGGACATCAACCCCAAACTACAGATCTTTACCTGGCAATTCCTGCATAACGGCCTCCAGGTTCGTCAAAATTTAGCATACTGAGGCTTGCCTCTTTCCCCTCTCTGCCCACTTTACTCCACATCTGAAGAGTCTCAAGATCACCTTTTCTTACATTGTCCATTGGTTCTTCCTATTTGGTCCTATATTCAAGCTATTCGTTGGATTGCCCCGATCCCGACTTGCCCCTCCCTTCCTACTCTCCTTACTATGCTTCATGACCAGCGGTATGTCTCCATTTGCAAAATCCTTCATATCTTATGGAGTATTTGGAAAGCTCGTAACAAGTTAGTTTTTCGTAACTCCCAATTCTCTGCAATTAGTGTCTTCACTCAGGCTATCTCCTACTTCCAAGAATGGAAGGCTCGCCTCTCCATAGATAAGTTGCACACGATTTATGACTCTGAATTACATACTCCTCCTTCTGCTTCCTCGTTTGTCTCTTGGTCTCCTCCGCCCCCAAGTACTATTAAACTTAATTTTGATGGTTCTTCGAACAATAATACTGCTTCCGCGGGTGTAGTAATTCGGAACCATCTTGGCGACTGTATCGCAGCCCGTGCTTTTTACTTAGGCAACACTTCTCCCCTTGTGGCGGAAGAAACTGCACTTCGGAATGGTCTTTTATTAGCTCGTCAATTCAATTTTACTTCTATTCACATTGAGGGTGACAACCTAACTGTTATTAGTGTTTTGCAGGGTCGTTTCCAGTGTCCGTGGAAAATTCAACTACTTATGGATGATATTCGGACTATTCTTCGGGATTTCATTACAACCTCCTCTTCGCACATCTTTCGAGAAGCCAACCAGTCTGCTGATTATATCGCGTCGCTCGGGCACTGGACCCCTACGCATGTCGACATTGATCCCTTTTTGGAAGCTAAATTTTCTTATTTTTTAGCTCTTGATAAGTCAGGTTATTTCTTCGAGAGGAAGAACTCCTGATTTCCTTGTAACCTTTTCTCCAAAAAAAAAAAAAAACTTTGTGAAATATTATACAAAAAAGGTCCCTCATTAATTGTTAATATTTCTTCAAAAAAATATTTACAAATGATCTCGAATTTTTGTGTAGGGGAATGTTTTTCCATTTATTTAATTGTTTTTCTTTCCGCTACAACACATAGTAGAGCACGCACTAAAAAAAAGTAAAGCTAAGGTTTAGAAACTCCATTGCATCGGACCTTGCTTAGCATAGGAAAATAGTGAAAAGGAATGAAGAAAAAAGTATTCCCTCCGTTACGTATTATTGATAATAATTGAATATTGTATCACTCACAAATAATACCAAATGTTGCCAATAATGCATGTAACGCCCCAGGTTTTTGGTATTTTCTGCTTTGATTAATTGTTTGTATTTATGTTTATTTTATGTATGGTCCGAATTTATTTGGACTATTTATTTTTGTTTTATGGCTTGAATATGATTATTTTATTTTATGATTAATTGTTTTATTATTTATTTATTTTTATTTTAATTAATTAGAATTTTATTTTAATTTTCTAATTAATTAATTAAGTTTTGGGCCAAGTGCGAATTTAAACATGATTAGTCATGCTTAAGTGCAAATGGACCAAGTGATCATCAAAGTCCATTTGGCTAGCCCATAACTGACCCCCTTGTGATGTGGCATGGTTGCCACTTGCTTTGTGTTCACACCTTAAGTAACTTCTATAAATAGAAGTATTAGTAAGGCTTAATGATCATTTTGCCATCATAATCATCTTTTACCACAAGTAAAATTCAAACACTCTCTCCACCCTTGTTCCATTTCCCACGCTATTTTTGGCTAATCAACCCATCAATTGTTCATCAATCTTTCCGAACCCAAACTTAAAGATTCAACCTCGATTGATCTTTAAGTAATCAAACACACTTTAGCCTTCTTTGCCATTGATCAAGATCACTTGAAAGGGTTTGGTTTTGGGTTTGGGTTCGTGTGGTGGTGCCGTGTTGAAGGCCTTGTTCGAGAGGGTGGTTCGTGTGGGTGGCCGTACATCGAAGCCTGTTTTCGTGGAGGTGCCCGTGCTCGTGCGTGGAGGCCGTGTTGTGTGGTGTTGCTGCCGTGTGATCTGGATCGTGTGATTTCCTTTCCGGGCAGCGAGTTTTTATAGTTGTTTGTGTTCAAGTTGATTAAGTTAAGATACTATTCTACCCTAATTTGTATACCATGATTTATAGGGTAGATTAGATGATCGAATTAGATCAAAAGTTTGATGAAATTAACCCCTTGTTATGCGTGAATTATGGGCTGATTTGGGAGGTTTTTTTTGTGATGCTCTTGCCTTGTTTCTATGTATATTATGATCAATTATGATAGTTTCATGTTTAAATACGTTTATGTACAATTTTCATTAAGTTTCGATGCATAGAATTGATGGAAATGTTGACGAAAATGTTGATGGAACTTGCCTATGATTATGCGTGTACTTGGGTGTGTATTCGATGATGATTCTTGAATAATCTTGTTGAGTAGTATATGATTCTTGAATCTTGAATTGATGAATTAAGTTAAAGAATGTAATCTTGATAATGATTCTTGAAGTTCTTGATTATGTTATGATGAATCTTGATTTTCTTGATTATGGTTATGTGATCTTTAAGTATAGATTATATAGTTATAGTTAAGAGTAATTAAAGAAAATTTGAATTTAAGTAAAGAAATTTAGAGAAAGTATAAAGAATAATTAAGGAGGTTCCAAGATTGTAATTTACATAAGTTAGTCTCAAGTAAAGGCGTAACATGCGAACTTGAGAAGTAACCAAGATGTAAAGAACGTAAAGATTAGCTTGAATTTACATTTAGACACCTAACCTTAGCGTAAGATTCTAAGACTTCGGTTAAGACGCGGCCACTATCCTAACTGCGGTATTGGGATAGTTAGTACTTACTATGTCGTCTATATGATATGGCTTTCCGAAAGATGGGGTTCATGGGTTTGGGAGTAAGATTCTCATTCCTGGCACAGTAGGAAAGTTTGATCACGTAAGATGTGTTCGTACGAGCATAGTCCGGTCTAATATGTAAATGATAGCGATAAAGATTATGATAAGATTAAGTCAAGTAAAGTTAAGCGAGTTATTACTACTATTATTATTATTAATATTGTTATTGTTGTACTTACATTTGTGTGTTTATATGTATGAGTGCCTGATTTGTTTGTTTGATTTATTCTATGGTCATATGTATCCACGTTAGGGTGGGACGGTGATGTTACTCGCCACTGACGGTGGATTTGTGTTCATTTTTAGGTAACTCTGATGATAACGGTGTTGCTTAGCTTTGGGTTGGGCGAGTGCCGTTGTACTTTTTATTTTATAGCTTTTTAATCTGTTATTAGAATTTGGACTTTAGTAGTTTGCATATTCTAACTCTGATATTTGTTTTGGAGTTAATTCTTTAGTATTGACTATTTTGGTTTAGTTTTGTACAAACTTGTGGTTTTGTACTTTTGGGATTTTAGTAATATCATATTTGAGGTTTTGTTTTTAAATTTTAAATATGTTTGTTAGTTAGTTCGACAATTCGACTTGTCGGTCTCTTCCGCGCCGGTTTATGCGTGTCGGGTCGTCACAATGAATGATAGAGGGTAGGGCTGAGTAGAGTGCTGTCTGAACTGCACCAAACCGCAAACCAAACAGCAATTGTGCGGTTTGGTTTGGTTTACGGTTTGAAAAATGCTGTTTGGTTTATAATTTTACCAAACCGTAATTTTGCGGTGCGGTGCGGTTTCCGAAAAAATTGAAACCGCACCAAACCGCAAACCGTAATTTTTTAAATTGTTCAAAAATATTTAATTTCATATTTTTTATTTGGCCTACTTCCTTACTCAAAATGTCTTTTTTTTTGTGTGTTGGGCCTTATCTAGTTGATTAAACCCACAAGTCCACAACTCTCTAAGGCTTCTCTAACCCTTTAATACTCTAACAAAAAATAAATCTAAGTTTTTTTTTATCCTTATGAACTACTAATTAAAAAAAGAATAAAAAAATTGGTTATACCGCAAACCGCACCGCACCAAACCGTATTTTGCGGTGCGGTTTGGTGGGGTTTGATATAAATTGTGGTGCGGTGCGGTTTCAAAAAATGGCAAACCGTAGTTTTGCGGTTTGGACGTCAAACCGCACCACGCTCAGCGCTAATAGAGGGAGTCAGTTTGGATGGAAATGGAAATATATATATATATATATATATATACAAAAATGGAAGGAAAGCATACCAAGAAGATGTGTGGATAAAAGCAATTCAAGCAAGTATTTGTTCATAATTAATAATACAATAGTACGTAAAGTTTTAATCAATAATCAATCCATTATTGCATGAATGACAATATAATGTTTGTTAGATCACCATCACTATACTTCGTATATATTATCCCTTTAATCTCCTTCGTTCCCTCCTTCCTTCAACGGCTTCAATAATAATGCTTGCATTGTGGTGGTTGTTGGATGTTTAGGATTCGTTTGATTCAACTTAAATAAGCACTTGTGTTTATTTTCAAAAAATTCAGATTAGATCAGTTCAGATCAGATCATAAAAATTATAACTATAATAATAATTACAATCAGAAAAATTCAAATTAGATCAGACCAAATCAGAAAATTCACTACTACAAAATATGATATTTATGATGGGAATTCCCGTCGCAAAAATGTGATCCCGTCATAAAAAAGGGGGTCACAAATGATTTTTCCCTTCGCAATCCCGTCGTAAATGAGTCATTTCTAATAGAGTTTGGGTTAGCTATTCGGTAAATTTTAGCGATGGTCTCAAAAACCGCCGCAAAAGATCTACATTTACGATGGAATTTAGGCTCATCATTAATGTATACCCGTCAGTAATGGATCAATTTTTGTTGTGATTTCAGATGAATCAAACGCACACTTAGTTGGGCTGATTTAAAATCATGTGCTAACTTAATTTGTACAAAAATGGAAGTAATCTTTCTTCCAAAAACAGGAAGATGATAAAGCAAGAAAAGAGACTATAAGAATCGGTTTGATTTTAATATCACATGCATGCTACTGAGAATGGTATAAAGGGGTAATGACTAATAATATTAAGTATTATTTAGTTGCAATGGGAATTAAATTCCTATGGTAATTTGGATTTCATGGGAATTAACTTCCCCTATCTAATTCTAGGAATTTCCAAATTTTGTTTGGTTAAGATTTGGGAAATTAAATTTCCTAGGAATTTTGATTTACCTAGGAGGGGTTAGGTTAGCTATTTCCTACATTATGTGGGAATTAGAAATTCCTCCATTTTACACTTTTTTGGTTAACATTAACTAAATATTTTACATGTCTTAAAACCATTAATTCATCAATTACATGTCTTAAAAGAATTAATTCCTAAATTACATGTCTTACAAATTTAATGTTACAATAGCTTATGAGAGATTGCGCTTGTGACATAAGAATGTTAGACAACAACTGACGAATTATGAATTACTCCTCAAATATATATATATAGCCTTTTATGCACGCTTTGTGTGCGGTGTTATTTTAAATACAACTATTAATCTGTTTAAACAAAAAAAGTTATTTGTTCGAAAAATTGAAAAATCAAATTTATTTACCATATTCTATTGGCCGCTAACAAATTTTTACGATAATAAAAATGTAAAATTTTTATTTGATATCAATATAGATGTCTATTTATAGAGAATTTAAATATATTAATTTTGGTATATTTGTTTTATTTTTTCGAATTTTATATTTTGTACTATTTTCATTTAAAAAAGTTTAAAAATCGTAATAACTTCCTTTAATAATTAGGAGTGATAAAAATTGAGATTTTTAATACCAAGTCTTTCCTAGTTTTACCGGTTATTATGAGTATTATTATTAATATTAGGAATCAGTAGGGATAAGTTATAAGAGTTACGATAAGATATTAATAGGGAAAGAAAGGAAACAGAGTAGGAGGAATACGAATCGTTTCGATTTCTGGCTAGGAAAGACTTGGTATTTGAGGTGGCCAATATACGTGCCGCACCTCTCTTTCCTGGGACTTCGAACGGTTCATTTCCGAATACGGCCACCTAGTATTTCTCGATATAAGATAAGATATAAGATTTGAAAGATGTAAGATAAGATAAGAACGCCCACCTGATGACCCGAGTAGTCAGACTAGGTTAAGTCGAAGCCACTGCTCAATGGGACGAACACACGAGTTCCCCCGAGTAGTTCTGGGTCTTAGGATATATAGTCGTCTAAGTAGTAGTACACGAGTTGCTATTTAGGGGTTATGGCCATAGCTTAGGCTTAGTGGTGAAACACGAGATCCACTACGGGTTGAGTACATGAGCTCACCCCGGCATGTTCTAGGAAAGTTGTGGTGAAACACGAGATCCACAACGAGTTATAGTGACCGGTCCAATGAAAGATGATAATGATATGATATGAAAATATGACATGATATAAGTTAAGATATGATGTGACTACGGATTTTATGAAATTGATACGGTATAAGTATAGAAACAATTGTATAAGACTTCCGCTGTGTATGTATGTCATATGTATTTGTATTCGTATGTGTACGTACTTGTATTTATTGTATACGTATTTTGTATGTATTCCTAACCGTATTTTGCAGGTATTATTATACGTATGGTATACGTACTTTTATACGTATTTAGTACGTATTTCTAACCGTATTTCTGCAGGTATTTTTATACGTATTTTATACGTATTCGTATACGTATTTTTGTACGTATTTTTATACGTATCTCGTATATTTTTTGTATACACTGTACCATGTTTTATGTGTGTTTTCATGTGAATATTCTATGATATTATGTGTTTAGCGGTCCCTCAATTAAGCGGGACAACCTAGTTACGCGCCACTGACGGTGGACCCCCCCTCAGTTTCAGGTGACGATGCAGCAGCATAAAACGGGTTTCCGTTGGATGGGTTTGAGTGTGGATGAAGTTTAGATTTATTTTATTTATTCCAGGACTTATAAGACAATATTATAGTTTTTATTTATAATCCCAGCCTGTTGGGAAGACATTTACTTAGTTCATGTAACACTTTGGCACTATATGCCTTATTTGACTTTTGGATTTTAGTTCAGTGTTTTAGTATAAGTTGCTTAATTTTAATTAATTAATTTCATTTATAGTTTAATTTGTTTAAGTAATGATCCGAATGTCGATTTCCTTCGTCAATCGACAAGTCCAAAAAGTCGGGTCGTTACAGTTGGTATCAGAGCTAAGGTTTGACCCTAAGTTACTTCTTCATAAGTAACTTCGAAAGATGAGCGCTTTATAAACCCGAGCGAAACTTAGCCTAATATGGAAAACTTAGGGAGTGAAACCATGGGTAGAAACCAGGGTTAAGACGTTTTATCGCTTTGTTTCCGCGTTGACGCAGTTTTCGTGTGCCGTTCGTGTGCTAACTTGATTGTGATTTCAGGATGTCGACCCCAAGACCTCCGAACTTCCGTCTTCGTCGTCGCAACTTGGAGGATGCGATCCTCACGTTGGCTCAGAATAGTGTTCGGGCCCAGAACAACCAGTCGACCTTCGACCGAATAGCCCGACTTCGTCCTCCGACCTATGATGGGGCAGCTGACCCAACCGTCCTCGAAAACTGGATTCGAGAGATGCGCAAGATGTTCGACGTTCTGGCTTGTCCCGCGACTGAACGGGTTCCCATTGCAACATTCTATCTTCAGGGTGAGGCGGACAATTGGTGGAGTACACTCCGGTCTGAGTTGGGAGGACTTCACCAAGAAGTTGCAGGATCGTTTTTACCCCGAGGAACTCAAGTGGCAAAAGCAAGAGGAATTCCTCACTTTCACCCAGGGTAGCCTGTCCGTCCAAGCTTACACGGACAAGTTCACCGAGCTCTCCAGGTTCGCCACAACCGTTATACCTTCTGAAGCCGAACAGGTCAAGAGGTATATCAAGAAGTTGAACTCTAGCATCCGGGTTCATGTGGTCAGCAGCAGGGTGAAGACCTTCCAGGAGGCTTATGAGGTGGCTCTTGAGGTTCAGTCTTCAGTTTCTGATGAGGACACTGTGAAGAAGAGGGTTACTCCAGCAGCAGCCACAGGTAGTCAAGCTCCAGTCAAGAACAGGATCTTCTGCATGACACAGGAAGAGGCAAATGCTCAGCCCGACGTGGTCACGGGTACCTTTTCTGTTCATGATATTTCTGCTTATGTACTGTTTGATACTGGTGCCACTGTGTCTTTCGTTGCTAGTTCGTTTATTGTGAAAGCTAACCTGATGGGAGAGTCTCCTGTGAAATCTGTGATAACTCTTCCTTCGGGAGAGGACTTTGCTTGTCTTTGAGAGTTTAGGGACGTGTCCATTGTCATCTCGGGGGTACGGTTCGAAGCCAACCTGAAAGAGTTTCCTATGATCGAGTTCGATGTGATCCTAGGAATGGATTGGTTAGCCAAGCATCAGGCGACCTTTCGGTGTCAAGATCAGGCTGTCACTTTGCGTGGTCCAAACGCAAGGAGGGTGACCTATGTCGGGAAACCGATAGGTAAGGGTTTGAAGATCGTGTCCGCAATGAAGATGCGCAGTCTGCAGCGCAAGGGTGAGACCGTGTTCCTATGTCAAGTCAAGGACATGACCAAGGAGGAACAGCTAGAAGCCATCCCGGTGATTCGTGAGTATGCGGATGTTTTTCCAGAGGAGTTGCCAGGGGTACCACAAGAAAGAGAAGTGGAATTCAACATCGATCTGGTGCCCGGGACTGCTCCGATTTCTAAGGCTCCGTATCGCATGGCTCCGGCTGAGTTGAAGGAATTGAAGACCCAGTTGCAGGAACTGATCGACAAAGGCTTCATACGGCCTAGTGTGTCGCCATGGGGTGCTCCGGTATTGTTCGGAAAGAAGAAGGATGGTAGCATGAGGTTGTGCATAGATTACCGGGAGCTGAACAAGGTGACCATCAAGAACAAGTATCCTCTGCCCAGGATCGAGGATTTATTTGATCAGTTGAAGGGAGCCAGTGTCTTCTCCAAGATTGATCTCAGGTCAGGGTATCATCAGATTCCAGTGAAGCCGGAAGATATACCGAAGACCGCATTTCGCACGAGATATGGGCACTATGAGTTCGAGGTAATGCCATTTGGTCTAACTAATGCTCCAGCTGTTTTCATGGACCAGATGAATAGGACCTTCCATCATCTCTTGGATGTGTGTGTTGTTGTGTTCATCGATGACATTTTGATCTATTCGAAGAGCGAACAAGAGCACACTCAGCATCTTCATTTGGTGCTAGGTATACTACGAGCTCAGAAGTGGTTTGCAAAGTTGTTAAAGTGCGAGTTCTGGCTCAAGGAGGTTACCTTTCTAGGGCACGTAATCAATGCGGAAGGTGTCATGGTAGATCCAGCCAAGATTAAGGCAGTGGTTGAATGGCACAGTCCCAAGAATGTGGCCGAAGTCCGAAGTTTTCTTGGCCTAGCAGGTTACTATCGGAGATTTGTGAAAGACTTCTCCAAAGTAGCAGCGCCTATGACCAAATTACTGCATAAAGACTGCAAGTATGTGTGGACTGAGCAATGTGAAGAAGCCTTTCAAGCTCTCAAGCAAAGTCTTGTGTCTGCACCAGTTCTTGCTTTGCCGACGGAAGGTGTAGGTTTTGAAGTCTACAGCGATGCGTCGAAGAAGGGTCTAGGTTGTGTTCTGATGCAAGAGGGGAGGGTGATTGCGTATGCTTCAAGACAGCTCAAGGTTCATGAGCAGAACTATCCTACTCACGACTTAGAGTTGGCAGCGGTGGTGTTCGCTTTGAAAATTTGGCGACATTATCTCTATGGAGTGTCTTGCAAGTTGTTCACTGACCATAAGAGTCTGAAGTACATCTTCACTCAGAGGGAACTCAACATGAGACAGCGACGGTGGCTCGAGTTAATCAAAGATTACGACCTCTCGGTTGATTATTGCGAAGGAAAAGCTAATAAAGTAGCTGATGCCCTTAGCCGTAAGGATCGTCATTCATGCAACAGAGTGGCGGTTGTACCTAAGGAAATCTGTTCCGACCTTCGCAGGATGGAGATTGAGATGGTTATGCCAGGTAGCACCCGAGTGTATCTGAGTGCTATGAGTGTCGAGCCAAGTTTGTATCAGGAGTTACGGGAAAAACAGAAGAAAGACCCGCAACTCGAGAAGTTTCGTGAAGCTAAACTTCAAGGCAAGGCAGAAGACTTCACGATTGAATCAGATGGTAGTATGAGGTTCCGTAACAGGTAATGGAGTTAATGTCATAATGAACTATTTTTCGCCTTGTGGAAACTAATCTTTTGCTCCGTAACAGGTGGTGTGTGCCCCGGAATTAAAATCTGAAAAACCGGATCATGGAAGAGGCCCACAATACTCCCTATTCGGTGCATCCAGGTGGCGGGAAACTCTATAAGGACCTGAGAGAATATTTCTGGTGGCCGAGGATGAAGCAAGAGGTCGCAGAGTTTGTTGCACGGTGTCTCACGTGCCAGAAAGTCAAGATCGAGCATCAGCGACCAGGTGGATTGTTGCAGCCGTTACCGATACCCACATGGAAATTCGACTCCATATCCATGGATTTTGTGGTAGGATTACCCACGACGTCTGCGGGTTTGGACACGGTTTGGGTTATCGTGGATCGTTTGACCAAGGTGGCTCGATTCATCCCTATGAAGATAACTTGGTCAATGGAAAAGATGGCAGAGGCGTACTCGAGGGAGATCATACGGTTACATGGTGTGCCGAAGGATATTGTATTTGACCGGGATCCCCGATTCTTGTCACGGTTCTGGAAGTCGTTGCAAGAGGCTTTCGGGACTAAGCTTAATTTGAGTACGGCATTCCACGCAGCTACGGATGGGCAGACGGAACGAACCATCCAGACGTTGGAAGATATGCTCCGAGCTTGTGCGTTAGATTTCCAGCAATCTTGGGTTAAATCTTTGAGTTTGGTGGAGTTTTCGTACAACAACAGCTATCACGCCAGTCTTAAGATGGCTCCCTATGAGGCTCTGTATGGGCGTAAGTGTCGTAGCCCTACTTGTTGGAGCGACATCAGCGATGCTTTGGTGATTGGTCCCGACCATATCTGGGATACAGTAGAGCAGGTAAAGATCATCAGGGCGAGGTTGCAGGCGGCCCAGAGTCGACAGAAGTCTTATGCTGATCGCCGTCGGAAGCCGTTGGAATTTGAGGTTGGGGACAAGGTGTTGCTAAAAGTGTCTCCTATGAAGGGTGTGGTCCGATTTGGTCAGAAGGGTAAGCTCAGACCAAAGTATGTTGGACCATACGAGATTTTGGAACGTGTTGGCGAGGTCGCTTATCGGTTGGCGATGCCTCCGGATCTATCGAGGGTTCATGATGTGTTCCATGTGTCACAGCTACGGAAATACGTCAATGATCCTTCTCACATCATTCCGGTAGAGTCATCAGAGATCGAGCCGAACTTGACCTTCGAGGAAAGGCCGGTTCAGATTTTGGATCGCCAGGATCGGATGTTGCGTCGCAAGGTTGTGCCTTTGGTTAAGGTGTTGTGGCGTAGTCAGAAGTTCGAAGAGGCGACCTGGGAAACCGAAGCTTCGATGAGGGATAAGTATCCCGAGCTTTTCGAAGCAAGTATGGAGTTTTTCTTTGTTTGTTTGTTGTTGCTTGTTTTTGTTTTGTGTTTGTACTTTCGTGTTTGCTTTGAGCTCCGTAAGTAAATTTCGAGGTCGAAATTTATTTAAGGAGGGGTGACTGTAATAACCCGAAATTTAGGGCCGGAAAATTTCGCGGTTATTAATTTTATTTATTTAATTCTAAGTCCAAAAGGCCCATTATTTTTGGACTGTTTTACTTTTATTTTCTATCCTTAATTCTAAATTGGGCCAAAGACCCAATTTTCCCCTCTCCTCTTAGCTTGGCCGGTTCCCTTTAGTATATGGGCCAAGTATTATTTTTCTTTTTGATTTATTTGATTAATTAATAATTATGTTATTTAATTAATTAAATTAATTAGTTAATTATTTTATTTTCCTAAAAACTTATTCAAACCTAGCAAAATTGACCCTAATTTTTCTCTTGTGCTCCCCTCTTTTCTCATTGCTCACAGCCCCCTAGTTTTTGGTAGGGTTTTGGTTCTTTTTTTTTTATAAATGGGGCCTACTTCCTTCACTTGGTTCCTAATTGTTAAATTGTTCTTAAACCCTACAAAAATATTTTCTCCTCTCCTTTCTCCTTTTGGCCGTGCATTTCAATCACTGTTCTAGTGATTTTTCCTTGGAAATTTTAGCGATTCCAGGTAACTTCGCTATCTCGTTTAATTTTGGAACAAAGTTAATCATATAGTTGATTAGGATTAAAACATGAAAATTGCTAGGATTTAGTATCATGTTCATCTAGGAAAAGTCGAACACCATGATGATGTTATTATGTAAGTATTCTTGATGATAGTATGTAATATTTATGAATTACTATGAAATTTTCTTGATTATTTTATGTAGTTTCTTGAAATCTGAAATTGTTGAATAATTACTTGTATGAATTTATTTCTTAATCAAATCGTATTATTTCTTGATGAATTTTTCATGGCAGTTTCTTTATTGTTTTATTATGAATCATGAATTATTTTGTGACAAAATTCGTCCTTTTATTGCTTGAAATAATTTAATCTATCAAACCGGTAAAACTGTCCAGAATTGGTTTACGAATTTATTAGGATACTTAATCAATTCAGAATGCTACGAAATTTTAGGTGGAAGTCAGTAATAGTGTTTTAAATCTTGTGTAAAATTTTCGTAATTTTTAAAGATCGATTAATATGGCAGAAAAATCTGAGACTGAATTCAGCCTAATCTGATCTGTTAGTTATAAAATTCCTTAAAAATAGTAAAAGATGTTATTTTTGGACGAAATTTATGCACATTAATACATGGACCTACATCTAACTCGCATAAAAATTTTCAGATTATTAGAGACCTTTTAATGGTGGTTCTTAATTTAATACTTTAAAATCAGATTGTGTAAAGTATGGTATTTTAAGGATAATTTAAATGTTTATTATAAAGGTTGCTACGATTTAATGGTTGTTGAATTTAATTAATTAAAGATGTAATTTTGGTATAGTTGTCCATGATTTTCGAGTAGTGTAAAATATGAAAAGTATAATTTTTCTCATGTTATAGGTAATTTATGTAGTTAATTGTGTTTTTTTTTATGTAATTTATCAAATTAATTATATGATAAATTTATGAGTTTATTTATCTTTTGTCAAGTGGCCCAATCTTTATGTTGGTCAATTTTAGTTTAATTTTGACTGATAATATTTTTTTTTTAGGAATAATCAATTATAAAAGTTACCATTAAAGGAATTATCAGGGATAAGTTGTAACAAGAAGGGTAGATAATAATGTTATTATTATTATTATTATTAGTATTCAGACATTTTAATAATATTATTATTATTACGGTTATTATGAGTATTATTATTAATATTAGGAATCAGTAGGGATAAGCTATAAGAGTTACGATAAGATATTAATAGGGAAAGAAAGGAAACAGAGTAGGAGGAATACGAATCGTTTCGATTTCTGGCTAGGAAAGACTTGGTATTTAAGGTGGCCAATATACGTGCCGCACCTCTCTTTCCTGGGACTTCGAACGGTTCATTTCCGAATACGGCCACCTAGTATTTCCCGATATAAGATAAGATATAAGATTTGAAAGATGTAAGATAAGATAAGGACGCCCACCTGATGACCCGAGTAGTCAGACTAGGTTAAGTCGAAGCCACTGCTCAATGGGACGAACACACGAGTTCCCCCGAGTAGTTCTGGGTCTTAGGATATGTAGTCGTCTAAGTAGTAGTACACGAGCTGCTATTTAGGGGTTATGGCCATAGCTTAGGCTTAGTGGTGAAACACGAGATCCACTACGGGTTGAGTACATGAGCTCACCCCGGCATGTTCTAGGAAAGTTGTGGTGAAACACGAGATCCACAACGAGTTATAGTGACCGGTCCAATGAAAGATGATAATGATATGATATGAAAATATGACATGATATAAGTTAAGATATGATGTGACTACGGATTTTATGAAATTGATACGGTATAAGTCAAGAAACAATTGTATAAGACTTCCGCTATGTATGTATGTCATATGTATTTGTATTCGTATGTGTACGTACTTGTATTTATTGTATACGTATTTTGTATGTATTCCTAACCGTATTTTGCAGGTATTATTATACGTATGGTATACGTACTTTTATACGTATTTAGTACGTATTTCTAACCGTATTTCTGCAGGTATTTTTATACGTATTTTATACGTATTCGTATACGTATTTTTGTACGTATTTTTATGCGTATCTCGTATATTTTTTGTATACACTGTACCATGTTTTATGTGTGTTTTCATGTGAATATTCTATGATATTATGTGTTTAGCGGTCCCTCAATTAAGCGGGACAGCCTAGTTACTCGCCACTGACGGTGGACCCCCCCTCAATTTCAGGTGACGATGCAGCAGCATAAAACGGGTTTCCGTTGGATGGGTTTGAGTGTGGATGAAGTTTAGATTTATTTTAGTTATTCCAGGACTTATAAGACAATATTATAGTTTTTATTTATAATCCCAGCCTGTTGGGAAGACATTTACTTAGTTCATGTAACACTTTGGCACTATATGCCTTATTTGACTTTTGGATTTTAGTTCAGTGTTTTAGTATAAGTTGCTTAATTTTAATTAATTAATTTCATTTATAGTTTAATTTGTTTAAGTAATGATCCGAATGTCGATTTCCTTCGTCAATCGACAAGTCCAAAAAGTCGGGTCGTTACATCAATTGACTCTCAGGGGCTAATGAGCCCCATGACATGGTTGATACCTGTCCAGCCTCCCATCTGCCTTGATGGATGCCTACTTTGAGTAAGGCTTATTCATTGGCCTAAGGAGCTTTTCCAAAGAGAAGGGGCTAGTGAGCCCCAAGGACCTTGAATGCCTGTCCAGCTACTTCATCTCCTTTGATGGATGCCTATGTTGAATAGGGCTTATGTCACCTGGTGAGGTGGAAGATTTGACCAAAATTCAACGTGAACTTGAACATTGTTCATCATCTAAATCGTTTCATATTCTTTACCTCCTATATATTCAACCCCTTAATCATTTTCTCAAAATCACTTTCTCACTCCACAAATTTTCTCTCTCTAGAGCTCTCTATTGTCCTCGAAGGTCTCCTCTCAACTTGTGTCTAGGCAACCTCGAAGTAGTCTCCTTGTCAAGGTAACAGTCTTCCCTTTCTTCGTATTTATTTGAATAAGTGATTCTTTGTCCTGTTGAGTACCTTTTCTTTTCCTTAGATTATTTTTTAATAACTTAGGTATTGGACATGTGAAGTACTCCACCCCTTCTTTCCCTTGAGTGCACGGGGGTCCTTCGGGTCGAGGGTGATGAAGGGATTGAATCCTAAAATATCCCTAAGGCATCCTTCTTCCTTCTGACTCGGACGGGTCAGTGTCTGGGGAGAAGAGGTAAACCCCCAATCCCTGGGAGCCATCTGTAGCACACCCTAACATTTACCATTCCATATATGAAAAATGTGTAGGTATTTTAAACATGAACCTCGAAGGTCCATCCACCTCCGGTCAGGAGGAAATAGAGAATATTGTATATCCCAAAGCTCCCCCTGAGAAAGGTCCTAAATATTTTTTCATTGCCCCGACCTTCAACCATCGCCTAAAGCAGGACCTACATTCCTTTGCTGCCGAATATCAAATTAGGAACCCTTTGTTGTAGTTAGACCAATAAACCTTCAGACTGTTCGTTCCCCCCTGATGGATGTGTGGCCGTGTATAGGTTGGCCTTGGTCAGGGGACTTAGGTTTCCTTTGCATAGTTTTGTAGAATAACTTTTTTGTGCATATAACCTTTCATTAACCTCATTGGTGCCTAACTCCTGGGCATCAATTAACTTATTCATTGGCATTTGTACGATGCTAAGAATAATCCCAACCCTTCGCCTTTGGCGAAATCTTGTAAAGTTAGTGGAGAGTCGTAGTGTAAGTCCATATTTTGGGCATCTACTTAACGTATCTTGGGGTTGGTAGTGTAAGTCCATATTTTGGGCATCTACTTATAGTATCTTAGGGATGGTAGTGTAAGTCCATATTTTGGGCATCTACTTATACCATTAGTGCTCGTTCCATCTCCAATCATGTGTTTTAAGTTGGGTAGTTGGAAGTAATTTTACTCATTTAGCTTGTTTATGAATTGGGTTCTAGTTGTGGTTTTGGTCGTCTTCTTATATGTTGCTAATTATCTCACGTTATGGTTTATGTCTATGTTGTTTGTGGCATTTGTGTTGAATGTAACTGATTTTGCAGGAGAACTATAGACATAATTGTGGTAAGTAAATGGTTATCTTAAATTAATTAGTGTTGTTGTATCTTGCTGCTTGATGATATTAATTTGGTTGCCTGATCTATGGTTCTAAGCTTCTGTTTGCTATGTTGGGGAGAACTGTTAGTTACTCGCCACTGACTGTGGAGTTGTTATCATTTTTTTCAGATGCTGATTGACTGCAGAATTATAACTTTTGGGCTGGGTGTGTGAGACTCGAAGTTAGGGTCCTTCCCGTTGTTCTAGCCATCCTGGATTTCTATAACGCAACTAGTTTAAGGAAGACTTTTAAACTAATAATTTTCTATCTAAGTTAATTTCTAGAGTTATGTGGATGTACCTCTAAGTTTGAACCTTCTTTTTTTTAGGACTGTTTGGATTACTGTAGTCGGACTTGTATACTTCTTTATGGTTTGTATTTCCTAAAATTATGAATTTAATAAGTTTATTAGTTGATTCAGGTTTTCCTTACACCACTACATAAATGCACAAAGCCCACGACAAATTACCATTGCCTTAGGTCCAATTACCCTTGATATAGACCGAAGGCCACGGTGAATTAACCGTCGCATTTGCTGGCGTGGCCTTAGGTCTAAGGCTACGGTGAATTAACCTAAGGCCACGCTTACGTTTTTCACTGTTGCTTTAGGTCTAAGGCAACAGTTATATATTCATATGGCAATACCTACTTGAATTACTTAGAACCGTTGCCTTAGCTAAAAAGCAATGGTTATTTACAATCTATTGCAACGGTTACTCAGTATCACACATTGTTTGGCCTTGTTGCAACACCTATTATTGATGCATTGATGAATTAATTTTTCATTTAAAAAATACAATAATAATAGTAAAAATAATGATGAATTAAATTAATTAGGTAAAAGGTTTACCATTAATATATATAATATTAATAGTAACCAATTGAATGTTTAATTCCATAATACAATGATTCGATCATTAGGGATCACTATTTCACTACTAAATACATAATATAAGCACCAAAAGTGCGATACCATCAAAATTAAAATATGTATAAATATATTAAATATCAGACATTCAACAAGTAATGTACTAATACATAGCAGCAGCAACAACTAGCAGCAGCACCAACGCGAAACATGCAGCAACAACAACTAGCAACATGCAGCAGCAGCAGCAACAACATCAAGTTATGAAACAAAAGAAGAGAGCAAATCAATGAACCAATTTAGACATATATAATTAATTAGCTTGAATCACAAAAATCTGAAAAAGTTAAAAGGCTTGTTTATCACTTCATATTTGTCACTAAGCATATTAGTCACATACCTGGTTTAAAACAACCATAATATTTTCTTTCCTTCCCATCTTTCTCCATCCCTTTTTGTTTCAGAAGGTTAGGGAAATATGTTGCTCAAGATCAGAAGTTCAAATTGGAATGAAGTTAGTTAAATCTCACAATCAGAACATCATATCCCAAGGAAAACATATTTGACAATAGAAAGCATAGTATATTACCTTATTCTTATAAACTTCACCACAAGGGCAATAACTATGAGTACACTCATATGGCTTGTACATCACCATGGCTGGCCCAAGCTAAGCCATGTGGCTTCCTTATTTTTTTTATTGGTTGCATGACAACCAAAGACACTTGTACATGCATGAGAATGCCATGCTCTAAGCCTTCCAAGTGCCATTTTTTCCCCTTTTATACGGTTGGCCAAGGAGGAGGGGGCTGTCTTTTTTTTTTTTTTCTAGTTTTGTACACCCCTCTTGATCTTCATAACTCACAAAAACTGCTTCCCAAAATTTGGCTAAGTGTTGGGCATATTTTGGTGATCTTTGGAGCATTACTTGGACTAGTTTTGTGCACAACTTTTCTCTAATTGTCAAGGTAACTAACACTATCTCTAATCTAGTAATCACATAGTTTAGGATGATAGAATTTGGGTTTAAAATATGTAAGGAAGATTAATAAAACAAACTAGAACAAATTATATGTTAATTAGCCTTAAATCGGTTTTTGCATGCATGTTTCTAATTGCTTTTAATTCTGATTTTTCATGTATTTTGGCATATATTAGAGTTGTTTTTATGCTATTTTAATGTATGAATCTCATAGGATAATTATTTGCAATTGCATGTTTAATTAATTGATTATGGTAATTGTTTAGAGAATTATTTTATGATATTGTTGCATGCAATTTTTCGTGTGGTTATGTGGCCTTGCTAGGCTGATTTTTCATGGGTTTTGGGTATAAAATGATGAGTTTTAATTTGTGTTAATAATCTACCAATTCAAGTAATTAGTTGTAGAATAGTTTTTATGAATTATTCCGGTAATTGAATTTTTTTTAATCCTAAAAAGGGGCGAATTGCTGCCTTAATTTTTAGTGATATCCTCATGTATTTAATCCTTGATTATACTAGAATTTATGGTTAAATTGCATAATTTTAGGTGTCGTTTATGCCTAGTTGTAAAATTGTTGAATTTGGAACTAATCGAATTATTGTGTAATTTGAGGGAATTTTTGCAATTATATTTTCTGAAATTTATAGCTTTTGGCCGTGTGAAATATTAGAGTGTTTAGCATTTTTTTTAATTTTATTTTAGGCTTGTAATATGCTTGGTTATGTCCTTTGTGAAGTACAGAATTAATTGTGAAAGTTTAACAATTTTCGGTCATGTTTTGGTAGTCGATTTTCATGTTTTATTATTCTGGATAGTAACTTTAGAGGGCTTAAATTTATGTTTTGTTGATGAATTTTGACTCTTAATTATGGTTTTAGTGATTGCTAATCAATAGGAATTATTTGGGTGTAATTTTGGTTGAATGGCATTTTCGTAATTACTCTTGCGTAGGTTTTAGAAACATATTCTTCTTGGGGTAATTAAATTAATATTCTCGGAATTTATTTTGGACAAAGTATGGATGTGTGACGAGTGTTGGGTAAGAATGTTGTCAGTAGTAACGATATAATTTTTCGTCCATAGTTTATGACCATGTCAGAGTTACCTTTGATTGTTAGTTGGAGCCATTGGGCTGCGGGATTCAATGGTCAGATCAGTTTTTATTCCATAGACTGCCTGGACCATGAACAATACTTACTTGGGTTAATTGTTGTCGTCCGGGAATACTGGAGGTGTAAGTCCATATTTTGGGCATCCATCCAACACCGGGAGTTTGGCCATTCTTAGTCACATCAACTGTGTGTTGATCGTTTGTAGTGTAAGTCCATATTTTGGGCATCTACCTGACAAACCTTAGAAAGTGGTACTGCGGGATTTCCACTAGCGATCATTCCATCTACAATCACAATCGTACGTGTTGACCGTTGGTAGTGTAAGTCCATATTTTGGGCATCTACTTAACGTATTTTAGGATTGGTAGTGTAAGTCCATATTTTGGACATCTACTTAACGTATCTTGGGGTTGGTAGTGTAAGTCCATATTTTTGGCATCTACTTATAGTATCTTAAGGACGGTAGTGTAAGTCCATATTTTGGGCATCTACTTATACCATTAGTGCTCGTTCCATCTCCAATCCTGTGTTTTAAGTTGGGTAGTTGGAAGTAACTTTACTCATTTGGCTTGTTTATGAATTGATGATATAGATTGCATTGAAAGTGAAGATGATGAATCTTGTGATAGTGATGATGATGAGTTATGCTTAGAGTTTAAAAACCCCCTCTTTGAGGATACTTATGAAACTCGTGACTATCACAACCCTCTATTTGAGGATGACAATGATGTAGGTGATGAGTTGAGAGAGGAATCTTTCGGTGAAGAGGTTTTGAGTGATAGTGCTCTTGTTAGTAAGCTTTGTAATGTCAGTGAGAGTTTTTGTGAGTAAAATATTCCCATTCGTCCCTCTCATGTCATTTTTTCCAAGAGACTTGATATTATTCCTTCTTTCCCCATATCTCTTCCTCACTATGTCATGTGTCTACCACTTGAGGAGTCTTCTACTTTTAGTGTCCCCCATGATTCTCATGCTATTACCATTGATGCAAAGTTGTATAGTAGTGATAACTTTTCTTCCTTTTATTTTAATTCTTCTTTTTGTTTCGATTCTTCTTCTTCTTATTTTATCATTTCTCCTTTTATTTTTTTTTCATTTTTCATTTTCATCATCATTTAGGCATAGAGTTTTGCTTTGCCTAGTGCCTACTCTATTCTATGCTCTTGCCTATTTGATATTCATTAGGTCATTTGCGAGTGCATTTGACAAGCTTCTTCGAGCTTTGCGATGCTATTTACTATATGGTATCCTTGTTCCTTGCATATAGTTTTCCTTAATTTTCCCCTCTTTTCTTTGCTTTCTTTTTATAATTAATTTGTCTTTGGAGTTTGGTTTTTGCTTTCTCTTCTTTTGCAGGATTGATAATAAGGCAACTCAAATGGATGATTTGTGGTACTTAAAAGTGAAAACAAGGTTTTTGTTGCTTATTTTCAAGACTTATTTTGGTGAGATTGCTCCAATCCCTACTTCTCTTTTATTTCCTTGTTTGCTTAGTTTTAGGGTTAGTTTTAGGAGGAGATGATTGTTCGAGGATGTTTGGCTTTTAATTTTGGCTTTTAAGCCCTTGAGGACATTTGGATATCGATGGTATTGGGCCTCGATTTGTTTATTTGTTTGATTCTTGATTGCTTATTTGAGAGTCATTCATGTTTGGATTTTGTTTTCCTCACTTTTGTATAGTTTTCTTATTTTGTTTTTCCTTTTTTCCACTTCTTTTTTCTTTTCCTTTCAAGGCAAAGTGTATTTTTGGTTTTGTTTTTAGTTTGGACTTGATCACTTTAGAGTCTTGGACATTGAATGCATTCCTTCCTAATTGTTAGCGGTCCACATGGTTTGAGATGTTGGGGTTGATTTTCAAATATTATGTGCTAGGTTTTAGAGATTTAGAGTTCATGAAACTTAAACTCTTAGGTTGTGGAATGATTGGTGATGCTTTGCTAGCTAGTTGAATCCCTAGAGGTAGTATTTGCAATCCACTACCCTTAACATGTGAGGAAGTGTCAAATCTTTCAAGCCTTCAACATTATTTTGTTTGAGTGGCGATAGGATCCTTGTCATAGCTTAGCTTGATCAAGAACTTGATTCATGACTCACCGAGACCGCGACCGAGCTACTCTAGGGGAGGACGGAGGCATTAATTCTCTTAGTTATTTTCAATATTTTTTTCCCCTTTTTCATTCCCTTTTTTGTTTTATTTGTCTTCCTTCTTTCATTTTTCTAGGTTTTTGCTTTGCATTTATCATTTGGAACCCTTTGAGCTTGGCCTTTCCTTTCTTCTAGCCACATTACTAGCCTTGTATTCCCCTTGTTTTGTTTTATACCCTTTTAGGTATAGTGAAGCAATTGGAGCATTGCGGTTTGTATTTGCTTTGTATCGGAAATTTTTGGAGAAGTAAGGAGCTGAGGTTTCCTAAGCGCAAACGTGTTGATTTGCATAGTTGCAAGCAAAAGCCGACCTAAGTTGAAAAAGGCAAGGTCGTGTTAAGTAATTGAAAAAAAAAAAAATTGACAACAAAAAAAAAAGAAAAAAAAAGGCAAGCATTTATTCCATTCTCTTTCACAATGAGGACATTTTGTCACTTAAGCTTGGGGGAGGAGGAATATTGCGAAAAGTTTTGTAAAATTTTTCAAATTTTGTTTATTTCTTTGAATAAGCTTGGGGGATTTTTTGTGTATGTGTGTGGTGTATTAGGAGTTTGTTTGCTAATTGTTGCTCATTGGCGCTTATTTGCTTCACTATTTAAGTTTTGAGCACCACAAGCCAAATTTATTCCTACCTTACCCTAGCCCTGCATTACAACCTTTAAGTCCTCTTGATCCTAGAGAGTTCAGTCATAGTCGGTGGAGGAAGTCATGGTTCAAGCATATTGAGCGGTTTTGTTATGATGAGATGTTGGGTAGCCTAAGTTGTTTCTCCTTTTTGCTTTTACGGCTCCTTCGGGGATTCATGAGGAGCTACCTCAAAAGGTGGAGATGACACTAGCTTAGCTTGTGATTGTTTTGTTGTAGAGCGAAAAGGGGATTGTTCCTCTCTAGTTCTTCTATGTAGAATGTTTTATTTGACTATCCACCTTAGACATCTTTGAGCATGTTTTCCGCTAGTGCTTAGAAAGGTTTGCATTCATTAATCCTTGCTCCATTTACAAGTCCAACTAGGGATTTTTGTTTTATTTTTCTTCCTTTTGTTTTTCGTTTCTTTGTTTTTATTAACCCTTTGCCTTGATCTATTTTTGGAAGAGTTATGGGTTAAACTCTTTGGAAACCCTTACGAGAGCATCACTCGTCCTCATTGGCGACTTTGAGGTTTAAAGGGCTTGTCATTTACGCTAAAAATGACCGTGATTCCTACGACAGTGAGTTAGTGTAAATATGATGTGTTTGATTAGGTTTGTTAGCTTCCATTACTTGGTGTTGTTATCCTGTGGTTCGGGAACCAATTTGACTTTGCTCGAGGGCGAGCAAAGGCTTAGTTGGGAGGAATTTGATCGGTGCATTTGTGCACCATCTTGTAGGTCATTTTTCATCCTTTTTAGTCTTTTTTTTGCCCATATTTGTGCATTTTTAATTGGTTTTTCCTCCGCTCATTACATGTTTCCAAGATTTGGGTCTCGTTTCATTTTTGGGTATTTTCTATGCAGTTTTTGAGAGAAAATGGGAATACAAGTGCTTTGATATTTTGCATGAGTTGTTTCAGGTCCACGCCAAAGCATTCGGAGCCTTGTGTGCGAAGCTCGAGCCCGGGAGTGACAATTCAAAGCTTGAAGTGGAATGGAATGGCAGCCCCAACACCGAGCGTCCACTCCACCCCCTTAGAGCGTCCGCTCGGACTGCTTGTTGAAGATGCAGGAGCTTCTTGTTAGAGCTAGAGCGTCCGCTCCAACCTTTGGAGCGTCCGCTCTCCTTTCCCAGCCTCAGCACGTCCATTTGTCGTATTAGTGGAGCGTCCGCTCTCAACCCTCAGAGCGTCCGCTCCCACCTGCAGCGGCTCATTTATTCCGAATATTCCCCTTCTCTCTCATGTAATATATAAATACCCCAACTTTTCTAGGTTTGAACAGAAGGAAAATATCAAGAACATAGCATTATTTTGTGTATTTTTAGAGAGAGAAACACAAGAGTTTTAATAGTTTTAGCTTGTAATCATCAACAATTTCTTCTTCATTTGCAATCAATCCATTTATTCAATCTTCTAGTTTGGTAACATTTCTTATCTTTCATTCTTTGTTATTTGTTCATCATTTGTATGTTATTATTTGTTGAGTTATTACTTGTCATTAGCTATAATCTCTTGTTCATTGTGTTTGTGATTTGAAGTTTAAATCTTTGAGGTAGTATTTGCATTTCTAGTTGTTATTTTCCATGTTTATTAGTTTCTCTACTTCTTCTATCATTTTTGGTCTATTTATGGCTTTTGTTAGTATGAACATCCCTCTCCTAGGCTAGATTTCTAGCTAGGGGAGGGGGAAAAAGATGGATTTTTGATTGTTGAGCATGGAATAATTGTTAGTTTGGTATGAAATAACTTGTTGATGCTTGTTTTCTAACATGGATTGAAATGCTAGATTATAAGTTTGGCCAACTTCTAGGATAGAATCTTGGACTAACCAAGTGTGGTTGAGAAATCTAAGCATGAGGTTAGAGACAACATGTTAGGAAGGGTCTAGAGAAATTCGAACCGGGTTGTGAGCGAGGTAGTGAATAAGAGATCTAGTCTACCGAGCGATTCGATCCATGGTGTTTGGTTTGGTCTAGGTTGAGATGTTGTGTGAGTGGGTCGGCTGAGAAATCTAAGCCCTCTTGCATAAACTAATCTCCTTGCTTGAAACAATTGATTTTATGCTTGCTATATGGTTGCTCCATGCTTGATTATTGGAATATCATGTTTTCCCCCTCTCCCTAGCGCTCGTTTTAATGCTTTATTATAGTTTTTAGCGACTTTACTTTCCTTTAATCAAGTTAGTTTTATTTTATTAATTTATTAGTTGAATTTCTTAATTCTTCAATCTTCAAAACAAAAAAATCCCAAAAAACAATTTAGACCCTCAATAGATCAATATAATTTTAAAGACAAGTCTCACTCACCTACCTTCCTGTGGATTCGACCCCTTACTTTCCTATACTACGTGTTAGGTTAGCCTAGGGTAATTATTTTTGACCGGATTAGGAAGTAACGACCCCTAAACCCCGATCATAAGGTCCCACGTGTTTCGGTCGGAGTTTCCCCTTTTGACCAAAGCGTGCCACTCCTTTGAACGGTGAAACCTTAAGCAAGACTTTGGCACCTACCTCGAAAGCCAGCGGTCTACGTCGATTATCGGCGTAGGATTTCTGACGACTCTGAGCGGCCTGCATCTTAGACCGAATGACTCGGACCTTCTCGATAGTATCCCGTACCATCTCAGGTCCTAAAGCTACAGAATCACTAATATCATTCCAACAAATTGGACTCCGACATTTCCTACCATACAGGGCCTAGTACGGAGCCATCTCGATGCTGGAGTGATAGCTATTATTGTAGGAGAAATCTATCAAACAGAGCATACATACCCAAGACTGATGGTACTCCAGAGTACATGCTCGTAGAATATCCTCTAAATTCTGGATGGTCCTCTCAGTCTGACCATCGGTCGCCGCATGAAAAGCAGTGCTCAGCTTCAGCTTCGTCCCAAAGGCTTCCTGAAATGATTTCTAGAAACGAGACAGAAATCTCGGATCTCGATCAGAAACAATCTCCCTCGGAACTCCGTGAAGTCGGATAATATCCTGAGTATATGCCTCTGCTAGACGCTCCATAGACCAGGTCATCTTCATCGGAATGAATCTAGCGACCTTGGTCAACCTATCCACTATTACCCAAATGGCACTCAAACCATTACAGGTAGGTAGGCTAACCACGAAGTCCATAGAAACCGACTCAAATTTACAGGTCGGAATCGGTAGTGGCTGCAATAGACCTCCTGGTCTCTGATGCTCGATTTTAACCTTCTGACAGACTAAACATCCAGCTACGAACTCTGCTACATCCCTCTTCATCTTGGGCCACCAGAATTGGCCCTTAAGGTCCTGGTACAACTTGTTACCTCCAGGATGAACAGAGTAGGGCGAGTTATACGCCTCAGACATAATTCTGTTCCTAAGATCAGAACTGTCCGGTACACACCACCTCCCTCGGAATCGCATACTACCATCGGAAGGGATCTCGAACCCTACGGCTTTACCTTGCCGTAAAGCCTCTCGAATCCTAGCTAACTGCGGATCATTCTGCAGACCCTCGCGCAATTCCTGAAGCAAATCAGGCTCAGCACTCATCGATGTCAGACGAAGTCTGACGGAACTACGGCTTCTACTGAAGCTCAAGCAATGCTTACGAATCAGTGCATCGGCGACTAAGTTCGCCTTGCCCTCGCAATAGTTAAGCGTCAGGTCTTAGTCCTTAATAAGCTCAAGCCATCGTCTCTGCCTCATATTGAGGTCTTTCTGAGTAAAGATGTACTTGAGACTCTTGTGATCCTTGAATACTCTACACGAACCACCATAGAGATAATGCCTCAAAATCTTGAGCGCGAATACTAAAGCTGTTAGCTCCAAGTCATGCGTGGGATAGTTACACTCGTGCACCTTCAGTTGTCTCGATGCGTAATCGATGACCTTCCCGCCTTGCATGAGCACACATCCTAGGCCACTCTTCGAAGCATCACTATAGACCTCGAAATCCTCCTCATCGTTGGGAAGGGTAAGAATCGGAGCAGAGACTAATCTCTGTTTCAACTGCTGGAATGCTTGCTCGCAAGCCTCCGTCCAAACGAATCGGATCTCCTTCTGTAGGAGACTAGTCATCGGCCTTGCGATTTTGGAGAAGTCCTGGACGAATCGTCGATAGTATCCGGCCAATCCCAGAAAACTACGAACCTCCGCCACATTTCTCGGGCTACTCCAATCAACTACAGCCTTAACTTTAGCCGGATCTACCTTAATGCCCTCTTTACTAATCACGTGACCCAAAAATGCTACTTCGCGAAGCCAGAACTCACACTTGGAGAGTTTCATGAACCACTTATTACTATGCAATATCTCAAGTACCACCCGGAGATACTCCGCATGCTCAGACTCATCTCTCAAATAGACCAAGATATCGTCTATAAATACTACGACGCACTTATCGAGTAAGTGATGAAAAGTCCGGTTCATCTGAGCCATGAACACGGCTGGCGCATTAGTCAGGCCAAAGGGCATCACCTCGAACTCGTAGTGGCCGTATCTAGTACGATAAGCGGTCTTCGGGATGTCTTCTTTCTTGACTGGAATCTCATTATACCCAGATCGAAGATCTATCTTCGAAAACACTCCCGCTCCTCGTAACTGATCGAACAGGTCCTCAATCCTAGGCAACAGGTACTTATTCTTGACAGTTACCCGATTCAACTCTCGATAGTCTATGCACAGGCGCATACTACCATCTTTCTTGTTCACAAAGAGCACAGGTGCTCCCCATGGAGAAACGCTCGGCCTAATGAAGCCCTTATCGATCAAATCCTGGAGTTGCGTTTTTAACTCTTGCAACTCCACTGGTGCCATCCGGTAAGGTGCCTTCGAAATCGGCGCTGTCTCGGGTGCTAAGTCGATATGAAACTCGACGTTGCGCTCGGGTGGAAATCCTGGTAGCTCATCAGGAAATACGTCTCTGAAATCCGTCGCTACAGGTATATCGTCCAACAGACGCTCCTCAGTCAAGTCCCTTACCTGACATAAGTACACCATATCGCCCTTCTGGCGATGCTTTCTCATCTTCAAGGCTGAGATTACCTTTACTCTTTTCTTAAGGATGAACCCAGAGTAGGTAACTCGGTTGCCCTGAAATCCTCGGAATGTCACTGACTGATCTCGGTAGCGAATGATCGCTCGATACTTCGACAGCCAGTCCATACCAAGAATAACGTCGAACTCCATCAGCGGGAACTCCTTCAGATCGGTTGTCGCTTGCTCTCCAGCTATCACGATAGGCACTCCTCGGAACTCGCGCTGACAATTAAAATCCTCTCCGGACGGGAGAGTTATAGCAGAAATAACAGGAAAGCTGCCACGAAGATTAGACCTCGAGGCAAAACTACTAGCCACAAAAGAGACAGTAGCACCAGAATCAAATAACACTAAAGCTAACACACCAGAAACAAGAAATCTACCTGATACGACGTCAGGCTGAACCTCGGCCTCTGCCTCGGTCATACAGTAGACTCAATTCTTCACTGGAGTCTTAGTCGGTGCCGGAAGCTGCTTGATCTCAGTGTCTGGCTTCCTCTCGGGGCAAACTGACGCCTTATGGCCTTCCTTCCTGCAGATAAAACAAGCTATGGGCGAACCGTCACACCGCTTCCCTGGATGGAAGTCTCTGCCGCAGCCTCTGCATCTCGAGCCATCGGAACCCTTATGCGAATTCGTGGTCGGAGGGGTACTGCTAGGAGCACTAAATCGAGGCTTCTTAAAAGAAGATGTCGTCGTCAGAACCTGAGCTCTCTTCCTGCTCGCATCCTCCTCGGCCGTCGATGCCTGAATCTCGAATGCTACCTCGTAGGCCTGCTGAAATGTCTTCGCTCCACTACTGATCACGTGAACGCGAATCCTCGGATCTAGCTTTTTGATGTAGCGCTTGTTCCGCTCCTTCTCTGATAGAACTACAGACGTAGCGAACCTCGATAACTCCGTGAACTTGTCGGTGTACGCCTGAACTGTCATCTTACCCTGAGTAAGAGTAAGAAACTCCTCCTGCTTCTACCACCGCAACTCGTCGGGGTAGAATCGCTCCTGGATCTTATCGACGAACGCGATCCACGACATCGAATGTAAGGGCAAGCATGCGTCCTTAGCTACCGTCCACCAGTTATCGGCCTCTCCATGTAGATAATAAGCGGCAATCTGCACCTTCTCGTGCTCGGGGCAAAACATTGCGTCGAAGAGCTTCCCCATCTCGCAAATCCAACTCTCCAGGATAGTAGGGTCGGCAACCCCATCGTAAGTCGGAGGTCGATGACGTGCGATACGGTCGAACGTCGACTGCGTACTAGGCGTATGACGACTATGGTGCGCCAACGTAAGGATCGCCTCCTCGAGCGCTCGTAACCTCTGTCGTCCAGTACTTAACCGGCGAGGCGTAGACAAGCTGCAACGCAATCAAAACAAAAGACATACCAAATAACAGGGTCAGTCATACATCCCCACCACAGTCAAGCACACAAAATCAAGAGAGAAAAGAAATAGAAAAAGATCTTATCCCGGTTTTTCTACCCGAACTCTTCTCCCTTTACTTAATCTTAATTTGGTTTTATCACTCGGGAAAGATAAAGCTCTCAACTCCCGGGTTTAACTCGAATCCTAAAACTTCACTTAAAACTTTTTCGGCTCTGATACCAACTGTGACGACCCGACTCGCTTAAACCGGCGCGGAAGAAACCGACGAGTCGAATAGTCAGATCTAACAAACTAAAATACTTAAAATTTAAAACAAATCCTCAAAATGAATATATATACTAAACCAAAAGTACAACACCCACAAGATTGTACATATCTAATCCCAAATGTCATATTACTACTACTAACAAACGTAAACTCCAAATATATGTCAGAGTTAGAGAAACAGACAAGTACTACAACTATAGTCCGAACTAGGAAATCCATTAAACAACAATACAAAAGCTAAATAACAACGGCGCTCGCCCAACCCAAAGCTAAGCAAGAACCTCATCATCAGAATTACCTGAAAAACAACAACAGTCCACCGTTAGTGGTGAGTAACATAACCGTCCCACCCTAACGGGGATACACATGATCATAGAACAAACCAAACAACTAAATCAAACATACCAACATACATCCAAACATGCGAATCATCATAACATACTATCAACAATCATAAAACAAGTAATCATACCTGACTCGACTAACTTAACCAACAATTAACAAATCCTTAACTTTGGCGCAATCATTCACATACTAGACCGGACTATGCACGTACGAACGCATCTTACGCGATCGAACTTTCTACTATGCCAGGATTGAGAATCTTACTCCCAACCCCATGAAACCAATCTTTCTGGAAATCCATATCCGAAGACAACATAGTAAGACCACCAACTATCCCAATACCGCGGATAGGCTGGGCCAACGTCTTAACCCAAATACTTAGAATCTTACTCTAAGTCTTAGGCGTCTAGTAGCGAAATCAAGCTAATCATAACTTTAAATCAAAGTTTACATTCTTAGTTAATTCTTAAGTTGCATCTTACGCCTTGACTCAAGAAATAACATGTAAACCAACAAACTTGGAACCTCTTATAACAATCTTTAACTTTCTTTAACCTTTCCTTAATTAATACTAACTTTCATTAACTTTCAAGACTCAACCAAGAACTCATAAAGAACTCATCCAAGATTCAAGAACTTCAATCAAGAATTCATTCAAGATTCAAGAACTTCAACCAAGAACTCATTCAAGATTCAAGAACTCATCCCAAACTCATCATAATACACGCATAAAATCATCAAGTTCAATCAATAAAATCATCAACTTCCTAACATCCAAACTTCATGAAACTTGAACATGAACAACATCAAATATAATACTAACATAGTTAATCATGAATTTCATATAATCAAGTAGAAAACATCATAAATCATCACCCAAAAATCAGAATATAATCCACACATAAACATGGTTACATAACATCAAAACGGTCGAATCTAACCATTTAATCTATACTATGAATCATAGTATACCAAATATATTGAGAAAGTATGTTACCTTATTAAGGATTACACACAAATTCAACACAACTTGCAGCCCGGAATTCGAACTACACGGCCCCAACAATTCGCACCCTCACAGCACACAAGCACGGCACGGCTGCACGAACACCACACGGTTCTTGCACACGGCACCACTCGACTTGCACGGCTGCCCACTGCACAGCCACCCCACGGCTGCCCACTGCACAGCCACCCCACGGCTGTACTAACTCGGACACGGCTCCACACGAACCACCAACCACGGCCAGCACCGTCCTCAACTCGTGCCACCACTCGAACCTCATGGCACCTCACGATCACCCACTCGAAGAATGCCCAAACCATACCCGAACTAATGATCTTGAATACAAGTAATGCGGTTTAGTTTGTGTTTTGATACTTAAAGATTAATGGAAGTTGAATCTTTAAGTTTGGGTTTTGAAAAGATGGAGAACAAATGATGGGTTGAAGATGGCCAAAAATGGCTTGTGACAAGGAGACAAATGGAGAGTGTTTGTGTTTGGTTTTTGATGAGCAAATGTGTTTAGGATGGCAAATGAGCAAAATGATGTTTAAGCCTTACTAACTCTCCTATATATAGAGGTTAGTTAAGGTGTGAATGCATGGCAAGTTGCTTAACTTGCCACATAATATGGGGAAAATAACCGGCCATGGCTAGCAAAATGGGCCAAAATGGGCTTTCCATAAATAATTGGGCTAATTGCACTCTTGCATGTTTAATCATGCTTAAATAGAATTTGGCCCAAAAATATTAAATAACTAATTAGAAAATTAAATAATTAAAATTCTAATTAATTAAATAACAATAAAATAAATAATAATCAATCAAAATAAAATAATTCGAATTTAATCGAAATTATTCACATAAAATAAAATAAATAGTCCAAAATAAATTTTGGACCATACATAAAATCACATAAATACAAATAAACACACGACAGAAATACCAATAAAATCAGGGTCGTTACACTGCATGCTCAGACTCGTCTCTCGAATAGACTAGGATATCGTCTATGAAGACTACGACACACTTATCGTGTAAGTGATGAAAAGTCCGGTTCATCTGATCCATGAACACGGCTGGTGCGTTAGTGAGGCCAAAGGGCATCACCTCAAACTCGTAGTGGCTGTATCTCGTACGAAAAGTGGTCTTCGGGATGTCTTATTTCTTGAGTGGAATCTGATGATATCTAGATCGAAGATCTATCTTCGAAAACACTCCCGCTCCTCGTAACTGATCGAACAAGTCCTCAATCCTAGGCAACGGGTACTTATTCTTGATAGTTACCCGATTTAATTATCGGTAGTCTATGCACGGGCGCATGCTGCCATCTTTCTTCTTCACAAAGAGCACAGGTGCTCCCCATGGAGAAACACTCGGCCTAATAAAGCCCTTATCGATCAAATCTTGGAGTTGCGTCTTTAACTCCTGCAACGCCGATGCTGCCATCCGGTAAGGTACCTTCGAAATCGGCGCTGTCCCGGGTGCTAAGTCGATATTAAACTCGACATCGCGCTCGGGTGGAACTCCCGGTAGCTCATCAGGAAATACGTCTCTAAAATCCCTCGCTACAGGTATATCGTCCAACAGACTATCCTCAATCAAGTGCCTTACCTGACATAAGAACGCCATGTCGCCCTTTTGGCGAAGTTTTCTCATTTTCAAGGTTGAGATTACCTTCACACCCTTCTTCAGAACGATCCCAGAATAGGTAATCCGATTGCCTTGCGATCCTCGGAATGTCACTGACTGGCCTCGGCAACGAATAATTGCTCGATACCTCGATAGCCAGTCCATGCCAAGAATGACATTGAACTCCATCAGCGAGAACTCCTTCAGATCAGCCATCACCTACTCTCGAGCTATAACGATGGGCATTCCTCGAAACTCACGCTGACAAACAAAATCCTCTCCAGAAGGGAGAGTTATGATCGAACTAACAGGGGAACTGCCACGAGGATTAGACCTCGAGGCAAAACTACTATCCACAAAAGAAACTGTGGCACCAGAATCAAATAAAACATAAGCTAACAAACCAGAGACAAGAAATCTACTTGAGACTACATCTGGCTGGACCTCTGCCTCTGCCTCTGCCTCAGTCATACAGTAGAATCGGTTCTTCACTGGAGTCTTAGCCGGTGCCTGGCTAACGAAGATTGGTCTCAGTGCCTGGCTTCTTCTCGGGGCAAACTGACGCCTTTTGGCCTTCCTTCCCACAGATAAAACATGAAATGGGCGTCCCATCGCAACGCTTCCCTGGATGGAAGTCCTTGCCACATCCTCTGCATCTCGAACTCCCTGATCCCTGAGACGAACTAGCGGTCGGAGGGGTACGGCTAGGAGCACTGAACCAGGGCTTCTTAAATGATGGCGACGTCACCAGGGTTGGGGTCCTCTTCTTGCTCGCATCCTCCTCGATAACAGACGCCTAGATCTCAAGTGCTACCTCGTAAGCTCCGCTGTAATGACTTCGCTCCACTACTGATCACGTGAGCGCGAATCCTGGGATCTAACTTTTTGATGTAGCGCTTGACCCGCTCCACCTCAGATGGTACTACCGATGTATCAAAGCTCGATAACTCGGCGAACATATCGGTGTAGGCCTGAACCGTCATCTTACCCTGAGCGAGAGTAAGAAACTCCTCCTGTTTTTACCACTGTAACTCGTCGGGGTTGAACCTCTCCTGGACCTTAGCTACGAACTCGACCCAAGACATTGAATGTAGGGGCATACATGCGTTCCTAGATACGCTCCACCAGTTATCGGCCTCTCCTCGCAAGTAGTAGGCGGCGATCTGGACCTTCTCGTGCTCGGGGAAAAACGTAGCATCGAAGAGCTTCCCCATCTCGCGGATCCAACTCTCCAACGTCGTAGGGTCGGCGACCCCATCGTAAGTCAGTGGTCAATGACAAGCGATACGATCGAACGTCGACTGCGATCCCGATGGCCGACGACTATGGTGCGCTAGTGTAAGAATCGCTTCCTCGAGCGCTCGTAATCTCTGTCGTCCCGAACTTGTCCGGCGAGGTGTGGACATGTTGAAACCATCGCAAGAAAAAGACAAACGAGAGAAGCAATGTCAGTAAAAAATCCACACTCAAGTCAAGTAACCAAATCAAAAGAAAATAGGAAAAGGTGTCTTATCCCGGATTCTTCTACCCAACGCTCTTCTCCCTTAAACTTATTCTAAATTGGGTTTATCACTCGGGAATGTAAAGCTCACAACTCCCGGGTTTTACTCAAGTCGTAAAACTTCACTTAAAGTCTTAACCTATTCGGCTCTGATACCAACTGTGACGACCTGACTCGCTTAAACCGGCGCGGAAGAAACCGACGAGTCGAATTGCCGATCGAACAAACAAACATACTTAAAATTTAAAACAAAACCTCAAAATTATTATTACTAAATCCCAAAAGTATAACACCGACAAGTCTGTACAATACTAAACCCAAAAGTAATCAATACTAAAAATTAACTCCAAATATTATCAGAGTTAGAATAAACGGAATACATATACTTAACGTCAAAACTAGAAACATAATACAATCTAAGATAGGAAAACAACGGCACTCTCCCAACCCAAAGCTAGCAACACCGTCATCATCAGAGTTACCTGAAAAATATTAACAACAATCCACTGTCAATGGCGAGTAACATAACAGTCCCACCCTAACATGGATACACATAATCATAGAACAAATCAAACAAACACATCAGACTAAACATCCAACATGCGACATAATCAACATAATAACAATAACATAAACTTGACCAACTTTTAATTATTCAAACTTATCATTAATTAATCTTTGTCGCTACCATTTACATTTTAGACCGGACTATGCACGTACGAATGCATCTTACGCGAACGAACTTTCCTACTATGCCAGGAATGAGAATCTTACTCCCAAACTCATGAACCCCATCTTACGGAAATTCATATCAAAAGACAACATAGCAAGTATACACTATCCCAATACCGCGGCTAGGATAGGGGCAACGTCTTAACCCAAGTCTTAGAATCTTACTCCAAGATTAGGCGTCTAAAAGTAAACTTAAACTAATCTTTACTTACTTTACAGCTTTGTTATTCTCAAGATCGCTTCTTACGCCTTTTCTTGAGTCTAACCATAAACATTACCTGTAACGACCCGGATTTATCGGTATTTCTATCGTCGATTTATTTGTTTATTTATGTGATTTTATGTATAGTCTGAATTTATTTAGACTCTTATTTATTGATTATATGCTTATTTTGATTTGTGTTTATTCGATGAATTATTGTTTATTATTTACTTTATTATTATTTAATTAATTAGAATTTTTATTATATAATTTTCTAATTAGTTAATTAATATTTTTGGGCCAAATTGTTTTACGCATGATTAAACATGCAAGAGTGAAATTAGCCCAAATGAGCTTGGAAGCCCATTTTCTTAAGCTTTGGCCGGTTCCCCCCTTATGATAAGTGGCTTGGTGTTTCCACTTGCCTTGCATTCACACCTTAACTAACTCCTATAAATAGAAGTAGTAGTAAGGCTTTGGGATCAATTGTTCATTTAATCACCTTCGCCACATTTAAACACAAACTCTCTCCATCCTTGACCATCATATTCCACATGCCATTTTGGCTTGTTCACCACTAACCATTGTTCATCCATCTTTCCAAACCCAAACTTAAAGATTCAACCTCCATTGATCTTTAAGTATTAAAACACAAATTAAACCCCAATAGTTTCATTCAAGATCTCTAGTTCGGGTTGGTTTTGGGCACTAGTTCGTGTGGGCTGATCGACTGGGTGGTTCGTGGTGGCCGTGCGTGGAGACCGTGCTCAAGTGGTAGCCGTGTGTGCGTGACCGTGGTGGCAGCTGTGAGTGCTCGTGGTTCTGGCCGTGCGGTGGTGCACTCGTGGTCGTGCCGTGTGCGTGTTTCGCTAGGGCCATGTGGTTTTGTTTCTGGGCAGCGAGTTTTCATGTGTTCATTTGTTTATACTCCAATAAGGTAACATACTATTCAAATCCTAGTAGGTATACTATGATTCATAGTGTAGATTAAGTGATTGGATTAAACTAGAATTGGTGATTTTGACCCTATGATATGTGTGATTATAGGGCTTGTTGGAAAGGTGTTTTTATGTTGTTTTTGCCATGATTTTATGTACATTATGTTTACTTGAGATAATTTCATGATTGTTTATGTCCATGTTCGATTCTATGAAGTTTTGATGATTGCAAGATGATGAACTTGTTGTTGTTAATTGCCTAGTTCATGCGTGAATTTGATGATGATTATGAGGTTGATTTCTTTATGAGTTTTTGAATTTTGATTGAGTTCTTGAATCTTGATTGGGTTCTTGATTGAGTTCTTGAATCTTGGTTGAGTTCTTTATGAGTCTTAGATGAGTTCTTTATAAGTTTTGATAGTTCTTTATTAGTTCTTAGTCGACTCTTGAAAGTTAAAGAAAGTTAAGGAAAATTAAAGAAAGTTAAAGAAAGTTAAAGAATGATATATGAGGTTCCAAGATTTGTTGATTTACATGTTATTCTTGAGTCAAGGCGTCAGATGCAAGTTAAGATTAACTAAGAATGTAAATTTCGGTTAAAGATTAGCTTGATTTTACTATTAGACACCTAATCTTAGAGTAAGATTCTAAGAATTGGGTTAAGACGTTGCCCCTATCCTATCCGCGGTATTGGGATAGTTGGAGGTCTTACAATGTCGTCTTTTGATATGTATTTCCCGTAAGATGGGTTTCATGGGGTTGGGAGTAAGGTTCTCAATCCTTGCATAGTAGAAAGTTCGTTCGCGTAAGATGCGTTCGTACGTGCGTAGTCCGGTCTAATATGTAAATGATTGTGCCAAAGTTTAAGATTGTTAATTAATGATTAAAGTTAGTCGAGTCAACATTGTTGTCTATTGTGGTTATTATAATTATTGATGGTATGATATGTTGGTTCGCATGTTGGTATGTTTCGATGTTTGATTTGGTTGCTTGATTTGTGCTATGATCATGTGCATCCCTGTTAGGGTGGGACAGTTATGTTACTCGCCACTGACGGTGGACTGTTGTTATTTTTTTTAGGTAATTCTGATGATGAAGTCCTTGCTTAGCTTTGGGTTGGGAGAGTGTCGTTGTTACTTATGCTTTATTTTTAGTTGTATTATGATTTTTAGTTGGACTTGGTTGTATTTTACAATTTCTAACTCGGACATTTATTTTGGAGTTAATACTGTTTGTAGTAGTAGTGATATTTGGGTTTAGATATGTACAATCTTGTGGGTGTTGTACTTTTGGATTTAGCATATATTCAATTAGAGGTTTTGTTTTAATTTTCAAGTATGTTAGTATGTTCGAATTGACTATTCGACTCATCGGTATCTTCCGCGCCGGTTTAAGCGATTCGGGTCCTCACAGTTGGTATCAGAGCCGAATAGGTTTTAAGTGAAGTTTTAGGATATGAGTAAACACGGGAGTTGAGAGCTTTATCTTTCCCGAGTGATTGAACCCAAATTAAGTTTAAGTATAAGGGAGAAGAGTTCGGGTAGAAGAACTGGGATAAGACTCTTTTTCTATTCTTTTTCTCTTTTGATTTTATGTACTTGACTGTAGTGGGGATGTATGACTGACACTATTCTTTGGTATGTCTTTGTTTTATTACGTTGCAGCATGTCTACGCCTCGCCGGTTGAGTACGGGACGAAAGAGGTTACGAGCGCTCGAGGAAGCGATCCTTGCGTTGGCGCACCATAGTCGTCATACGCCTAGTACGCAGTCGATGTTCGATCGTATCGCACGTCATCGACCTCTGACCTACGATTGGGTTGTCGACCCCACTATCCTGTAGAGTTGGATCCGCGAGATGGGGATGCTCTTCGACGCCACGTTTTGCCCCGAGCACGAGAAGGTGCAGATCGCCGCCTACTACTTGCAAGGAGAGGCCGATAACTGGTGGAGTGTAGCTAAGGACGCGTGCTTGCCCTTACATTCGATTTCGTGGATCGATTTCGTAGATAAGATCCAGGAGATATTCTACTCCAACGAGTTGCGGTGGCAGAAACAGGAGGAGTTTCTTACTCTTACTCAGGGTAAGATGACGGTTCACGCGTACACCGACAAGTTCACGGAGTTATCGAGGTTCTCTACGTCTGTAGTTCCATCGGAGAAGGAGCGGGTCAAGCGCTACATCAAAAAGCTAGATCCGAAGATTCGTGTTCACGTGATCAGCAGTGGAACGAAGACATTTCAGCAGGCTTACGAGGTAGCACTCGAGATTCAGGCACCAACGATCGAGGAGGATGTGAGCAGGAAGAGGACCCAGGTCCCAGCGACGTCGTCTTATTTTAAGAAGCCTCGATTTAGTGCTCCTAGCAGTATCCCTCTGACCACGAGTTCGCATAAGGGTTCTGACGGCTCGAGATGAAGAGGCTACGGCAGGGATTTCCATCCAGGGAAGCGGTGTGACGGTTCGCCCATAACTTGTTTTATCTGCAGGAAGGAAGGCCATAAGGCGTCAGTTTACCCCGAGAGGAAGCCAGACACCGAGATCAAGCAGCTTCCGGCACCGAATAAGACTCCGGTGAAGAACCAAGTCTACTGTATGACTGAGGCAGAGGCCGAGGTTCAGCCCGACGTTGTCTCAGGTAGATTTCTTGTTTCTGGTGTGTTAGCACTTGTATTATTTGATTCTGGTGCTACTGTCTCTTTTGTGGCAAGTAGTTTTGCCTCGAGGTCTAATCTTCGTGGTAGCTTTCCTGTTAGTTCGGTTATAACTCTCCCGTCTGGAGAAGACTTTATTTGTCAGCGCGAGTTCCGAGGAGTGCCTATCGTGATAGCTGGAGAGCAAGCGACGACCGATCTGAAGGAGTTCCCGCTGATGGAGTTCGATGTCATTCTTGTTATGGACTGGCTGTCGAAGTATCGAGCGATCATTCGTTGCTGAGATCAGTCAGTGACGTTCCGAGGATCGCAGGGCAACCGAGTTACCTACTCTGGGTTTGTCCTTAAGAAAGGAGTTAAGGTAATCTCAGCCTTGAAGATGAGGAAACATCGCCAGAAGGGCGATATGGTGTACTTATGTCAGGTAAGGGACTTGACTGAGGAGCGTCTGTTGGACGATATACCTGTACCGAGGGATTTCAGAGACGTATTTCCTAATGAGCTACCAGAAGTTCCACCCGAACGCAACGTCGAGTTTCATATCGACATAGCACTCGGGACATCGCCGATTTCGAAGGCACCTTACCGGATGGTACCATCGGAGTTGCAAGAGTTAAAGACGCAACTTCAAGATTTGATCGACAAGGGCTTTATTAGGCCGAGCGTTTCCCCATGGGGACCACCCGTGCTCTTTGTGAAGAAGAAAGACAGTAGTATGCGCCTGTGCATAGACTACCGAGAGTTGAATCAGGTAACTATCAAGAATGAGTACTCGTTGCCTAGGATTAAGGACCTGTTCGATCAGTTACGAGGAGTGGGAGTGTTTTCGAAGATAGATCTTCGATCTAGATATCGTCAGATTCCAGTCAAGAAAGAAGACATCCCGAAGACCGCTTTTCGTACGAGATACGGCCACTACGAGTTCGAGGTGATGCCCTTTGGCCTCACTAATGCGCCAGCCGTGTTCATGGACCAGATGAACCGTACTTTCCATCACTTACTCGATAAGTGCGTCGTAGTATTTATAGACGATATCTTAGTCTATTCGAGAGATGAGTCTGAGCATGCGGAGCATCTCCGGATGGTACTAGAGATATTACGTAGGAATAAGTGGTTCGTGAAACTCTCCAAGTGTGAGTTCTGGCTTCGCGAAGTAGCATTTCTGGGTCACGTAATTAGCAAAGAAGGCATTAAGGTAGACCCGGCAAAAGTTAAGGCTGTAGTTGAATGTAGTAGCTCGAGAAATGTGGCGAAGGTTCGTAGTTTTCTGGGTTTGGCCGGATACTATCGACGATTCGTCCAGGAATTCTCCAAGATTTCTAGGTCGTTGACTAGTCTCCTACAGAAGGAGATCCGATTCGTTTGGACGGAGGCTTGCGAGCAACCATTCCAGCAGTTGAAACACAGATTACTCTCTACTCCTATTCTTACCCTTCTGAACGATGAGGAGGATTTCGAGGTCTATAGTGATGCGTCTAAGAGTGCCCTAGGCTGGGTGCTAATGCTAGGAGGGAAGGTCATCGCTTACGCATCGAGACCGCTGAAGGTGCACGAGCGTAACTATCCCACGCATGACTTGGAGCCAGCAGCTGTGGTGTTCGCGCTTAAGATTTGGAGGCACTATCTCTATGGTGGTTCGTGTAGTGTATTCACGGATCATAAGAGACTCAAGTAAATCTTTACTCAGAAAGACCTCAATATGAGGCAGAGAAGATGGCTTGAGCTTATTAAGGACTACGACCTGACGCTTAACTATTGCGAGGGCAAGGCGAACTTAGTCGTTGACGCACTGAGTCGCAAGAATCGATTGAGCTTCAGTAGAAGCCATAGTTCCGTCAGATTTCGTCTGACATCTATGAGTGCTGAGCCTGAATTACTTCAGGAATTGCGCGAGGGTCAGCAGAATGATCCACAGTTGGCTAGGATTCGAGAGGATTTACGGCAAGGAAAAGCCGTAGGTTTCAAGATCCCTTCCGATGGTAGTCTGCGATTTTGAGGGAGGTGGTGTGTACCGGATAGTTTTCATCTTAGGAAGAGAATTATGTGTGAGGCACATAACTCGCCCTACTCTGTTCATCCGGGAGGTAATAAGCTGTAACAGGACCTTAAGGGCCAATTCTGGTGGCCTAAAATGAAGAGGGATGTAGCAGAGTTCGTAGCTCGATGTTTAGCTTGTCAGAAGGTTAAGATCGAGCATCAGAGACCTGGAGGTCTTTTGCAGTCACTACCGATTCCTACCTACCTGTAATGGTATGAATGTCATTTTGGTAATAGTGGATAGGTTGACCAAGGTCGGTAGATTCATACCGATCAAGATGACCTGGTCTATGGAGCGCCTAGCAGAGGCTTATACCCAAGATATTATCCGACTTCACGGAGTTCCGAGGGAGATCGTTTCTGATCGGGATCCGAGATTTCTGTCTCGTTTCTGGAAATCAGTTCAAGAAGCCTTTGGGACGAAGTTGAAGCTAAGCACCACATTTCACGCGGCGACAGATGGTTAGACTGAGAGGACCATCCAGACTCTGGAGGATATGTTGCGAGCATGTACTCTAGAGTACCATCAGTCTTGGGTACGTATGCTCTGTTTGGTGCAGTTCTCCTATAATAATAGCTATCACTCCAGCATCGATATGGCTCCGTACGAGGCCTTGTATGGCAGGAAGTGTTGGAGTCCGATTTGTTGGAATGATATCAGTGATATTGTGGCTTTAGGACCTGAGATGGTATGAGATACCATAGAGAAGGTTCGAGTCATTCGGTCTAAGATGCAGACCGTTCAGAGTCGTCAGAAATCGTACGCCGATAATCGACGTAGACCACTGGCTTTCGAGTTAGGTGACAAAGTCTTGCTTAAGGTTTCACCATTCAAAAGAGTAGCATGCTTTGGTCAAAAGGGGAAACTCCGACCGAAATTCGTGGGACCTTACGAGATACTGGAACGAGTTGGGGAGGTGGCATATCAGTTGGCATTACCACCTAGTCTGTCTAATGTTCACGATGTGTTCCATGTTTCCCAGCTAAGGAAATATGTACATGATCCTACCCACATCATCCCAGTGGAGTCGGCCACGTTTGAGCCAAAATTGACTTTCGAGGAGCGACCGGTTCAGATCTTGGATCGGGAAGTGAGGACCCTTCGGCGTAAGCAAGTCCAGCTCGTCAAGGTGTTGTTGAGAAATCAACACCATGAGGAGGTGACTTGGGAGACAGAGACGTCCATGAGGCAGAAGTACCCGGAGCTGTTTGAGGGTGAACAATATCCTTTGCATTAAATTTCGGGACGAAATTTCATTAAAGAGGGGAGGTTGTAACGACCCGGATTTATCGGTATTTCTGTCGTCGATTTATTTGTTTATTTATGTGATTTTATGTATAGTCTGAATTTATTTGGACTATTATTTATTGATTATATGCTTATTTTGATTTGTTTTTATTCGATGAATTATTGTTTATTATTTATTTTATTATTATTTAATTAATTAGAATTTTTATTATTTAATTTTCTAATTAGTTAATTAATATTTTTGGGACAAATTGATTTAGGCATGATTAAACATGCAAGAGTGAAATTAGCCCAAATGAGCTTAAAAGCCCATTTTCTTAAGCTTTGGCCGGTTCCCCCCTTATGATAAGTGGCTTGGTGTTTCCACTTGCCTTGCATTCACACCTTAACTAATTTCTATAAATAGAAGTAGTGGTAAGGCTTTGGGATCATTTATTCATTTAATCACCTTTGCCACATTTAAACACGAACTCTCTCCATCCTTGCCCATCATATTCCACACGCCATTTTGGCTTGTTCACCACTAACCATCGTTCATCCATCTTTCCAAACCCAAACTTAAAGATTCAACCTCCATTGATCTTTAAGTATTAAAACAAAAATTAAACCCCAATGGTTTCATTCAAAATCGCAGGTTCGGAACTTCTTTCAATTTGGACAAATGGGTTAGAGAGAGAAAGTCTGAGAGAGAGAATTAGGCGATTTTCTAATTCTATTAATGGCGATGAAATAGTAATTCGGTTCCCATTGCTCGATTCACCGTGATAATGAAGCAGAGAGTCTCCACACCAATTCCTAAGCAAAAGGATCCTTTTATTAGCAGCTCAATGGATATTTTATCTTTATCAGATTCACCAATTCCACTCCAAATTGTCTAAGATGCAGGTATTGGAACAACTTCACCAAGAGGGATTGGAGCACCTATAGCTACGGGTAGGGCAACAATGGCATCAATGGCAAAAGAGGTTCCTCAGCTAGCTATTACTACCATAGATGAAGGGAATGAAGAAGGTGAAGATGAACCAAGAAGGGTAGAGAACAACGAAGAGGATGAAGCAGAGGCTATACCTAGGCCAACTCAAGGCACTACTGCTCCACCCCCCACTCAGAAACAGAAACCTCCAAAGGAGAAAGGTATTCCTCCCATTAATGATAATCCTGAATGGGCTGATTTGTTTAGGAAACCTTTAAACACAATAGGTGATAAATTAGGTTTTGTTCCACCTCTGAAAAAAGATGGAAAAAATTTAGTTAAATTAGATTCACTTGATTTAGCTAAGGAGGCTGAAAAATGGAGGAATGCTGTAACTTTTTATGTAATTGGAGAAAAACCAAATTTTTCAGTAGTTAAGAAATATTTCCATCAAAATTGGTCTGCCTTAGCTGCGCCTGAAATTTATTTGCATGATAAGGGGTATTTGTGATTAGATTTAATTCAAAAGAGGATTATTCTGCTTTTAATTACTCAGGACCCCATATGTTTAATGGTAAACCAACTATTGTCAAGGCCTGCTCTGCTAATTTCAATATTAATGATGAACATCTAAGAATAGTCCCCCTTTGGATTAGACTTCCTAATTTACCACTGCATTGTTGGTCAAGTGACTCTTTGAGTAGATTAGGAAGTGCTATTGGTGTGCCATTATGTGCTGATGAGTGCACCTCTAAGTAACTAAGGGTATCCTTTGCTAGACTTTTAGTTGAGGTGGATGTCACCCAACGCTTGGCAAGGACGATCCCCATTGAAGACAGCCAGGGCCAAATCATACAACAGCAGATCATATATGAATGGATCCCTCCATTCTGCAAGAGCTGCAATACAGTGGGACATGACTGTGCAAATAAGAAACCACAAGAAATGAGAAAGAGAAGCCCACAGAGAACCTACCAGACAAGGCCCCCAATACCACCACCAAAAGGGTCCCTAAACCCATTACTAAACCCCAAACCAATGTCACACCTGAGATAGTGGAAGAGGTCACTGCTAGTCAAAGGGAAGAAGAGGGGGAACCAGATTATGATCCTAAGGTGAAAGGGAATGAGGAAGAGGGATGGCAGGTGGTGGCTCACAGGTCACGCAGCAAGAAGGCAGCAACACAGGGCCAACAACACAATCCACTTCAGAGCACTACAAGGGAAGCTACTGCAGGGCCTGTAATTAGAGGAGAGACAGTTGGGGCGGCAACTATACCTTTCACTCCCCCGCCATGATTATTACGAGTTGGAATGTCCGGGGTCTTAATGACCTAAGTAAAGTAGCAGATATAAAAAAGCTACTTCATTTGTATAAAATAGATGTTATAGGACTGCTAGAAACAAAAATTAAAAAGCATAATGTAGCTAGATTTCAAAACAAACTTGGTAGAGAATGGTCTTGGGACTTTAACTATAACCACTCTCCTAAGGGAAGAATTTGGGTAGGGTGGAAAAATGCTAATATTAAAATCCAGGTTTTGAATACTCATGAACAATATATGCATTGCAAGGTGTCCCATGTTGATGGCTCCAATTTGGTATTATGCACCTTTATTTATGGCCTTAACATAGTGGAGGAGAGGGTAGATTTATGGAATGATACCAAAAAAATTTCTGCCACTCAAAGCCCCTGGATCTTTTTGGGAGACTTCAACACTATAATGTCCACTAGTGATAGAATCAATGGGAGACAAGTTACTCATGCTGAAATCAAGGACTTCAAACAATGGATTAATGACATGGAACTTGATGTGATCAGAACAAGAGGGGGTTACTTCACATGGAACAATAAGTCAGATGGTGATCAGAGGATTTCGCGCAGAATTAACTGGGGTCTCATCAATGAAGCTTGGACCATTTCATTCCCTCATATTGAAGAAAATCTTCTGAACCCTTCATTGTCAGACCACTCCCCACTTCTGGTTGATACCGGGGTGCCCATTCAAAAATGCAGGAGCCCTTTCAGATTTCTGAATGCCCTAGCAGACCACCATGCTTTCTATAGTGTTGTGGCAACCTGCTGGCACCACAAGCAACAAGGAAGCTCCATGGAACAAGTCTAGAACAAGCTCAAGGAAGTGAAGAAAGGCCTTAAATCTCTAAACACCAAACATTTCTCCAATATCACTGCCAAAATTGATGAAGCTCAGTTAACCCTTACTGATATTCAAAAAAAAATTGCAACATACTCATAATGACGTTGAGCTGCACCAGTAGGAGAAAGAAGCAGTGTACAACCTAAGACACTGGCTTTCAATACAAGAGAATATTTGGAAGCAGAAGTCCAGAGAGAGTTGGGTAAAGCTTGGGGATTCAAACAACAAGTACTTCTTCTCCGTCATGAAATAAAGGCAAAATATGAACAGAATTGACTCTATACAAACAGATTAGGGCACAACAACAACGAATCCAAAACAAATTGAGCAAGAAATTACTTACTTTTATATGAAGCTGCTAGGCTCCAAAGCTGATTTTTTGCCAGGAGTAGATATCCCTGTTATGAGAAGAGGTCCTAACCTAACCAAAGCAGCTCAGAACCTCCTAATTACCGAGGTCACTGATCAAGAGATTCTAGATGCCATTAATGGCATAGATGGCTTCAATGAGTTCTTTGAAGCCCCAGGAATTGATGGCTTCAATGCTTATTTCTTCAAAACTACTTTACATACCACAAAGCAGGATATTTTGGAAGCCATCCATGAGTTCTTTAAAACTGGCCACTTGGACCCCCAATGGAACTGCACCACACTCACCCTTATCCCTAAATTCCCTAACCCCCAAATGCTTGAGGACTTTAGGCCTATTGCATGCTGCTCAGTCCTCTACAAGATAATATCCAAAATCCTCACACATAGGCTTTCTTTGGTGATTGGTGAAGTAATTAATGAAGCTCAGGCAGGGTTCATCCCAGGGAAGCACATCGGGGACAACATTTTACTTGCAACAGAACTGATGAAAGATTATACCCACAAATACATCTCTCCCAGATGCATGCTCAAGGTGGACTTAAGGAAAGCCTATGACTCGGTTGAATGGCCCTTTCTGGAAACTATCCTTTCTGAACTTGGCTTCCCACACAAATTTATCGGCTGGCTAATGAGTTGTATCTCCACTGTCTCATATGCTATTATGATCAATGGTGCTCCATGTAGCCCTTTCAAAGCAAAGAAGGGGTTGAGACAGGGTGACCCCATGTCTCCTTTCCTCTTTACCATTGCTATGGAATACCTCTCCAGATGCTTACATGAACTAAGATACAATGAAGACTTCAAATACCATCCCAGGTGTGAGAAGTTGTTCATGAGACACATGATGTTTGCTAATGACCTGCTCTTGTTGGCAAGGGCAGATGCCTCCTCTGTCACCCTTCTGTTTGAAGCTCTCTCCAAATTCTCTAAGGCTTCGGAACTAGCTGCTAACCTAGATAAGAGTGAAGTCTACTTCGGAGGCATAAATGAGGCAGAGAAGAACAAGTTGCAGGAGATTCTAGGAGTTACTAGAGGAACTATCCCTTTCCACTATCTAGGAGCCCCAGTCTCGTCTAAGAAACTGTCCATAGCAGAATGCAGACCTTTGGTCAACAAAATCACTTCAAGAATTGCTTCTTGGGCTCCAAGGAAGCTCTCCTATGCAGGACGGCTTCAAATGATAAAAAGTGTGCTCTTTGGTATACAAACATATTTGGCTCAAATCTTCATACTCCCAAAGAAAATCTTGAAAGAAATTGAGTCCAAGTGCAGAGTATACCTTTAGATAGGAGGTACAGCTAGCAGCAAGAAAGCCCCCATTTCTTGGGATCAAGTATGTCTTCCCAAGATCAATGGGGGGTGGAACTTATTGGCTCTCCCAGAGTGGAACAAGGCAGCAATAGGAAGAATTTTGTGGGACTTGGCACACAAGGCGAATAGCCTATGGGTGAGATGGGTTCATGTCTACTATTTCAAAAGCAAAACCAATTGGTGGACTTCGTGCTATCCTAAAAGTTGTTCATGGGTGTTAAGGAAAATCCTAAAATGCAGAGACATGGTGAACCAAGTTGGGGGTTGGAGTCAGGTGGAGCTTCATGGTAAGTATAACATCTCCAAGATGTATCAAGCTTTAAGACCTCAGATTCCTAAAGTGCCTTGGTGTAGAATTATTTGTCAGAATAGAGCTATGCCCAAAAGTATTTTTATTCTGTGGTTAGCAATCCAAAACAGATTACCAACCAATGATAGGCTAATCAGTTGGAAGCTCAACATTTCCCCTCAATGTCCTCTGTATAATGGGCAAGATGAATCAATTAGCCACTTGTTCTTTCAGTGTACCTATAGCAAGGAAGTGTGGCAGAGAGTTATGCAAGGCATCCATACTAAATGTCCACCAAGTCTGGAAGATGCAGCAAGATATGGCAACAGATGCAGCAGGTCAAAGAGGCCACAACAGCAAAGCTTTCTTATGAGTCTAGCTGAAACTGTGTATTCTATTTGGTTAGAAAGAAATAGTAAGGTTTTTACCGATGTTTGTAAACCACCTAGTGCTTTGTCTAGACAAATCCTATATAATGTAGCTTCTAGGGTTGGGGATAATATTAGGGCCTTAATTTTATCTTAATGTAGCTGATGTTGAGTCAGGTTTTTGATGTTTAATTTAGGTGCTGGTAGAGCAGGTTTCTCTTTGGGACTAGAGGGTTGGTTATTCTTGGCTCAATTAAGGGCTTGTCTTACTTGAGCTTGGTTTAACCTTTTTGGGGGTGGCCTTTGCCACTGCTCCCTAGGATGTATTTGATCCTATTTCTTTGGTATATATCTTACACTTACCAAAAAAAAAAAAAAATTCGCAGGTTCGGTTTGGATTTGGGCACTAGTTCTGGGTGGTTCGTGGTGGCCGTGCGTGAAGGTCGTGCTCAAGTGGTAGCCGTGTGTGCGCGACCGTGGTGGCAGCTGTGAGTGCTCGTGGTTCTGGCCGTGCGGTGGTGCACTCGTGGTCGTGCCGTGTGCGTATTTCGCTAGGGGCGTGTGGTTTGGTTTACGGGCAGCGAGTTTTCGTGTGTTGATTTGTTTATACTCGAATAAGGTAACAGACTATCCAAATCCTAGTAGGTATACTATGATTCATAGGGTAGATTAAGTGATTGGATTAAACTAGAATTGGTGATTTTGACCCTATGATATGCGTGATTATAGGGCTGGTTGGAAAGGTGTTTTTATGTTGTTTTTGCCATGATTTTATGTACATTATGTTTACTTGAGATAATTTCATGGTTGTTTATGTAACGACCCTGATTTTATTGGTATTTCTGTCGTATGTTTATATGTATTTATGTGATTTTATGTATGGTTCAAAAATTTATTTTGGACTATTTATTTTATTTTATGTGAATAATTTTATTAAATTCGAATTATTTAATTTTGGATTAATTATTATTTATTTTATTATTATCTAATTAATTAGAATTTTATTATTTAATTTTCTAATTAGTTATTTAATATTTGTGGGCCAAAATCAATTCAAGCATGATTAGTCATGCAAGAGTGCAATTAGCCCAAGTGATCACAAAAGCCCATTTGAGCCTAATGAAAACCGGCCCCTTGGTAATTAGTGGCCTAATTGCCACTTGCCTCATGTTCACACCTTAAACCACTTCTATAAATAGAAGGGTTAGTAAGGCTTGGAAGCTCATTTTTGCCATCTTAACACTTTGATCATCCTTTGCCATAAACATAAGCCAAACACTCTCCATTTCTCCATACTTCACACGCCATTTTTGGCTTCAATCCACCATCTTCTGTTCATCATCCAATCAATTCCAAAACTTAAAGATTTATTTACTAATGATCTTTAAGTGACTTTGAACACAACAAAATCCATTTTTATCAATCAAGACTTCTAGTTCGGGTATAGTTTTTGGGGTTGTTCGATTGTGTTCAAGTTCGTGGGGTGATCGTGTCAAGCCGTGCGCAAGTGGTGGTGCGTGTGGAGAAGCCGTGCAGCAGGCTGTGTGCAAGAGGTGGTTCGTGGTGGTGCATGTGTTCGTGTCGTGGCCGTGTTGGTAGTGGCAGCCAGGGCCGTGTTCGAAGGTGGTCCGTGTGGCTCGTGTGAAGACGGTGGTGTAGTTGGGTGGATCGTGCAATCCGTGCCATGTCCGTGTTGTGCCGTGTGATAGGGCCGTGTGGTTCGAATTTCGGGCTGCAAGATTGTGTTGAATTTAATGTAATCCTTAACAAGGTAACATACTTTCTCAACCTAATTTGGTATACTATGTTTCATAGTATAAATTAAGTGATTAGATTAGACCGTTTTGATGTTTATAACCTTGTTTATGTGTGTATTCTAATCTGAAATTTTGGATGGTTTTATGATGATTTCATGATTGAATATGTTAGTATTAAGTTTGATGTTATTCATGTTCAAGTTTGATGAATTTTGGATATTAGAAAGTTGATGATTTGATGTTGAATTTGTTATGTTATGCGTGTAATTTGATGATGTTGGGATGAGTTCTTGATTCTTGAATGAGTTCTTGGTTGAAGATCTTGAATCTTGATTGGGTTCTTGGTTGAAGATCTTGAATCTTAGATGAGTTCTTTTTGTGTTCTTTGAGTTCTTTATGAGTTCTTTAAGTTCTTTATGAGTTCTTGGTTGAGTCTTTAAAGTTAAAGAAAGTTAAAGAAAAGGTTAATGATTGTTGTAAAAGGTTGCAAGTTTGTTGGTTTACATGTTATTTCTTGAGTCAAGGCGTAAGTATGTAAACTTAAGAATTAACTAAGAATGCAAACTTCAATTTAAAGTTAAAAATTAGCTTAATTTCGCTACTAGACGCCTAAAACTTAGAGTAAGATTCTTTGTTTTTGGGTTAAGACGTTGCCCCTATCCAATCCGCGGTATTGGGATAGTTGGTGGTCTTACTATGTTGTCTTCGGATATGGATTTCCAGTAAGATTGGTTTCATGGGATTTAGGAGTAAGATTCTCAATCCTGGCATAGTAGAAAGTTCGATCGCGTAAGATGCGTTCATACGTGCATAGTCCGGTCTAGTATGCGAATGATTGCGCCGAAGTTATGATTGGTTAGAGTTAGTCGAGTCAGCATTATTACTTGTTATGATTCACACATTTTGATTGTTTGATTTGTGCTATGTTCATGTGTATCCCGTTAGGGTGGGACAGTTATGTTACTCGCCACTAACGGTGGACTGTTATTTACTTTTCAGGTAACTCTGATGATGAGGTCCTTGCTTAGCTTTGGGTTGGGCGAGTGCCGATGTTACTTAGACTTTATGTTGTTATTTTACGATGTTTTCTAGTTTTGAACTCTGGTAGTAGTACTTGTATATTTCTATAACTCTGACGTATATTTGGAGTTTACATTTGATAGTAGTAGTAGTGTGACATTTGGGATTAGTTATGTACAATCTTGTGGGTAATTGTACTTTTGGTTTAGTGTATATAATCATTTCGAAGTTTTGTTTTCAATTTTAAGTATTTTAGTTTGTTAGATCTGACAATTCGACTCGTCGGTTTCTTCCGCGCCGGTTTTAGCAAGTCGGGTCGTCACAGTTGGTATCAGAGCCGAATAGGTTTTAAGTGAAGTTTTAGGATTCGAGTTAAACCCGGGAGTTGAGATCTTTATCTTTCCCGAGTGATAAACCCAAATTAAGATTAAGTAAAGGGAGAAGAGTTCGGGTAGAAAAACCGGGATAAGATCTTTTCTATTTCTTTTCTCTCTCTATTTTGTGTGCTTGACTGTGGTGGGGATGTATGACTGACATTATTATTTTGGTATGTCTTTTGTTTTGTTGCGTTGCAGCATGTCTACGCCTCACCGGTTGAGTACTGGACGACAAAGGTTGCGAGCGCTCGAGGAGGCGATCCTTACGTTGGCGCACCATACTTGTCATACTTGGTATGGACTGGCTGTCGAGGTATCGAGCGATCATTCGTTGCCGAGATCAGTCAGTGACATTCCCAGGACTTCAGGGCAACCGAGTTACCTACTCTGGGTTCGTCCTTAAGAAAGGAGTAAAGGTAATCTCAGCCTTGAAAATGAGAAAACATCGTCAGAAGGGGGATATGGTGTACTTATGTCAGGTAAGGGACTTGACTACTGAGGAGCGTCTGTTGGACGATATACCTGTAGCGACGGATTTCAGAGACGTATTTCCTGATGAGCTACCAAGAGTTCCACCCGAGCGCGACGTCGAGTTTCTTATCGACTTAGCACCCGGGACAGCGCCGATTTCGAAGGCACCTTACCGGATGGCACCATCGGAGTTGCAAGAGTTAAAAACGCAACTCCAGGATTTGATCGATAAGGGCTTCATTAGGCCGAGCGTTTCTCCATGGGGAGCACCTGTGCTCTTTGTGAAGAAGAAAGACGGTAGTATGCGTCTGTGCATAGACTACCGAGAGTTGAATCGGGTAACTATCAAGAATAAGTACCCGTTGCCTAGGATTGAGGACCTGTTCGATCAGTTGCGAGGAGCGGGAGTGTTTTCGAAGATAGATCTTCGGTCTGGATATCATCGGATTCCAGTAAAGAAAGAGGACATCCCGAAGACCGCTTTTCGTACTAGATACGGCCACTACGAGTTCGAGGTGGTGCCCTTTGGCCTCACTAATGCGCCAGCCGTGTTCATGGACCAGATGAACCGGACATTCCATCACTTACTCGATAAGTGCGTCGTAGTATTTATAGACGATATCTTAGTCTATTCGAGAGATGAGTCTGAGCATGCGGAGCATCTCCGGATGGTACTTGAGATATTGCGTAGTAATAAGTGGTTCGCGAAACTCTCCAAGTGTGAGTTCGGGCTTCGCGAATTAGCATTTCTGGGTCACGTAATTAGTAATGAGGGCATTAAGGTAGACCCGGCTAAGATTAAGGTTGTATTTGATTGGAGTAGCCCGAGAAATGTGGCGGAGGTTCGTAGTTCGGAGACATGGCATAGTAGAAAGTTCGTTCGCGTAAGATGCGTTCGTACGCGCGTAGTCCGGTCTAATATGTAAATGATTGCGCCAAAGTTTAAGATTATTAATTAATGATTAAAGTTAGTCGAGTCAACATTGTTGTCTATTGTGGTTATTATAATTATTGATGGTGTGATATGTTGGTTCGCATGTTGGTATGTTTGGATGTTTGATTTGGTTGCTTGGTTTGTGCTATGATCATGTGCATCCCCGTTAGGGTGGGACAGTTATGTTACTCGCCACTGACGGTGGACTGTTGTTATTTTTTTTAGGTAATTCTGATGATGAGGTCCTTGCTTAGCTTTGGGTTGGGCGAGTGCCGTTGTTACTTATGCTTTATTTTTAGTTGTATTATGACTTTTAGTTGGACTCGGTTGTATTTTACAATTTCTAACTGTGACATTAATTTGAGGTTTTGTTTTAATTTTTAAGTATGTTAGTGTGTTAGAACTGACTATTCGACTCGTCGGTTTCTTCCGCGCCGGTTTAAGCGAGTCGGGTCGTCACATTACCACTTCTTTAACCAATCTTTATTAATTCTTTAACTTTCTTTAAACTTTCTTTAGAAAACTTACTAATCTTTAAATAAAACTTTAATAAACTTTACACTTTAAAGATTACATGAACTACTTCAAGATTTCAAGATTCAACCAAGAACTCATCAAGACTATCAAGAACTCATCAAGAACTCAACAAGAACTAATAAGAACTCAAACAAGACTCATCATCACACGAAAATCCTCAACAATAAAATCATCAAAACATGCAACAAACTTCACATAAATCATACATTAACATGATCAAACTTAAGACTAACATGGGACATCATAACACGCATGAAAACTCAACAAATTATCATAAAAAAACACCCAAATCAGCCCTAAAAATCATGCATAAAATGGCGAACCATCATCAATAATTCATCCTAACATGATCAGTTAATCAATCCTATAACTATAGTATACAAATTAAGGTAGAAAAACATGTTACCTTAATTACTAGAATGCAAAAACGATAGCAAAACTTCCTGCCCAGAATACCAAAAATACACGGCCCAACCACGCACAACACGACACCACCACGGCTGGACGGAACGAACACGCACAGGCACCACGAACTTGCACGGCTTCAACCATGAACCACCTTGCACCACCTGAACACCACGGTCACGGCCACCACTGCACGGCCACACTCGAACCACCACACGGTTTCACACGAACCACCCTTTGAACACGAACCCAATCGAACCAACCCCAAAACTAAACCCGAACTAGAAGTCTTGAGCAATAAAAATGGAGATTGTTGTGTTTTTAGTCACATAAAGATCAATAGCAATTTAATCTTTAAGTTTTGGAATTGGTTGGATGATGAACAAAAGATGGTGGAAATGGTGCCAAAAATGGTGTGTGAATGGGAGGCAATTGGAGAGTGTGTTTGGCTTTTGATTTGATGAGCAAAGTGTTTATGATGGCAAAATGAATCATAAGCTTTACAATCCGCTTCTATTTATAGAAGAAGTGATTAAGGTTTGAACATGAAGCAAGTGGGAAAATTAAGCTACTTAATCAAGGGGGCCGGTTTCCACAAGCTTAATATGGGCTTTGGTGATCACTTGGGCTAATTGCACTCATGCATGACTAATCATGCCTAATTTGCATTTAGCCCAAAAATTAATTAACTAATTAGAAAATAAAATATTAAAGTTCTAATTAATTAAATTAATAATAAAATAAATAATAAAACAACCATTCATAAAATAAAATAGAAGTAAATGAAATTATTCAAATAAAATAAAAATAAATAGTCCAAATAAATTTCGACCATACATAAAATAACATAAATATACAAATAAATCAAAAGCAGAAAATACCCAAAACACACACATGACATGCCTAACTTCAACAACATAATTCATCAATTCTATACATCAAAACTCCATGAAAATCGAACATGAACATGATCAAACATAAAACTATCATAAACAATCATAAAATCTATAGAAACAAGGCAAGAACATCACGAATCAACCACCTAAATCAGCCCATATATCACGCATGGCATAAGGTCATAATCATCAATTTCCGGTCTAATTTAATCATCTAATTCACCCTATGAATTACGGTATACAAAATAGGATGAAAAAGTATGTTACCTTATTGAAGTATAACACACAAATTCAAGAAAACTTGCTGCCCGGAAAAGTACTCACACGGCCCACAATACTCGGCTAGCTTCCACGGCCACGGCTCCACACGAGCACGCACGGCTGCCACCATGGTCATGGCCACCACTGCACGGCCACACTCGAACCACCACACGACCACCCACACGAACACCACGCACGAACCAATCCCAACAACCAAAACCAACCCGAACTCAAAGTTTTGATTAGAAACAATGAAGGCTAATGTGTTTTTAGTCACTTAAAGATCAATGGATGTTGAATCTTTAAGTTTAGGTTTGAAATGATGATGAACTAATTGGTTGGGATTTTATAAGCCAAATAGGCATGTGGAACAAGGTTAGAGAGGAGGGAGTGTTTGAAGTTTACTTGTGGGTAAAAGTTGATTAAATGGCTAATGGTCATTAAGCCTCACTACTACTTCTATTTATAGAAGTTGGTTAAGGTGTGAACATGAGGCAAGTAGCAAAACCATGCCAGACCATAAAGGGGGCCGGTTATGGCAAGCCTAAATGGGCCATTTTGGTCACTTGGGCCATTTGCACTTAAACATGATTAATCATGCCTAATTTTGCACTTGACCCAAAAATTAATTAATTAACTAGAAAATTAGAATAAAATTCTAATCAATTAAAATAAAATAAAATAAAATAAATAATAAAACAATTAAGCATCAAATAAAATAATCATAATCAATCAATAAAACAACAAAAATAATAAATAGTCCAAATAAATTTGGACCATACATAAAATAACATAAATACCAACAAATAAACAAAGCAAAAAAATACCAAAAACCTGGGGCGTTACAGTTGCAATGCGTCCAAGGTTTATAGTGTTGATGTGCTTAGGGAGCACATACTTCGTTATGGGTTTAGGCCTCAATATCACGTGTGGGTCTATCATGGTGAGGAGGGAGTGTATGAAGAACAATTTGGTGCGGATGATGTGCACACAGATGGGAATATGGCTCATACGATTGAGGAGGTTGATAGTGACTATGATCATGAAGATGATGATGATTATGTTGGTGAGGATATCCATGGTGTGGATGAGATGATGGATGGGATTGAGGATGATCTTTTGAAAAATCAATGTTTGTTTAATTATTTAACAGAGGCTTCTGAAAAGTCGTTGTATCCATGTTGTGTGAAATTCACCAAACTTTCAGCCGTGTTGTCACTTTATAACATTAAGTCAAGATTCGATTTGAGTGAAATTTGTTTCACAACCATTTTGGAAGCGTTAAGTGAGATGTTTCCCGATGGCAATGAACTTCCAACGTCCAAATATTATGCAAAAAAACTTATGTATCCTTTTGGATTAGAGTACCAAAAGATACATGCTTGTCTGAATGATTGTGTCTTGTATCTTAACGAACTTGATAATTTTGAAGAGTGTCCACGATGTGGGAAGTCACGTTACAAGCATAAAGGAAGTGCGGGTGTAAAGGGCCCCTCGGCAAAGGTTCTTTGGTATCTCCCAATAATTCCAAGATTCAGGCGCTTGTTTTCGATAGAGCAAGATGCTAAGTATTTGAGGTGGCATGCAGATGGGAGAAAGAAAGATAGGTTACTTAAGAATCCGGCCGATTCTCTTGAGTGGAAGAGTATGGATAATTTGCATGACAAATTTGGCGAAGAAGATCGTAATTTGAGGCTTGGATTGTGTACGGATGAATGAATCCATTTGGAAGTCTTAGTTCGAAACATAGTACATGGTCGGTACTTTTGGTTATTTATAACTTGCCTCCTTGGTTATGCATCAAGCGCAAGTACATTATGTTGTCTCTTCTCATACCAGGTCCTAGACAGCCAGGAAATGACATTGATGTCTATCTTGCTCCACTAGTTGATGATTTGTTGAAGATTTGGAATGAAGGGGTTTCAGTGTATGATGCATATGCTAATGAGATATTTACATTGTGTGGAGCTGATTTGTGGATTATCAATGACTTTCTTGCTTACGGAAATTTGTCCGGATACATCAATAAGGGAAAGAAAGCATGTCCAATTTGTATAGATGACATGAAATCCACATATATTCCTAATTGTAAACATGTGTATCCATGCAGTCGAATCTTCCTCCCACCTAATCACCGTTATCGAAAGAAGAAAAAGGCATTCAATGGGTTTGTTGAAGAACGTGTAGCTCGTAGGCCACTCACTGGCGTGGATGTTTATGAGCAGGTTAAGGATATTGAAACTATTTTTGGCAAAACAGGAAAACAACCAGTGGGGATGTGGAAAAAGTGTTCTATCTTTTGGAAGCTTCCATATTGGAGAGGTCTACAGGTGAGGCATTGTCTTGACGTCATATATATAGAGAAAAATGTGTGCGATTCCATTCTAGAACACTTATGAACATTCCAAATAAGAAAAAGGATGTCAAAGTCGTGCGTCTATATTTTGAACAAGAATGACTTCGGCCAGAATTGTGGCCTCAGCTTAAGAAAGATAACAAGAGAAAGAAGCCCGATATTGAAGGTGTCCAGGAGAAGGGAAAGGGGAAAAAAAGACTGATGATAAAGGTAAAAAGAAAGTGAATGGGGAAAGAAAAAACGAAGTCGATAACTGGAATTTCTTACCTCCAGCTTGCTACACTTTGTCTAAACAAGAGAAGAGGAAGTTTTGTGAGTGTTTGTATGGCATTAAAGTTCCAACAGGTTACTCGTCCAACATGAAAAGATTTGTGTCTTCAAACGGTGAGTTGAAATTAGGAAGTATGAAATCGCATGATTATCATGTCATGATGCAAGTCTTCTTACCAATCGCAATTCGTGGGATACTACCAAATCATGTTAGATACGCTATAACTGAATTGTGTTCATTTTTCAATACAATTTGTAGCAATGTGCTTGATCCCACGAGTCTTGATACTCTTCAAAAAAAAAGTGGTTGAAACTCTATGAAAATTTGAAATGCATTTTCCACCTTCATTTTTTGATATAATGGTTCATGTTGTACTCCATCTAGTTCGTGAAATCAAGCTTTGTGGCCCCGTTTTTCAGAGGTGGAGTTATCCTTTTGAAAGAAACATGGGTTCTTTACAAGATAAAGTGAGGAATCCAGCACACCCCGAAGCAAGTATTGTTCAAGGTATTGTGAGCGATGAGGTTGGTAATTATGTAGCCGAGCATCTAGGTATCGCAGAACATATTGGACTTCCTACATCCCGACATGCTGGAAGACTTGAAGGTAGGGGTACTATTGGGTCAAAATTGGTGGTACCTTCTAGAAATAGCCGAATGCAAGCGCACTTGTATGTGTTGCATCACGTTCCAGAAGTGCATCCGTATTTGAATGAACATATGGAGGCCTTGCGTGCCAAAAATCCATCCAAAGAACCGAAGGCATTGATGCAATTACACATGAGCACTTTTCTGGATTGGTTTAAGGATCGAATAATATATCAACAACTTGAAGGTGTTTCTGAAACCGTCAAGTGGTTAGCTTTTGGTCCGCGGGAAGCTGTCAACACATATGATGGTTATGATGTCAACGGGTATTCATTTTGGACTCATGGTCAAGATCAAAAGTCTTCATCAATACAGAACATTGGAGTCTCTATTTTGGCATCATCAACTTTCTATGCTAGTGCAAAGGATCGTTCTGGAACTGATGCCAAGCTGTTATACTACGGACAAATTCAGGAGATATGGGAGCTTGATTACTTCTCTTTCAAGATTGGTCTCTTTAAGTGTAAGTGGGTGGATAATAAATATCATCGTTCAGTAAAAGGAGATGTTCCTTGTGGATTCACTCTTGTAGACATGGGTCGTTTATGTGATGGGGAAGAGCCATTTATACTTCCTACACAAGCTAAGCAAGTATTTTACGTAACCGACCTGGCTGATAAAAAGTGGTCTATTGTTCTACCGGGAAAAAGAAGAATACTTGGCATTGGTGATGTTGAAGATGAGGAAGAATATGATGCTTTTGAGGAAAATCCAACTTTTAGCTCTCCTAATTCAGATGTCACAGAAGATGAAAGTAATTACATGCGTGTAGACCATACATAAGGAATATTTGTTGATGTTTAGTAGTATATTAAGTGCACGGTATGTTAATAGTTCCACATTTCTTAGTCTCTTAATCTAATAAGTTCCAATTAGGTCCAATCAACTTAAATAAGTTTCAATCAGGCCTAATCAAGTTTAATAAGTTTAATTCATTCATATATATATATATATGTATTAATAAGTGTGTGTTATATATATATATATACATATATATATATATATATATATATATATATATATATATCTACACACATATTTATGGGTAGTATAGTACACTAACCATAATTTTTTTTTCTTTAATAACATGCATGTATAGTATATAACACTAACTAATTTTTTTAATACATTTTCAGGATAACGTTAGTCATGGATGATGAAGATGACGTTCATAGTGGAAGCAGTAATTCTGGAACTGATGATTCAAGAGATGAGGATTATGATGCGGAGAAAGAACGTGGCAAAGGTGATGCTGATGACTTAGAGAGCATGACCATTAATGAAAATGAAGCACATAATGGTAAAAACAACACCGGCTAAAGGTAAAGAAAAAGAGAGTACCAAAAGTAAAGTTATGAAAAAGGGTGGTTCTCAAAACAGTAGAGGACATGGTCCAACAAAAGGAATCGATGTGAAATAACAGATGTACCTTGAATACAATGACATGGGGCAACCGTGCGGAAAGTGGCGTGGAAAGTATGGATCACAAATTGGACTTTGCATGCGGAAACTATCCAATTTGTGGGCATGGAATGAAGTACCTGAAGGCGTGAAGCAAACTCTATGGGATGATACAATGTTAAGTCTTATTTCTTGTCTAATTTTTCTTATCCAATAAGAGGTTTTCATTATTCATTCTAAAATAAACTTATTATTATTGTAAATCTTATTTCTTTTCTAATTTTTCTTATTTTGCTTTGTAGAAACTATTTCATATTCAACCCAATGAACAGAAGAAGGAATTATTTTTTTCAGCTCTTTCGCAGAGATTTAGAGATTTCAAGTCAAAGTTAGTGAGTGGATGGATAACTAGGGAAAGAGAAAGATCTCGAGGTAAGAAGAGGAAGCATGACAAGGAAGGAGAGGTAAATGAAGGAGAAAAGAGTATTGAAGAAGGAAGGGATGATAGAGATGCCAACAAGAAAACATCGGAGAAAATGCCTGATGAGATATGGGATCATATCTCAAAAGATGATTGGGATGCATTTGTTACTAAAAAAAAGAAGACAAAGAACTTGTAAGTACTTGTAGTTATGTCAAATGAATTACCAAAATTTAAATGAATAATATTTATTTGAATATATTAGATAATAAATTTCCTTTTATTTTTAATATAGGAAAGGAGTAGTAAGGCTTCGGCAAGTGCAAATAAGAAGAAGTACCATCATCATATGGGTCCTAAAACCTATGATGAAAAAAGGAAGGAATGGATCAGTGAAGGATTTTATATGAATTCTTGCTCATCGTCGTCAACAGGGGCATCTAGCTCTCAAGTCACTGGAGTGAAGGTAGATCGGGTTAATGATTGGTATTGTTCACTTCATAGTCAAGATGAAAGTGGGAAAAGAACCATTTCAGAACCATCTGTTAAGGAGTTGGCCGATGCTGTGGTGAGTTTATAATAATGTTATTTCATTACATTTTAATCATTAGTTGAATTAAAATTGTTACTATCTCTATTTGTTATTGGTGTTTCTAACATTCATGGGTATATAGATTGGATGGAAGTAGAAGGAAATAACTGGTGAGTTCACCCCCAAAGGGGAAAAGGATGCCTTGTACATGGTACTAGGCAAGGACCATAAAGGCAGAGTTAAAGGCACAGGTGGGGTACGTGTAACCACACCTCAAGATTTAGATGCCATTAAATAGGAGCTAAGAAAAGAACTGCGGGAAGAAATGGCGGCAGTGTTTGAACATATAGGATACCAACGTACGGAGGGTTTGCAAGGTAATGTTGGTGACAAATCAAGCCATCGTGATCCATCAATACCTATTGATCAAGCACTCAATAATCCACCTGCTGACCAGTTTATACTTGAGATAAAGGTGTGTAGTTGTTTCTTTATTAATTTTTCCATAAAGTTAAATAACTGTTGATATCCGCATCCTTTATCCCCTGGTTTGTAGGAGGAGATGCCTTATGAACTTTTACTACTCGAATTAGGTGTTGGTAGTAAGTTAGTAACGGTTGATTACGGTCATGCACAACCACCAACAGAGGGTCAAAAAGTTCATTTGGCGGAAGTAAAAGATGATGCTATAAGTGTATCCATAGACGCAATCATCTCTGGCTTTGAAGATGCCGCTCTTCCGATCCCTAGGCCAGATTGGGACCTTCATACATTGATTAATGCACAGGGCAGTTTCATAACATGGCCATGTTCTTGGCTTTGTAATTGCAGCGTGCATTGGTTACTTCTAGTTCTAGCACCATCTACTAACACCGTTTATCAATTTGATTCCCTGCGTCAAGAACCACCACGGGTACTAAAAATCAAAACAAGTATAAATGGGTAAATTACTTTATTTAACCTTATTTTAATATTTTATATTCTAGTTTTAATTAACATATATGTTCATGATTAATAAGCAACATATATATTTGACCATGTGAAATTATAGTGTGATGAAGAAAATGAGTGGAAGAAGAGGAATTAGTAGAACCTCGCTTCCTGAATGGAAATCTATCAAGGTAATTGATTTCAAATAAATTTGTGTATTTAAATTTAATTTCATTTTTATTCCATATATATAGTTTTTAGTAGTACGTAGCATATTAACAATATACTTAATTTTATTGCATGTTTATTTCTTGATTAGTGTGCACAACAAAAGACTGGTCTTGATTTTGGCTATTATGTGATAAGATTTATGCACGACATAGTCTCTACTTGCACAGAAGTGAATGATTTGGAGAAGGTACGTAAACTTTTATTTTTTTGTAAATTACTATGACACTTAGGAGGTTTGGGGGGTCAGTGGTGGGGGAGGGGATTGGGGGTGGGGCAGGAGTGGTGGAGGTCTATAGAGGTGGGAGGAGGGGGCTTTGGATGGTGGGGCAGGTCTATAGGGGTGAGGGGAGGGGCAAGGGTGGGGGAGAGTTTGGCTTGTTGTCGTTCCGAAAATCCCTTGTTGCCCCTTAAACCTTGAAAATGAGTCATATAATCCAAAATTAGATGGTTTAGGAAATGCATGAAGCTTAAGTACTTGAAATAGGCTATGTAGGTTGAAATTGGGAACAAAAACACCCTTAAACAACCCAAAATGGCTGGTTTGGCTTGTTTTCGTTCCGAAAAGCCCTTGTTGCCCCCTAAACCTTGCAAATGAGTCATATAATCCAAAATTAGATGGTTTAGGACATGCATGAAGCTTAAATACTTGAAATAGGTTATGTAGGTTGAAATTGGGAACAAAAACGCCCTTAAACAACCCAAAATGGCTGGTTTGGCTTGTTGTCGTTCCGAAAAGCCCTTGTTGCCCCCTAAACCTTGCAAATGAGTCATATAATCAAAAATTAGATGGTTTAGGACATGCATGAAGCTCAAATACTTGAAATAGGCTATGCAGGTTGAAATTGGGAACAAAAACACCCTTAAATAACCCAAAATGGCCGGTTTGGCTTGTTGTCATTCCGAAAAGCCCTTGTTGCCCCCTACACTTTGCAAATGAGTCATATAATCCAAAATTAGATGGTTTAGGACATCCATGAAGCTTAAATACTTGAAATAGGCTATGTAGGTTGAAATTGGGAACAAAAACACCCTTAAACAACCTAAAATGGCCGGTTTGGCTTGTTGTCATTCCGAAAAGCCGTTGCTGCCCCCTAAACCTTGCAAATGAGTCATATAATCCAAAATTAATTGGTTTAGGACATACATGAAGCTTAAAAACTTGAAAGAGGCTATGTAGGTTGAAATTGGGAACAAAAACACCCTTAAACAACCCAAAATGGTCGGTTTGGCTTGTTGTCGTTTCGAAAAGCCCATGTTGCCCCCTAAGACCCCGAAAATTTGTCAAAGTGTTATATTTTACATTTTACCAATCATAGCCATATTAGAATTAAACATTTTTAATTAAGCCAAATAAACCCATTTAACAGGTTCTCTTTATTCTTTTCTTATATGATTTATATTTTAGGTTTACAAGTTTTCAAGGGAAACAGCTTTCAGTGTTGAAGAAATCACAGTCGTTCGAGACTTATTCGCAGACTTTATCTCCGAATGCATATGTTCTCTGTAAAATATATATAGGTTTTGATATATTATGTAGGAATTGTTATAAACTTTCAAAAATTATTTACTTTGGATTTGTATGTCGTAGTTGGACAAAGGCGCATCGGGTAACACGTTTGTGTGCTAAATTTATTATGTTTTGGTAGATGTAATAATGTGATGATGATAGATGAGTTGTTGGATTTTATATAAATTTAGTTTGAGTATATAGTACAATATGTGGTGGAAATTAAAGGTGAATGTTTAGTTGTTGAACAAAGGCGCGACGCTGGGGGTGATGGATATATGATTTGCGCCACGCTGTCTTTATGTGCATGATGATAGATGTGATGTTGGATTATGAATTGTGATCGATTTTAATATATTAACCGCATTAAATTTATTTAATATATATATATGATGCGGTTCTATTAAGAACTGTATATTTGTTCACTTGCTATATGATGCGGTTCTTAGAAAAACCGCATCATATAACACCCTATATGCTGCGGTTTTTCTAAGAACCGCATCAGAAAACTGGGTTTTTTTATTAAAATTTACCTGTATATGATGCGATTCTTGAGGAACCGCATCAGAGAACTTGTTATCTGATGCGGGGTGAACCGCATCACATACCCTTTCTTCCAACTCTTGCGGCTACTTTTGCTGCGGGGCAAAACCGCAGCAGTAGTGCTTAAAAACCCCGCAACAAAAGGGCTTTTTTCTACTAGTGTTGATACCATTTCTAAGATCAAGCATTTTCTGTGGAGAATGTGCACAAATTCTTTACCTCTTCGCTCCCTTCTAAAGCATAGGCACATGATAAGTGATGACTAGTGTCCTTGGGGCTGTGGCTAATCTGAGACCTTTGCTCATGCGTTTTTTACTGTCCACAGGTTATAACTATTTGGAAGAATAGTGGTTGTGATGGGGCTTTTGCTGGTGATGTTCAGGGTAATGGCTTAGATATGTTGCAATGCTGGATGGAGGTTGGGCAGGATTTAATTCTGAATTATGTGGCCCTCTTACGGGGGATTTGGCACCGCCGCAACCGAAGGTTTTTAACAATGAGGATACCCCTGCTAGCATGGTCATTTATAAGATGGAGAGGTTGGTAGCTGACTGCAACAAGTACCAAAGGCTGGTTTATGGAGCTGCTCAGATCAGCACGAGTGTCTGTCCCAAGTGTTGGCAACCCCCCTACTGATGTCTTGAAAATAAATTGTGACGCGTCTTTGAGCATGGAAGGTTGGGTGGGTCTTGGAGTGGTTGCTAGGAACAACAAGGGGGAGGTGGTGTTTGCTGCCACTCGAAGGGTTAGAGGTTTTTGGGTTGTGCCAGTGGCAGAGTGCAAGGCTGTGGAGTTTGCTGTTAGGCTGGCTCGTACTCACAAGGCTTCCAAAGTCATCTTTGAATCTAATTGCCAATTTGTTATCAACAGATTATCAAAGTCTTCCTCTTACTTTACTGATTTAAACATGCTTCTTGATGATATTATGTATTATATTTGGTGTTTTGATTTTGTTGCTTCGTCCTTTATTTGTAGAGAGGGTAATTTTGTGGCTCATCATTTGGCTTCTCTTGCTCCTATTGGGGAGGATAGAATTTGGCATGGGGGTGTTCCTCATAATATTGAGCCTTATGTTGTAATGGACACTTTGTCTATGTCTTAATGCAGTTTCCCTCTCCCCTTTCTTTAAAAAAAAAATTCGGTGAACGACAATGCGTAGGTGAAGGGGGAACTGCAAATGAAGGTGAAGGTGGAATGCGTGGTTTTTTTTCCTGACTTGTAGAAATATAAACGGAATATCCAATTAAAATGAAGACTCTAAAACATAAGCTGAATATTTTGGAAATAAAATAAAATCAATTAAAATACAAGAATAATAAATGTGTTTTTTAGAGGGAAATTTGTTTTTCTAAAAAAATAATTGAAGTTATAAAAAAAATGGAGGGAAATTTTTTGTTAAAATAAAAAATTGAAATTATAATTTCACATTTCACATCTCTAAAATTTTCATCACACTTTTCTTTAATAATTTATTTAACTTTGGAGGGAATGTTTTTGTTACAATTGTTTGGAAAAATATTTTATTCAATTTTGAAATTAAATTTTTATATTCAAAAATTGATAAAAGTTTTTATAAATGGAAAATTTATTTAAGAGTTTTTTTTTAAAGGGGTATAGTGATCGAAATTTTCGGAATGCAATAACATGGCGCTCGAATTTCTGATCGCGGCATATAATATATCTAGATTTACTAGTAGAAAATTGTCTATTAGTATCGCCCCCAATAGTATCGTTTATTTGAAAAACGATAGTAATAATGCTATTATTGTTTCGTTTTTTTTAAAAACGATACCAATGAATCATTGTTTGTATCGTTTTTACGAAAAACGATAGTAATAGTGAAATTATTAGTATCGTTTTTAATAAAAACGATACTAATAGTGTATGTATTAGTACCGTTTTAAAAAAAAGGGTACTTATAGGTCTCTATTAGTACCCTTTTGTTTTCAAACGATACTAATGAAACGCAAATATCCGTCCCAAAATTAACAAATGAAATTCATTTCCCAATTCCATTTCCTCTATCTATCGACCTAACTCCATTTCCCAGCTCCCGCTAACGACGACGGCGGGGCGTCCCTCCTCTGTCGACGACTCACCACCACAACCACTCACTAATGGCTGCTTCGCCTTCCTCGCCACGCCAGCCCTGCGTCGCTACTTCTTTTGCTTCACCACTTCGCAATTGCCTCACGCGAGCCGCTGCTATAGGTGGTCCTTCGCGGTAGCCAGCCCCGCGCCTCGCCGCTGCTATTGCTGATGCTTCACGACGACCAACCACCCCTTGTCGTCACGCCGATGCTGCACGCGACTGGCTACAGGTATGTTCTTCTATTTATTTTTTTCTCTTCTGATTTGTGATTTATTCTTTGAGTATATAAACCCTAAAATTGATTTGGGGTTTTAATTGTTGATTTAGTTGTAGGTTTTCTCTAAGCCTTGCTTTCTCTTTTCTTCTTTGCCATCTTAAAGGATGAGAGAGCTAGATTTTCAGATTCAATGGAGGGTGGAGCTGTGAGGAAGGGGATCGGAGCTCGCGAAGTCTTCTCCTTCGTAACCCTAGGGTTTGTCGCCATTGATGCTTTGGGCAAGGGACACAGCGAGCAGTGGGTGTTTTTGGTAGTGGCCGTGGTATAGGGTTCATCTGGAAGCCTAGCGGTGTTGCTGCTGCTGAAGTCGTGCTCAACCGTGGTGGGTGAGCCACGAACCACCAACCCCATCTCTGAAATCGCCTCCAGCTTCTGTAATAGGGCTGTAAGTTCATCAAATAATAATCTAAATTAGTTTGCAGTAATATAATTGTGGGTTTAATTTGCAAAATCTTTTTATGAGTTGATTTTCAGGCTGATCTATGACCATTTCCCAGCTGAGGAGAATTGTTGTGATGGTTTGGTGATAAACATTACTATTCTGATAATATTTCAGCATTAAGGTCTGATTTTGTTTTAATTTTTTTTCAGTATATGCTCTTTCTTTTGAATTTTCATTGTCTTTATTTCGTTGTTCTTATTTTACTTTATTTTGCCATCATTAGTCCTCATGGTGATTTATTATGTTTAATTGAACTTGGTCCAAATGATAAAGTAATTTGAAATTTTGTGGGAAAGAAGTATGTTCTGTTTTTTGTTCTGATTTTGATTTTCACTTTGTTGTTTACTGGCTTGTTGGAGAATTGTCATTACTTCAAAAATATTTTATTTCACCATTTACCCCTACCGATTGCCTAATGCTTCTTTGTCTTGTTTATAATGCTATTAATAATAAACTTGAATACAGTCATAATATAGAGACTACTTCAGCTTGCTTTCTTTTTACACAATCTCACTGTCGCTTGCGTGGGCCGTCTCAAGGATCTAAATCTAACTATGTCGATCATGAATGGGGGATGGGTGCCCATTGCCATGGTAAATGATTAGATTCTTAAAAAGGGGTGTAGTTGTGGCATGAGATTGCAATCGCATCACTCTAATAATTAATAAACATGTAACCAATCACATGATTTTAATTTTAAACACTCTTACTTATCTCTTTACACAATCTCACTGTCGCTTGCGTGGGCCGTCTCAAGGATCTAAATCTAATTATGTGGATCATGAATGGGAGATGGGTGCCCATTGACATGGTAAATGATTAGATTCTTAAACGGGGGCGTAGTTGTGGCATGAGATCGCAATCGCATCACTCTAATAATTAATAAACATGTAACCAATCACTTAATTTTAATTAACTCTTGCTTATCGCTTTACACAATCTCATTGTCGCTTGCGTGGGCCGTCTCAAGGATCTAAATCTAACTGTGTCGATCATGAATGGGGGATGGGTGCCTCAGACATAATTCTGTTCCTAAGATCAGAACCGTCCGATACACACCACCTCCCTCGAAATCGCAGACTACTATCGGAAGGGATCTCGAAACCTACGACTTTTCCTTGTCGTAAAGCCTCTTGAATCCTAGCCAATTGCGAATCATTCTGCTGACTCGCGCAATTCCTGAAGTAATTCAGGCTCAGCACTCATAGATGTCAGATGAAATCTGACGGAACTACGGCTTCTACTGAAGCTCAATCGATTCTTGCGACTCAGTGCGTTAGCGACTGAGTTCGCCTTGCCCTCGCAATAGTTAAGCGTCAGGTCATAGTCCTTAATAAGCTCAAGCCATCGTCTCTGCCTCATATTGAGGTCTTTCTAAGTAAAGATGTACTTGAGGCTCTTATGATCCGTGAATACTCTACACGAACCACCATAGAGATAGTGCCTCCAAATCTTAAGCGCGAACACCACAGCTGCTAGCTCCAAGTCATGCATGGGATAGTTACGCTCGTGCACCTTCAGCTGTCTCGATGCCTAAGCGATGACCTTACCTCCTTACATTAGCACACAGCCTAGGCCACTCTTAGACGCATCACTATAGACCTCGAAATCCTCCTCATCGTTCGGAAAGGTAAGAATAGGAGCAGAGACTAATCTCTATTTCAACTGCTGGAATGCTTGCTCGCAAGCCTCCGTCTAAACGAATCGAATCTCCTTTTGTAGGAGACTAGTCATCGGCCTAGTAATCTTGGAGAAGTCCTGGACGAATCGTCGATAGTATCCGGCCAAATCCAGAAAACTACGAACCTCCGCCACATTTCTCGGGCTACTCCATTCAACTACAGCCTTAACTTTTGCCGGGTCTACCTTAATGCCTTCTTTACTAATTACGTGACCCAGAAATGCTACTTCGCAAAGCCAGAACTCACACTTGGAGAGTTTCGCGAACCACTTATTCCTACGTAATATCTCTAGTACCATCCGGAGATGCTCCGCATGCTCAGACTCATCTCTCGAATAGACTAAGATATCGTCTATAAATACTACGACGCACTTATCGAGTAAGTGATGGAAAGTCCGGTTCATCTGGTCCATGAACACGGCTGGCACATTAGTGAGGCCAAAGGGCATCACCTCGAACTCGTAGTGGCCGTATCTCGTACGAAAAGCGGTCTTCGGGATGTCTTCTTTCTTGACTGGAATCTGATGATATCCAGATCAAAGATCTATCTTCGAAAACACTCCCGCTCCTCGTAACTGATCGAACAGGTCCTCAATCCTAGGCAACGTCAACTCTCGATAGTCTATGCACAGTCGCATACTGTAAAGACCCTGATTTTTGTTGGTATTTATGTCGTGTATTTACTTGTATTTATTTGATTTTATGTATGGTTCAAAATTTATTTTGGACTGTTTATTTTATTTTATGTGAATAATTTCGATTAATTCAAAAATTATTTTATTGTGATTGATTATTTATTTTATTATTATTTAATTAATTAGAATTTAATTATTTAATTTTCTAATTAGTTATTTAATATTTTTGGGCCAAGTACGATTTGAGCATGATTAGTCGTGCATGAGTGCAATTAGCCCAATTGATCGAAAGCCTATTTTGGCCCATTTTTGCTAGCCATGGCCGGTTATTTTGTCCATTTTATGTGGCAAATTTTGCCACTTGCCATGCATTCACACCTTAACTAACCTCTATTTATAGGAAGGTTAGTAAGGCTTGAACTTCATTTGCCATTTTAATCATCACTTGCCACACAAAATCAAATCACAAACTCTCCTCTCCATTCCCTTTGCCACACGCCTATTTTGGCTTGTTAAACCCATCTTTGTTCAACAAAATTCCTCAACCCAAAACTTAAAGATTCAACATCCATTGATCATTAAGTGACTAAATTCTAGTACCCTTCATTACCTTGTTCAAGACTTGGGTTTGGGTTTGGTTTGGGCTTGGTTCGTGTGGGTTCGAGTTCGTGGGGTGGCCGTGTGGGTCGTGTGGTGAAGGACCGTGCAGTGGGCAGCCGTGCACGAGGGGTGGTCCGACGGTGGCCGTGTAGTGTGGCCGTGTTGAAGCCGTGCCGTGTTCGTGTGTTGTGCGTGGTTGGGCCGTGTTCTTTGGGTAATTCCGGGCAGCAACTTTTGTTGTCATTTTTGCTTAATCTTCAATAAGGTAACATACTTTCTCAATCTAATTGGTATACTATGTTTCATACTATAGATTAAATGATTAGATTAGTCTATTTTGATGTTATGTGACCATGTTTATGGGTGGATTATAATCCGATTTTGGGTGATGATTTATGATGATTTCTACTTGAATATGTATAATTTCATGATTGATCATGATAGTGTTATGTTTGATGTTGTTCATGTTCAAGTTTTATGAAGTTTTGATGATCTTAAGTTGATGAATTTTATTGTTGAATCTTGAATGAGTTCTTGGTTGAAGTTCTTGAATCTTGAATAATTCTTGGTTGAAGTTCTTGAATCTTGATTGAGTTCTTGATTGAAGTTCTTGAATCTTGGATGATTTCTTGATGAGTTCTTTGGAGTTCTTTATGAGTTCTTGGTCGAGTCTTGAAAGTTAATGAAAGTTAGTTTTAATTAAAGAAAGTTAAAGAAAAGTTAAAGATTGTTATAAGAGGTTCCAAGTTTGTTGGTTTACATGTTATTTCTTGAGTCAAGGCGTAAGATGCAACTTAAGAATTAACTAAGAATGTAAACTTCGATTTAAAGTAAAGATTAGCTTGATTTCGCTACTAGACGCCTAAAACTTAGAGTAAGATTCTATGTTTTTGGATTAAGACGTTGCCCCTATCCTATCCGCGGTATTGGGATAGTTGGTGGTCTTACTATGTTGTCTTCGGATATGGATTTCCAGTAAGATTGGTTTCATGGGGTTGGGAGTAAGATTCTCAATCCTGGCATAATAGAAAGTTCGATCGCGTCAGATGTGTTCGTACGTGCATAGTCCGGTCTAGTATGTAAATGATTGTGCCAAAGTTAAAGTTTTTTTATTTAATGGTTAAGTTAGTCGTATAAGCGTGATTAATTGTTGTTCATTGTTGATAGCATGATATGATGATTCGCATGATCTGATGTATGTTGGCATGTTTGATTTAGTTGTTTGATTTGTGCTATGTTCATGTGTATCCCCGTTAGGGTGGGACAGTTATGTTACTCGCCACTGACGGTGGACTGTTGTTTACTTTTCAGGTAACTCTAATGATGAGGTCCTTGCTTAGCTTTGGGTTGGGCGAGTGTTGTTGTTATTTAGCTTTTATATTGTTGTTTTACGATATTTTCTAGTTTTGGAATTTAATTGTAGTACTTGTGTATTTCTCTAACTCTGACACATATTCGGAGTTTACGTTTGTTCGTTGTAGTAACGTTGACATTTGGAATTAGGTATGTACAATCTTGTGGGTGTTGTACTTTTGGATTTAGTATATATTCTATTTTGAGGTTTTGTTTTTAATTTTTTAAGTATTTTAGTTTGTTAGAGCTGACTATTCGACCGTCGGTTTCTTCCGCGCCGGTTTAAGCGGGTCGGGTCGTCACACATACTATCGTCTTTCTTCTTCAAAAAGAGCACGGGTGCTCCCCATGGAGAAACGCTCGGCCCAATGAAGCCCTTGTCGATCAAATCTTGAAGTTGCGTCTTTAACTCTTGCAACTTCGATGGTGCCATCCGGTAAGGTGCCTTCGAAATCGGCGTTGTCCCGGGTGCTAAGTCGATATGAAGCTCGACGTCGCGCTCGGGTGGAACTCCTGGTAGCTCATCAGGAAATATGTCTCTGAAATCCCTCGCTACAGGTATATCGTCCAACAAACGCTCCTCAGTCAAGTCCCTTACCTGACATAAGTACACCATATCGCACTTCTGGCGATGTTTCCTCATCTTCAAGACTGATATTACCTTAACTCCTTTCTTAAGGACGAACCCAGAGTAGGTAACTCGGTTGCCCTGCGATCCTCGGAATGTCACTGACTGATCTCGGCAACGAATGATCGCTCGATACTTCGACAGCCAGTCCATACCAAGAATGACATCGAACTCCATCAGCGGGAACTCCTTCAGATCGGCCGTCGCTTGCTCTCCAGCTATCACGATAGGCACTCCTCGGAACTCACGCTGACAAATAAAATCCTCTCCAGACGGGAGAGTTATAACTGAACTAACAGGAAAGTTGCCACGAAGATTAGACCTCGAGGCAAAATTACTAGCCACAAAAGAGACAGTAGCACCAGAATCAAATAATACAAGTGCTAACACACCAGAAACAACAAATCTACCTGGGACAACGTCGGGCTGAACCTCGGCCTCTGCCTCAGTCATACAGTAGACTCGGTTCTTCACCGGAGTCTTAGTCGGTGCCGGAAGCTGCTTGATCTCGGTGTCTGGCTTCCTCTCGGGGAAACTGACGCCTTATGGTCTTCCTTCCTGCAGATAAAACAAGCTATGGGCGAACCGTCACACCGCTTCCCTGGATGGAAGTCCCTGCCGTAGCCTCTGCATCTCGAGCCGTCGGAACCCTTATGCGAACTCGTGGTCTGAGGGCTACTGCTAGGAGCACTAAATCGAGGCTTCTTAAAAGAAGACGACGTCGCTGGGACCTGGGTCCTCTTCCTGCTCTCTTCCTCCTCGATCGTCGATGCCTGAATCTCGAGTGCTACCTCTGCTCAAATGTCTTAGCTCCACTGTTGATCACGTGAACACGAATCCTCGGATCTAGCTTTTTGATGTAGCGCTTGACCTGCTCCTTCTCCGATGGAACTACAGACGTAGCGAACCTCGATAACCCCGTGAACTTGTCGGTGTACGCCTAAACTATCATCTTACCCTGAGTAAGAGTAAGAAACTCCTCCTGCTTCTGCCACCGCAACTCGTCGGGGTAGAATCTCTCCTGGATCTTATCTACGAACTCGATCCACGACATCGAATGTAAGGGCAAGCACGCGTCCTTGGCTACAGTCTACCAGTTATCGGCCTCTCCTCGCAAGTAGTAGGCGGCGATCTGCACCTTCTCGTGCTCGGGACAAAACGTAGCGTCGAAGAGCTTCCCCATCTTGCGGATCCAACTCTCCAGGATAGTGGGGTCGGCAACCCCATCGTAGGTCGGAGGTTGATGACGTGCGATACGATCGAACGTTGACTGCGTACTAGGCGTATGACGACTATGGTGCGCCAACGTAAGGATCGCTTTCTCGAGCTCTCGTAACCTCTGTCGTCCCGTACTCAACCGGCGAGGCGTAGACATGCTGCAACGCAATAAAACAAAGACATACCAAAGAATAGTGTCAGTCATACATCCCCACTACAATCAAGTACACAAAATCAAAAGAGAAAAAGAATAGAAAAAGAGTCTTATCCCGGTTCTTCTACCCGAACTCTTCTCCCTTATAATTAAACTTAATTTGGGTTCAATCACTCGCGAAAGATAAAGCTCTCAACTCCCGGGTTTACTCATATCCTAAAACTTCACTTAAAACCTATTCGGCTCTTATACCAACTGTGACGACCCGACTCGCTTAAACCGGCGCGGAAGAAACCGACGAGTCGAATAGTCAGTTCTAACATACTAACACACTTAAAAATTAAAACAAAACCTCAAATTGAATATATGCTAAATCCAAAAGTACAACACCCACAAGATTGTACACATCTAAACCCAAATATCACTACTAGTACAAACAGTATTAACTCCAAAATAAATGTCAGAGTTAGAAATTGTAAAAATACAACTGAGTCCAACTAAAAATCATAATACAACTAAAAATAAAGCATAAGTAACAACGACACTTGCCCAACCCAAAGCTAAGCAAGGACCTCATCATCAGAATTACCTGGAAAAAAATAACAACAGTCCACCGTCAGTGGCGAGTAACATAACTGTCCCACCCTAACAGGGATACACATGATCATAGCACAGATCAAGCAACCAAAACAAACATCCAAACATACCAACATGCGAACCAACATATCATACCATCAATAATAATAATAACCACAATAGACAACAATGTTGACTCGACTAACTTTAATCATTAATTAACAATCTTAAACTTTGGCGCAATCATTTACATATTAGACCGGACTACGCACGTACTAACGCATCTTATGCGAACGAACTTTCTACTATGCCAGGATTGAGAATCTTACTCCCAACCGCATGAAACCCATCTTACGGGAAATCCATATCAAAAGACGACATAGTAAGACCTCAGACTATCCCAATACCGCGGATAGGATAGGGGCAACGTCTTAACCCAATTCTTAGAATCTTACTCTAAGATTAGGCGTCCAATAGTAAAATCAAGCTAATCTTTAACCGAAATTTACATTCTTAGTTAATCTTAAGTTGCATCTTACACCTTGACTCAAGAATAACATGTAAATCAACAAATCTTGGAATCTCATATATCATTCTTTAACTTTCTTTAACTTTCTTTAACTTTCAAGACTCGACCAAGAACTCATAAAGAACTATCAAAACTTATAAAGAACTCATCCAAGACTCATAAAGAACTCAACCAAGATTCAAGAACTCAATCAAGAACCCAATCAAGAAATAAGAGCTCAATCAAGATTCAAGAACTCATAAAGAAATCAACCTTATAAACATCATCAAATTCACGCATGAACTAGGCAATTAACAACAACAATTTCATCATCTTGCAATCATCAAAACTTCATGGAATCGAACATGGACATAAACAATCATGAAATTATCTCAAGTAAACATAATGTACATAAAATTATGGCAAAAACAACATAAAAACACCTTTCCAACCAGCCCTATAATCACGCATATCATAGGGTAAAAATCACCAATTCTAGTTTAATCCAATCACTTAATTTACCTTATGAATCATAGTATACCTACTAGGATTTGGATAGTATGTTACCTCAACACACGAAAACTCGCTGCCCAGAAACCAAACCACACGGCCCTAGCGAAACACGCACACGACACGACCACGAGTGCACCACCGCACGGCCAGAACCACAAGCACTCACAGCTGCCACCACGGTCACGCACACACCACTACCACTTGAGCACGACCTTTACGCACGGCCACCACGAACCACCCACTCGATCAACCCACACGAACTAGTGCCCAAAACCAATCCGAACTAGTGATCTTGAATGAAACTATTGGGGTTTAATTTGTGTTTTAATACTTAAAGATCAATGGAGGTTGAATTTTTAAGTTTGGGTTTGGAAAGATGGATGAACAATGGTTAGTGGTGAACAAGCCAAAATGGCGTGTGGAATATGATGGGCAAGGATGGAGAGAGTTTGTGTTTAAATGTGGCAAAGGTGATTAAATGAACAAATGATCCCAAAGCCTTACTACTACTTCTATTTATATAAGTTAGTTAAGGTGTGAATGCAAGGCAAGTGGCAATACCAAGCCACTTATCATAAGGGGGGAACCGGCCAAGGCTTAAGAAAATGGGCTTCTAAGCTCATTTGGGCTAATTGCACTCTTGTATGTTTAATTATGCCTAAATCGATTTGGCCCAAAAAATATTAATTAACTAATTAGAAAATTAAATAATAAAAATTATAATTAATTAAATAATAATAAAATAAATAATAAACAATAATTTATCGAATAAAACAAATCAAAATAAGCATATAATCAATAAATAATAGTCCAAATAAATTCAGACTATACATAAAATCACATAAATAAACAAATAAATCGACGACAGAAATACCGATAAATCCGGGTCGTTACAGGTATGCCATAACTTTGTGCTCAGATTTCTGATCCGGGCATATAATATATCCAAATTGATTAATTTTTTGAGATGAATTGGTGAACGGAGTGCGCAGATGAAGGGGGAAATCGCGGATGAAGGTGAAGGTGAAGGTTGAGTGCGTGGTTTTTTTTTCCTGGCTTGTAGAAATATAAACTAAATATCCAATTAAAATGAAGACTCTAATATATAAAATGAATATATTGGAAATAAAATAAAATCAATTAAATACAAGAATAATTAATGTTGTTTTTAGAGTGAAATTTTTTTCTCAAACAAAGAAATTGAAGTTATAATATACAATTTTGGAGGAAATTTTGTTGTTAAAATATAACATTGAAATAATAATTTCACATTTCACATCTCTAAAATTTGCATCACACTTTTCTTTAAAAAAAATTTAATGTTGGATGGAAAATTTATTTAACTGTTTTTCTTTTACTTTTTTTTTTTGTTTTAAGGGGTATAGTGAAAAGGATTGATTAATTTTTGGACACGAACCGGTGAACGGCGGTAAGTGGGTGCATGGGGAACCACGGATGAAGGTGAAGGTTGAGTGCGTGTTTTTTTTTTCTTGACTTGTAGAAATATAAACTGAATATCCAACTTAAATGAAAACTCTAAAATAAAAAATGAATGCATTGAAAATATAATAAAATCAATTAAAATACAATAATAATTAATGTGGTTTTTGGAGAGAAATTTTTTCTCAAAATAAAAATTTGAACTTATAATTTAAAATTTTGGACGGAAATTTTTTGTTAAAATAAAAAATTTAAATTATAATTTCACATTTCACATTTCTTTAATTTTCATCACACTTTTCCTTTAATAATTTATTTAATTTTAGAGAGAAATTTTTTTTTTACAATTCTTTAGAAACATATTTTATTTGATTTTGAAATAAAATTTTTATATTAAAAAATTGATAAAATGTTTTTATAGATGGAAAATATATGTGAGTGTTTTTTTTTAATTTTTTTTTAGGATTTTTTGCTTTGAATAATACAACCTTTCAACGATTTGCAAAAAATAATACTACCTTGGCTTCATTTTTGCAATGAATAATACAAAACCGGTTTTTGACTTATAAAACAGGTTAAAGGGACACGTGTCACGTTATGATTGGTCCTTGTAATTTTCTTTTAAAAAGAAAAAAATAGAAAAATTGCAAAATAAAATCAAAAAAATAAAAAAACATTATTAAAAATATCAGAAAATAAGAAAAAAAAAATTATTTTCTTAAAAAAATTTATATTTTATATTTTTATTTTGATTTTTTTTTATTTCTCTAAATTAAAAAAATTAAAAATAAAAAAAATATTTTTTTTTTTAAATTTTAATTTTGATAGTGGGGGTTGGAGGGTAAATTTTTTTTTTTTTAATTTTTTTATTAAATTTTGGTTTTGATTTTTTTATTTATTTTTCTGACTTAAAAAAAATAATAAATTAAAAAAATTAATAGTTTTAACCTGAATAGCTGGTTAAAGGTCAAATGTATCATTGGTTGCAAAATTGAGGACAAGGTTGTATTATTCACGAAAAAACGATAGGTTGTATTATTCTTTGCAAGTCGTTGAAATGTTATATTATTCAAAGCAAAAAATCCTTTTTTTTAAAGGGGTATAGTGAAAATTTTCGGAATGCCATAACTTTGTGCTAGGATGTCTGATCGGCACATGTAATATGTCCAGATTGATTAATTTTTCGAGATGAACAAGTGACAGACAGTGCGTGGGTGAAGGGGGAAACCGCGGATTTAGGTGAATGTGAAGGTGAAGGTGGAGTGCGTGTTTTTTTTTCCTGACTTGTAGAAACATAAAGTAAATATTCAATTAAAATGAAGACTCTAAAATAAAAACTGAAAATTTTGGAAATAAAATAAAATCAATAATTAAAAGATAACATTAATTAATGTGGTTTTTGGAGGGAAATTTTTTTATGACAAAATATTAAAGTTATAATATACAATTTTGGAGGGAAATTTTTTGTTAAAATAATAAAATGAAATTATAATTTCACATTTCACATCTCTAAAATTTTCATCACACTTTTCCTTTAATAATTTATTTAATTTTGGAGGGAAATTTTTTTGTTACAATTCTTTGGAAACATAATTTATTTAATTTTGAAATTAAATTTTAATATTCAAAAATTGATAAAAAGATTTTTTATACATGGAAAATTTATTTAAGTGTTTTTATTTTTATTTTTTTATTTAAAGGAGGATAGTGATCTAAATTTTTGGAATGCCATAACTTTCCGCTCGAATTTCTGATCGGGGCGTATAATATATCCAGATTGATTAATTTTTTGAGACGAACCGGTGAACGACAGTTCATGGGTGAAGGGCGAACCGCAGATGAAGGTGAAGGTGGAGTGTGTGGTTTTTTTCCTAACTTGTAGAAATATAAATAGAATATCTAATTAATATGAAGACTCTAAAATATAAACTGAATATTTTTGAAATAAACTAAAATCAATTAAAATACAAGAATAATTAATGTGGTTTTTGGAGGGGAATTTTTTTTTTCTCAAAATTTAAAATTGAAGTTATAAAATACAATTTTTGAGGGAAATTTTTTGTTAAAATAAAAAAATTGAAATTGTAATTTCACATTTCACATCTCTAAAATTCTCATCACACTTTTCCTTTAATAATATATTTAATTTTTGAGGGAAATTTTTTTGTTACAATTCTTTGGAAACATATTTTATTTAATTTTGAAATTAAATTTTTATATTCAAAAATTAATAAAAAGGTTTTAGTGTTGGAAAATTTATTTACGGGTTTTTCTTTTAGCTTTTTTAAAGGAGTATAGTGAAAATTTTCAGAACGCCATAACTTTGCGTTCTGATGTCTGATCGGAGCATATAATATATCCAGATTGATTAATTTTCGAGACGAACTAGTGAACGGCAGTGGGTTGGTGAAGGGGGAACTACGGATGAAGGTGAATGTGGTGTTTGTGGTTTTTTTTCCTTACTTGTAGAAATATAAACTGAATATCCAATTAAAATTAAGAATCAAAATATAAAATGAATATTTTGGAAATTAAATAAAATCAATTAAAATACAAGAATAATTAATGTGGTTTGTGAAGGAAAATGTTTTTTCTCAAAATATAAATTTGAAGTTATAATATACAATTTTGGAGGGAAATCTTTTTTTAAAATAAAAAATTGAAATTATAATTTCACATTTCACATCTCTAAAATTTTCATCACACTTTTCCTTTAATAATTTATTTACTTTTTGAGGGAAATTTTTTTGTTACAATTCTTTGGAAAAATATTTTATTAAATTTTGAAATTAAATTTATATTCAAATAAAAAGTTTTTATATATACAAAATTTATTTAATTGTTTTTCTTTTAATTTTTTTTTGTTTTAAGGGTTATATTGAAAATTTTTGGAATGCTATAACTTCGTGCTCGGATGTCTGATCGGGGCATATGATATATCTAGATTTAATATTTTTTCGAGACGAACCGGTGAACGACAGTGCGTGGTTTAAGAGGGAATCATGGATGAAGGTGAAGGTGTAGTACATATTTTTTTTCCTGACTTGTAGAAATATAAACTGAATATCCAATTAAAATGGATACTCTAAAATATAAACTAAATATTTTGGAAATAAAATAAAAGTAATTAAAATACAAAAATAAGTAATGTGCTTTTTGGAGGGAAATTTTGTTCTTAAAATAAGAATTGAAGTTATAAAATAAAATTTTAGAGGGAAATTTTTTGTTGAAATAAAAAATTATACTTATAATTTTACATTTCACATCTCTAAAATTTTGATCACACTTTTCCTTTAATAATTTATTTAATTTTTGAGTGAGTTTTTTTTTACAATTCTTTAGAAACATATTTTATTTAATTTTGAAATTCAATTTTTATATTCAAAAATTGACAAAAAGATTTTAGAGATGGAAAATTTCTTTACGGGTTTTTCTTTTAGTTGTTTTTTAAAAGGGTATAGTGAAAATTTTCAGAATGCCATAACTTTGCGTTCCGATGTCTGATCGGAGTATATAATATACCCAGATTGATTAATTTTCGAGACGAACCGGTGAACGGCAGTGGGTTGGGGAGGTGGCATATCGGTTAGCATTACCACCTAGTCTGTCTAATGTTCACGATGTGTTCCACGTTTCCCATCTAAGGAAATATGTACATGATCCTACACACATTATCCCAGTGGAGTCGGCCACGTTTGAGCCGAATCTGACTTTTGAGGAGCGACCCGTCTAGATCTTGGATCGGGAAGTGAGGACCCTCCGGCGTAAGCAAGTCCAACTCGTCAAGGTGTTGTGGAGAAATCAACACCATGAGGAGACGTCTTGGGAGACAGAGGCGTTCATGAGGCAGAAGTACCTGGAGCTTTTCATAGGTGAGCAATCTCCTTTGCCTTAAATTTTGCGACGAAATTTCTTTAAGGAGGGGAGGTTGTAATGACCCTGATTTTGTTGGTATTTCTATCGTGTATTTATTTGTATTTATGTGACTTTATGTATGGTCCAAAATATTTATTTTATTTTATGTGAATAATTTCAAATAATTCGAATATTATTTTATTGTGATTGATTATTATTTATGTTATTATTATTTAATTAATTAGAATTTTTATTATTTAATTTTCTGATTAATTATTTAATATGGGCCAAAATCGATTCAAGCATGATTAGTCATGCATGAGTGCAATTAGCCCAAGTAAGTATCGAAAGCCCATTAGGCCCATTTGAGCCCTAAGAGAACCGGCCCCCCTCTTGTGTATGGCAAAGTTTTGCCACTTGCCTTGCTTTCACACCTTAACTAACTTCTATAAATAGAAGTAGTAGTAAGGTTTAAGGATTCATTTTGCTCATTTGCCATCCTTTGCCATCCAAAGTTTAAAACACAAACTCCCTCCATTGCCATCAATCACACGCCATTTTTAGCTACCAAACACCCAAATCATTTTGCATCACCAAATCAAACCCAAACTTAAAGATTCAAACCCCATTGATCTTTAAGTAACCAAACACAATTATTTTTCATTGTCAATTTATCAAGATTGCGTAGTGGGTTCGGGTTTTTGGGTTCGTTGTTGGGTCCGTGTGGTGGTTCGAGTAGGGTTGTGCAGTGGGTCGTGGTACCGTGTGGTTCGAGTGGTGGCACGAGTGGAAAGAAGGTGGTCCGTGAAGAGGTGTCGTGTTCGTGTGCAACCGTGCAGTTGGGCCGTGTGTTGGGGCCGTGCGTTTCCACTTTCGGGCAGCAAGTTTTCGTGTGTTAATTTCTTCATTCTCCATTACGGTAACATACTATCTCAACCTAGTTGGTATACTATGATTTATAGTATAGATTAAGTGATTAGAATAGACCGTTTTGTTGTTATGTACCCATGTTTATGTGTGGAATATAGCTGAATTTGGGTGATGGTTTTATGATGATTTCTACTTGATTATATGTATTTCATGATTGATTATGTTAGTTTCATTTTTAATGTTGTTCATGTTCAAGTTTTATGAAGTTTTGATGATAGGGAGTTGATCAATTTGATGTTGATTTGTGTTGTTAGTATGCGTGAATGATGATGATGTTTTGGGATTGAATTCTTGAATCTTGAATGAGTTCTTGGTTGAAGTTCTTGAATCTTGATTGAGTTCTTGAATCTTGGAT